>CM061067.1:111368192-111968192 GCA_030762895.1 Sophora flavescens | reverse complement strand
GAGAGGGGATCGATTTCAATGAAATCTTCTCTCCAGTTGTTAAACACACTAGCATTAGAGTCATATTGACTCTTGTTGCTGTCCATAATCTTGATTTGGAGCAGATGGATGTAATAACAACATTTCTACATGGACAACTAGAAGAAACAATTTATATGAAACAGCGAGAAGGATATGAAGTACAAGGAAAGGTGAAGATGGTATGTCTACTCAAAAAGTCCTTGTATGGACTGAAACAGTCTCCTAGGCAATGGTACAAAAGGTTTGACACTTTTGTAATTGCAAATGGATACAATAGAAGCTCATATGATAGCTATGTCTATTATAAGAAAAAGAGGTCTGGCTGCTTCATCTACTTGTTACTTTATGTAGATGATATGTTTATTACAAGTGCAAACATCAATGCAATATAGAACTTGAAGAATATGCTCAAAATCCGAATTTGGGAGCTGCAAGAAGGATCTTAGGTATGGAAATTGTTAGAAAAAGATATAAAGGTTTGCTATTTTTATCGCAGTCCAATTACATACAAAAGTTGCTAAAGAGATTCAATATGCTTGATGCTAAACCAGTAACAACTATTATTGCTGGACACTTCATACTGTCAACAACTCAGTCTCCACAAACTGATGAAGAGTGCATGTATATGCAGAATATACCATACTCAAATGCTACGGGCAGTTTGATGTATGCAATAATTTGCACTAGACCTGATTTGGCTTATTCTGCTAGTTTAGTGAGCAGATTTATGTCCAATCCTGGAAAGGAACAATGGGGTGCAGTTAAATGGATCTCTAGATATTTGAAAGGTTCTAATTCAATTGGCTTGTTATATGGAAATTTCACAGAATGCAAGAATGTTCTATTTGGCTTTGTGGATGCAGACTTTGCAGGGGACATAGACAAGAGGAGGTCCTTAATAGGATACTTGGTTACTTTGTATGGAAGTGTGATAAGTTGGAAGGCAAATCTGTAGTCAATTGTGGCTTTATCAACCATAGAAGTAGAATATATAGCTCTCACTAAAGCTATAAACGAAGCTATATGGCCCAAAGGGCTGGTTAATGAGCTTTAAGGGAAAACAGGTTCTGTAACAGTGTGGTGTGATAGTCAAAGTTTGTCTCTCTAAGAATCAACTATTCCATGAGAGGACAAAGCACATTAATATAAGGATGCATGACATCAGAGATATCATTGCTAAAATGAGAAATTGATGTGCAAAAGGCAGCTGGTGTAGAGAATCCAGCTGATATGCTAACCAAGGTGGTTCCAAATGCCAAGTTTAAACACTGTTTAAATTTGGTGAACATTGGAAATTTCTCAATGTGAGTCTCTGCAGGAGATTGAGCCATTCTACACTGATCGAGTGCTGAAAATCCAAGGTGGAGATTTGTTAGAGTCCGGTGGATTGTAACATCCCTATTTTTCTGTTTTCTATAATCTGTGTTTATCTATATGTGTGAATGTTTAACATTCTAAATTATTTGAGAAATTATTTTAATGAATCTAAATTATTTTCATGATTTATTTTATAGGAGGAAACTACTATAAAATTTTCCAGAAGAAATTTTAGACGATCCCGGTCTGAGTTTTCACCGTGATCAGTGAAGATGTACTGACCCGGAAAATGAATTTTGATTAGCAAAATAAAAATTAAATTTTCTTAACTGAATTATAACCATTTCCATGATTTTAAAATTTTTCTTTCAATTATATAAAAATTTTCGAGTGGAAAATTAACGAAAGAAAATACGATCAGTTTTCACAGTCGGGAAAGCAACGGAACCGGAAAAGAACAAAATCTATTTAAATGGATTTGATGCAGATTTGAAGAGACTTGTGTTGATGTGAATAGTGCATGGTTGCATTAATTTCAATCCATCATAACCTTGCACATATAATTATTCCCTTTATATTACAAGTAACCTTATTTTATTTAAAAACTAGTTTTTGTTTTAACAAAAATTTGAAAATTCCCATTTGTTAGAACCAAAGTGGTTTTGGATTAAAATAATCTCTTAAGTTTTGATGTTAACAAAAAGGTTAAATTTGTATGGCAAAGTATTTGTCAAAGATCTAACTTGTTTGTTATAACTTATAAGTAATCAGGGATTACTTGATTTTATGCGAGTCAGAAGAACTAAAATTTAAAGTCTGGAATCTACAGATTCTAGTTCAAACCTCTAGACCAGTCTACAACTCTTGGTAAAATTTTGAGCCTTTAGCTTTATGGTAGACGAGATCGTTAAAATAAGAATAGACGAGGTCTTAGAGTTAACTAAGGAAGAAGCGTTACTAAAACACAAAGTAACCTAGTAGACGAACTCCATATGCCACGTCATTGGATGGAGCTTCTCATTACGGACTTAGCAAGTCCAAAGACTTGTGTGGACGAGCGCCTCTACAATATGATTGTTGGTTCTTAAACAAAATTTACTTTAGATTCATAATTCCATTTTTTTCCAGTTTTTTATTTTTTTTCCCATTTTGAGAGTTTCAATACCTTTATCAGGAAAAATGATGGAGATTTTCTTTGAATGTGGCTGTTAATAAGAATACATCAATCTGTATACAATGATTTTGGACATAGTAATTGTTGATGGGAATGCATAAAAGATACTGCATACTTAAGAATTTCACTTTTAAGAAATTAGATTATTATACTAAATTTAATATTATGCATACGCAATTTCAGTGTAGGAAAAAGCTTGAGGAGATTTTCTGGATGGAGCTAGAGAAGAGAGAATATAAGTGAGGTGGAAATAGTTGATCTCATGGATGGGGTAATACGATTTAAAGATGATGAAGGTAACCAATTAAGTGATAAAGAAGTGATAGATAACATCGTTAGCCTTGTGTGGTGATAATGCTTAATTTCCTTTTTCCAAAAAAAACAAACATGATTCTAACAGGCTCTATTGATAACGGCATAATGCTTAATTTAATTGGGACACTAGGAATGTGATAATCCATTTCGAGTAAAGATTGTTTTCAATTATTATTCCTTATGTTTTAGTACTTCTTTGTAACTGTTGATTTCCTCTTTTTCCTTCTCGATTTTCCTTTATAATTATAACTTGCAGACATGAAAAGCTAAGTTTAACAGCACGGACCTGCTTGGATCAGCTAGCATAATAGCCAAAATAAAAGGCTTTTTGGGCTTCTATAGGTATATCCTCATCTCAAAGTTATTATCTTATGTGTTGTACCAATGAACCATCTTGATAAATAGCAGACTCTAATGCTATTAACTCTTTATGGACTCTATGTTGCACCTTAATCAGTTTGCTAATGCTATTAACTTTTTCTAGACTCTAAAGGCATAGGATTGGTGATCATTTGTTCATGGTTTAGAAGTAATAAGGTTGTTAATGCTATTAACCTTTTCTGAACTCTAAAGTGAACGAACTTAATTTGTTTCACTCAATACATAAAGGTATCACATGACATGTTAGTAGTTTGCATCACTGTGACAAACTCATGATCAAATGATCTATTTTATCCAAAGAAATTTTTGCTCTTCATCCCATATTTTGAGGTAAAACTATTCATAAAAGACTCCACACTTCAAATTGGGATAAAAATAATAAAAGATGTCAAGTTCAAAGGTCAGGGAAAAATGGATTGTGGAGTAAACACTTCAATTTAGGATATGATGACCAAATTTTGTGATGCTGATGTCGGTGGTGAAACACATTGGGGATAAAGGCCATTTTGATTTGGGATGGAATTCAAATGATTTGACCCTGGCAAGAGGAATTGTGCAGGTGGGACCAAATTTTGTGATGCGGATCCCTTTAATAAACGTGCATATTTATGATAATAGGGTTGAAGATTTGGGCATTGATGGC
Organism: Sophora flavescens; assembly: GCA_030762895.1. Lineage (NCBI taxonomy): Eukaryota > Viridiplantae > Streptophyta > Magnoliopsida > Fabales > Fabaceae > Sophora > Sophora flavescens. The sequence goes on along the minus strand of CM061067.1, from coordinate 111,964,341 downwards.
CTTGAGAAGAGTAGTTTCATTGCTCTTTATGAATACTTTTCCATCAAACATGCAGATATGAAAATTTCTGATGTAAGTTTTAATTTCTTATTTGTGCTTAGTTGTCCAGCATTATATGTAACAATGCTGAGATATATAGATAGATGCATCAATTCTATTAAGGGTGTGGTTCCAAGTTTGGTGGACTCAAAACACACAGGTCGCATAGAGTTGATTCGTATTTAAGCTCATTTCCATATTTTCTCATGGGTCAAGCTGGTTAAGGAAACTAAAAATGGTAAAAGATCATTGGAAATCTAAGTTCATAAATCTATAAAACATAAAATATACCAAGTCCCAATAAATTTTTAACCAAGTGCCCTTAGGGCACTGGTTAGCACTAGAAATTTAGTGTTTTATTGATATTCGTACCAAAAAAGAGAGTAAGAAACTAACCAATCTGAATCCGTACTTGGCATTTTCATGTTTCCCAAAAATGTGTAGTTTACTTTAAGCTAACTCAAATAGCTTCGCTATTCAATTACAATTATATAACTATTATTCTATAAGATAGCATCAGGAGTGTGTAGGCATGTCTTATGACATATCTTTATTCAAATCTTTCTTTCACACCTTGATACATGTATTGAAACTCTTCTGACAATAGCATCTTCTACTTTGTTGATTTTTATAAGCCTTTCTGTGTACTATCTTTCATTTTGCCGGAATGTTGTAATTAAATTGTTTGCAATGGTTTTCAGGGGTCAACTGTAACACCCTGTATTTCGCTGTTTTAAATAACAGTAATACATATAAATATGTTGATAAATTTATTTGAGTTTTAGAAAATTATTTTAAATACACGGAGTTTACTAATTTATTTGAGTTTTAGAAAATTATTTTAAATACACGGAGTTTACTACTCAATCCTACTTGAATGTAGGAAGCTCGATTAAAATTTAGGTTGGAAAGTCAGGCGAAACCCGGCCCGCGAATTCCATTGACAGTATAATAATACTGCTCAAAAGACCTAATTTTAATTAGTGAACGAAAGACTTAAGATTATTATTTTATTTTCTACAATTCTGTATTTTTAGATTGATTTCAAAAAAAAATAAAATAATTTACGTTTTTCGGGCGGAACGCGTAATCGGGTAGACGACGGAAGGGATTTCGGAGTTTCTCAGAACCGATAGAGGGTTTAACTTAGGATTTTGAGATGATTCAAGGGGATGAATCATATTTTTAAGTCTAGAAGGTTTTTCAGGGTTAAATAGAAAATTTGTGAATTTTACGCTTAAGCCCCTGAACTTTCTGTTAATTACCCTTTAGTCCCTAAATTAGTTTCTAAGTTTTTTCAAGTGAGTTGGGCTAGAATCCTTGTTACTAATCTCTAATGGACGTGGCTATGAAGCCCAAATTGTCTAGTTCATGAATTGGTTCCATAAAGCCCATTTGAAACTATACAAGTTTCCTATGTCAAGATTTATGTTTAAATCTTCAAGTGGGCCACAAAAAAATGAAACCAAGCCCAAACTTACCAAGCCCATGAGGATTTATGGCTTCCCTCATTTGTTGTTGGATGAGTCAAGAAAACTCTAGATTGTTCTACATTCTTCCACTTTGTTCTTCAAGCTTCTATAATCTTCTCAAACATTCTTGAATTGTCTTAAAATATCTTTGACTCAAAAATCAGCCAACTTTGGTCAAGATAAGCTTGCATTAAAGGTGGCAAAATCATCATCATGACAATTTATTGACAATTTGCAAACTAGTCCTTAAACTTTTGGAATCTTTGCAAATAGGTCCCTAGGAAGTAATTGCATTTTAATCCTTTTAGCAAGACAACTCATCACTTCTAGATCCTTCCCAAGATGGCGCCACTATCTCTATAAATACCATACTATAACTTTTCACTTAGTTTCTAATGCCTTTTTGGTCAAAACCCTAAGTTCATAAGTTCTTTAGTGATAAGTTTGTGAAGCAAGTTTCTTGGATTTCCTTTGTCATTGATCTTCAAGAGGTAAATCCTAATCTTCATTCTTAATCATGCCTATGTTCTTTAGTAAGTTTCTTGATTCAAGGTTTATATTATAGTTGTTCAACACTTTAAAGTTTCTAACCCTAGAACTTTGAAAAGTCATAATAAATTCTAGAAAAATCTAATGATGATGAAACTACTTTCTATCTTCTTGATATCATGCATATTTTCTAAATCTAAGAGCATGATGTAATCAAAAATTTCTTTCCTATAAACCTAGCCTTGGCCGAATCTATCAAAGTAGGTGTGGTAGAGTTTTTGTTCACGGTTTTCATTAATGATCTTGTTAATCAAGCTATTAGTATGTATGCTTAATAAATCCAAGTTGGTTTATTATACTAAGAACCCTAACCCTATGAACATGTTGAGGCCGAATCCTTGTATAAAAGAGATAGGAAGTTTTGAGTTTCAACTTTAGTTGTTTAGTCATTAATCCATGATTTAGGTTAATCAAGGATCATTAATCTATGATTTAATCATTATTAGAAATTTTAAGGATTTTGAACTCTAAAAGTCAGCCCTTGGCCGAAACCCTAACCCTAAAGGTTAGAGGATTTTGTTTCAAATTTTAGTCTTGTAATAAGTAATATATGTTAGTTAAGACTCTAGTAACTAGGATCCAAAAGATGGCATTAAGAAGATAATCATAAACCTATTTTCTAAGTCTTGGCCGAACCTAGACCTAAAGTGTCATAGATGGGTGTGAGTTGATTAATTCTAGTTATGTTGTTTGGTTGAAGGTGGTTGTGTTAACTCGTGGCGGGATAACGTGGATCGTCGTGTACGTATTTCCGGTGCTAGCTCAGGTGGGGAAAAGAATCAACCTATCATCGAAATCGATAAGTAGTAGATTATATGATAATTGTGTACGGCGACCTAAACCCTACTAGTAGTCGAGTAATCGACAAGACCAAAATCCCATTGGAAACTTTTCCATAATACCAATGGTGATTCGGGGATTGTAGGTTTATCGACATTAAGTTGATTTTAAGTATTTGAGGATGTCTGAATTATTTACTTTTGACTGTTTGTGATCCGCTGGTTGAGGTATTCCATCTGCATGTGACGTATTATTTCGGTGTTTGAGTATTTAGGATATTGAGGATGTTCAGTGTCTGTCACGGCCGTGATGGCTATCACGGCCAGGCCGTGACAGAATCTGACTTGCCTTTGTTGTTTGTCACGACCGTGATGGCTATCAAGGCCAGGCCGTGACAGAGTCTGACTTTGTTATTTATTTGGTTGGACTATTATGAGTTGGTTGTGATAAATTGCCTTATATGATATTGAGATATTTGAATATTTTATTGATTAATGTGTTATGCATGATCTGCCTGGGTTTAATATTGTGCTTAGCTGATTTTTAAGTAAGGATATGTGTTGTTCGGGAGATAATTGTTTGGGTGAGAGAATAAAGGTGATTTAGAGGTGCCTAGCCTAATTAAGTGGTTTTATCTATGAGGAAAAAGGTGTTGAGACTTTGATGGAAGGTTGAGGCACTAGGTTGTTATCGATGTAATTTAGGGAGATTCATTTATCGAGGTATTGTTATTCACAGCCGTGTGAGTGGAACACACGAGGTCAGGATATCCTATTTTGGGATATCGGATATTGCGGGTGAGTGCCCTATGGATGTGGATGCCGAGGTAGACTACCGTAATACTCCTTAGTTCTTGACGAGTTCGCATGTTCTTGGCACTGGACCGTTATGGAATGATATTCCTTGACGAGTTCGTATGTTCTTGGTACTGGACCGTCTGGATTGATACTCCTTGACGAGTTCGTATGTTCTTGGCACTGGGCCGTTATGGAATAATATTCCTTGACGAGTTCGTATGTTATTGGCACTGGACCATTTTAGACTAATACTTGTTTAGACTTTGATGTGTTCGAAAGTTATTGGTACTGGACCGTTCTGGACTACTGACTAATGTGACAGGAGTGAAGATGGCCACATCAATATAAAGTTTTAGTTGCATGGGCTGAGGGTAGAGGATGATATAGTGAATTGAGGATGATTGTTGATTTTGGGTGTTGAGTGTCTGTGACATTTATTGTATAATTTACTATTACTCTTTTCTGCTTTTTGATGATAGAACTGTTTCTTATTCCCTTTATCTTTCTGCGTGTTGTATTTTATTTCTGATGTGATAGTATGAGAAGACCCGACGAAGGAACCAATTGCTGAGGAGGTAGATGGAACTCCTTACGAACCAGATGCTGGAGGTCGAGCTGTAATTCATGGCGATTAGAGTATAGACATTATGGCCAGTGTGTCTAAGGAGTATTTATATTTCCGCTAAGTATGTCTGTAGTGAAGTTTATACCTGTGAGGGATCCTACTGAGAGGGTACCCTTAATAGTGTTTTGGTTTTGTAATAAATAAACATGTGTGTATTTATGTAATTTAGTTTTGGTGTGTTTTATATCTGCATAAGTTATATAATTATTAATTAAGTTTTAATTTTTACGTATTTTCAACGATAAGCGCGCGATTAAGTAAATAAATATTAAGGTTTTAATGTAATAATACGATGGGGCACATCGGGGTGTCTCATTTGGTGGTATCAGAGCAGTTCGATTCTTATCGGACTGTGAGGTCTAGGAAGTTATTACTGACCGTGTCTAGTTGAGTCCACATCGGATTTTAACTATGCTTTGAAGATGGGTAGTGTGTCCGAATCCGATGCGTTAATTAACATTAGTGTGGTATATGGTATTTATATACTGGTCTATGTGGTATTATATGTCATACTGATCAGAGCAAATGATTTCTTTTACAGAACCATGGCTCGTGGAAGAGGACGTCCGATCGTCAGTAATGACAGAACACCTGAAAGAATTGTGGGAGCTAACAATGTGGAAAATAATCATACCGGAAGTGGAGGAGAGTCATCTGAGACTCAAGATACCATGAAAAACATAGTTACTTCTCTTTTATTACAAACACAGCAGAATGCTGAGATGCTACAGATGAACAAAGAACAGCAGGAACAACAGAACCAAAGGAGAGCTGCAGCAGCGGAAGATGCCGGAATGGCTACTTTCCTGAAAGGGAAGCCACCCCAATTCCGAGGAGATTATGATCCAGGGAAGGCAGAATGGTGGATACAAGGGATCGAAAAGATATTCGATACCATGCGTTGCAGAGAGGATAGGAAAGTGACGTATGCTGCCTTCATGCTAACTGGAGGAGCCGAGTCTTGGTGGAGAGGCAAACGAAGATTGTTGGATGCCGAAGGTAGAGTTATCAACTGGCAGCTGTTTAGTGACTGCTTCTTTGAGAAGTATTTTCCGCGTCTAGTTCGACGCGAGAAAGAAAGGGAATTCATGAGTCTCAAACAAGGCAACATGACTGTTGGTGATTATGCATCACGATTTGAGGCTCTGATTAAGTATTCTGAATTTTATCAGAGATTCCCAGATGAAGATTGAAAATGTAGAAGGTTTGAGGAAGGACTCCGACATGAACTACAGAGGGCTATAGTATCTCTCGATATCCAGAGTTTTCCGGAGTTAGTGGAGAGATGCAGTGCCATAGAAAGCATAGATCTGAGGCAAGTTGCTGAGAAGAGGCAACAAAGGAGTGGAGGTTATATTTGATTAGGTCTCCAACGGAGAGAAGATAGGGGTTCTCAAGAGAGACAAGGACCATATGCCAGACAATTGCAGACAGTGGCACCAACACCAGTAGCTACCACACAAGTGGTTGGAACAAGCCAGCAACAACAAGGCTTAGTTTGTTTCAGATACGGAGGACCGCACCATGTTAGGAATTGTAAGGAGGGATTTGGTTGTTTCAACTGTGGGAAACCAGGACATTATGCTCGTGATTGTAGACAGAAAGGTATGCCGCAGCCGGTAGCTGGGAATAGGGAAGCTGGAGGTTATAGAGGTGGAACCCAGGGAGGAGTTCCTGCAACCGATCAGCAGATGGTTAGACCTCAAGCTGCTGGGAGAGTGTCTACCATAAGAGGAGTTGAATCCCCTCACGCTGCAGATCTCATACACGGTATGTATGATTTTGATATAAATTGGAATAATAGGATATGTTCGAAGGATTAAGTTTTAATTATGTCCTTTAATGATGTTAGATCAAGTGGGAAAGGTTAAGGATAATGAATAGAATATAGTGATGGATAAGTTCGAGGATAAACAGAATGATATAAGCATGAATTCTGTTATGAAGTTACCGCTGTCACCTAGGGGAAAAACAGGGATGAGAAATATATTGTTGGAGCTTTAGATTAAGATAAGATTACAAGATGATGTCTAGTGTTGAGTAAAGAAATTCCGAGGACGGATTTTTTTTCTAAGAGGGGTAGTAATGTAACACCCTGTATTTCGCTGTTTTAAATACAAGAAATACATATAAACATGTTTATAAATTTATTTGAGTTTTATAAAATTATATTAAATACACGGAGTTTACTACTCAATCCTACTTGAATGTAGGAAGCTACGATTAAAATTTAGGTTGGAAAGTCAGGCGAAACCCGGCCCGCGAATTCCATTGACAGTATAATAATACTGCTCAAAAGACCTAATTTTAATTCGTGAACGAAAGACTTAAGATTGTTATTTTATTTTATACAAATATGTATTTTTAGAATGATTTCAGAAAAAAAATAAAATAATTTACGTTTTTCGGGCAGAACGCGTAATCGGGTAGACGACGGAAGGGATTTCGGAGTTTCTCAGAACCGATAGAGGGTTTATCTTAGGATTTTGAGATGATTCAAGGGGATGAATCATATTTTTAAGTCTAGAAGGTTTTTCAGGGTTAAATAGAAAATTTATGAATTTTACGCTTAAGCCCCTGAACTTTCTGTTAATTACCCTTTTGTCCCTAAATTAGTTTCTAACTTTTTTTTCAAGTGAATTGGGCTAGAATCCTTGTTACTAATCTCTAATGGACGTGTCTATGAAGCCCAAATTGTCTAGTTCATGAATTGGTTCCATAAAGCCCATTTGAAACTATACAAGTTTCCTATGTCAAGATTTATGTTTAAATCTTCAAGTGGGCCCCAAAAAAATGAAACCAAGCCCAAACTTACCAAGCCCATGAGGATTTATGGCTTCCCTCATTTGTTATTGGATGAGTCAAGAAAACTCTAGATTGTTCTACATTCTTCCACTTTGTTCTTCAAGCTTCTATAATCTTCTCAAACATTCTTGAATTGTCTTAAAATATCTTTGACTCAAAAATCAGCCAACTTTGGTCAAGATAAGCTTGCATTAAAGGTGGCAAAATCATCATCATTACAATTTATTGACAATTTGCAAACTAGTCCTTAAACTTTTGGAATCTTTGCAAATTGGTCCCTAGGAAGTAATTGCATTTTAATCCTTTTAGCAAGACAACTCATCACTTCTAGATCCTTCCCAAGATGGCGCCACTATCTCTATAAATACCATACTCTAACTTTTCACTTAGTTTCTAATGCCTTTTTGTTCAAAACCCTAAGTTCTTAAGTTCTTTAGTGATAAGTTTGTGAAGCAAGTTTCTTGGATTTCCTTTGTCATTGATCTTCAAGAGGTAAATCCTAATCTTCATTCTTAATCATGCCTATGTTCTTTAGCAAGTTTCTCGATTCAAGGTTTATATTATAGTTGTTCATCACTTTAAAGTTTCTAACCCTAGAACTTTGAAAAGTCATAATAAATTCTAGAAAAATCTAATGATGATGAAACTACTTTCTATCTTCTTGATATCATGCATATTATCTAAATCTAAGAGCGTGATGTAATCAAAAATTTCTTTCCTATAAACCTAGCCTTGGCCGAATCTATCAAAGTAGGTTTGGTAGAGTTTTTGTTCATGGTTTTCATTAATGATCTTGTTAATCAAGCTATTAGTATGTATGCTTAATAAATCCAAGTTGGTTTATTAAAATAAGATCCCTAACCCTATGAACATGTTGAGGCCGAATCCTTGTATAAAAGAGATAGGAAGTTTTGAGTTTCAACTTTAGTTGTTTAGTCACTAATCCATGATTTAGGTTAATCAGGGATCATTAATCTATGATTTAATCATGATTAGAAATTTTAAGGATTTTGAACCCTAAAAGTCAGCCCTTGGCCGAAACCCTAACCCTAAAGGTTATAGGATTTTGTTTCAAATTTTAGTCTTGTAATAAGTAATCTATGTTTGTTAAGACTCTAGTAACTAGGATCCAAAAGATGGCATTAAGAAGATAATCCTAAACCTATTTGCTAAGTCTTGGCCGAACCTAGCCCTAAAGTGTCATAGATGGGTGTGAGTTGATTAATTATAGTTATGTTGTTTGGTTGAAGGTGGTTGTGTTAACTCGTGGCGGAATAACGCGGATCGTCGTGTATGTATTTCCGGTGCTAGCTCAGGTGGGAAAAAGAATCAACCTATCGTCAGAATCGATAAGTAGTAGATTATATGATAATTGTGTAGGGTGACCTAAACCCTACTAGTAGTCGAGTAATCAACAAGACCAAAATCCCATTGGAAATTTTTCCGTAATACCAATGGTGATTCGGGGATTGTAGGTTTATCAACATTAAGATGATTTTAAGTATTTGAGGATGTCTAAATTATTTACTTTTGACTGTTTGTGATCCGCTGGTTGAGGTATTCCATCTGCATGTGACGTATTATTTCGGTGTTTGAATATTTAGGATATTGAGAATGTTCAATGTCTGTCACGGCCGTGATGGGTATCACGGCCAGGCCGTGACAGAATCTGACTTGCCTTTGTTGTTTGTCACGGCCGTGATGGCTATCACGGCCAGGCCGTGACAGAGTCTGACTTTGTTATTTATTTGGTTGGACTATTATGAGTTGGTTGTGATAAATTGCCTTATATGATATTGAGATATTTGAATATTCTGTTGATTAATGTGTTATGCATGATCTTCCTGGGTTTAATATTGTGCTTAGCTGATTTTTAAGTAAGGATATATGTTGTTTGGGAGATAATTGTTTGGGTGAGAGAATAAAGGTGATTTAGAGGTGCCTAGCCTAATTAAGTGGTTTTATCTATGAGGAAAAAGGTGTTGAGACTTTAATGGAAGGTTGAGGCACTAGGTTGTTGTCGATGTAATTTAGGGAGATTCATTTATCGAGGTATTGTTATTCACAGCCATGTGAGTGGAACACACGAGGTCAGGATATCCTATTTTGGGATATCGGATATTGCGGGTGAGTGCCCTACGGATGTGGATGCCGAGGTAGACTACCGTAATACTCCTTGGTTCTTGACGAGTTGGCATGTTCTTGGCACTGGACCGTTATGGAATGATATTCCTTGACGAGTTCATATGTTCTTGGCACTGGACTGTCTGGATTGATACTCCTTGACGAGTTCGTATGTTCTTGGCACTGGGCCGTTATGGAATGATATTCCTTGACGAGTTCGTATGTTATTGGCACTGGACCATTTTAGACTAAAACTTGTTTAGTCTTTGATGCGTTCGAAAGTTATTGGTACTGGACCATTTTGGACTACTGACTAATGTGACAAGAGTGAAGATGGCCACATCAGTATAAAGTTTTAGTTGCATGGGCTGAGGGTAGAGGATGATATAGTGAATTGAGGATGATTGTTGATTTTGGGTGTTGAGTGTCTGTGACATTTACTGTATAATTTACTATTACTCTTTTCCGCTTTTTGATGATAGATTTGTTTCTTGTTCCCTATATCTTTCTGCGTGTTGTATTTTATTTATGATGTGATCGTATGAGAAGACCCGATAGAGGAACCAATTGCTGAGGAGTTAGATGGAACTCCTTACGAACCAGATGCTGGAGGTCGAGCTGTAATTCATGGTGATTAGAGTATAGACATTATGGCCAATGTGTCTAAGGAGTATTTATATTTCCGTTAAGTATGTCTATAGTGAAGTTTATACCTGTGAGGGATCCTACTGAGAGGGTACTCTTAACAGTGTTTTGGTTTTGTAATAAATAAACATGTGTGTATTTATGTAATTTAGCTTTGGTGTGTTTTATATCTGCATAAGTTATATAATTATTAATTAAGTTTTAATTTTTACGTATTTTCAACGATAAGCGCGCGATTAAGTAAATAAATATTAAGGTTTTAATGTAATAATACGATGGGGCACATCGGGGTGTCTCATCAACTCTGAAGAGTTTTGATTCAAAACTGCCTTGATTAAGGATATGTTTTAAAATCCAGCCAACATGTTCTCTTTCTCGCTTCAAGTTTTACTTATAACAGTTGCCTCCCAATTTTCTCCTTTTCAGCCTTTTATCTTTTCACATTTTCACTATTCCATGAGTTATTTCATCTTCTCACACTATTCTATAGTATTTCATGTTTTTGTCTACAAGGGTAAGAGCCAAAACTGGGTTAGCGGATCCTGCTACTATTTTCAACATGGGATTAGTCGCGTATTACAATCAAATTGGATTATTTACGGGTCTGATAACTTTTTCTAATTTGGTTATTTACTTGGAACAAGGGTGTGAGGTTTAAAGGTGAATAGAAAGAGAAGGTAGGATATTGCTATTTCATCATATCAGAATGGAGAAAGCATTTGAGATACATTCTTTAGAGAAGAAATATGGTTGTGTATCAAATGCTTGCACGTACAATGTCTAATACATTGATTTTGACTTAATGAAAGAAGCATCAAAAGTCTCCAAATCATTGGGTGAGCTGCACTTGGAACCAAACAGTGTTTTATATATAACATGATGATTCATGGTTATTGCAAAGAAGGAACTCTTATAGGCTGTTCCTGCCGAGATCCGACTTGCCGGAATCTTGCCGTAGAACGTCAAACCAAGAGTGAACAATGGGGGTTGTTTTAGATTATGGCTTGACAGAATGTAATATTCCGGTCCAACGTATCCCAATGGGAATCAAAGCCATACGTAGTTCTAGGTTCAACCCTTGGCGGTAGTGATCTCGATCCCTTAATTTTGCATCTGATGAATACCAACGAGCAAGGACTCTTCAATAGTCTCTTGGTCGAGCTAGTTTCTCTAATACGCTTAAGAGAGAGTCACCGGGGTTCAGTGAAAAGTGAGTTTCTATCATGGGTTCTCCTCCTTTTATAATAGGATTCCCATATCTTTTAGAGATCTGGATTTATCTCCTTTTATCTCTTAAATCTCCTTTTGAGATGTGATTTCCTTAATTTAAGGGATATTATCACTTTTAACCATATAAGGTTATTTCAGATAATATCAGGATTTATTAAAGGATAATATCAATATCCTATCCCTTAATTTAGGGGATATTATCACTTTTAACCGGATATGGTTATTTCAGATAATATCAGGATAATTAAAGGTGATATTAACTTCTTATCCTTAATTTCCGGATTGGGCCTGGTATTCAAGCTCGGTGGCCGGGTTTCACTCTTCGGCCAGTACACAAGACCCCCAAGCTTTGGGCTAGTAAAGCGTAGAAGCTTTCATGGCATTAGCTGAGCTTAGGAACTTGGTTTCATCTTTTGGTCTTTCAGCTCGGCGAGGTGATTGCCCGAGCTTCATACTTCGTATATATATATATATCCTCCAACTCGGTGAGCAGCTCGGTCAGCTTGACGCTTCGAGGTACCGAGCTCTATGTCTCGGCTCATACACAAGCCCCCAAGCTTTAAGCTAATTGCATGGAAGCTTTTTTCGAAGGAGCCGAGGCTAGCCGAGGTGGAGGTGATCACCTGAGTTTCGTGCTAAGGCCATACTTTCTCGATTCCCGAGATGGAAAAGAGACGTTACTCAGTGTGACGCGTGGCCTTTATGGGATCATTTCCGAGACTTGTGCAGTAGTTGCGTGCTCCTATTTTCCCACGATGGCAGTGTTCATTCCGACATTTCTGTCACGTGTTTCCTTTCCATTAGTTGGTGAATTCAGTCATACTTGAAGGGACGTTTCCCTGCTCTCGCCTACCAACAACCATCATTAATTCGCCGAGAGGACATTGCACTTTTTTCTATAAATTTGGGCGAGCCCCTGGCACGAGATTTCACCTTCTTTGAGCCCTAGACTTTCCTTCTTCTCGAGTCCTTTCTGGTCCCAGCTTCGGTACTCCCTTCCTATTCGAGGTACGTCCTTCTCATTTCTTTGACACTCCTCTGGATTGTATTCCAGTTTGATTTCTGGCATTTTTATCCATAGAGACTTCGTTTGAGGTATCCCAGAATGCCTCTTCCTGGGTTCAGATCTTAGATCCCGAAATCAACCGGATTGGGAATTCTCCTTATGACCCCCCTCTCCTTCTCATGGTGATAGAGGTGACAAAGGTTCCTCTTCTTCTTCTGGTGGGGGGAGCTCTGCCACTCCAGACGCTATCGTTGCCCCCAAGCGTCGTAAACGTACTTCCAGGATGCCCAGGGTTCCTTACCCAGAGATTACCATTCCTGGGTATTTCTGGGTAAAACCCGATGTTGCTGGATTTTATTCTAATTTCAGGGATTTTAACTCCCTTGAAGCTATAAAAAACAAGGTTACTGCTAAACAAGGCATCGTAGAGTGCCTTCCTTGTACCGAGGATTACCATGTCTTCCTTTGCACCCCCCTTCATCTGAGCCACACTTTACATATGTATACAAGACCTTTTTTGAGCAAATTGGGGTTTCCATTCCCTTTACCCCGTTCGAATGCGAAGTCTTGCGAGTTATGAACGTTGCTCCTACCCAGCTTCACCCGAATAGCTGGGCATTTATGAGAGGCTTCCAGATTCTATGTGACCAGATAGGGATAGAAGCTACTGCTCCTAAGTTTCTCTACTTTTACCGAGTTCGGTTTGGGGACCGAGTTAGCTGGATATCTCTGAGTGGGATTGAGCAGAGGGGAATCACCGGGCTCTATAACAGCTCATATAAGTTTTCAAATCCGATTTCTTCAAAGTCCGACCTCTAAAGGGTAATGAGTCTTTTTTTCGACTCGGTCGGGGACCCTAAATTTCCACTCTACTAGCAACCACACCCTGTCAAATTTTCTGGCTATGACCTCGACTCTATGACCTCTCAGGAGCGAGCTGATGCCGAGGTCCTGAAACTGTATCCTCGGTCATTGTCGTGTGGAAGGCTTTTAAAGCTTAATGCCTCTTCCACTCGACAAGCTGATTTTGAACGTAAGTAACTTTTTGTTGACAAGTGGTAATTTATCCTGTAGCATGCTTATTTTATTTGACCGATTTCCTTTTTGTAGTGATAATGGGGAAGTTCAACTACAAGGCTCCGATGAAGAAGTCAGCTAATCAAGCAACGGGCGGATCAGCTATGGCTTCAAATGTCAAAGGAAAGAAAAAGAAGGTTGCTGAAGTTTCTGAGCCGAGCACCCGGCCTCCGAAGAGGACTCAGGAAGACATGATGTCTGAGGTCCCGAATAGAAGTCCTTCTCCCCTGCAGATGATTGAGGAAACTCCTGCTGCTGCTAAGAGGTTGGGCAATGCTCCCATGGTGACCGATCTTACTTCGAACACCAAATGGTACAATGGGAACTGCAACCCGGGGATTAGCTCGCTCTGGGGGAATGAGTTCGACCCTACAAGCCTGATTGATAGCCAAGTGCTGAAACCTTATGATGCTCGGCTTTTGCTGGAGAAAGGGCCTGAGGAGAGTATGGAGGCTGCCGCTGCCTATGCCCTCCGGATCACCTCCATCACTCGCTTCTGGAGCCAACAGGTTATTGACAATGTCAAGAAGATGGAGGTAATGAGGGTTGATTTGGCTCGAGCCTTGAGGGTGAGGGACAAGCTTGCTCAAGTCGTGGCCAAGTGTGAGGAGCAAGCTCGGGTCATTGGTCAGTTGAAGGCCCAAAAAACCGAGCTGGAAAAAGACAGGACCGTCCTTCTGGCCGAGTTGGATCTAGAAAAAGCCCAGAGGCTGAATTTTCAGAAGATCGCTGAAGGACTTCAAGCAGAGAGGGAGGCCGGTCTGGAGTTGCGGAAGTTGCTCGAGACCGAGAAGGAGGAGAATCTGAGGCTCCGTTCTGATCTGGCTGAAGCCGAGGCTTCTATCATGAGGGAGCATGTTAATGGCTTCTCCCGAGCCGTGAAGCAGCTTCAGCATTTTAACCCAAATGCCGATTTTTCCAGTGCTGATGTGGACAAGGATTTTAACAGAGATGACTTCCTGATTCCGCTTTCCGAGCTAGAAGATGAGACAGAGGCAACTCAAGAAGAGGAGGATGACGGAGAAGCAGTTGAAGAGGAATCTAGTGGTGAACGGGGAATAAGCTTACCCGGACAATCTCATTCGAGTGTCGCGGATGAGCCCAACTTTGTTCCTGTTGAAGCCGTTGTGGATGGGGATGCCCATGAGTAGCCAAGGAAAAAAAAGTTCCCCGGGCAATGCATTTTTATTTTGAATACTCATGTACTTTGGGCTTGGCCCATTTTTATTAATGGACCTATGTGCGAGTTACTTTTTAGAAAGTTTTGCAACTATTTCTCTAAGTTAGTACTCGTTTAGTTTTGGCGTGTTTACGCGATTTATTCGAAATAATCAGAACTTTGAAATACCTATAGGTTTTTACTTACATTCTTAAGGATTGGTTACCCTTTTAGGATTTTACCATTTGACCCCGGTTTGGTCAATTTTGACTCGGACTACCTTTTCAGGTGTTAAGTTGTTATTCACCCTTATAGACTCGGCGTTTCGACTTCAACTCGGTCGAATTCAGCTCGGAAAGTCTCTTTAGGTTGTAAGTTGTTTTCCACCTTTATAGGCTTGGCATTCCGACCTCAACTCGATCGATTTTAGCTTGGTCAGGCTCTTTAGGTTGTGTATTCCTTTATAGGCTCGGCATTTCGACCTCGGCTCGGTCGATTTTAGCTCGGTCAGCCTCTTTAGGTTTTAGTTGTTGTATACCTTTATAGGCTCGGCATTTCGACCTCAACCCGGTCGATTTTAGCTCGGTCAGCCTCTTTAGGTTTTAGTTGTTGTATACCTTTATAGGCTCGGCATTTCGACCTCAACTCGGTCGATTTTAGCCCGGACAGTCTCTTTAGGTTTTTAGTTGCTTTTTACCTTTATAGGCTCGGTATTTCGACCTCAACTCGGTCGATTTTAGCTCGGACAACCTCTTTAGGTTTTTAGTTATTTTAATTAACACAGTATTCTTGCCTAATAACGTAATTAAAAATGATTCTAGTTATTTATTTTTTCGGGCATGCCTCATTAAAATCCTCTCGGCCAAAACCTCGTGGGAAAAAGACCGAGATAGGAAAAAGAGTGCATCACCTATAACCTTAACTAAAATAAAACTTAAGGTGGGAAGTGTTCCATGTTCTTGGAACAACTTTTCTTGACAATTCTTCTAGCCTGTAGGCACCATTTCCCAGATTTTCAACTATCCTGAATGGGCCAGACCCGTTCGCTGCGAGCTTACCCTCTTCGGGGTCTTTTCTCGCGTCGTTTTGCAGTCTCAGCACTAAGTCACCTTGCATAATTCCCTTGGCTGCAACCTCGAGTTGTACTTCCGAGTTGCTTTTTGCTTGCATAGCTCGTCTCTGATTTTCGTTGCATCTCGGACTTCTTCAACCATGTCAAGCTCAACTCGGAGTTCTTCGTTTTTATTTTGATCGTGATGCTGCCTTCGGAAAAAGAGTTTGTCGAGCTCAACTGGAATAATTGCATCGGTCCCATAGGTTAGCTTGAATGGTGTTTCACCCGTTGAAGACTGTGGTGAGCAATGGTAAGCCCATAGGATGCTTGGTAATTGTTCAACCCAAGCCCCTTTTGATTGGCCTAACCTTCTTTTAAGCTCGTTTAAAACAACTTTATTGGATGCCTCTGCTTGGCCATTTGTTTGTGGATGCTCAACCGAGGTCACTTTATGTTTAATTCTGAGGTTGCAGTAAAACTCTCTAAGCTCTTTATCGGTGAATTGCTTTCCATTGTCTGTGACAACTGCATAAGGGAGGCCGTGCCTGCATATGATGTTTTTCCATACAAAATTCTGAACCTTTTTGGCAGTTATCATAGCTAATGGTTCTGCTTCAATCCACTTGGTGAAGTAGTCTACACTTACCAGCAGGAACTTGACTTGACCTTTGGCGACCGGGAAAGGACCGACTATATCCGTCCCCCACATAGTAAAGGACCACGGCGAGAACATGGAGTGGAACTCTTCTCCTGGAGCACGTGCTACGCTGGCGAACTTCTGACAGGGCTCACACCTATTAGTCCAAGTAGCACAATCCAGTCTCATGGTTGGCCAGTAAAACCCTGCTCGCAGGACCCGAGCTGCCAGAGATTGGCCACCTGAATGCATTCCACAAATTCCTCGGTGCATCTCATCCATTACGTACTCGGACTGCTCCTTTGTTAGGAACTTTAGTAATGGCCCGAAGAATCCTCTTCTGTACAGCTCACCGTCTAGGATGGTGTAATGGCAAGATTTTAGACGAATTCGCCTCTCCTCCTTAGGATCATCAGACTGTTTGTCCAAGATTAAATACTCCCAAATCGGTGTCATCCAGCCACGATCATAGTGCTCGGTCATTATTACTTCGACACTTTTTATGCTCGGCTCGAGGAGGTTTTCCTGAATGAATGTTCTTAGCTGGCCAGCTTTCTTGGTGCTAGCCAGTTTGGACAGCAGATCTGCCCTGGAATTTTCTTCCAGAGGTATATGCTCAATAGAGAAATGATCAAATTCAGAAACTAGGCTGTTAACCTTGCAGAGATATTTGGTTAGTTGGGGGTCCTTTGTTTGATAATTACCCGAGACTTGTCCTGTTACAAGTTATGAGTCACTTCGGCAGAGGTATATGCTCAATAGAGAAATGATCAAATTCAGAAACTAGGCTGTTAACCTTGCAGAGATATTTGGTTAGTTGGGGGTCCTTTGTTTGATAATTACCCGAGACTTGTCCTGTTACAAGTTATGAGTCACTTCGGCATTTTAATTCTTGGACCCAACTTCTTTAGCTAACATTAGTCCTGCAATAAGGGCTTCATATTCCGCCTAGTTGTTTGAAGCAGTAAACCCAAACTTTAAAGATTGCTCCAGGATTAGGTCATCAGGCCCCTCGAGAATTATTCCAGCCCCGCTTCCCTTCAAGTTAGATGATCTATCAACATATAGGAGCCAGATGAAGGATTCCGACCTCGGTTTAGAAGAGATCTCGGCAATGAAGTCGGAGAGGCATTGTGCTTTCATCGCCCCCCTTGACTTATATTGTAAACCAAATTCCGACAATTCTACTGACCAAGCTATCATTCGTCCGGCTAGATCGGGTTTCCTGAGTACCTGTTTTATTGGATGATTAGTTTTGACTATGACCTGGTGGGACTGGAAATAGGGCTGTAACCTCCGAGCTGCCATAACTAAGGCGAGGGCCAGTTTTTCAATTACTTGATATCGCGTTTCTGCGTCTTTCAGGATCCTGCTCACATAGTACACCAGCATTTGTTGCTCTTCCTCTTCCTGGATGATCACTGCACTGATTGCACAATCGTTGACAAATAGGTACAAGTACAGATCTTTGTCGGGCTGAGGCCGAGTGTGGATTAGGGGAGATGTTAGGAAGAGTTTCAGATCTTCAAAGTCCTTTTCACACTCTTCAGTCCAGACGAAATCCTTTGGGTTTTTCAAGAGCTGGAAGAAAGGTCTTACTTTTTCTGCAGACTTCGGGAGAAAGCGGGATAGAGAGGCTAATCGGTCGGCTAGCCTCTGAATTTCTTTCACATTCCGAGGACTCCGCATTTCCATAACGGCTTTGCATTTATCCGGATTATCTTCGATCCCCCGGTGTGTTAGAATATATCCTAAGAACTTTCCTCCTTGTACACCAAAGGAGCATTTTTCTGGATTTAACCTCATGTTGTACTTTCTGAGCTGGCTGAAAATTTCTTCGAGGTTGGCTGGATGTTGGCTTGGGTCATCGGATTTTACCACCATATCATCAACATATACTTCTAAGTTCTTTCCGATTTGGTTGACGAAAACCTTGTCCATAAGCCTTTGATATGTTGCACCAGCATTTTTTAAGCCGAAAGGCATCACCCGATAGCAGTAGTTTGCCCCATCAGTCATAAATGCCGTTTTTTCTTCGTCGGGTGGATACATCCTGATCTGGTTATAACCTGAGTATGCGTCCAGAAAAGACAAAACTTTGTACCCCAAGGCCCCATCCACCTGTCTGTCAATGTTGGGAAGAGGATAAGAATCTTTTGTGCATGCCTTGTTGAGATCGGTGTAGTCAGTGCACATTCGCCATTTACCGTTGGCCTTTCTAACTAACACCACGTTGGCTAGCCAAGTAGTGTATTTCACCTCTCTGATGAAATTTGCTTTGACCAGTTTGGAAGTCTCCTCGGCTACTGCTCGGCGCCTTTCCTCGCCAAGTTTCCTTTTTCTTTGAGCGACAGGCTTGGCTTCGGGACATATGGACAGCTTATGGCACATAAAATGGGGGTCTATACCTGGCATATCCGATGTCTTCCAAGAAAACAGATCGGCATTCTTTTTTAGGATCGCATGAAGCCTTCGTTTGAGCGAGGGGTCAAGCTGACTACCGACTTGGGTGCATTGTTCAGCTTGGGCTCCCAACTGGAACCTTTCTAAAGACTCTGTTGGTTCGGCTTTGGACTCGTACATCTCCGTCCTTGGGCCTAGTTCAAACATGCTGACCGAGCTGGCTGAAGTTACCGAACTGACCGAGCTTACCACATCTGCTTTATCATCCTCGACATTCTTTGCGATATCCTGGTGGCGGGTAACCTTTAGGCTATCAACATAGCATTGCCTGGCTAGCCTTTGGTCATCCCGGACTGCGACTATCTCTCCGGATTCGGCTGGGAATTTCATTGTCAGGTGTGGGGTCGAGACAATCGCTCCGAGTTCATTCAACGTCGGTCTTCCAATAAGGATGTTGTACGACGTGATGACATCTACAATAACGTACCTGACTGATATGGATTTGGAGAGTCTTCCATCTCCAAACGTTGTTAAGAGTTCTATGTAACCTCGGGTTTTGACTTGCTCCCCGACGAATCCTACTAGCTTGTCTTCCTGCTCTTTTATCAGCTTTTCTGGAATTCCGAGCTTCTTGAAGGTTGCCAGGTACAAAATATCGGTCGAGCTCCCATGGTCAATGAGTGCTCGTTTGACTGAGAAGTTGGCTAGTTCGACCGTTATCACCATCGGGTCATTTTGATTTGGATCCACCCCTCGGAAATCATCATCCGTTAACGTTATTGGAGGTCTTGTTCTTGCAGGCTTTCCAGACACTGCGTTGACAGATCGGAGGGCTTTTACATGACACCACCGAGCTGAGCTCGTCGTTCCTCCTCCTACGAATCCTCCCGAGATTGTATTGATGATCCCTCTGACTCCTCATTCTGATTCTCCATTAGGAGTTCTTTTGTTATTTAAACTGTCTCTGCCCTGATTGTTTCCTTGCAGGTTTACATCTCGGTTACGATTGTCGTAACCGTGTCTCCGTCCTCTTCGACCGGGTCGTCCGCCTCCATTATCATCTCGGCGGATGAAACGACCAAGACGGCCTGCTTGTACCAAATCCTCAATTTTTTTCTGGGTTGTTCTACAGTCTTCAGTGGAGTAACCATAGTTTTGATGCCACATGCATTCTTTGCTTCTGTCAGCATTGGCAGGTGTCTTGGACGGTCGAGGTAAGGTGAGTAACTCGGCATTGCACACCTCCTGGAGGATGGTTGCCCGGGATCGGTTTAACGGAGTATAAGACTGGTACCTGGGTTGCCTCTCCGAGAATTTCCTTTCATTGGTCTTTTGGGCCCTTTGTGAATCAGCCCCCTTGTTTCTCTATTTGTTCGAGACCGAGCTCTTGTCTTCGAAACCTCTTTCTCTCCTTTTGAATTCCACCATCTCTTCCGAGTTCATGAAACCTGTAGCTTCTTCCTGCAACTCTTCAAAATCTCTCGGTGGTTTTCGGGACAAATACTAAAAGAATGGCCCTGGCTTCAGACCGCCCATGACGGTGTGAAGGCAGAGTTCCGAGCTCATGTTGGGAATTAAGATTTGTTTAGCATTAAACGAGCCATATAATCTCTGAGTGATTCATTCCTTTCTTGTTTAAAATTCACCAGCGAGGCCGAGTGCCTTTTATGCCTTCGGCTTGCTGCGAATTGTGCGGTGAACTTAGTTACAAGCACATCAAAGGAATCAATTGACCGAGGTGGTAGATTCGTTAGCCAGGTTAAAGCTGGGCCTTGCAAAGTGGTTGGAAAAACTTTGCACATGACGGCTTCCGAATCGGTCACCAAGTAAACAGAAGAAATAAAGGATTCCACGTGCTCAGTTGGGTCAGTGGTGGCATTGAATTTATCGATGTTAAGGGGCTTAAAATGTCCAGGCATGATTACCTCATCGATGTCATCCGTGAATGGCAACCTCGGTCGTCGGTCTTCTACCCTTTCTTTTTGCATGGTCCTTTCTGCATGAGATTTAGCCTCTGAAGCCACCGGGGGAGGTTTGTTATTGGATGGTCGGTTAGCCTCCCGAGGAGAAGGCACGTAGGATGGATCCTTTTGGCTAGCCTCGGGTGAGGCTAGCCTCGGGTGAGCACGTATCTCCTTGTTTTCCTTCCGCAGCTGCCTCAGCTGTGCCATAACCTCTCCCAGCCGAGGGTTATCTTCATTGACGGGAGGGGGAGGATGATTGACGTGGTTCTGGTTCGTGTTCGAGGCCTCAAGATCTTCATGGTTCATGTTGTTCGCCCCTCCCCTTGGACCATTCCGTGTAGTCACCATCAAGCTTTCTTGTGGAACCGGGGAAAGTTTTTCCTCGGTCCCACGGTGGGCGCCAAATGTTCCTGCCGAGATCCGACTTGCCGGAATCTCGCCGTAGAACGTCAAACCAAGAGTGAACAATGGGGTCTGTTTTAGATTATGTCTTGACAGAATGTAATATTCTGGTCCTACGTATCCCAATGGGAATCAAAGCCAGACGTAGTTCTAGGTTCAACCCTTGGCCGTAGTGATCTCGATCCCTTAATTTTGCATCTGATGAATACCAGCGAGAAATGACTCTTCAATAGTCTCTTGGTCGAGCTAGTTTCTCTAATACGCTTAAGAGAGAGTCACCGGGGTTCAGTGAAAAGTGAGTTTCTCTCATGGGTTCTCCTCCTTTTATAATAGGATTCCCATATCTTTTAGAGATCTGGATTTATCTCCTTTTATCTCTTAAATCTCCTTTTGAGATGTGATTTCCTTAATTTAAGGGATATTATCTCTTTTAACCGGATAAGGTTATTTCAGATAATATCAGGATTTATTAAAAGATAATATCAATATCCTATCCCTTAATTTAGGGGGTATTATCACTTTTAACCGGATATGGTTATTTCAGATAATATCAGGATAATTAAATGTGATATTAACTTCTTATCCTTAATTTCCGGATTGGGCCGGGTATTCAAGCTTGGTGGCCGGGTTTCACTCTTCGGCCAATACATAGGGCTTTTAGGCTACTCAAAGAAATGATTGAGGATGGAATGCTTCCAAATATGTCCAGCTTTTGTTCAGACCATAGTGCTTCTTTGGCAAAGATGGAAACTGGAAGGAATCTAAGTTTCTCCTACGACAAATGATAAAGTTAGAATCAGAGTTGTCAGTTTCTTTGTAAAATATCATTTTCGAAGTCAAAACTATCGAACATTGAACTTGAAAGTAAAATGTGTGAAATTCTTTGTTTTTACTTCCTCTTATATTTTGTTTCTCATCAATGGAACATTGTAATCATTACCAAGCTCATTCAAGAATTTAGTTGTTTTTTTTTGTTGTTTTGCTCAGTTTGCACAACAAGAAAATTGAAGATTAACTACGATAAATTTAGCAACTAATTCGTAGTTAATCTATAGCAAACAAATTTAGCTACAGATTTGCTACGAATTAGCTACAATATTGGTGGTAGCATAATTTGAGTGGCAAATCAGCTAGCAAAAGTTTTCCTAGCTAATTTTAAAAGTTTCCTAGCAATTTTATAGTTAATATATAGCAAAATGTTGTTCAAAATTCATTTTTCCTAGCAATATAACTAGGATATTATTATAGCAATTTTAGAGTCAATCAATAGCTAAAATTTAATATTGATTTTATAGCTATTTCCTAGCATTGAATGCTTTTTTCTAGCTAAATGACTACGATATTGTCATAGCAATTTTATAGTCAATCAATAGCTAAAATTTCTGAGACATTTTATAGATATTTCCTACCTATTCTCTTTTTTATTTATCTCTTTTATGTCATATTACTTCTTATTTATAAGAAAGTAAAATAATCTACACATAAAGAGAATCTATTAAGAAAACAAGTAACCAACCCAGCACATGCAGTGCTAGAGAAGGAAACTTGGCAAGTCTAATTACAAACAGTGGTTCACCAAAAACAAGAACACCACAAAATGATAATCCCAAAAATCCTTGATCAACACTACAAACCAAAGAGACATAATAGGACCAAAAAGTAATAGTCTGCAAAATTAACCCAATACAGAACCAGAAAAATTAACTGGTTTCTTCACAAAAGTAGCATTTTTAAATTGAATATAAAATGAGAAATTAAATCATAAGTAGTTAATCATTCATCCTCTTGATCTTCCTCATCTACTCCATGATCTTCCTCACCTACTCCACCTTGTAATGGTGCTTGCTTTCTGAGATTTGGGAGACACCAATCATGGATAAGATGGGTTCCAACATAGGCAACAATTGTGTTTGGACAAAAGAAGTCATTGCTATGTTCACGGCTTCCTTGATGTCTTCTTGTGTCGACGCTAGAGTGCGGGAGGGACCAATGACCTTTGAAGATGAAGTATCCATAGATCCAATAGTGCCAACATCTAAATTGTGACCCCCCCAAAATCCGCCTCTTCTTCTTAGGACCTGACACCTCTGCCCATACTTCTGAATCAATTATTGGATGCTTTGAAGTGTCTTCTCCGTACTTCTCCAACATTACGATGTCATATGACTCCTAAAACAACATCAATTACAATATAATAATTATGTGCCTATATCAGTACCTATAGAATCAGTAAAGCATAGGGGCAAAAGAAAGTAGAAACAAGTAGTGTAAGGCCTCAAACAATCAATCCCAGTTGCACTGTTTGTGTAGGCCAACAAAACAAGAGACATATTCAAGGTTCATAAACAAGAGAAGCAAATAACTCTAACAAAGTCGGGTGTAATTTTAAAATAACTTACGATAAAGTTCTTCGGGCGCTGAGAGACATATTCCCCATCTTTCTTCTTATGAATATGATCATAGACATCTCTATAAGAAACTGGATGCTTCAACTCTGCCTCCTATAATCAACATCAATTAGGATATAGTAAATGTCAATAAAATTGTATGTAAAACTATATATTTACCATTCTCCTCTTATGTTCACCCAAGCATATTGAGCCTCCAGTGTGCAACATTGAATCAGGTAAGGCTGCCCTATTACTTCGATTAGCATCAGATATAATATCACGAGTCACACTTTGGGGAACAAACCTCCTCCTACAAGTGGAATTTAACTTCTAAGTAATCAAATTTAACCTCAATTGATATTCATGTGAATTATTGCACAAAATCACTATTACTTACGGGTTACAGGTGGCATCGACATATATGACTTTTCTCCTATCAGTTTCTACATGAGATCCTCCACAAAATCAACTTCTTGCTTCCTGAGCCACATCTCTTCATCTTCACCATCATCATAGTCATAATATTCATCGTTCTCTTCTTCATTTTCACTACTTGAGACTAATTGACTAGAACGGATTTCATTAGGTTCCCCAGAAGAGTTTGGTCTACTATTTGATATGATAGGCCTTTTGAGGCATTGCCATTACGAGAAGAACTGCAAGCCCTGTCAGAATTAGGTTGCTGCAAAGACTGAGTGTTAGAAATTGAATAATGTGAGGATAAAAATTGAACCAAAAAATAACAAAGGAAAAGCCAAACAAAAAGAATAATGTGAGGAGGCACTAACCACATCTTTTGAAGATGGCACATCATCTAGAGACCTATGCCTAGAAAGATCATTGTGCAGCCCATGCCCAGAGCTATTCCTTCTTGAAAATGCCTCCATTACACCTGATAATCCATCTAGGATCTCTTTCCCAACTAAGATAAAAAAAAAAGTATACATCAATTTTTTCCTATCATTCAAACAATGACAAATAGTATGGAAAAAAATATCTCAATTGATAAAATTCCTTTACCTCCATCATGGCCACTTCCCCTGCCAAAGCTCTTTGAACCAAACTGCCCTCTATGCCTCTGATTGAAAGCTACCTCTACCTTTACCCCACCCTGTTTAAAATACACAAAGTTAGTTATATTTGATGGAGTGTTTGAAAGATCCTATGACAAGATTATTCATTTCACTGTTGGATTAAAGATAAATCACATACGTTGAGACTATAAGATTCATAAAGATATATGTCCATTTGGTGTATGAGTCACAATACAACCCCAACTACAAGCAGTCTGATTCTTGTTCCTGCTGGTATTGTATTATTTACAAAATAAAGAAATAAAGAAAGCATCCTAACCTGCAATGAAATTTTGTTGATTTTTTAATGCATTAAGCCCCTTAACCAGTTCATTCTTTTGCGCTTTGTGCTTGTCATCCTTGACACCTGTAAAACAAGAAAGGCAAGCAGTGAGTATGCAAAAAGCCAGCAAATACCTACAAAAGCCAACAAATACCTGGGGAAGGCAAAGTATAAGGTGGTGGTGGTGGACTAGTGCATGAGTAAGAAGGCTATGGTTGAATTTGTGTTGTTTTCGATGTATTTTACCAATTTGAATGAATGAATATATTTTTTAGTAAAAAACAAAAAACACGTCTATCTTGGTCAAACACATAAATACATGCATCCTTTCTTCATTACCAACCTATAATATAATAAAACATAGCACTATTTTGAGGCTCTAAAGATATTAAAAATCACAGGTACTATAATTTTAAGCTTGTGAACATATTAGCCGATCACTCTACTCAACTTGATATGGCATTGCAACAGCCCCTGGGTAGAGCATAAGAAGAATAGTCTTAACTTTATTATTACAAAAATCTAACAGAATTTAAATCCCTTTGGTATAAAGGCTACAACATATCAGTCAAACCACAAAACTTTACAAGGCAAGAGTACATACCAATTGGTAGGCTAAGTACTCCAATGTCAGTGATTTCACCAGAAAAGTAATTGGTAGACAAGTTTCTAAGACAAACAAGATTAGCATTAACATAAAGTTTAGGTTATCAATTTATACCACAGAGCTATAAACCAAATTAACTTACAGAACTTGCAAATGTGAGAGATGGCCAATGGCCAATAGAGGAAGGTATAGCACCTTTCAATAAGTTGCTTGATAAATCCCTATAATTAAACTTTGTATTAAAATCCTAATTGAAAATTAAAATTGCAGTACACTAATTTTTTTGGGATGTGAATGTCTATTTAAACTTCTCAATAAAGTTTAATTAGGAATGTTTATTTAAACTTCTCAATAAAGCCATCAATCATAACTCCACTGCAGCATCAAAATATCTGCTATAAGATTTTCAGTGCTCATGTGATAAAATGAGTACAATATGCTTTACAAGAAGTTCTAAAAGGAAACAACATAAAAAAAACCATAAAAAAAAAACCATGGTTGTCCGTGAAAAAATGTGCAACAAATAAAAAGGGATAACTTGCACAAAAGCATGGGTTCAAGAACAATTACCATACTCCATTGTCTTTATCCCAAAAGAAAATAGGGAACATCTGAAACAAGCCATAGAAAGAAAAGCAAACATTTAAGCATTTCCAAAAGAACACATAAGAAGATATATTACCTACACACCCAGCAACTTAATTGAAGTATTTCTAGTAGCGTACTTGACTGCAGCCCAATTTAATTGAACTTTTTCACACCCTTCCCATCCCTTATGTCAATGATCATTGTTATTCATAAGTTCAACGACTGAACTAATTACCATGAGACAAAAGAATGGATAAAAATTTACAGAATAAGAACGTTAAGTGAGCCTTGGTGCGGGATTATCACTATGCAACTCAAATGTTATATATGAGATGGGTAAAATCAGTTTTTGCAAATACAAGACTGATTATTATGAATCCACAAGTCAATAGTCAATTGAAGCTTTATAACACCATGTTGTTCTTTTATTCATAAGACTGTCATTGTATCCTATAACCATTTTAAAATAAAACTAACCTCTTGACAACTCAAGGTCACCATTCCTTAACCAATTATAAAAACTAGTTCCATAATTTCAGCGGCATTTTTTTCTTTCTTGATTTCTTAGTACTAGTACAAGATGTAGAATTGACGAAAACAGAGCAATCCGAAGTGTTAAAAAGTAATCTCAATTAATAATTAAAATACTTAAATAACATAAGCACAAGTAAAAAAATAAAAGGAGAAGAAAATAATCAAACAAGCACCACAGTGTAAGGGTTCAATGCTTCAAGACTCTCAAACATCGTGTGAACTGTGAGCACAAAACATTCATACAAACTCATAAACAAGACTAAATTGCTTACAGGAATTTTAACAAACAGTTAATGTGCAAGTACCATCACAGCAACATTACTTTTCTTTAAACAGTGGTGATGGATCTTGTAAGTCATCACTTAACACACTAGCATCAGATCAATGAAACCAACAAGAAGTGATAACAAACTGAGCTAATAATCTATTACAGCACAGGTTATGTAACCCAATAGAACTTTGAAGAATAAACTTACAAGGAGAAGAAGAAGGATGGATTGCACTGGCGCCGGAAGGTTACTGCGGTGGGGTGAACGATGGCGGTGGGGTCGTGCCGGAGAAATGAAAGAAAAGAAATGAGAGAATCGGAGCGAGACGACGACGATTGAAGCATGAGACGACAAGGACCGGAGCAGGATGGCGCCGATCGGAGCGGGCGGTGACGATCGGAGCGGGGCGGTGATGTACGAAGCGAGGCGGTGACGATCGGAGTGAGGCGGCGTCGATCTGAGCGAGACGACACAACGACGGAGCGATACGGCCTGAACAACGAGGGAATAGTGGAGAGTGAGAGAGGGAGAGTGAATAAAGAGGGAATGAGAAACAGGAGTTAATAAAATTGACTTGTAAAAATAAACTGATACAAATTAATATAAAAAGATATATTGTAGTTAAATGAGAGCTAATTAACCCAAAATTAACTAGTGACAAACTTTGTAGCTAAATTTTGTAGCTAAATCAAAAAATTCCTGTAGTGTTGATCTATTTTCTAAATGCATAATAGTTGTTGCGTTTTGACATACAAGGCTAGGCTCAGATAAAATCTGGAGAAGATGTGTATTATTTTAGAATTATGTATTATGTATATTCTATAATATTTTATGTTTAAGTTAAAGTTTTAAATAGGTAGATAATAATTTAAATATTTACAATCAACGGGATTAATTTTCTGAATGACTGAATAATAATTTACATATTTATATGGCATTGGAGTTAAATTTTTATATTAAAATATGAAAATAATTAAATATAGCTTATTGTAAAAACATTCTGATATACAAGGGCAATCTTAGATAAAATCTGGAGAAGATATGTATTATTTTAGTATTATGTATATTATATAATATTTTATGTTGAAGTTAAAGTTTTAAATAGGTAGATAATAATTTAAATATTTACAATCAACGGGATTAATTTCTAAATGAGTTAATAATAATTTACATATTTGTATGGCATTGGAGTTAAATTTTAATACTAAAATATGAAAACAATTAAATATAGCTTAATGTAAAAACATTCTAACATACAAGGGCAGGTTTAGATAAAATCTGGAGAAGATATGTATTATTTTAGTAATATGTATATTCTATAATATTTTATTTTGAAGTTAAAGTTTTAAATACGTAGATAATAATTTAAATATTTACAATCAACGGGATTAATTTTCTAAATGAGTTAATAATAAAGATTTTGTAACCTGTTATCTGATTTGATCATGTTCTTACAAATAACATGCATTCGGGTATATCTATTTTGTTAAATATTTTCGAGAATTTTTTTTATTTGATTGATGATTTGATTAATTGAATTATTTTCTTGAAATGATCCATTTCATTGTGTTTTTATGTGATTTTAGACGCACATATACACGTTTTCTCCTATTCGTTAATTAGTTATAAGTATTTCAATAAAATATATATATGATATGGTTTCTAGAATTTTATTCATTGAAGAAAATTTTGTGATCCCAAATCTTTATATATAAATGATAAGCTTTGGTATATGGTAATACTAAAGGCACCATTGGTAAGGATTTATTGGTTATAACTTTTAGTATACTTTATCCTTTTGTAACTATTGCGCTTATTTTGTAACCATTGTACATGATTGTGTATTATATTGAAAGGTGTAATCACTCTCCTTGTTGATGTTTGAAGTACTATACAAGGACATGAGCTCCCATAAATAAATTGGAGAAAACTCCTCTCTTTTTACAAAAGGTAAATCCAATCTCTAAAATATCTACTATATTGTTTTATTTGGATAGAAGTTTTTTATAAATTATGTTTATGCATTATATCAACTTAAATAGATTTGAGTGCGGTTGAATGATGTGTTGATTGTAAACCGGAAGTTTGCAATGCATATGTAAACTAAGAAGAATAGATAAGAGAGTAATAGATAAGAGAGGAGAGAATGAGAGAGTCTTTGTATCATACTCTTCAATGTGCAACCCAAAACTATTGAAAGCCTACACATAATGATATATTTATAATGCAATAACTTGTGATAAAAACTTTTGCTAATGGAGGTTACAATACTAAATGGACATCCATCCATATTTGACACATTTTTCATAACAAATATGAACTTTTAACCTTATTTATAATTTGCTAAGTATTGGGCTCGAAATTAATGTAATTCATGGTATTTTAAATTTTTGGAATGAAATGAATAGACCCAGTTATTGAAAAATTTATGAGAATTGTTTTTCCTATTTCACTATTTTAAAAAAATTCCAAAAAATTGTGTTTGTTCAGTTTGCTTTTTCGAGATTTTTGTGGTATTTTGATTTTTTTTTTATAAAATTATTTGGTACGTGTTTCAAGATTACTTCGGGACGGTCACCTTAAAACCCAAAATTCCATCGATTATGCCACTTGGACTATTTTTTTCGGATTTCACTTTTTTGAAAAAATCCAAAAAAAAAATTTGTGTTTGTTCAGTTTGCTTTTCAAAGATTTTCTATGGTTTTTTGTTTTTTTTTTTGTAAAAATTGATACGTGTTTCAAGAGTACTTTGGGATAATTGCCTCCAGATCTAAAATTCCATAGTTTAGGTAACTTTACTACTTTTTTTTTCATATTTCACTATTTAAAAAAATTCAAAAAACTTGTGTTTGTTCAGTTTGCTTATAGGCCACTTGGACTGATTTTTTTTTGTTTTTTTGAGATTTTCTATGGTGTTTTTGAATTTTGGTTTTCAAAATTGTTTGGTACATGTTACAAGGGTATTTCCGGAAAACCGCCTCCAGATCGAAAATTTCATTGTTTATGACATTTTTCAAATTTCTTTCGTATTCCACTATTTTTAAAAAATTCAATTTTTTTTAGTTTGTTTTTTAGACATTTTTTGTGGTTTTTTTTTTAAAATGTTTTTTGGTATGTGTTTCAAGAGTTCTTCAGGATAACTGATTTCAGATGCAAAATTTCATCGTTTAGGTCACTTTTCTAAATTCTTTTCCTAGTTGACTATTTTTAATAAACCCCAAAAAATTGTGTTTGTTCAATTTACTTTTTCCAGATTTTATGAGGCATTTTTTATTTATTTTTTCAAATTTTTTTGGTATGTGTTTCAAGAGTACTTTAGGACAACTACTTCCAGATCATAAATTCCATTATTTAGGTCACTTCGACTGATTTTTTTGTATTTTTTTATCATGGATTTTTTTCTTCATATTCTACTATTTTAAAAATATCCAAAATTGTTTAGTTTGCTTTTGCAGAGATTTTTCTTTGGTGTTTTTTTTTTAAAAAAATATTTTTGGTACATATTTTAAGAGTACTTCGAGATAACTGCCTCATGATCCAAAATTCAATCGTTTAGGTCATTTTTCAAATTTTTTTGTATTTCAATATTTTTAAAAAATTCAAAAAAAATTGTTTGTTAAGTTTGCTTTTCGAGATTTTCTATGATTTTTTTTACAAAAAATTCCATCATTTAGGCCATTTGGAGTGATTTTTTTTCATATTCTAATATTTTAAAAAAATTAACAAAATATTGTGTTTGTTCAGTTTGCTTTCCAGAGATTTTCTTTGGTATTTTTTATTTTACAAAAATTGTTTCATACGTTATGACCCAACACGGCTCAAATCGGGTTGAACCATTTCACCCGCAGGTTAGGTGATGTAACACCCTGTATTTCGTTGTTTTAGATAACAGTAATACATATAAATATGTTTATAAATTTATTTGAGTTTTAGAAAATTATTTTTAATTAAACGGAGTTTACTACTCAATCCTACTTGAATGTAGGAAGCTACGATTGAAAATTAGGTTGGAAAGTCAGGTGAAACCCGGCCCGCGAATTCCATTGACGGTATAATTATACTGCTCAAAAGACCTAATTTTGATTCGTGAACGAAAGACTTAAGTTTAGAATTTTATTTCCTACAATTCTGTATTTTTAGAATTATTTTGGAAAAAAATAAAATAATTTATGTTTTTTTGGGCGAAACACGTAATCGGGTAGACGACGGAGGGGATTTCGGAGTTTCTAAGAGCCGATAGAGGGTTTATATTAGGATTTTGAGATGATTCAAGGGAATGAATCATATTTTTAAGTCTAGAAGGTTCTTCAGGGTTAAAGTGAAAATTTATGAATTTTACGCTCAAGTCCCTGAACTTTCTGTTAATTACCCTTTTGTCCCTAAATTAGTTTCTAAGTTTTTTCAAGTGAATTGGGCTAGAATCCTTGTTACCAATCTCTAATGGACGTGGATATGAAGCCCAAATTGTCTAGTTCATGAATTGATTCTATAAAGTCCATTTGAAACTATACAAGTTTCCTAAGTCAAGCTTAATGCTTAAATCTTTAAGTGGTCCCCACAAAAATGAAACCAAACCCAAATTGAGCAAGACCATGTGCAAGCCCATGAGGGATTGAAGGCTGCCCTCATTTGTTGTTGGATGAGTCAAGAAAACTCTAAATTATTCTACATCCTTCCACTTTGTTCTTCAAGCTTCTATAATCTTCTCAAACATTCTTGAATTGTCTTAAAAATATCTTTGACTCAAAAATCAGCCAACTTTGGTCAAGATAAGCTTGCATTAAATGTGGCAAAATCATCATCATGACACTTTATTGACAATTTGCAAACTAGTCCTTCAATTTTTGGAATCTTTGCAAATTGATCCGTAGAACTTAATTGCATTTGAATCCTTTTAGCAAGACAACTCATCACTTCTAGATCCTTCCCAAGATGGTGCCACTATCTCTATAAATACCATACTCTCACTTTTCACTTAGCTTCTAATACCTTTTTGTTCAAAACCCTAAGTTCATAAGTTCTTTAGTGATAAGTTTGTGAAGCAAGTTTCTTGGATTTCCTATGTCATTGATCTTCAAGAGGTAAATCCTAATCTTCATTCTTAATCATGCCTATGTTCTTTAGCAAGTTTCTTGATTCAAGGTTTATATTATAGTTGTTCATCACTTTAAAGTTTCTAACCCTAGAACTTTGAAAAGTCATAATAAATTCTAGAAAAATCTAATGATGATGAAACTACTTTCTATCTTCTTGATATCATGCATATTATCTAAATCTAAGAGCATTATGTAATCAAAAATTTCTTTCCTAAAAACCTAGCCTTGGCCGAAACTATCAAAGTAGGTTTGGTAGAGTTTTTGTTCATGGTTTTCATTAATGATCTTGTTAATCAAGCTATTAGTATGCATGCTTAATAAATCCAAGTTGGTTTATTAAACTAAGAACCCTAACCCTATGATCATGTTGAGGCCGAATCCTTGTATAAAAGAGTTAGGAAGTTTTGAGTTTCAACTTTAGTTGTTTAGTCACTAATCCATGATTTAGGTTAATCAAGGATCATTAATCTATGACTTAATCATGATTAGGAATTTTAAGGATTTTGAACCCTAAAAGTCAGCCCTTGGCCGAAACCCTAACCCTAAAGGTTAGAGGATTTTGTTTCAAATTTTAGTCTTGTAATAAGTAATCTATGTTAGTTAAGACTCTAGTAACTAGGATCAAAAAGATGACATTAAGAAGATAATCCTAAACCTATTTTCTAAGTCTTGTCCGAACTTAGCCCTAAAGTGTCATAGATGGGTGTTAGTTGATTAATTATAATTATGTTGTTTGGTTGAAGGTGGTTGTGTTAACTCGTGGCGGGATAACGAGGATCGTCGTGTACGTGTTTCCGGTACAAACTCAGGTGGGAGAAAGAACCATTCCATCGTCGGAACCGATAAGTAGTATATAATTTATAATAATGGTGTAGGGCGACCTAAACCCTACTAGTGGTCGAGTAATCAACAATACCAAAGTCGTATTGGAAACTTTTCCGTAATACCAATGACGATTTGGGAATTGTGGGTTTATCGCCTTAGGATTAATTATTCTTATTTGAGGATGTTTGAATTATTTACTTTTGAATGTTTGTGATACGCTGGTTGAGGTATTTCATCTGCATGTGACGTATTGTTTCGGTGTTTGAATATTATGATATTGAGGATGTTTGTTGTCTGTCACGGCCGTGATGGTTGTCATGGCCAGGCCGTGACAGGTTCTGTGTTGTGGGATTCTTGTCTTTGTTGTTTGTCACGGCCATGACCGAATCTGACTTTGTTATTCATTGGGTTGAACTATTATAATTTGGTTGTGATAAATTGACTTATATGATATTGAGATGTTTGAATATTCTGTTGATTAATGTGTTATGCATGATCTGCCTGGGTCTAATACTATGCTTAGATAATTTTAAGGAAAGATATATATATTGCTCGGAGGTATTTTGTTTGGGTGAGAGTTTTGGAATATGAATTAGAAATGCCTCGCTATTATTTTATAGAAGTGATGTGATATAGAGTGTAAGTGGAGGTTATGAGGAAAAGCTTGAGGTACTAGGTTGTTATTGATAAAAGTCAATGAGAATCATGTGTTGCATTGTTGTTCATAACTGTGTATTTGAGATACACGTGGTCCGAAGTTCTTGTAGACCGTTCCAAATTAGAATTTAAGTTGTCTAACTATAGTGTCATTGCTATGCATGAGCACCCTTGATAGAGTTGAGAGAGAGAACCAGGGTGTGCACCGACGGTACTGTGCAGCTATAATGTCATTGCTTTGCATGAGCATTCCTACCATGGATGAGAATGTGCACCGGCGTTGGGAACGTGTCACTTGGACGACTGACTGGCATCCTTGACGAGGGATGTGTGACAGGAGTAGTAGTGGCCACGTCAGCATAAAGGTCTAGTTGCATGAGTTGAAGGGTAGAGGATGATGTTATAAAGTATGGATGATTGTAAATTGTGAGTGATGCATGTTTGTGACCGTTATTATAGTATATGCTATGAATCTTTTCCACTTATGATGGTAGAACTATTTCTTATCTCCCTATTTCTGTATTTTTGGTGTATGTCTACTTTGTTATGTTAGAAGACCAATTGGACGACTATGTTACGGAAGAGGTGGATGGAACCCCATACGAGACGGAGATTGTTGAAGAGTTGAACGACGTTCCGTATGAAGTTGACACTGAAGAACCACCTATTGATCCTGATAATGTAGCGTAGTAAGTTTAGGGCCAGTGAGTCGCATAAGATGTTTTGTTTTCCGTTAGTTATAAGCAAGTTGTGTAAAATAAAGGATACTTATGTGTGTATTTATGTAATATAGTTTGGTGTGTTTTATATTTGTAGAAGTTATATGATTGTTTAACTAAAGTTTTTAATTTTTACGTATTTTCAACGTTAAGCGCGCGATTAGGTAAATAAATAATTAAGAATTTAATGTAATAATACAATGGGGCACAACGGGGTGTCTCATTTGGTGGTATCAGAGCAGTTCGATTCTAATCGGACTGTGAGGTCTTGGATGTTGTTACTGGCCGTGTCTAGTTGAATCCACATCGAATTTCAACTATGCTTAGAAGATGGGTAGTGTGTCCGAATCCGACGCGATAAATAACATTAGTGTGGCATATGGTATTTATATACTTGTCTATGTGGTATTATATGTCATACTGATAAGAGTGAATGATTTCTTTTACAGAATCATGGCTCGTGGAAGAGGACGTCCGATTGACAGTAATGACAGAACTCCTGAAAGAATTGTGGGAGCTAACAATGTGGAAAATAATCATACCGGAAGTGGAGGAGAGTCATTTGAGACTCAAGATACCATGAAAAACATAGTTATTGCTCTGTTGTTACAAACACAACAGAATGCTGAGATGCTACAGACGAACAAAGAACAGCAGGAACAACAGAATCAAAGGAGAGCTGCTGCAGCTGAAGATGCCGGAATGGCTACTTTCCTGAAAGGGAAGCCACCCCAATTCCGAGGAGATTATGATCTAGTGAAGGTAGAGTGGTGGATACAAGAGCTCGAGAAGATATTCGATACCATGCGCTACAGAGAGGATAGGAAAGTGACGTATGCTGCCTTCATGCTAACTGGAGGAGCAAAGTCTTGGTGGAGAGGCAAGCGAAGATTGCTGGTTGCCAAAGGCAGAATTATCAACTGGCAGTTGTTTAGTGACTGCTTCTTTGAGAAGTATTTTCCGCGTCTAGTTCGACGCGAGAAAGAAAGGGAATTCATGAGTCTCAAACAGGGCAACATGACTGTTGGTGATTATGCATCACGATTCGAGGCTCTGATTAAGTATTCCGAATTTTATCAGAGATTTCCAAATGAAGATTGGCAATGTAGAAGGTTTGAGGAAGGACTCCGACATGAACTCCAGAGGGCTATAGTATCTCTTGATATCCAGAGTTTTCCAGAGCTAGTGGAACGATGCAGTGCGATCGAAAGTCTAGATCGGAGGTCAGCTAATGAGCGAAAACAATTAAGGAGTGGGGTCCTACTCGACCGGGTTTTCGAGGCGAGGAGGTAGTAACTCTCGGTGGAGACAGAGACCGTATGCCCGACCAAAGGTACACCCACACCAAAGACCAAGGTGGTTAGAGCTGGTCAACAGCAGCAAGGCTTATCTTGTTTTAGATGTGGAGGACCGCATTATCTTAGAGACTGCATGGAGCGACCTGGTTGTTTTCACTGTGTGAAAATAGGTCATATGGCCCGAGATTGCAGACAGCAGGTTAGGCGACCGCCGATAGCTGCAGGAAGAGGAAATGGAGGCAATAGGGGTGGAGCTGGGAGAAGAGTCTTATCAGCAGGGCAACAAGGAGTAAGACCTCAGGCCACTGGAAGAGTGTTTACCGTGAAGGGAGATGAATCCTCTCAATCTGCTGATCTTATACAAGGTATGTGTTTGATAGCTGGTAGACTCTCGTACGTGTTATTTGACTCAGGCGCTACATATTCATTTATTTCGTATGAATGTGTGGATCAATTAAAATTAACTGTTTCTCAATTACCTTATACCCTTACAATATCTACTCCAACTAGTAATCCTTTGACTACTATGTCTATTTGTTTACAGTGTCCTATAGTGGTTGAGAATAGGACATTTATTGCAGACCTTGTCTGTTTGCCTATGCAATAGATAGATGTTATTCTTGGCATGGATTGTCTTTCGGCTAACCATGTAATGCTAGACTGTTCTAGTAAGACCTTATCATTTCTTGAGTCTTCTAGTATAGTCACTACCAATGAAGGAGTAACCATGAGGGGTGACGATTCTCGGCAGTACGTGATGCTGTTCGCGGTGGAAACTACTGAGACCCCTAGTATAGATTCTATGCCTATCGTGAGAGAGTTTCCTGAAGTTTTCCCTCCCGACGTTCCAGGCTTACCACCAGAACGAGAAGTGGAATTCACCATTGATCTTGTACCAGGGACAGGACCTATATCTATGGCGCCTTATCGGATGTCACCTATAGAATTGGCGGAGTTGAAGAAACAGTTGGATGATATGTTGGGAAAAGAGTTCATAAGGCCGAGTGTTTCACCATGGGGAGCTCCAATGTTGTTTGTTAAGAAGAAAGATGGAAGTGCTAGGTTGTGCACAGATTATAGACAGTTAAACAAGGTAACAATTAGGAATAAGTATCCGTTGCCTAGGATAGATGATATGATGGATCAATTGAAAGGAGCCGCAGTATTTTCCAAGATTGATTTGAGATCTGGATACCATCAGATTAGAGTAAAGAAGGAAGATATGCTAAAAACGGCTTTTAGAATAAGGTATGGACATTACGAGTATTTATTTATGCCGTTCGATGTGACTAATGTGACAGTAGTGTTCATGGATTATATGAACATGATATTTAGACCGTTTCTTGATAGGTTTGTGGTTGTATTCATCGACGACATCCTTATTTATTCTCGTACCTGGGAAGATCATGAGAAACATTTAAGGATAGTGCTGCAAGTTTTGAAGGATAGGCAGCTTTATGCTAAACTTTCCAAGTGTGAGTTTTGGATGGAAGAAGTCCAATTTCTAGGACATGTGATCACCAAGGAAGGTATAGCAAAGAGATCCAAAGAAAGGTTGAGGCAGTTCTAAAATGGGAACGGCCTAAGTCAGTAAGTGAAGTACGAAGTTTTCTAGGGTTAGCTGGATATTATCGGAGGTTTATAGAGGGTTTCTCGAAGATTGCGTTGTCTATGACGCAGTTGATGAGGAAAAATACAGCTTTTGTATGGACGGACAACTATGAGCAGAGTTTCCAAAAGCTGAAGGAAAGGTTGACTACATCACCTGTGTTGACTTTACCGGATCCATTAGGACCGTTTGACATATACTGTGATGCGTCATACCAAGGTTTAGGTTGTGTTCTAATGCAAGAGGG
Organism: Sophora flavescens; assembly: GCA_030762895.1. Lineage (NCBI taxonomy): Eukaryota > Viridiplantae > Streptophyta > Magnoliopsida > Fabales > Fabaceae > Sophora > Sophora flavescens. The sequence continues at coordinate 111,927,378 of CM061067.1, read as the reverse complement.
AAGAGTGGTGGCTTATGCTTCCCGACAATTGAGAATTCATGAGAGGAACTATCCGACTCATGATTTGGAATTAGCAGCCATAGTGTTTGCATTAAAAATATGGTGACACTTTCTATATGGGGCAAAATTTAATGTTTACAGTGACCATAAAAGTCTGAAGTATCTGTTCGACCAAAAGGAGTTGAATATGAGACAACGAAGATGGATGAAGTTTATCAAAGATTATGAGTTTGATTTACTATACCATCCTGGGAATGCGAATGTAGTAGCGGATGCTTTGAGTAGGAAATCATTGCATGTGTCTGCAATGATGGTTAAAGAGTTGGAATTACTGGAACAGTTCAAAGATTTGAACTTAGGAATGGAGTTGGTTGAGGATAAAATTTGCTTAGGTATGATCACTATTAGTAGTGATTTTATGAGAGATCTTAAGGATAAACAGGCTCAGGATCCATATTTACAGGAGATAAGTAGAGGTATAGATAAAGGTAAAAATTTTGAGTTTAGTAGAGGAACAAATGGTGTACTGAGGTTTAGGGATAGAATATGTGTGCCCGAGGATTTAGAACTTAGGAAGTTGATATTAGAAGAAGCACATAAAGTAAGTTGAGTATTCATCCTAGATCTACTAAAATGTATCAGGATTTAAAGAAATTGTTTTGGTGGACGAGGATGAAGAAAGAGGTAGCAGAGTATGTTTTATCTTGCCTGGTGTGTCAGAAGACTAAGATAGAGCATCAAAAGCCAGCGGGTTTATTGCAATCATTAGATATCCCACAATGGAAATGGGATAGTATAACTATGGATTTTGTGGTTGGACTACCACGAACTCCTAACATGATGCGATTTGGGTTATTATTGACAGGTTGACGAAGTGTGCTCACTTCTTACCTATGGGGGAAAGCTATAGTTTGGAGAAGTTGACCCAAATCTACATCAAAGAAATTGTTAGGTTGCATGGTGTGCCATCAAGCATTGTTTCAGACCGAGATCCTAGATTTACATCTAGATTTTGGAAACAGTTGCTTCATGCTTTAGGGACCAAGTTGAGGATGAGTTTTGCTTATCATCCCCAGACGGATGGACAGTCAGAAAGGACGATTCAATCATTGGAGGACCTTTTAAGAGCTTGTGTTTTGGAACACACTGGCAGTTGGGATGAGTTCTTGTCATTGATTGAATTTACTTACAACAATAGTTTTCACAGTAGTATAGGGATGGCACCATGTTGTGACTCCGGCAAGTGTACCGGGTCGTCGCAAGTAATAAAAACACGGTAAGATTCTACCGAGGTCGAACACAAGGATTGGGTTACCAATTCAACTAAATTGTCAAGAAATCCGATACGTTGGTTAAGCAATAGAAGGTGGTTGAGAGAAAGAGATTGAGATTGCGAATTCAAGAATCGATTCAAATAACGCTACGGTGATTAAATTCAGAAATAAAAGCATCTAAGGTTTCGAATCCACCTACCCAATCATGCAAGTACCCAAGTGATGATATTCTCCTCCCTAAGTTCAATTTTAATGTCAACCGGGACCCCTAAATTCTCCTAAATCCACTTCCGTGCTCATTAGGACGTATTCGATGATTTGAGTTAATTACTTGCTAGGTCTCTTAACCCTAATCTCGAATTCTATTAATTCTTGTTCCCTATAGGTTGCATCGATCTCCTACTCACTCTCGTGCAATACTCGACCGATGTTCCCAATTCAAGTTCTAAAACGCGAATCGCCGCTAGGCCTCAACACGCTTAACTAGTCGATCACGCTAGCATATAATCGACACAATGAAAACAGAATTGGAAAATCATGATTGAATTAAAGGAGAGAGAGTTACATTACAGGAACACTATGCCGCCATGGGTGGCTTCATCGATCCCCTAGACAAGAGGATTAGTTCCTCATGTCCATAACAACAACGCACGTACAATCGGAATTCATCCTAAGCCTATGAATTAAGAGAAAAGAAGAGAAGAAGAAATCCCAGAATAAGGGTTACAAAAAGTCTCTGAAAATTCTGATCCAAAAGGTTTTCTTTTCTGTTCTGATCTGCTCTATTTATAAGGAGGCCACGCGTCACGGCCGTGATGGCCATCACGGCCAGGCCGTGACGGCTTCTGCTTCTGGCGCACTTCTGGGATTTGAACATTCGCGACGCGAAGGATGTCTCGCGACGCGAGTCTTCTTGTCACGGCCCGTGATGTCAATCACGGCCAGGCCGTGATGTTCTCTGCCTTGTGTGGATTTTAGGTCACGGCCGTGATATACATCACGGCTAGGCGTGATGGATGGTCTCTCGACTTGTATGGCTTTTAGGTCACTAGCCGTGATATACATCACGGCTAGGCCGTGATGGTCTCCGATTCTGGTACTTTTCTGAGTTCACACACTCGCGACGCGAAGGACGTCTCGCGACGCGAACTATCCTGTCACGGCCCGTGATGTCAATCACGGCTAGGCCGTGATGGTCTCTGTCTTCCCGCATCTTCAAATTATCGCGGGCGAGCCTCCTCTCGCGGGGCGAGAATCCCTGCAATGGCAATCTCCACTATTTGTTGACTTTCCTTAATTCTTAGAGCCTCACTTATGGACCTGAAAACAACACAAGCAACCACAAGCGTAATTCTCTCCAAAATAACCTAAAAACTACACAAAAGACGCAAAACGAGTCAAAGTCCAACTTAGGAACAAAACAAGGCAAATTTGGGCGAAAACGAGAGTAAACTCGAATAAATTGGCACATAAACCCTAGTTTATCTAGTCTTAAAACTAGATAAGCCAGAGGCTTATCAAAATACCCCAAACTTAAACCTTGCTTGTCCCCAAGCAAGCTTAAAACTCAAAAACGACTCAAGACTTGGCAAGCCTAAAGATCTAATCAATTTCGCACAAATTTCATGCGACTTTACAAAACAGTTTTTCTTCTTTGATTCCCCCCTTTTTTCATCAATGTAGTCCCCACATTCATCTACTTTAAACAATTGAGAAATTATCATTCATGCCATCATTACTCTAAGTTGAGGCTCAAAGATACACACAAAGGAAAATCACCTATTTCAACAATTGCCTTCCTCACAAGGGCATTTAGTATTTCACTCATTCGCTCAAGTTTGTCTAGGCTTTCAACTTTTTCACTCAATTTCACTTATCAAGAGCACTTCCCATGAATTTGATTTTCATCTCAAACATAGTTCCCACGAAAACATGCATGCAACATCAAAAGGTCTTTTAAAGGTTGTAATGGGGCCTGGCTGAGGGTAGGATAATCAAGGATATTTAGGCTTAAGTCCCTAGGAACTAAGAGAGCATGAGCATTAAACACATTTTTCCACTCAAATTCCTTTCTTTCCATTTTTCATTTGGGCTCGGGTGACTACAACCTTTTCCTTGATATTATTTTTGTTTTGCCCCTTTTCTTTTGGCAAATTTTTTTGTTTTCTTCTTTTCTTTTCTTTTCTTTTTGCCTTGGGTCAACCTTTATTTTCTTTTTCTCATCCCAATATGACACATACCTTGTAGCCACCCCAAACTTAGTTTCTCACAACCATTCTCTTGCTCACTTCCATGCTCTCCTAATCCTAAGATCGGGTTAACATGGTTTTTCAGATTTTGGCTCGTAATGTAGGGTCATCAAGAAACAATAGGTCAATTGGGCTCAATTTGGCTAACTAGGGAACATGCATTAGGGATGGTTCTTTTCAGGCCAAGTAGTTATTCAAAGAAAATTGCCTAAATCATTTGACGCAACACATAATCATGCAAACCATATAGAGATTCAAGCAAATTCGGGAAAGTGCAACTTAACAGTGATTCACACATTCACAAACAGAGTTGGAGGCTCAAATCCTCACCTGGACATTTTGCAAACTGTTTGACCGAGATACGATTCCTAGTGTGTGCACCCCCCTCACCCCAAACTTATCATAAATCAAGCAATCATAATACATCTCAAAGTTCAATTTTCAATTTTTAGTGGGGATCAACTTTTCTATTACTTGAACCTAGGGGAAATCATCAATGGTGTATATAATTCAAGCAATCCATCTATGCTCAATATAATTAAAATCTAACAAGCTTGCCGACACGACATTTCATACAAAAACTCTTGATCTTCTCAAATTATTCAAGAGTGACAAACAAAAACAAAACAAACACAAAAAAAAACAAAAACAAAAACAAGAGTGAGGAAAAGAGAGGAATACCTAGCTTGGGTTGCCTCCCAAGTAGCGCTTGTTTAACGTCCCGAGCCTGACACAAGACACCCCAGAGCGTTAATCCGGAGGAAGATCCTGCTTGCCATGCCATTCCTTGGCCTGTTCTTTGTAGGTTTGTGCACTTTTATATACTCGCAAGCTGTTCCCGGACAGCTCATTTAAGCCCAGCATCCTTCTATAATCCGCACGCACTCTCCACTCCGCGATGGTCTTTTTTGGGATCAACTTGTTGTCTTTATTGACCACCACGGTTGTGCTACCTTTCAACCTTGGTGCTTTACCCTTCTTTTTCTTGCCCTTGCAACTGAGCTCTTCCTTTGCACATTCTTCCCTTGGGAGACTCGGTATGGGTTCCATGTCTCGTAGCCACTCAAGGTAGACTTCATCCCCCGAAGGGCCTTTTTCCTCACTGTCTTTCTCATGAGATTCCACTGATACTGTTGCAAGTGAAGGATCATTGTCTTCTCGAGTTGCCTTTACCTTTTCAGTTGGGTCCACCACATCCACTCGATACACTTCCGACCTCTCTTCAGGGTGCTTCATTGCTTCAAAGAGATTGAAGACTACCTCATCATCTTGCACCCTTAAAGTGAGTTTCCCTTGCCGCACATCTATCAAGGCACCCCCAGTGGCCAAGAAGGGCCTACCCAGTATGAGAGGAACCTCGGCATCTTCGTCTATATCAAGCACTACAAAGTCCGCCGGAAATATAAGCTTGTCCACCTTCACCAACAAGTCTTCGACCACCCCATAAGGATATTTTATAGAGCGGTCGGCCAGTTGGAGCGACATCCGTGTATCCTTAACTTCTCGGATCCCTAACCTCTTCATCATAGAGAGGGGCATCAAGTTGATGCTTGCCCCTAGATCACATAATGCCTTCCCTACAGTCATCCCCCCAATGGTGCAAGGTATCGAAAAAGAACCGGGATCCTTCAACTTTGGAGGTAGTTTTCTCTGAAGAATGGCACTACACTCCTCGGTCAAAGCAACCGTTTCTTCATCTACTATCCTCCGCTTCTTGGTGAGAAGCTCCTTCATAAACCGGGCATATGATGGCATCTGTTCCAAGGCTTCCGCAAATGGAATGTTAATCTGAAGTTTTCGGAAGACATCAAGGAACTTATTGAATTGCTTATCCTGTTGAGGCTTCTTCAATCTTTCAGGATACGGTACCTTCATGTAAGGTGGGAGGTCTTGGGGTTCAACCCACTTCTTTCTACGGAACTCTTCATCTACAAGCTTCAGCCTTCCCCTTGCTCCGGTGCCTTGTCACTTGCCAACCCTTCTTTCTCTGGTTGCTCTTCCTCAACGGGTAGTTGTTCCGGGGCCTTGCCATCCTGAGAACTAATTGCACCCCTGTTAGGTTCCAACACCCTTCCGCTTCTAGTAGATATGACGTTGCATTGGCCCTTGGGGTTGTTCTCGGTATTACCTGGGAAAGTTCCTGGGAGGCGCTCATTAAGTTGCTTTGCGAGTTGGGCCATCTGTGTCTCTAAATTGTGAATTGCCGCCTCGTATGCGTTGTTAACTTGTCAACTTTCGTATTCACCGTGTCTGTGTGTTGATTATCATCTTTTCCATTGCTGCACTCATCTTCTCAATAGCCAGCTCCCACGGTTGTCTTCCACCATCTGTTATTTGCAAATCGACTAGGCCCCGGAAGAGCCTCGCTGGGTATTGCACTCGTTGAATTCCAATGTTCGGCCTTATACCCTGCCGAGGTTGTTGCCAATTCTCTTTGAGGAGGTTGTTGACCGGTTAGACCACCATTAACATTACTCCAAGCGAAACCCGGATGGTCTCTCCTCATGTACCCCCTATTTTGATTCTGATTGTAGTCATTTTGTCTGTTCCTCTGATAGTTATTCTGGGGCACTGTGTCATAAAAGTTGTGGCATGAGTCCACATGTTCCTGAGGGAAGTTGAATGGACAGTTTTGAGTGTCATGATCTCCATTACAATTACCACAACCTGGAGGCATTCCCTCGTGTATCACATTAGCCTTCTTGTTCTCTGACAAAGCCGCCACTTGCATCTTCAACAATCTGTTTTGCTCAAGAATGGCCTCTATAGCCCCAGAGCTGATTCCATTTGAGGTTTCCCTTCCACGGTTGTAATCATTATATGACATTTTCTCTAACAATGCCCATCCATCCTCAGCTGATAAATATGAGAAAGAACCGCCAGCTGCGGCATCACAGTTCATCTGATAGCGTCCCCTCAACCCATTAAAGAAGTGCTGCACTTTGGAAACCGGGTCAAAGAACGCAGAGGGACATCTTCTCAACAAACCATTGTACCTCTCCCATGCTTCATTGTATGTTTCATCCTCCGTTTGCCTGAATGAAGTGACGGCTATTCTTGCTTGTGCCGCCTTCTGAGGAGGAAAGTATTTGGTTAGGAACTTCTGTGCCATTTGCTCCCAAGTTCTGATGCTGTTCCTATCCAAGCTGTCAACCCAATCGCGAGCGACATCCCTAAGAGAGAGAGGGAAAAGTCGCAAGCGAAACTCATCCTGAGAGACTCCCCTGGTCTTCTGCAAGTCACAAGCTTCAAGGAAGCGAGTGATGTGTCTATGAGGGTCCTGTTTGCCACTCCCATCAAACTGATTCTCCCGGATCTGGTATGTAACACAGGCTTCCACTCTGAAAGAGTCTGTGTTCAGGTTGCCCCTCACAATAGAAGAGTCACAATCTACCAAGCTTGGTAGATCGTACTCGAAGAGAGGCTTGTAACGAGGAGGAGGAGGAGGAGGATTTTCTTCGGCCATGTCCTCTATTTTAATTGCTTCCAACCTCTTCCTTTCTCTGGCCTCTTTTCTTAATTGCCTCTCGGTCCTGGTGATCTCTGAATCGAATAGCAAGTCCTCTTGTAGAAGAGTACCTCGCATACAAAAACAGGCAAAGACCAAGTGGAATCAAAGAAACAGAGAAATAATAACAAAGAAATAACAGAAAAATAAACTGAAAAATCAACTTAACCAATAAATCAAATTTCCTAAAAATTAGGAAAATTGGTTTGCCAATCCCCGGCAACGGCGCCAAAAACTTGTTGTGACTCCGGCAAGTGTACCGGGTCGTCGCAAGTAATAAAAACACGGTAAGATTCTACCGAGGTCGAACACAAGGATTGGGTTACCAATTCGACTAAATTGTCAAGAAATCCGATACGTTGGTTAAGCAATAGAAGGTGGTTGAGAGAAAGAGATTGAGATTGCGAATTCAAGAATCGATTCAAATAACGCTACGGTGATTAAATTCAGAAATAAAAGCATCTAAGGTTTCGAATCCACCTACCCAATCATGCAAGTACCCAAGTGATGATATTCTCCTCCCTAAGTTCAATTTTAATGTCAACCGGGACCCCTAAATTCTCCTAAATCCACTTCCGTGCTCATTAGGACGTATTCGATGATTTGAGTTAATTACTTGCTAGGTCTCTTAACCCTAATCTCGAATTCTATTAATTCTTGTTCCCTATAGGTTGCATCGATCTCCTACTCACTCTCGTGCAATACTCGACCGATGTTCCCAATTCAAGTTCTAAAACGCGAATCGCCGCTAGGCCTCAACATGCTTAACTAGTCGATCACGCTAGCATATAATCGACACAATGAAAACAGAATTGGAAAATCATGATTGAATTAAAGGAGAGAGAGTTACATTACAGGAACACTATGCCGCCATGGGTGGCTTCATCGATCCCCTAGACAAGAGGATTAGTTCCTCATGTCCGTAACAACAACGCACGTACAATCGGAATTCATCCTAAGCCTATGGATTAAGAGAAAAGAAGAGAAGAAGAAATCCCAGAATAAGGGTTACAAAAAGTCTCTGAAAATTCTGATCCAAAAGGTTTTCTTTTCTGTTCTGATCTGCTCTATTTATAAGGAGGCCACGCGTCACGGCCGTGATGGCCATCACGGCCAGGCCATGACGGCTTCTGCTTCTGGCGCACTTCTGGGATTTGAACATTCGCGACGCTGGCGATGTCTTTCGCGACGCGAGTCTTCTTGTCACGGCCCGTGATGTCAATCACGGCCAGGCCGTGATGTTCTCTGCCTTGTGTGGATTTTAGGTCACGGCCGTGATATACATCACGGCTAGGCCGTGATGGTCTCTGACTTGTATGGCTTTTAGGTCACGGCCGTGATATACATCACGGCTAGGCCGTGATGGTCTCTGATTCTGGTACTTTTCTGGAGTTCACACACTCGCGACGCGAAGGACGTCTCGCGACGCGAACTATCCTGTCACGGCCCGTGATGTCAATCACGGCTAGGCCGTGATGGTCTCTGTCTTCCCAGATCTTCAAATTATCGCGGGGCGAGCCTCCTCTCGCGGGGCGAGAATCCCCAGAATGGCAATCTCCACTATTTGTTGACTTTCCTTAATTCTTAGAGCCTCACTTATGGACCTGAAAACAACACAAGCAACCACAAGCGTAATTCTCTCCAAAATAACCTAAAAACTACACAAAAGACGCAAAACGAGTCAAAGTCCAACTTAGGAACAAAACAAGGCAAATTTTGGCGAAAACGAGAGTAAACTCGAATAAATTGGCACATAAACCCTAGTTTATCTAGTCTTAAAACTAGATAAGCCAGAGGCTTATCACACCATATGAGGCTTTGTATGGTAGGAAGTGTAGGACACCGTTATGTTGGTATGAGATTGGTGAAAATCAAGTCTTGGATCCAGCTGTGGTGCAACAGACTACGGAACAAGTTAGGAAGATAAGGGAAAAGATGAAGGAAGCACAGGATAGGCAAAGGAGCCACAGTAACAAGAGAAGGAGACCTTTAGAATTCAAGGAGGGCGATCACGTGTTTTTGAGAGTCACTCCGAAGACCGGAATTGGCAGGGCTATCAAAACTAGAAAACTTACTCCTAGATTCATCGGACCTTTCCAGATTATTCGAAGGATTGGTCCAGTAGCTTATCATATTGCTTTACCACCTAACCTTGCTAACCTTCATGACGTCTTTCACGTGTCTCAGTTGAGAAAATATTACCCTGATCCTTCACATGTTATTGAGTCTGAGTCTATACAACTGTGAGAGAATCTAGAGTATGAGGCTCTACCTGTAAGGATAGCAGATAAAGAGATTAAGGAGCTTCGTGGTAGACAAATTCCTTTGGTTAAGGTCATATGGGATGAAACTAAAGGAGATGCTACTTGGGAACGTGAAGCAGATATGCAACAACGATATCCACATCTTTTCTGAAGTATGTAAATTTCGAGGACGAAATTTTTTTAAGTGGGGTAGTAATGTAACACCCTGTATTTCGCTGTTTTAAAAAACAGTAATACATATAAATATGTTTATAAATTTATTTGAGTTTTAAAAAATTATTTTTTACTTAAACGGCGTTTACTACTCAATCCTACTTGAATGTAGGAAGCTACGATTGAAAATTAGGTTGGAAAGTTAGGCGAAACCCGGCCCGCGAATTCCATTGACAGTATAATTATACTGCTCAAAAGACCTAATTTTGATTCGTGAACGAAAGACTTAAGTTTATCATTTTATTTCCTACAATTCTGTATTTTTAGAATTATTTTGGGAAAAAAAATAATTTATGTTTTTTTGGGCGAAACACATAATCGGGTAGACGACGGAGGGGATTTCAGAGTTTCTAAGAGCCGATAGAGGGTTTATATTAGGATTTTGAGATGATTGAAGGGTATGAATCATATTTTTAAGTCTAGAAGGTTCTCCAGGGTTAAAGTGAAAATTTATGAATTTTACGCTTAAGTCCCTGAACTTTCTGTTAATTACCCTTTTGTCCCTAAATTAGTTTCTAAGTTTTTTCAAGTGAATTGGGCGAGAATCCTTGTTACCAATCTCTAATGGACGTGGCTATGAAGCCCAAATTGTCTAGTTCATGAATTGATTCTATAAAGCCCATTTGAAACTATACAAGTTTCCTAAGTCAAGCTTAATGCTTAAATCTTTAAGTGGGCCCCACAAAAATGAAACCAAGCCCAAATTGAGCAAGCCCATGAGGGATTGAAGGCTGCCCTCATTTGTTGTTGGATGAGTCAAGAAAACTCTAGATTATTCTACATCCTTCCACTTTGTTCTTCAAGCTTCTATAATCTTCTCAAACATTCTTGAATTGTCTTAAAAATATCTTTGACTCAAAAATCAGCCAACTTTGGTCAAGATAAGCTTGCATTAAATGTGGCAAAATCATCATCATGACACTTTATTGACAATTTGCAAACTAGTCCTTCAATTTTTGGAATCTTTGCAAATTGATCCTTAGAACTAAATTGCATTTGAATCCTTTTAGCAAGACAACTCATCACTTCTAGATCCTTCCCAAGATGGCGCCACTATCTCTATAAATACCATACTCTCACTTTTCACTTAGCTTCTAATGCCTTTTTGTTCAAAACCCTAAGTTCATAAGTTTTTTAGTGATAAGTTTGTGAAGAAAGTTTCTTGGATTTCCTTTGTCATTGATCTTCAAGAGGTAAATCCTAATCTTCATTCTTAATCATGCCTATGTTCTTTAGCAAGTTTCTTGATTCAAGGTTTATATTATAGTTGTTCATCACTTTAAAGTTTCTAACCCTAGAACTTTGAAAAGTCATAATAAATTCTAGAAAAATCTAATGATGATGAAACTACTTTCTATCTTCTTGATATCATGCATATTATCTAAATCTAAGAGCATTATGTAATCAAAAAATTCTTTCCTAAAGACCTAGCCTTGGCCGAATCTATCAAAGTAGGTTTGGTAGAGTTTTTGTTCATGGTTTTCATTAATGATCTTGTTAATCAAGCTATTAGTATGTATGCTTAATAAATCCAAGTTGGTTTATTAAACTAAGAACCCTAACCCTATGATCATGTTGAGGCCGAATCCTTGTATAAAAGAGTTAGGAAGTTTTAAGTTTCAACTTTAGTTGTTTAGTCACTAATCCATGATTTAGGTTAATCAAGGATCATTAATCTATGACTTAATCATGATTAGGAATTTTAAGGATTTTGAACCCTAAAATTCAGCCCTTGGCCGAAACCCTTACCCTAAAGGTTAGAGGATTTTGTTTCAAATTTTAGTCTTGTAATATGTAATCTATGTTAGCTAAGACTCTAGTAACTAGGATCCAAAAGATGGCATTAAGAAGATAATCCTAAACCTATTTTCTAAGTCTTGGCCGAACCTAGCCCTAAAGTGTCATAGATGGGTGTTAGTTTATTAATTATAATTATGTTGTTTGGTTGAAGGTGGTTGTGTTAACTCGTGGCGGGATAACGAGGATCGTCGTGTACGTGTTTTCGGTGCAAACTCAGGTGGGAGAAAGAACCAATCCATCGTCGGAACCGATTAGTAGTATATAATTTATAATAATGGTGTAGGGCGACCTAAACCCTACTAGTGGTCGAGTAATCGACAATACCAAAATCGTATTGGAAACTTTTCCGTAATACCAATGACGATTTGGGAATTGTGGGTTTATCGCCTTAGGATTAATTATTCATATTTGAGGATGTTTGAATTATTTACTTTTGAATGTTTGTGATACACTGGTTGAGGTATTTCATCTGCATGTGACGTATTGTTTCGGTGTTTGAATATTATGATATTGAGGATGTTTGTTGTCTGTCACGGCCGTGATGGTTGTCATGGCCAGGCCGTGACAGGTTCTGTGTTGTGGGATTCTTGTCTTTGTTGTTTGTCACGGCCGTGACCGAATCTGACTTTGTTATTCATTTGGTTGAACTATTATAATTTGGTTGTGATAAATTGACTTATATGATATTGATATGTTTGAATATTCTGTTGATTAATGTGTTATGCATGATCTGCTTGGGTCTAATACTATGCTTAGATGATTTTAAGGAAAGATATATATATTGCTCGGAGGTATTTTGTTTGGGTGAGAGTTTTGGAATATGAATTAGAAATGCCTCGCTATTATTTTATAGAAGTGATGTGATATAGAGTGTAAGTGGAGGTTATGAGGAAAAGCTTGAGGTACTAGGTTGTTATTGATAAAAGTCAATGAGAATCATGTGTTGCATTGTTGTTTATAACCGTGTATTTGAGATACACGAGGTCCGAAGTTATTGTAGACCGTTCCAAATTAGAATTTAAGTTGTGCAACTATAGTGTCATTGCTATGCATGAGCACCCTTGATAGAGTTGAGAGAGAGAACCAGGGTGTGCACCGACGGTACTGTGCAGCTATAGTGTCATTGCTTTGCATGACCATTCCTACCATGGATGAGAATGTGCACCGGCGTTGGGAACGTGTCACTTGGACGACTGACTGGCATCCCTAACGAGGGATGTGTGACAGGAGTAGTAGTGGCCACGTCAGCATAAAGGTCTAGTTGCATGAGTTGAAGGGTAGAGGATGATGTTATAAAGTATGGATGATTGTAAACTGTGAGTGATGCATGTTTATGACTGTTATTATAGTATATGCTATGAATCTTTTCCACTTATGTTGATAGAACTGTTTCTTATCTCCCTATTTCTGTATTTTTGGTGTATGTCTACTTTGTTACGTTAGAAGACCATATGGACGACTATGTTACGGAAGAGGTGGATGGAACCCCATACGAGACGGAGATTGTTGAAGAGTTGAACGACATTCCGTATGAAGTTGACGCTGAAGAACCACCTACTGATCCTGATAATGTAGCGTAGTAAGTTTTGGGCCAGTGAGTCACATAAGATGTTTTGTTTTCCGTTAGTTATAAGCAAGTTGTGTAAAATAAAGGATACTTATGTGTGTATTTATGTAATATAGTTTGGTGTGTTTTATATTTTTAGAAGTTATATGATTGTTTAACTAAAGTTTTTAATTTTTACGTATTTTCAACGTTAAGAGCGCGATTAGGTAAATAAATAATTAAGGATTTAATGTAATAATACAATGGGGCACAACGGGGTGTCTCAGGTGAACCTAGTCAAAATAACCTGGATTCAAATGAACCACATTTTGTCCAACCAAACCAACCAGTGAGTCGGATTGGCTCAAGGGTTCGATATTTCGAACTCATTTTGACAACTCTAGTTAGCTCATGTTGTAAAGAGCTTGGGACATGAGAAAGAGTTGTCTAAGAGATCAGGGTATGATCCTTAGTCCTTACCCCCTATTAAGAAAAAATCAATGATATTTGACGTAAACGTCAATGCTTAAATGATAATCTCAGAAGAATGTGTTGTTTCTATAATCGATGCTACATGAATTTGACACAGGGAAACACAAGAAGGGGGGATGAATTGTGTTTCTTAACAGATTTTCGAAAAAGTCTTTTCTCAAACCTTTTACAAGCAAAACAATGAGAACAACACACAAACAGGAAAATGCTTTTGAAAAGATAATAAACTCAGATTCAGAACCCCACAGTTAGTATAAACAAAAACTCTAAAAGGTAAGGGTTTAGAAGATTCACGCAAGTGTTTTATCCTGGTTCACTCTCATCCAACCAAGAGTAACGTCCAGTCCCTTATACCTGAAGGTTTTTCTCTACTATAATCCAATAGCTTTACAATTATTCAACACCTCTTCGGGCTACAAGTATTCTTTCTCTACCAAGCCTCTTCAGGCTCTAAGTATTCCTATCTTATCAAGCCTCTTCAGGCTCTCACTCTATCACAGAGATTTAAAGTTGATCTTCTTAACTCACTAAGTGTGAGAGTATGATAGTTTAAGATCAGTTGAATATTACAACAATATTCAAACTAATAAATTACAGACTTTTTTGATTTTGAAAGAATGAAAGAATAAGAGCTTGCCTACTCAAGAAATGTATTGGCAAATGTTGAGCTCGCAAAAGTTGATTCAGGCCAGAGTTGTTCTTTTCAGTATATGAGGTCTTCTACTTATATAGTGACCTTCTTCTTCTCTTGTAATTCTTCAACGGTTACTTTTGAATTGTATCCATTTAGACTTTAGCATTAAATGCTTGGATCCGTTGAGACTGATAATTTGATATGCTTCACTGAGAAGTGCTTTTGTGTCTAGATCTTCTTCAACAGTCTTCAAATTGTATCCATTTAGACTTTAGCATTAAATGCTTTATGACTTACCATCTTTGTACTTGATTTGATCTTTACAACAGTGTATTTTGACAGAGTACAAAGGTTTATGGTTTCGATGTTCTTTTATCCAAGAGATAAAGATTTTATACAAAAGAAGCATCAAGGTAAAAGACATATATTCTTTGAATTAAATAAGCAATTGTTTGAAATAAATTCATCGTGGTCCAGTTTGTATTAAATCATATATTTAAGGTAGCAAACATATAGAACATATATATCCGTCTACTTAGTTTTAAGAACGCATCTATAAAGGATTTTAATTCTGCTCGTCCACTGATGTGGCAGAAGCGCTCGTCCACTAAAGTGGTAGAAGCGCTCGTCTACTAATGTGATAGAAGCGCTCGTCTACTAATGTGGTAGAAGCACTCGTAAACCAATATAGTAGAAGCGCTCGTCTACTAGTGATTGAAACAAACCGTCCAACACTGTAGTGATTGAAGCGCACGTCTACTACACAAGTGATTGAAACAAACCGTCCAACTTTGTAGTGATTGAAGCGCACGTCTACTACACAAGTGATAGAAACTTGCGTCCACTAAAGTGACAGAAGCCCTCATCCACCCAAGTCTTTGGACTTGCTAAGTCCTTAGAGAACCTCCGTCCAGTGACGTGGCACTATGGACGTCTACTGAATTTTAGTTTAGGCACCATGGACGTATACTTAAGTTACAAGGATAGCCCTCGTCTGCTGATGTGGCACTGTGGACGTCTACTGAATTTTAGTTTTAGACACTATGGACGTACTTACTTCCAAGTCTTTGGACTTGCTATACCTAACAAGTTATTTAGGTATTCATTTATAGCCTCGTCTACTAAAGAAAACCAGTCTACTTGTCATTCAAAATATAAACAGTTTAATAACCTTTGGACGGGTAATTCTTTGCATGAGTCCAAGCATTGTATACCTTATATTATTTTGAATATTCCTGCATAAACTGAACTCACTTGTTAGATCTCAACTAACACTTTGCCAAGCAAATTTAATCCTTTTGTTAGCATCAAAACTTTAGAGATTAAATAAACCATAACCACTTTGGTTCCAACATGATTGGCTCTCTACTATACTTAACTTCAAGCAGACCTCATGACATTCAATTTAGTGTCTGTATGTGTGCTAGATTCCAATCTGATCATAGAGAATCTCATCTTAAGGCTGTTAAAAGAATATTTAGATATTTGCTTGGAACTACTAATCTTGGTTTGCTGTATTTAAGATCAAAAGAATACAGATTAGTGGGATATTGTGATGCTGATTTTGCTGGAGACAGAATAGAAAGAAAAAGCACTAGTGGAGGATGTCACTTCATTGGAGCAAGTTTAGTCACATGGTCAAGCAAGAGGCAGACAACCATTGCCCTATCTACTACTGAAGCAGAATACATCTCTCCTGCTAGTTGCTGCTCTAAACTCTTATGGGTAAAACATCAACTTGAGAATGGGAGAAATGAGAAATGTGATAGAAATGTGTTATAGAAGAATGAATATGATATGAATCTTAAATAATACATGGACATGAGTATGCTCTGATAGTTGCCATAATTGCTCAGATAAATCTTAAGTAAGATTGCTCTGATAATAATTTCAAACTAAAACAAGTCAAACTTAATGTCTGATCTACCATCTGCATGACCTGTCCACTTAAGAAAATTTCAACCTATCTGATATATGCTATTTTCTTTGTTGATATTTTCTAAGGTTCATTAAATCATCTCAATGTGTGTCATCATCAAAAATGGGGAGATTGTTAAGTCTCTAAAATGTCTGATGTGCATTTCCCTAAGTTTTGATGAGAACTAAACATTGGTTAATGATTTAATTAACCTTCATATTGGTTGTTGTACCTGTCAACCTAGTGTGCAGATTAAAACTGTAAGAATCATCCATCCAACGCAAATAATAGAATCATCCGTCCAACGCAAGTGATTGACACGCATGTCCAACATTGTAGTGATAGAAGCTCACGTCCAACACAAGTGATAGAAGCTCACGTCCAACACTGAAGTGATTGAAGCTCATGTCCAATGCAAGTGATAGAATCTCACGTCCAACGCAAGTGATAGAATCTCACGTCCAATACTAAAGTGATAAAAGTCAGCGTCCACTAAAGTGATAAAAGCCAGCGTCCACTAAAGTGATAAAAGCCAGTGTCCACTAAAGTGATAAAATCCAGCATCCACTAAAGTGACAGAAGCGTTCTTCTACTGAAACGATAGAAGCACTCGTCTACTGAAGTGATAGAAGCCAGCATCCACTAAAGTGATAGAAGCGTTCGTCTACTGAAACGATAGAAGCACTCGTCCACTAAAGTGATAAAAGCCAGTGTCCACTAAAGTGACAGAAGTGCTCGTCTACTGAAACGATAAGCTCATCTACTGAAGTGATAGAAGTGCTCGTCCACTAATGTAACAGAAGCTCTCGTCCACACAAGTCTTTGGACTTGATGAGTCCTTAATATGGAGCTCGTCTACTAGGTTACGTTCAACCAGTTAAAGGAGTATCCGTCCAATGACATAGCATTTGGAGCTCGTCCACTAGCCCGAATGTAAAATCTTAAATGGCTAGCTGGACGCAGCTATTTTCATGATGGACACGCTTATCCTATGAACGCGAATTCTCTTAGAATTATCAAAATCTTATTTCAAGAACCAGAATCAAGAAAAGTTAGAAGTTAATCTCTCAAGCAACCTCGGATATCAGTACCAAAGACTAGTTAAAGAATGCTTCCAACATGCTTTATTCCCTAGTACCTCTGGTCCTTACACGAAAATGGAATTGTACTCAGTAAAGTACAAAAAGCTCTCTGTACAACTCTGATATGGCTGTATCACGATGCATAAAGCCATGATCCTTCATGTTAGAGTACAACCAACGTTCCTATTGCATTAATGACTGCCCAGAACGACTCAATTGCATTTAAAGAAGTTCTGCTAGAAGCTAACATCTGAGGGAATGTCTCTAACGGATCCTAAATGCTTGAAGACCATAAATACAGAAGTCATTGAAGATAAAGCACGGATAAGAGAGAATACACATAGCATTAAAGAGCCATTACTCCGCACATTAATGTCTTCACTCTTTCATTCTGTATCCTTCAATCATTTGAAGTTATTACGCAGACTTTCCTAAGCTTTACATTTAAACAACTCTGAGTGTTAGTGAAAGATTTGTCTGTGAGAAGTTGTATTTATTACAAACCAAATTTCTCAAACAAACCTGAGTGAGCCTAAAGAGGCTAGGTGTGCAAAGAATACTTGTCTTTGAGCCTGAAGAGGCTAGGTGTGCAAACAATACTCGAGTCTGTAACCTGATCAGTTATAGTGGATAAATCTTGGTGCTGCCAAGGACTGGTGATAAGCCTTCGGCTTATCTAGTTTTATAACTAGATGGACCGTGGTTTTTGTGCAAATTATTCGAGTTCAATCTCGTTTTCGCCCAAATTTGCCTTGTTTTGTTCCTAAGTTGGACTTTGACTTGTTTTTGCGTCTTTTGTGTAGTTTTTAGCTTATTTTGGATAGAATTATGCTTTTGGTTGCTTTTGGTGTTTTCAGGTCAATAGGTGAAGCTCCGGGAGTCAAGGAAAGTCAAAAAGCAGTGGAAATTGCAAGTCTGGAGACACTCGCCTCGCGAGTGGATGCTCGCCCCGCGATCCTGAAGGTCAACAAAGCAGCAAAAGTCATCACTTCTGGCTCGCCCCGCTAAACTATTCTCGCCTTGCGAGATCCTGAAGACCCTGGAAGACAGAGACCATCACGGCCTAGCCGTGATGAATATCACGGCCTAGCCGTGATGAATATCACGGCTGTGACAGATTAGGGTTTGGAGACTCGCCTCGCCAATCACAATTCGCCACGCGATCATTCAAACTCAGGATGGAGCCAAAACTGCAATTCGCCTCGCGAATAGACGCTCGCCCCGCGAGATCCAAGATTTGAATGCGTGCCAAACTAAAATTCGCGTCGCGAGGATAAGGTCGCCCCGCGAGCGGGCGAGAAACAGAATCCTTATTTAAAGGCTGTTTCAGATCAGGATGGGAGGAGTTAGTTTTAGGAGGAGGTTTTTCCACTAGTTTAGATCAGTAGTGCGAATCCTGGTTTTCTCTTTGGAGCTGCGTCTCCCTTTTTCTTTTTATTTTACGATGGTGATTATGTCCGATTGTTTGTCTATGAGCATGAGGAACTAATCCCATCGTCCGAGGGATCAATGAAGCCACCCATGGCAGTGTAGATTCGATGTGATGTATGTCTTTCTCCCTTATCTCAATTTATGTTTTCCAATTCTGAAGTGAATGCGTTGATCATATGTATTGCATGATTAACTAGTTAAACGTGTTAAGGCCAAACGGCGATTCACGTTTTAGAACTTGAATTGGAATCACTAATCGAATAATGAGCACGACCGTGGAATTATGAGATTAGTGCAACCATTTAGGGAACAAGAATTAACAGAATTCGAGATTAGGATTATGAGACCGAACAAGTAATTAATCCAATCTTCGAATACGTCCTAATGAGCACGACCGTGGATTTAGGAGAATTTAGGGGTCCCGGTTGACATTGTAATTGAACCTAGGGAGGAATACGTCATCACTTGGGTACTATACATGATTGGGTAGGTGGAATTGAGACCTTGGATATTTTAATTTCAGATTTTTCGTTAATTATTTCATTAGATTTGATAATTTGAATTCAATCCAATCTCTCTCTCTCAACCACCTTCTTCTGTGACTTGACCAAACGTATCGGATTCCCCGCGGATTAGTCGAATTGGTAGCCCAATCCCTGAGTTCGACCTCGGTAATTACTTACCGTGTTTCTTTTATTACTTGCGACGACCCGGTACACTTGCCGGCGTCACCAATAAGTTTTTGGCGCCGTTGCCGGGGATTGGCACACCAATTTTCCTAATTTTTAGGAAACTTGATTGTTTGGTTAAGCTAATTTTTATTTTATTTTCTATTATTTTATTTTTATTCACCATTATCTCTCTCTACTTCTTTGATTCCACTTGGTCTTGCCTTGTTTTTTATGCGAGGTACACGAAGGAATGCTTCCGGGTTGCGAGTATTGTAATGGGAACCATGACACTTGGAGTTGTCCGTTCTACTTCTCTCAAGAATATGTGGAACCATGGCATAATTTCTATGACAGCGTGCCCCAGAACAACTATCAGAGTCAGAATCAGTATTGGGGTGATATGAGTAGAGACCATCCGCATTTCGCTTGGAGTAATGCTGACGATGGTCTAGCCTGGCAACCACAACCTCAACAAAATTGGCAACAACAACCTCAACAGAATGGTGGAAGACAACCTTGGGAGTTGGCTTTTGAGAAGTTGAGTGCGACACTTGAGAAAGTGTCAATCAATACAAACGCAGCCATTGATAAGATGGCCACATCAATTGAGAAGGCGAATGCGGCATTAGAGATGAAGATGGCCCAACTCGCAAGGCAAATAAATGAGCATCCCCCAGAGACTTTCCCAGTTGATACCGAGAACGACCCTAAGAACCAATGCAATGCCACAACAACTAGAAGCAGTGGGGTGTTGGGATATGACTGGGATGTAACTAGTTCTCAGGGAGTTGAGGAAGAACTACCACATGTTGAGGAAGAACAACCGGAGGAAAAGGAATTGATAAGTGACATGGCCCCAGAACAACCACATGTTGAGGAAGAGCAACCTAAGGAAGAGGAGTTTACAAGTAACAAGGCACTAGAGCAAGGGGGTAGAGATCAAGATGCAGATAAAGTGGTAGAGGATTTCACCATGCTTGCCAAGCAACCTGAAACTACTGCGTTAAATAAATATGTTGGCTTGCATGCATGTGTGGACACCGGTAAGTTAGACCCTCCCACTTGTCTGGCACACTTCCTCGTGAAGACACCATTTGACCCGAGAGGAAGTGAGTGCATAATTATAGAGGTCAATGGAGTTTTCACAAAAAGGCTAGGTGGAATCATGGATAGAGTCGTATTGCTCCTGCGAGGGCCACTTCATAAACCATGGGATCCGGGTGGAGGATCTCACATGATGAGCGTCTCTTGGCCCTTGTTTCACAGGCTATGGGATCCAGGTGGATGCTTCTTAATAAGTCAGGCTCGGGACGTTAAACAAGCGCTTCTTGGGAGGCAACCTAAGCTAGGTATCCCTCTCTTTTCCTAACTGTTGTTTTGTTTTGTTGTTGTTTTTGTTTTTGTTTGTCACTCTTGAATAATTTGAGAAGATCAAGAGTTGTTGTATGAATGTCGTGTCGGCAAGCTTGTTGGATTTTGATTAAATTGAGCATAAACTGATTGCATGAATTATTTGACCATTGATGATTTCCCCCTAGGTTCGGAAATTAGAAAAATTGATCCCCATGTGAAAAATTGAAAACTGAACTTTGAGAATTTTATTGTGATTACTCGATTTATGATAAGTTTGGGGTGAGGGGGTGCACACACTCGGAATCGTATCTCGGTCAAACAATTTGCAAAATGTCCAGGTGAGGATTTGAGCCTCCAACTCTGTTTTTGAATGTGTGAATCACTGTTAAGTTGCACTTTCCCGAATTTGCTTGAATCTCTATATGGTTTGCATGTTTATGTGTTGCATCAAATGATTTAGGCGATTTTCTTTGAAATAACTACTTGGCCTAAAAAGGACCATCCCTAATGCATGTTCCCTAGTTAGCCAAATTGAGCCTAATTGACCTATTGTTTCTTGATGACCCTATATCACAAGCCAAAATCTGAAAAACCATGTTAACCCAGTCTTAGGATTAGGGGAGCATGGAAGCGTAGCAAGAGAATGGTTGTGAGGAACTAAGTTTGGGGTGGCTACAAGGTGATGTGTCATATTGGGGGTGAGAAAAAGAAAAATAAAGGTTGATAAAAAAAAATGTCAAAAAGAAAAGGGGCAAAACAAAAAAGATTAGCAAGGAAAGGGCTGTAGTCACCCGAGGCAAAAAGAAAAATGGAAAAAGGAATTAGAGTGGAATGTATGTCAAATTCTCATGCTCTCTTAGTTCCTAGGGACTTAAGCCTAGTATCCTTGTATATCCTACCCTGAGCCAGGCCCCATTACAACCTTTAAAAGACCTTCTGATGTTGCATGCATGTTTTCGTGGGAACCATTTTTGAGATGAAAATCAAATTCATGGGAAGTGCTCTTGATACGTGAAATTGAGTGAAAAGTTGATATCCTTGACGAAATTGAGCGAATGAGTGAAATTTTACATACCCTTGTGAGGAAGGCAATTGTTTGAATTAGGTGATCTTCCTTTGTGTGTATCTTTGAGCCTCAACCTAGAGTAATGATGGCATGAATGATGAAGTTCTCAAATGTTTAAAGTAAATGAATGTGGGGATTACATTAATGTAGGGGGGAGATCATTGGATAAAAACTATTTTGATTGCATGAAATTTGTGCGAAATCGATTGATTCCTTTAGGCTTGCCAAGTCTTGAGTCGTTTTTGAGTTTTAAGCTTGCTTGGGGACAAGCAAGGTTTAAGTTTGGGGTGTTTTGATAAGCCTTCGGCTTATCTAGTTTTATAACTAGATGGACCGTGGTTTTTGTGCAAATTATTCGAGTTCAATCTCGTTTTCGCCCAAATTTGCCTTGTTTTGTTCCTAAGTTGGACTTTGACTCGTTTTTGCGTCTTTTGTGTAGTTTTTAGCTTATTTTGGATAGAATTATGCTTTTGGTTGCTTTTGGTGTTTTCAGGTCAATAGGTGAAGCTCCGGGAGTCAAGGAAAGTCAAAAAGCAGTGGAAATTGCAAGTCTGGAGACACTCGCCTCGCGAGTGGATGCTCGCCCCGCGATCCTGAAGGTCAACAAAGCAGCAAAAGTCATCACTTCTGGCTCGCCCCGCTAAACTATTCTCGCCTCGCGAGATCCTGAAGACCCTGGAAGACAGAGACCATCACGGCCTAGCCGTGATGAATATCACGGCTGTGACATATTAGGGTTTGGAGACTCGCCTCGCAAATCACAATTCGCCACGCGATCATTCAAACTCAGGATGGAGCCAAAACTGCAATTCGCCTCGCGAATAGACGCTCACCCCGTGAGATCCAAGATTTGAATGCGCGCCAAACTAAAATTCGCGTCGCGAGGATAAGCTCGCCCCGCGAGCGGGCGAGAAACAGAATCCTTATTTAAAGGCTGTTTCAGATCAGAATGGGAGGAGTTAGTTTTAGGAGGAGGTTTTTCCACTAGTTTAGATCAGTAGTGCGAATCCTGGTTTTCTCTTTGGAGCTGCGTCTCCCTTTTTCTTTTTATTTTACGATGGTGATTATGTCCGATTGTTTGTCTATGAGCATGAGGAACTAATCCCATCGTCCGAGGGATCAATGAAGCCACCCATGGCAGTGTAGATTCGATGTGATGTATGTCTTTCTCCCTTATCTCAATTTATGTTTTCCAATTCTGAAGTGAATGCGTTGATCATATGTATTGCGTGATTAACTTGTTAAACGTGTTAAGGCCAAACGGCGATTCACGTTTTAGAACTTGATTTGGAATCACTAATCGAATAATGAGCACGACCGTGGATTTAGGAGAATTTAGGGGTCCCGGTTGACATTGTAATTGAACCTAGGGAGGAATACGTCATCACTTGGGTACTATACATGATTGGGTAGGTGGAATTGAGACCTTGGATATTTTAATTTCAGATTTTTCGTTAATTATTTCATTAGATTTGATAATTTGAATTCAATGCAATCTCTCTCTCTCAACCACCTTCTTCTGTGACTTGACCAAACGTATCGGATTCCCCGCGGATTAGTCGAATTGGTAGCCCAATCCCTGAGTTCGACCTCGGTAATTACTTACCGTGTTTCTTTTATTACTTGCGACGACCCGGTACACTTGCCGGCGTCACAACAACTGGACGTAGCTCTTTGCTTTGAAGAGTGAACCAGGATAAATAATTGTGTCAATCTCTCTTTCCTTATAACCTCTTTAATTGCTTTAGTTTTCTTACGTCTATCAAGTGTTGTGTTTGCAAAAGTCACCCATCCATCTTGTATCCTTCCACTCATCCAAACCTAGCTTTTGTTTGCGAAAAGATTTCAACTTTGTTTAAATTCTGATAAACACAATTCAAACCCCCCTTGTCGTGTTTATAGTTTTTTATTTCATGGTTGGCATCATTTGACAGCAAATCTCATCCATTAATCCGTGTTTGATCCGAAGGTGGATAATTACTCATTAAACACTCAAGTGAGCTTACGTTTCTAGTTTTCACTATCCCCCTTGCACTAACTGTTTCTCTGTTTTGCTCTTGCACTCATATTCCTTCCCCAGGTCGACGCCGACAGAAACCATGTTCAGTCTCCCTACCTCGGTTGCCCCTTCACCGCCCACCAACATGCCACGCCGACAAAAACCATCAAACTTAGTAATATATATATATATATATATATAAATAAATATATATATATATATATATATTATTAATATATATAATTTTAACTATAATACAAATTTTTAAAACAAAATTAATCTAAAGATTCTTAACTTTCTAATCTAGCATCATCTATACTCCCTTTTGGATGTTTTTATTTAGTTAAATATTTTGATTCGTAATGTTTTACGATTAGATTTAGAAGACAATATTTGGATAGATTTTTAATTGTTAGAACGTTTCTTTTGTAATGTTTTTTAATTGGAAAAATAGGTAAATTGGTCCTATACGCTTATTTTATTTTTCATATTGATCCTATAAGTTTTTTATTTTTCAGATTGGTCCTACAGGTGCAGGTGTGAGTACTTAGGTACCCAGAAGGTACGTGTAAGCATACTAAAGTTGCTACCCACCCGGGAGCTGGTCTGGACATAGGTAAACTTTTCAAACGCGAGCAATGGGTCTAATTAGAATTTTTTTTAGTATAGGGATCCAATTGAAAACTTTATAAAAGTTCGAGGACCTGATTACAATTTTATCTAGTATAAGGACCTACTTGAAAATTCCCAAATAGTTCAGGGAACTACTCAATAGTTAAACCAAATAATAATATATCAATGGGGTCGTATCCTACTAGAACTTGACATGTGAGTAGTGTGTGTAGCGATTTGCATGTGTTAAGAAGAAAAGAAACATGCAGTTTCAACATTAAGCATCTTGTATGTATCATGTGAATTTTGTTGGTCAAATTCACGAGAAACAAATGACTAGTGAGAATATAAGAAATGAAGAAAGAAATGCTACAGATAAAAAAGAAACACAAAGGAATAAGGAAATAAGCAGTAGGCAAATAAATCAAACTATGAATGAATTTTGGGCTCTATAGCTGGCTCAAAGCTTGCAAGCATATTATTTATGTGGGCTATGATTCAGAGGTATTTTCCTCATCAACTTCATAAATAATTTGAAATAGCCGAGGGAAAAGATATTTAAATATAGAGGTCCCAAACCACACATCAAGCCAAAATCTAGTATTTGAACCATCCCTAACCCTCTTCGTCACCCTTCTTGAGAACTAGCCAGTTGCCACCCCCATTTTCACTTTCAATACTACACAAGTCTCTCCATCAAAAGGAAGTTTCATTTCTATACCTATTGGTATTTAAATTCTCCAGACCCAAACATCCATTTAACAACTTGAACCAAACAGTTTTGTTATCATTTATGCACTTCCATTCACCACTAAAAAAGTTGAAATTAGCAACGGAATTTAGCGACGACAACATATCCATCAGAAACTGCGACAAATTTAGCGACGAATTGTGTTTTTATTTACACTATTTCATGGTATACTATTTAGCTACATATTCAGTGATGAAATATGTTGTTGTTAAAATTCTAGTAGCAAAATTCGTCACAAATTTTTTTTCTTTGACTTTAATGATGAAATTAGCGACAAAAAATGTTTGTCATGAGGTCCCTCGTTGCCAAATTCGTCGCTACATCCGTCGTTAATATGCTATTTGAAATCTACAGTTCGTTGCTAATTCCATCATTAAAATTAATGATGGAATCAAGAACGAATACTTTAGCGATTGATTATTCACGTTGCTAATGTCGTTGTTAAATAGAAATTTGATATTTAATATCTATAAATGTGTAATTTTCTATATATATATATATATATATATATATATTTATAATATTCCACTGACCCCTTCAGCCCTTCCCCTTCATTTTCAATTCTCTCTCATTACCCGATGCTCATCTAATTCAATTTCGGGCACACGGCTACCCTTTTCTGATCTAGCAGTCGGTATGTACTCTTCTCCCATCGAATTCATTTTATTTATTTTTTCTGAAGAACGATTTCAATTCAATCCGTTCTCCCATCGAATTCTCTCTCTGCTCCGTTTGCTTTCATTTTCTCTCTGATTCTAGGATTTTCTAGTGAGCTCTGACGCTATTCTTCATGACTTCTTCATTCTTCTGTAAATTGTTGTAGATCAAATGTTGTAAAAGGTTTTGTAACTGAAAAATAAATGAATTTAAATATACAACAAATCACAAAAGATCAGGATAACAAATCACACAACATCAGGATGAGAGTTAATAGGCAATGGCACAAATCATGGATAGTATCAAGGAGCATATGATGGACAGCTAGCAGATTGCATAACAGCTGCAAATCATGGACAACATCAAGGAACATATCATGGGAGGCGCATATCATGGGATATCAATTGTAATAATAGTTAGGATGCTGTAACATATTTCATATCAAATATCAAATTCATTACTTATTATTCCATATATTGTGGCCAAACCCACTTATCATTCTCATAACATAAAACCACGAAGGAGCAAGGGACGACGCGATAGACAGAGTCGAGAGCAAAGATACTCGGTGGGATTCAAAAGGATGTTGTGTCAGTCTATGATTTGTTTTGTTACTTGCTTTCACTGGTAACCTGATTATGTTTTGTTTTGTTTTGTCATGTACTTAATCAATTATAGCTTTTGAAAAAGTTTTTAATTTGTTACGAAATTCAATATAGAGTGAGTTATTTTATGTAGAATTCTATCAATTCAGTGCTAATTAAGTTGTATAACCCCCACCCCTTATGAATGTGTTTATGCTATTGATGATTGTTTTTCAATAATTCAACATAAAATCATGGTACCTCACCTCATTTCAGATGTAACATCCCCAACTGCTTTATGGATTGACGACTGTCCCCACAAACCAACACCCAACACGGGTCTTTTCAGCGTGCTTTGTCCTCACTCACACGCTTCCTGGAAAACTTCCCAGGAGGTCACCCATCCCAGAATTGCTCCAGGTCAAGCACGCTTAACTGTGGAGTTCTTAAGTGATGGGCTACCGAAAAGAAGATGCATCTTGTTAGTATAGGCAGTACCAATCAATTCATATAAGCCTTCCTCAACTGTATAGTCCCATACCTACACAGTCTCAGGATCCCTCTCATTCGGGTGTGTAATCGGTTCATTCATGTGTCCCTCCGCCTAGAAGCCTGTCAGGAGCCGCTCCTTGTCCGTGCCTTCTTGCATCGGCGACCACTCCCCGCCCTCGTCGGCACCCGGGTGTTACATGCCCACCAGCTTCCGCTTGCTTCATCCCCGAATCACACCGTACTGGGAAAGGTGCCGCTCTGATACCATTTGTAACATCCCTGGCTGCTCTATGGATTGACGACTGTCCCCACAAACCAACACGGGTCTTTTCAGCGTGCTTTGTCCTCACTCACACGCTTCCTGGAAAACTTCCCAGGAGGTCACCCATTTCAGAATTGCTCCAGGTCAAGCACTCTTAACTGTGGAGTTCTTAAGTGATGGGCTACCGAAAAGAAGATGCATCTTGTTAGTATAGGTAGTACCAATCAATTCATATAAGCCTTCCTCAGCTGTATAGTCCCATACCTACACAGTCTCAGGATCCCTCTCATTCGGGTGTGTAATCGGTTTATTCATGTGTCCCTTCGCCTAGAAGCTTGCCAGGAGCCGCTCCTTGTCCGTGCCTTCTTGCACCGACGACCACTCCCCGCCCTCGTCGGCACCCGGGTGTTACATCAGACGACAAAACATGAATTGAGAAGGGAAGGTAAAACCTTGTCCAAAATTTAAAAATGTTTTTTTTATATGTTTATGTATGCATAGCTACACTGAAACACATTCTTTTTTTTTTAAAATAAGAAAACGTTAATCATTAGCTTGTTAGATTAATAGGTTGCCATTCGAACCTTACATGCACCATATAATTTCCAACATATTTGTCTCACTCCCCAAACCAACTGATCACCTTATGACTCCCGACTCCTGTACATCCTTGTGGTTGTTTGCATCATGATGTAACAGTTATTAGTTATTGTATGCAATTCCAAGACATTTTAGTTTTAAAATTAATTATTTTGGTTTCTTTTTCTCAGCATAAAATGGAGGATTACATTAGTGAATTATCGGACTGTGTCTTGTCTTATATCCTATCAATGTTATCTATGAAAGATCTGTTGAAAACAAGTGTACTGTCTAGAAGGTGGTGTAAGTTGTGGTATCTCAGGAGAGATCTCAACTTTGATATCCACAATGTGGTTGGAAGCGAGAAGGAATTATTAGAATCCGGGTATCTCGTTGATGTCTTGAGTAATTCTACTATGGAGAGACATGTTGATTTGGATGTGAGTTTGGGTGAATTTGTAAATCGAGCTGATCAATTTGTCAAGAATTTTGATGTCACAAAGATTGATACTTTCTTGGTGCGGTTCTATTTAAATTATAACCAAAGCAACATTATTGACCAATGGATCAGCTTTGCAATTGCAAAGGGAGTTGGAAGAATCAATCTACTCTTTCTTGGAATGTCGTATGCACATTTTGATATAAGGGACGACAAACCTTACAAGTTTCCATTTGGCTTATTTTCGAAATCTAATGCTTCAACACTAAAGCATATCCATCTACAACGTTG
Organism: Sophora flavescens; assembly: GCA_030762895.1. Lineage (NCBI taxonomy): Eukaryota > Viridiplantae > Streptophyta > Magnoliopsida > Fabales > Fabaceae > Sophora > Sophora flavescens. The sequence goes on along the minus strand of CM061067.1, from coordinate 111,899,211 downwards.
TCTTGTTTTCCCTCCCATCAACTTTGACTTCATTCCATTCACAAATTTAAGATCTCTTACACTTGATCAGGATGTAAAGGTGGATGAAATGTTTATTACAAGTCTACTATCTAATTGTCTTCTACTTGAAGATCTTAGATTAATTTTCTGTGAGTTCAAATCATATTCAATGCCAATGATAATAAGTTCATCCTTATGCCATCTAGAGATTACATGATGGTTTGTTGGATCCAACAATGTCATCAAGTATTTAAACCTGACTTCATTGGATTGCCTTAAACTCACATCATTGGATTATGATGGAAGAGATGGTTTGGATTTGAAGACCTCGTACTTTAATACTCCTATGCTCAAGATCATTGATCACTTCATTTGTTCTGATGAAATAGTTAATGCAATTTCTTTCTTTGCAACTCTTCCTAAACTTGAGATTCTGCATTTGGACATCTATTATATAACGGTTAGCTTGATAAACCGTTGGAACTGTGAAATTTTTACATGTCTTTGCCATTCTAATGTTATATTAAATTAATCGTACATGTCCTTATTCAGGTACTCACAACTTCCATAAATATAACTCAACCACTCAAACATCTTAAACAGTTGAAATTCACTATAGACATCCAAGACGTAGATTTTGATCTTTTGTGGATTTTAACCATCCTTGGAGCTTCTCCTCAACCTCAAAAACTTTCAGTCATGGTGAGTGAATATGGTTAACAAACATGTTTTAATTTTTTTTTATAGTCCTTGTGATTTATTTTAGAGGCATGGCACATGAACAAGGTTGCTTTAGATTTGACGGAATTTGTCATGGTGGGTGTGATGACAAGTTATAGGTTCAATACTATAGTGATTTTTTTGCTCTTGGTTGAACTTCTATCTTGTTTAGGGGTTTTTTATTCTTTCGGTTTCAACCTTATATTTGTGTTTGTAATGCTATATATTCAATACATTTTGGGTTATATAAAAAAAAAAGCTTTTGTTGTTATTTTAGATCAGATAATTTTTTCAGACATTTTGGTTTGCATTCATTAGTACAAGTCTGGAAGCATTGCCATTCACCACCATTCATATTATGATTTTCCTTTTTTTAGGTCAGAAGTCCAGAGTTCTTTGAAAATCAAAATGATATTAAGTATATTGAAATATTCTCTCATGAGGAGGTCAAAGTTATTGAAATGGGAGGATGTGTTGGTAGTTGGTATGAAATTGAGTTTGTTATGAATGTTCTAAAATATGCCCACAAACTTGAGCGAATAGTTTTGAGCCCCTATTGGAAAGATTATGATGATGATGGTTGGAATTCTGATCCCATGTGGTTTCAAACTGGGCGTGAAAGGATTCGTGAAAAGATTCATGGCGAAGATGTATAGGACAAACAAAACTTATACTCATATAAGTGTGTATTATATAGCATTGCTGAATAAATTTTTTTTTATACTCAACGGGGCTAAAAGCCCAACATTGTTGATAATTTTATTACTTGTTATCAACACAATAAATTAATATGTATTTTTTTATGACAGCAATAATGTGTATTGGACTATTGTTGCGTACAATTAACAATCCGGCCAGCCGCATATATGTTTGATGTAATATAATTTAAATTATATTTTGGTTCATTCATTTTTTAAAAATAGCAAGATAATCATTGCAATTTAAAGACTTTTTGTAATTAAAATATAACTACTTCCAAATGTTTTTAATTGTATCTGAATCTATTATTTTTCAACAAAAATAACCACAACTCATATTTTGAAGTTTATCAAGATAATAGCAAAATATAAAACAAAATATGTTTTACTTCCTTTGTTATCTTTATTATATAACAACTATTCACTGAAACAACGTAAGTGTTTCTTTTAAAAAATCATTAATTACTAATTGTTTAATAATATATATATATATATATATATATATATATATATAATATTGTGAAACTATATTTTAAAGATATACTATCTTATGGAATTTTACTATAACTTGAAAAATTCGGGATGATATATATATATTGCTAGTATAATTATGATACTCTGCATATTTTTTTATAAAACTATAATTTTTTGTCTCTTTTTATTTTATTTGAGTCTTCTAAAAAGAAGTTGTGAGCCATCATGATTGGACGATCCGGCTATCTCAACCTCAGCTTTGAATAATAACCTCCATCCCAACGTTGAGCAAAGCAATTTAGGATAATTTCTATCACTAACTCCTTATATCATTACAATTCAAATGCAAATAAATAAAAGCACATTCAACTAATATAATATTCTAAACAACACTACAAGAAAAAAGGCTTTTAGCGATCGACAAAATCGGTTGCTATTTTATGATTTTCGGTCTCTCGAGGTGAAGGAGAGCTCTGTGGCGTAAAGGTTTTTCAAGCTACCTGGCTAAAGCTTGTTGCGTTAGTGTGTGAAAACCCATAGGTGGAGTGGGGACTGGATATAGGTCACAGTGGTGGTGACTGAACCAGGATAAATCTGGTTGTGTGGTATCTCTAAACTCAAACTCTTTAATTTCTGTCTTGCGCATATAACTGTGATCTTGATGTTCTAAGTTTTCAATTGATATCAGTTCTTGATCTGCATAATCAGTATTGAACCTTGAGTAAACGGTAATAATAACTGTGTATTCAATTATACTGAAATTGAAACCTGCAAGTTTGTTCTTGATTGTTAATGCTTGTATCTGAAACTTGCATAACTTGTTCTTAATCTTTAAAGGTTTAATCAGTTTCCGTATTTTGTTATTACTGAGTTTTGAAACCGAACTTCTTCCTGTTTAATTCAATCACTAAAGTGACAGAAGCGCCTATCAACAAAAGTGAGAGAAGCGCTCGTCCACTAAGGTGACAGAAGCACTGATTTATCTTTCTAAACTGATTCACCTCATCACCTTCTATTCAAGATTTCATAAAATGCCCTTCACTAATTTTGAAGCCAAAACAACAATTGGCATTAGAGCTAAACTCTTTAAGTTTGGCTTAACAGCTATAAGAGTATGGCTTCCAATGACTGTTTGAATGAAAGGGCTTCCCTTGCACGCCCTTCTGCCTTCAATGGATTTGAGTATATCTATTTGAAGGAAAGAATGGTAATCTTTCTTGAGGCAGCAGGAGTTGACATATGGGATGCAGTAGAAAATGGACCATTTGTCCCCTCTACTGTAGATGCTAATGGTGCTCCAAGAAATAAGCCTAAAACTGAATGGAATGAGGATGATAAGAAAAGAGTTCAATATAATGCACGTGCTAAGAATATTATAACATCTACTTTAAGCCGTGATGAGTTTTTCAGGGTTTCAAATTTCAAATCAGCAAAGGAGATGTGGGATACATTGCAAGTAACACATGAAGGACCCACAGATGTCAAAAGAGCAAGAATGAACACCCTCACACATGAATATGAGTTATTTCACATGAATCGAGGAGAACCAATGGAGGTTATGCAAATGCGATTCTCACACATTGTGAATCAATTGGATGCACTTGGAAAGACAATCTCCAATGAAGATCAAGTTAACAAAGTCATGAGATGCCTAGGTAGAGAATGGCAACCTAAAGTAACTGCAATTTCAGAATCCAAAGACCTTTCAACAATGTCAATTGCAGTGCTCTTTGGAAAACTGCAAGAGCATGAATTGGAGTTGAACAGATTGATTGAGAATGAAGAAACTGACAAAAAGAAAAAGGGATTGGCTCTGAAATCACAAGTCAGAGAAGTAGAAGACAGTGATGATAATGATTCAGCACAAGAAGTAGAATCTGAAGAGGAGATGGGAATGCTAGTTAGAAAATTCAAGAAGTTCCTAAAGAAGAAAGGCAACTTCAAAAGAAAGCCATCCACTTCTCAAAGGAGAAATTTCATCAAAGGTGACAACTCTTCCAACAACATCACATGCTATGAATGTGGAAAGATTGGCCACATGAAGCTTGACTGTCCAAAACTGCAAAAGAAGGACAAAACAGAAAAGTTTGACTCAAAGGACAAGAAGTGGAGAAAGCCAAGAAAGTCCTATATTGCTTGGGATGATAATGATGTAGATTCCACTGAAGAATCTGAATCTGAGGAGGTAAACTTGTGCTTCAAGGTCAGCAATAACAGTGATTCAGAGAGTGAGGTAAATTCTGATTCACAACCTACTTTTGATGAATTGCAAGATGCATTTGATGAGTTACATGCTGAATATCTTAAGATTGCTAAACAACTTGTCTCATCTAGAAAAATAATTGCTAAACAATGTGATGATTATGCATGCTTGAAAATGAAAGAAAGAGAACTAGAAGCTAAGAATAAGGTCTTGATTGCATCTAGATCTAATTGTTCTAAGTGTTGTACATTGACTAAAGAAGTTGAAAAACTGAAAAATGACTTAGCCAAGTTCACAAATGGTAGAGACAACTTGAATGCTTTATTAGGACTGCAAAAGTGTGTTTATGATAAGGATGGAATAGGCTATGAACCTAAGATACATGAGAAATCTTTCAATAAATTTTTTGCTGCACCTAAGACATCAAACACACCATTTGTTAAATGCAACTTTTGTGCTAGAAAAGGTCACACAGCTTCTACATGTCAATACATAAAATCAGCATACAATAAATCTAAGTATATATGGGTTCCTAAAGGAACTATTGCTGTAACTAACTCAAAAGGACCCAAACAGATTTGGGTACCTATAGCACAAACATGAAATTCTGTTTTGTAGGTGTGGTGGAAGGTCAAGAGCAAAAATTGGAATCATGACATAGAGCCTTCACCAAACACAAAATGGGTAACAATAAAGAAATAAAATTAATTGAATATGTTTTCTAATTATCATTATTAATGTATGATTGTGAATCTTTGTGTTGACTTATATATCATTGTATAATATGTCTACATTGTTGTATTAAAGTTATTTGATCAATCTTGGAATAATCACATGGCTTTTGTTTCACAAATTGAATCCAAGAAAATTGATGAAGCCTTGAATGATTTGTTTTGCTTGCTATGCAACAATTAACTTTGAACATGATCTCTATCATAAGAACTTTTACCAAGCCCTTGAACAAGGAAAGCTTCTTTTTCATTAGAAGAGAATTGGGCATAATTGATCAATCCTATATCTAATCTCTAAAGAAACTGTTTATATGACTGTATCTTTGTGTAAATATGCTCTGATTCTTGTATGATTTGGTTTGGAATATCTATGAATGATTATAAGAGAGTTTCAGAAGAAATAGATTTGATCAGGAATGGATCCCCTGTGTTTTTAGTCTGATAAACTCAGAATACACAAGATTCTAATTCTGCTCATCCACACAAGTCTTTGGACTTGCTAAGACCTTAATGAGAAGCTCCATCCAATGATGTGGCCTATGGAGCTCGTCTACTAGGTTACTTTGTGTTTTAGTACTTCCATCTACTGACGTGGCAAGATGGACACACATATTCTCAAAAGGAACAATTTTAGACGGACGCGCTTATTTTCAAAAGGAACAATTTTAGATGGACACGCTTATTTTCAAAATGAACAATTTTAGATGGACGCACTTTTTTGATTTGTCCCTGCACCTATCATGAACAATTTTATATGCTATGTTTGAATGTTTAAATGCTTGCCTTCTCTATGGTTTTGAATGTTTCTTTTCTTTACCTTTTTTATAATGCCAAAAGGGGGAGGAAAAAGTATGATATAGAGAAAGGGGATAATAACAAATTATACATGCATATGTTGAGGGGGAGCTTATAAGCTTACATGATTAATGGGGAGTAAATCAAATTTCTGCTCTGATAATTTTTTTTTGCTCTGATATACTTCTGCTCTGATACCATGATATAAATCTGTCAAAAACACTTAGCTTCTGCTACACTTATACTCTGATCTTATAATTTGTTAGAAGATTTGTCATAATAAAAAATGGGGAGTTTGTAAGACTCAATGACTTAGAGATTTTGATATATGACAAATACAATTTAATGTGCATGCAAGTGTTTTAGTGTCAAATTGCAAAGACAGGTATCAAGCAGTGATCAACAAGTTCATTAAGCAAATTCAAGGAAAATATTCAAGGAAGAACTTGAAGGAATCAAAGAGTTGCATGTAGAAATAAAAAGAGCAAAGTCAAAGATCAAAGGATCATCAAGACCAAGCTTAAAGGAGAATTTTATATTTAAGTCTTAGATGATTTGTAAGAGAAAGAAATCTCTTAGTCACAAAATAGCTCAACTAAAAAGAAGCATGAAAATCAATTTTCATAACCTGCATTAAAAGGAATAAGTTTTTTTTTAATGAAAATGATTTTTGGGAATAAGAATTATTTGTCAGGTACATCCATGTAATCAATGGATGTATGTCTATTACTATAACTGACAAATGAATTTAAGGTTCTTGATTCAATACATAGATGTGCGACACCCCTTCTAGGGTCCTCACACAGTAACACGTTGTGGAAAATAAAATTCAATTATGCTGGTTACTTTCGGAAAATAACATTTTCTAATACTTCACTTAATACCAAAATTCGTGATAAATTTTTTTCCTTTTCTTGTTAACTTGACCACATCTAAGAGCATATAACAAAATAAGTAACACACTATGTATGTATGTATGTATGTATGTATGTATGTATGTATGTATGTATGTATGTATGTATGTATGTATGTATGTATGTATGTATGTATGTATGTATGTATATGCATCATCATTTTTGTACAGGGATAAACTATAATAGGGCCTTTATCGGAACAAGCCATTCTGCAAGCTAAGAAATAAAATAAAAACATAAGGACACATAGTGAAACGTCTAAGGCCATATACAAAAATCATGGCTCTCAATAGCCAGAAAGACTGACGAAATCACTACCCCAAAAATGTAACCACCTACAGCTTGATAGAGATGCAGACTAATGGTACCCATTGGGAAGACTAGGGTCAATCCCACTCCCCGCCGATGAGTCGGATGAAAACACAGCAGCACCCTCATCAGGTGAATCGTCATCATCGTCCAAAGGTATATACTCAAGTACATCCTCTAAGTACTCCTTTGGATCCTCCTCGGGATCAATAACCATCTCCTCTGGGTCCACCACAATCTCCTCTGGAGCTGGCTCAGGTGTTGCCTCAGCTAAGGGCTGAGCCTCAAGCTGTCCAAGATCGACCAGATACTGTACAAGCAGCCACAAAGGAGGTAGAGATACCTCAATCGTCTCCATAAACCTATGCTCCCTTCGAGGCCCCGTCTCCATCGTTCCCTCTATGGTGTGTATGTGTCCGGTATAACGAACGACATGGACTCCCGGGTGGATCACCCATGCGTTTATGTTATATGCGTCTTCAAAATGGAGGCTTCGAACCCCCGTATGTGCCAACGGCATTGCCGGATCCATCTAAACTCAGATAATAATAATACCCATACAAAAAGAAGAACAACAATATAACATGCAAGGGTGAGTACCAATATATGGATTTTAAAACGATAACCACATGTACGACTCTCAATTACCACTTAACATGTATATTCACAGATAAACAATATATATTTATCATTGGGTTTCATACCCGACAGTCATAGCCGTTTTAAAAGCCATGACACTTTAAAATTCCACAACTAACTTTGAGACCTAATCTCCGGAGCACCAACCAACAAGTGAATGAGCTGATCAGGATCTAGTTGCCAATTAAGGCAGAATCAATGCCTGATATGGCAAAGTTCTATTGACCATTCCACAGTCCAACTCAAGGCAAAGTGGTGACTACATATAGCACATGGTCTACTTGGTCGTATATCCATCAAGGCACAGTGACGCAAACTGCATGAATACTTGCCATCAAGCATTCAAGTCCTATGCAAAGGCACGTCTGCCCTGTAATGCATGTAAAACGTTTTGTTCTCATTGTTTTCTTTGTGATCAATCTTTAGGTGTCGGAGCTAAAAGTCTCACGACTAAATTACCAATTTAAACTTTCAAGTTTAATAACTCTTTCCAAAATAACCGACTCCAAGTCAAAAGGTGTGCAAATCATGAAATCCAGACCGATGCACCAGTCTTGGATGCATAGATTTTAGTGCACAAAACCAAATATACAGTTTACAGGACATTATAGTCCATAATTTCCTCTTCAGACCCCATACCCATATCTTAGAACTCTAGACCCGACGTCTCGGTTGCTAGGTTCGTTTAAACTATTTTCGTTCTGTGAAAAACAAAACAAAAATCAAAGTTTCCTCAACCTATCCAAGTTGATGGAAATAACTTTAGGTTTACCGAAAATCCTTTTACATTGAAAATTCGTTTTGTAAACTTAACAAAATTCCTTAAAACTTATTTTTGTTCAAAAATCAATAATTTGAATTGTAAAACCTTATTTGAGACAAATTCTCAATAATACCCTCTTTAAAAACACTTTGGTAATTATTGACGGAATTGTCCGTCGTTTGCTGTTTCAAGACGCATTTAGGTAAAAATAGGACTCTTTGTCGTAAATTAATTTTTCCAACACTGTAATAAAATTATTTTCAAAACTTTTTCGCTTAAAATATTATTTTCTAATATTTACAAATTACTCAGGTGAAAATTAGCAGTGTTAAAATATTTTCACGGTCACGTCCTCACTATGGCTCATAAAACGCTCTTTCACTATTAAATGATTAAAATAATATTATTTTTCACTTTTCCCCATTTTTCATTAAATAAATAACTAGGTAATATTATATTACTATTTCCATTAAATTAAACTCATTAATTCATAAAAAAAAAACTTTTAACTACTTTTAACTTTTATTTAATTGAGCTCTGACTACTGTCCGGCTTTCAAACTCACAATCCACATCAACAATTATTCCATATCAATAATATGACACTTAGAAATTTAAAACATATCACCAAATACAACAAACAATTAAATGCAGTTATATCAAATAGTTAACAGCAGATAATCAATAATCAAATAATGCTAACTACAAAATAAATACTTACACACCATAATCAAGACACACAATAACAATTACACATGGCTATCGGAAAAATCCCTCAGGCTTTCCCATTACCTCAAAAACACAATATCTCTAAGAAACAGTTCGTCAGAAATCCAAGTAACGCCGATAACGCGCGTATCCGATAACTTAGCTTATCCTTCATTAAACATAACACTCAATCAACAAACAAACAACTAAATCAAGCCTAAAATCCTACATGTTGGTTTTGTCCAAGGGCTGACTTTGGGGTTCAAAATCCTTAAAATTTCTAAACTCTTGGATTAGTGATTTATAATCGCTTAAAACCCTAAATCAATGATCATGGCATAAAGATTGAAATTAAATCTTCCAATCCTTCAACAAATGATTTTTGGCCATGACCATTAAAATGGTTCAGAGACTCTAATTTAACTCAAACAATATAGATCTAATACCTATATAGCTTATAAGATTGAATCATGTAAAGAAAATGAACAAAATCCTCCCCCCCCCCCCCCCCCACAAAACCGTAGGTTCTGCCTTCTTTGGTTAAATAGGTTCGAAATTTTTTTTATGCAAGCTTCTAGATCAAGAATATAGAGGTAATAATAGGATTATAGAAATTTGTTTCATGTCAAATGGATTTTCCTATGATTTTCTACGAATTTTTGAATCTAGAAACCCTAAAATGCATCATATTGAAAAAGACTTCAAAATGAAAAATTCAATGAAGAACATGATGCTAAATAAGGATGATGAGAATGGTTTACCTCTTGGAATCACGAAAATGGCAAGAAATCTAACACTTCCTTCACAAAATAAGCCTAAGTAACTTAAAAGTTTTGATGGAGAAAAAGAGCAAACTCTTGAAGAAGATGAAGTGCTCCTTAAATAGGTGTGAAGTTGGGCCTCTTGGAAGCCTTGAGGCCGTGGGTTTCAAGGGCAAAAGCGTCAATATGCCAAAAATCCAAGGACAAAGGTGTAATCTTGCTTTAGGTTAGTTTGTAATTAAAATCAACCATAATGGCGTCATGGTCATTTCCCCTAAAAAGTAATCATGACCATGAGGAGTCATCCCATGACTCACCCCTTGTGACTCATCATAATTTGACATCCTATTTATCCGTTAGCGGGTCCCGCAAATTTCGTTTTCAGCTCCATCGTTTACCCGATTTCGTATAACGCCCGCATAATATATATTATTTCACTTTTTAAGTAAAAATTTTAAAATAGCCAAAGAAGTTGGAAACTTCATAAAAGTCTTAAGTGTTTCGTTCACAAGTCAAATTTAGGTCATTTGAGCAGTAAAATCTTACTGTCAATAAATCGCAGACCGGGTTTCGTCTGAATTTTTGACCCAAAATCGAATCGTAGCTTTCTATGGTATAGTATGAATATGACCTTGGTATCCAAAATCAATTTCTTGATTTAAAAATAAAATTCTAAATGTTTGTTTATTTTACTGATATAAAAAGAGTAAACAGTGAAAAACCGGGTGTTACAATACTACCCCACTAAAAAGAATTTCGTCGCCGAAATTACGTACCTGTAAAAAGTTCAGGGTATTGCAACCTCAACTTGACTAAGGAAATTTGTTTACCCCTGAGCTGCTTAATCGTCTTGTCCGCAATTCGTACAGGCGTATTCTCATAAGACAAGTTTTCTTTTAATTGTACTACATCGAGTTTGATTACACGAGATGGATCAGGAATATACTTCCTCAATTGTGATACATGAAAAACATCATGGAGATTGGAAAGAAATGGTGGTAAGGCAATTTTGTAAGCTACTGGACCTACCCGACAAAGAATTTGGTAAGGTCCAATAAATTTAGGCGTAAGTTTTTTGGATTTAATCACTCTGCCAACCCCAGTCGTTGGCGTGACGCTCAAAAACACATGATCGCCTTCCTCAAACGCAAGAGGTCATCGCCTTTTGTCTGCTTAACTTTCTGTCTACTTTGAGTTGTCCGCATTTTCTCCTGAATCATCTTTACCTTTTCTGTTGTTTGTTGTACGATATCTGGTCCTAACAGGAGACTTTCACCATCTTGGTACCAACATAAAGGTGTTTTGCATCGTCGACCACACAAAGCTTCATAGGGTGCCATTCCTTTGCTTGAGTGGAAACTATTGTTGTAGGTGAATTCTATCAATGGAAAAAATTCATCCCAACTTCTAGTATGTTCCAAAACACATGCCCTCAACAGGTCTTCCAGTGATTGGATTGTCCTCTCTGATTGTCCATCTGTTTGTGGATGATAAGTCGAACTCAATCCGAGTTTCGTTCCCATTGACTCTTTTAAACCTTGACAAAACCTTGACTAAATCTCGGATCACGATAAAAAATAATACTCGAAGGCACACCATGTAATTTAACAATCTCTTCAATGTATAACTGAGCTAATCTCTCCATTGAATACCTTATATTAATAGGCAAAAAGTGAGCCGACTTGGTCAGTCGATGAACTATTACCCATATAGCATCATACCCCTTTTTAGTTCTTGGCAAACTTATTACAAAGTCCATCGCAATTCCATCCCATTTCCATTCTGGAATGTCCAAAGATTGTAGCATTCCTGCTGGACTTTGATGTTCAACTTTAGCCTTCTGACAGACTAAACACGAAGCTACATATGCCATTACATCTTTCTTCATTCCATACCACCAATATAATTGTTTGAGATCTTGGTACATTTTGGTAGCTCCAGGATGTAAACTTAATTTACTCTTGTGAGCTTCCTCCAAAATTAACTTTCTAAGTTCAGCATCTGCAGGTACACAAATCCTTTCACCGAACCTTAGAATTCCATCAGTTCCTTCTTTAAACTCCGATACCGCTCCTTTTCGTACCAATTCCCTTTCCCCTTGTAGGTATTAATCACTTTCTTGTTTCTCCAGTATTTGTTCCATCAATTGATTGGAAACAGTAATCATACCCAAACAAAGCTTTCCTGGTGACGTATTAACTGTCAACCTCATATCTCAAAATTGTTCTAACAATTCTTGTTCCTTAATCATCATTGTAGACATATGTATAGACTTTCTACTCAAGGCATCCTCTACTACGATTGCTTTCCCAGGATGATACTGCAGTTGAAAATCATAATCCTTCAGAAATTCCAACAAGCGTCTTTGCCGCATGTTGAGCTCCTTCTGATCAAAAAGATATTTTAAACTTTTATGATCACTGAAAACATTAAACGTCGATCCATACAGATAATGTCTCCAGATCTTTAATGCAAAAACCACCGCTGCTAACTCCAAATCATGAGTAGGGTAATTCCTCTCGTGAGTCTTCAACTGCCTTGAAGCATAAGCTACAACTTTCCGGTTCTACATTAGTACGCAACCTAACCCTTGATGCGAAGCATCACAATATACCTCGAAAGGTTCCTTAGGATCAGGTAACACTAACACAGGCGACGTAGTCAACCTTCTCTTTAACTCTTGAAAACTTTCTTCACACGCTTAGGTCCATTTGAACGTTTGGTCCTTTCGTGTCAATTGGGTAACAGGTCCTACTATTTTGGAAAATCCCTCGATGAATCTCCTATAGTATCCAGCAAAACCCACGAAACTACGGATTTCTGTTACCGTCATTGGTCTTTCCCATTGCACAACAGCTTCAACTTTTGACGGATCCACCGCGATTCCTTCATTCGATATAACGTGACCTAAAAATTGAACCTGGTTTAACCAAAATTCACATTTTTAAGGTTTTGCGTATAACTGTTTGTCCCTTAAAATTTAAAGAACCACACTGAGATGTTCAACATGCTTTTCTTCACCAGGAGAATAAATTAGAATGTGGTCTATAAAAACAACGACAAACTGATCTAGATAGGGACGAAAAATCCTATTCATGTAATCCATGAATATAGCAGGAGTATTCGTTACTCCAAACGGCATCACAAGATACTCGTAATGCTCATAGCACGTCCGAAACGCTGTTTTCGGGATATCCTCCTCCTTCACGCGAATCTGATGGTAACCCGATCGCAAGTCGATCTTTGAGAAATTCGCTGCTCCTCGTAACTGATCCATTAAGTCATCTATCCTCGGAAGCGGATACTTATTCTTGATCGTCACTTTATTCAACTGTCTGAAATCCACACATAAACGAGAAGTCCCGTCTTTTTCCGTACCAGTAAAACTGGAGCTCCCCATGGAGACACACTGGGTCTAATGAATTATTTCCTCATCAGTTCCACTAACTGCTCTTTCAAGTCCTCTAGCTCAGATGGCGACATACGATAGGGTGCCATGGATATCGGTCCAGTGTCCGGTACCAGATCAATCGCGAACTCTATGTCCCGAACAGGCAGTAGTCCAGGTACATCTTCAGGAAAAACATCCAGGAACTCATTGATGACAGGTATGGACTGTAAGTCTAACTTATTCTTAAAGTCTAAGGAAAACAGTAACATGTATCCTTGAGCTCCCTTTTTCAAAGAAGCTTTTACTTGACTAGCAGACAAAAATCCAAAAATCTCATCCTTAGGAAAAATTAAGGTTTTACGGGCACAATCTATAAGAATATGGTTAGAAGATAACCAATCCAAGCCTAAAATTACATCTAACTATATTAAAGGCAAACAGATCAGATCAACAAGAAAATGTCTATCCTGAATAATAATAGGACAGTTCAAGCATATAGTATTGACAGTAACTGGCTTAGCAGTTGGAGTTGAAACAATAAGATCATATGGTAATGAAGAAACATGCAATTTCAATAGGTCCACACAATCCATCGAAATAAATGAATGCGTCGCACCCGAATCATAAAGTACAGTTAAGAGATTATCGTCAATGTTGCAGTCACCTTGTACCAGATCCTCGGAGTTCGATGCCTCAGCTCCACTCAGAGTGTAAACTCTCCCCTTCACCGTCGGTTTATTGGTCCTGGTGTTGTTGACAGCAAATTCACGCTTTGGTGTCGTACAATCTCTAGCAAAGTGTCCCCAACGATTGCAATTAAAACATTTGATTCCCACTACTAGACACTTATCCGCCATGTGATTTTTATCCCCACACTTATAGCATATCCTAACTTGACCCTGATTCTGATTCTTTTGGCCTCCACTTCCTGTGGCAGTAACATTTGAACGGTTTTGTTGCTAATGCTGGTTCTGGTTATTTCCCGGTGGTCGGAAATAAGGCTTCCTCTGATCCTGCTTCCCTTTCTAACTCTGGTTCTGATTCTGATACTGGCTCTTGGATCGAGAAGGTCCTCCAGTATTTCCTCTGTTGTCTCTTCCCCTTTTCATCAATTCTATCTTCCTACTCATCTCAACTAGCTCTTGAAAATTCCTGAGCTGCAGTGGTAGTACAAATTCCTGGATCTCGAACCTCAGACTAGCTTCGAACCTCTCACATTTCCAGCTCTCATTTGGTTGTGCTTGGAAGAAACGGAAATATTTAGCAAGCGACTCGAACTTCGCCGCATATTCCCCCACCGTCAAATCCCTCTGATATAATCGCAAAAACTCTTGTTCGTTCTCAATCCGAACACTTTCTGGAAAATACTTATTCAAAAATGCGGTTTTAAACACATCCCAAGTAATTTCCTAATGAGCAACTTCCAGCAGCTGTCGAGCACCTCTCCACCAGTACTTCGCATCTCCTATCAGTAGGAAAACAGCATAGGTAACCCTAACCTCTGCCGGAGTAGTCACTAACTCAAAAATTTTATCCAGCTCTTGAATCCATAGATCATCTTTCTCATGGTCAGTATCTACACCGAACTGTGAAGGATTTTGGCTTCGAAACGCCATCAAAGCCTTGCCTTCCGCAGCTTGTAGATTATGAGCATTCATGGATGCAGTTTGGTTTGCAATTGCAGCTGCCACACTCTCCATTGCCTGAGCCGCATAATCCACACCTCCCTCATAATCCTCATTCATATTACCATGGCCGCCAACACGACCACCTCTACGGCCCTTTCCACGACCTTGTCCACGTCCACGACCACGTCCACGTCCAGCTTCTGGTTCAACAACTGGTTCTATAACTGACCTGAAAATCACAATCAGTTAAACCAAAACCAGAAACTGAAACGTAAACTTACTCGTTAGCACACATTACTTCTATGAAGTAATTTAAAACAATTCTTAATCAGAGAACACACAGCATTAACATAACAAACCTATTCCCCAACATTCCCGAAAGACTCGACCAGCTCTGATACCACAAATGCGACACCCCTTCTAGGGTCATCACACAGTAACACGTTGTGGAAAATAAAATTCAATTATGCTGGTTACTTTTGAAAAATAACGCTTTCTAATACTTCACTTAATACCAAAATTCGTGATAAAATTTTTTCCTTTTCTCGTTAACTTGACCACATCTAACAGCATACAACAAAATAAGTAACACACTATGTATATATATATATATATATATATATATATATATATATATATATATATATATATATATATATATATACACACATATATCTATATGCATCATCATTTTTGTACAAGTGATAAACTATATAGGGCCTTTATTGGAATAGGCCATTCTGCAAGCTAAGAAAGAAAATAAAAACATAAGGACACATAGTGAAACGTCTAAGGCCATATACAAAAATCATGGCTCTCAGTAGCTAGAAAGACTAACAAAATCACTACCCCAAAAATGTAACCACCTACAGCTGGTCATAGACTAATGGTACCCATTGGGAAAACCAGGGTCAATCCCACTCCCCACCGATGAGACGGATGAAGACATAGTAGCACCCTCATCAGGTGAATCGTCATCATCGTCCAAACGTATGTACTCAGGTACATCCTCTAAGTACTCCTCTGGATCCTCCTCGGGATCAACAACCATTTCCTCTGGGTCCACCACAATCTCCTCTGGAGCTGGCTCAGGTGCTGCCTCAGCTAAGGGCTGAGCCTCAAGCTGTCCAAGATTGACCAGATACTGTACAAGTAGCCACAAAGGAGGTAGAGATACCTCAATCGTCTCCATAGACCTATGCTCCCTCTGAGGCCCTGTCTCCATCGTGCCCTCTATGGTGTGTATGTGCCCGGTATAACGAATGACATGGGCTCCCGGGTGGATCACCCATGCATTTACGTTATCTGCATCTTCAAAATGGAGGCTTCGAACCCCCGTATGTGCCAACAGCATTGCCGGATCCATCTAAACTCAGATAATAACAATACCCATAAAAAAAGAAGAACAACAATATAACATGCAAGGGTGAGTACCAATATATGGATTTTAAAACGATAACCACATGTACGACTCTCAATTACCACTTAACATGTATATTCATAGATAAACAATATATATTTAACAATGGGTTTCATACCCGACCGTCGTAGCCGTTTTAAAAGCCATGACACTTCAATATTCCACAACTATCTTTGAGACCTAATCTCCGGATCACCAACCAACAAGGGAATGAGCTGATCAGGCTCTAGTTTCCAATTAAGGCAGAATCAATGCCCAATATGGCAAAGTTCTATTGACCAATCCACAGTCCAACTCAAGGCAAAGTGGTGACTACATATAGCACATGGACTACTTGGTCGTATATCCATCATGTCACAGTGACGGCACTGCATGAATACTTGCCATCAAGTATTCAAGTCCTATGCAAAGGCACGTCTGCCCTGTAATGCATGTAAAACGTTTTGTTCTCGTTTTCTTTGTGATCAATCTTTAGGTGTCGGAGCTAAAAGTCTCACGACTAAATTACCAATTTAAACTTTCAAGTTTAATACCTCTTTCCAAAATAACTGACTCCAAGTCAAAAGGTGTGCAAATCACGAAATCCAGACCAATGCACCAGTCTTGGATGCGTAGATTTTAGTTCACAAAACAAAATATACAGTTTATTGGACATTATAGTCCATAATTTCCTCTTCGGACCCCAGGCTCATATCTTAGAACTCTAGACCCGACGTCTCGGTTGCTAGGTTCGTTTAAACTATTTTCGTTCTGTGAAAAACAAAACAAAAATCAAAGTTTCCTCAACCTATCCAAGTTGATGGAAATAACTTTAGGTTTACCGAAAATCCTTTTACGTTGGAAATTCGTTTTGTAAACTTAACAAAATTCCTTAAAACTTATTTTTGTTCAAAAATCAATAATTTGAGCTGTAAAACCTTGTTTGAGACAAATTCTCAATAATACCCTCTTTAAAAACACTTTGGTAAATATTGACGGAATTGTCCGTCATTTGTTGTTTCAAGACGCATTTAGGTAAAAATAGGACTCTTTGTCGTAAATTAATTTTTCCAACACTGTAATAAAATTATTTTCAAAACTTTTTCGCTTAAAATATTATTTTCTAATATTTACAAATTACTCAGGTGAAAATTAGCAGTGTTAAAATATTTTCACGGTTACGTCCTCACTATGGCTCATAAAACGCTCTTCCGCTGTTAAATGATTAAAATATTATTATTTTTCAGTTTTTCCCATTTTTCATTAAATAAATAACTAGGTAATGTTATATTACTATTTCCATTAAACTAAACTCATTAATTCATAAAAAAACTTTTAATTGCTTTTAACTTTTATTTAATTGAGCTCTAACTACTGTCAGGCTTTCAAACTCACAATCCACATCAACAATTATTTCATATCAATAATATGACACTTAGAAATTGAAAACATATCACTAAATACAACAAACAATTAAATGCAGTTAAATCAAATAGTTAACAGCAGATAATCAATAAGCAAATAATGCTAACTACAAAATAAATACTTACACACCATAATTAAGACACACAATAACAATTGCACATGGCTATCGGAAAAATCCCTCAGGCCTCCCCTTACCTCAAAAACACAATATCTCTGAGAAACAGTTCGTCAGAAATTCAAGTAACGCCGATAACGCGCGTATCCGATAACTTAGCTTATCCTTCATTAAACATAACACTCAATCAAAAAACAAACAACTAAATCAAGCCTAAAATCCTACATGTTGGTTTTGGCCAAGGGCTGACTTTGGGGTTCAAAATCCTTAAAATTTCTAAACTCTTGGATTAGTGATTTATAATCACTTAAAACCCTAAATCAATGATCATGGCATAAAGATTGAAATTAAATCTTCCAATCCTTCAACAAATAATTTTAGGCCATCACCATTAAATTGGTTCAGAGACTCTAATTTAACTCAAACAATATAGATCTAATACCTATATAGCTTATAAGATTGAATCATGTAAAGAAAATGAACAAAATCCCCCCCCCCCCCCACAAAACCCTAGGTTCTGCCTTCTTAGGTTAAATAGGTTCGAAATTTTTTTTATGCAAGCTTCTAGATCAAGAATATAGAGGTAATAATAGGATTATAGAAATTTGTTTCATGTCAAATGGATTTTCCTATGATTTTCTACGAATTTTTGAATCTAGAAACCCTAAAATGCATCATATTGAAAAAGACTTCAAAATGAAAAATTCAATGAAGAACATGATGCTAAATAAGGATGATGAGAATGGTTTACCTCTTGGAATCACGAAAATGGCAAGAAATCTAACACTTCCTTCACAAAATAATCCTAAGTAACTTAAAAGTTTTGATGGAGAAAAAGAGCAAACTCTTGAAGAAGATGAAGTGCTCCTTAAATAGGTGTGAAGTTGGGCCTCTTGGAAGCCTTGAGGCCGTGGGTTTCAAGGGCAAAAGCGTCAATATGCCAAAAATCCAAGGACAAAGGTGTAATCTTGCTTTAGGTTAGTTTGTAATTAAAATCAACCATAATGGCGTCATGGTCATTTCCCCTAAAAAGTAATCATGACCATGAGGAGTCATCCCATGACTCACCCCTTGTGACTCATCATGATTTGACATCCTATTTATCTGTTAGCGGGTCCCGCAAATCCCATTTTCAGCTTTGTCGTTTACCCGATTTCGTATAACGCCCGCATAATATATATTATTTCACTTTTTAAGTAAAAAATTTTATAATAGCCAAATAAGTTGGAAACTTCATAAAAGTCTTAAGTGTTTCGTTCACAAGTCAAAATTAGATAATTTGAGAAGTAAAATCTTACTGTCAATAAATCTTACTTGTTGCATACTAGAAGACATGATTAGTCGTGACTCTTCATGTATTGTAGTAATGAACAAGTAAAGAAAATGAACAGAAAACCTTACAGTTTGAAAATAAAATTGCAGTCGACGGAACCCCCTCGTCCAACAGGAGATTAAATATGCAGCGAGCCTTAGAGCTCGAAAATTAAATTGCAGTGAGCCTCAGAGCTCAAAAATAAATATGTGGTGAGCCTGAGAGCTCGAAAATAAAATTGCAGCGAGCCTCATAGCTCGAAAATAAAATTGTAGTGAGCCTCAGAGCTCGAAAATAAAAAATGCAGTGAGCCTCAGAGCTTGAAGATAAAATTGAAGTGGACGGAACCCCCTCGTCCAACAGGAGAGTAAATATGCAGCGAGCCTTAGAGCTCAAAAATAAAATTGCAGTGAGCCTCAGAGCTCGAAAATAAACATGCAGTGAGCCTCAGGACTCAAAAATAAACATGCAGTGAGCCTCAGAGCTCGAAAATAAAATTGCAGTGAGCCTCAGGGCTCGAAAATAAACATGCAGTGAGCCTCAAGGATCGAAAATAAAATTGCAGTGAGCCTCAGAGCTCGAAAATAAAAATGCAATGTGCCTCAGAGCTCGAAAACAGAGCTCGAAAATAAAATTGCAGTGAGCCTCAGAGCTTGAAAATAAAATTGCAGTGGACGGAACCCCCTCGTCCAACAGGAGAGTAAATATGCAGTGAGCCTCAGCTCGAAAATAAAATTGCAGCGAGCCTCAGAGCTCGAAAATAAACATGCAGTGAGCCTTAGAGCTCGAAAACAAAATTGCAGTGAGTCTCAGAGCTCGAAAATAAAATTGCAGTGGACAGAATCCCCTCGTCCAACAAGAGAGTAAATATGCAGTGAGCCTTAGAGCTCCAAAATAAAATTGCAGTTAGCCTCAGAGCTCGAAAATAAACATGCAGTGAGCCTCAGAGCTTGAAAATAAAATGCAGTGAGCCTCAGAGCTCGAAGATAAAATTACAGTGAGCCTCAGAGCTTGAATATAAAATTGCAATGAGCCTCAGAGCTCGAAGATAAAATTGTAGTGGACGGAACCCCCTCGTCCAACAGGAGAGTAAATATGCAGCGAGCCTTAGAGCTCGAAAATATCAGATAATTTAAACATCAGTAAAGCAGATCAAATTATCAAGTAGAAGAGAATAAGCAATCATATAAGAACTTTTCAAAAGATATATATTATATATAATTGTCTTTCTTTTCCTTTCTCCCCCCTTCGGAGTAATTCCTTGAACCTCTCCCAGGCATCATGAAGAGTCTCACCTTCTTGTTGAGCAAAGCTTATGATGTCACCCCTTGTCTTTACAAATCTTGAGGTGGGGAAGAATCTTGCCAGAAATTTTGCCTCTAAGTCATCCCATGTAGTGATGCTCCCCCTTGGTTGAGATTGGAGCCAAGCCTTGGCCCTATCCCTTAGAGAGAAGGGAAATGTCCTTAGGCGAATTGCGTCCTCAGAGGCACCTTGGCCCCATTGTGCTTTCTTATAAAGATAAATCTGTCCTAAGCAAGAGGTTTAGTGAAGATATCTGCCCATTGGTGGTCAGTATCTACAAATTGAACATCAAACACACCTTTTTGCACATAATCCCTAATAAAATGATGTTTGATTTCTATATGCTTAGCTCTAGAATGCAATATTGGATTCTAAGATAAATTGATTGCAGCAGTATTGTCACACATAAGTGGAATACTACTTACAAATACATTGTAGTCCTCCAATTGGTGTTTGATCCATAGAAGTTGTGAGCAGCAGCTTGCAGCTGATATGTATTCTGCTTCAGCAGTTGATACAACAATGGTACTTTGCCTTTTGCTTGACCATGATACTAGGTCAGCTCCAATGAAGTGACATCCTCCATTGGTGCTTTTTCTTTCAATTCTATCTCCAGCATAGTCAGCATCACAAAAGCCAACTAATCTGTAATCATCATTTTTCTTAAAGCACAGACCCAGATTAGTAGTACCTTTTAAATATCTAAATATTATTTTAACTGTTGAGAGATGGGACTCTCTAGGATCAGATTGAAAACGAGCACATAAGCAAACACTGAACATTATATCAGGCCTAGACGCAGTCAGATATAAAAGAGATCCTATCATACCTCTATATACCTTTTGGTCTACCTTTTTCTCTTTATCATCTTTGTTCAGTGTTGAAGTGGGATGCATAGGGGTATTCATCGGTTTGCAATCATCCATCTTAAACTTCTTTAGAAGTTCCTTTGTATATTTAGTCTGATGGATGTACATCTCGTCCATAGACTGTTTAACTTGAAGTCCAAGGAAGAATTTGAGTTCTCCCATCATGCTCATTTCAAATTCTTACTGCATTAACCTAGAGAATTCCTTGCACAGAGATTCATTAGTAGCACCAAAAATGATTTCATTAACATAAATCTGTACTATAATGAAATCTGACTTAATAGACTTTCTAAATAGAGTTGTGTCTACTTTTACTCTGTTAAAACCATTTTCCATTAGGAATGTACTTAACCTATCATACCAAGCTATAAGAGCTTGCTTAAGTCCATACATTGCTTTCTTAAGCTTATAAACATGTTCAGGGTGATTTGTATTTTCAAACCCTGGATGTTGCATGACATATACTTCTTCATTAAAAAACCCATTTAAGAAGGCACTTTTTAACATCCATTTGAAAAAGCATAATATTATGATGTGCAGCAAATGAAAGTAATATTCTAATAGCTTCTAGCCTAGCAACAGGTGCAAAAGTTTCAGTGTAGTCTATGAAATAGACAACTATAAACATGAGAAGGGGGGGTTGAATTGTGTTTATCAGAATTTAGGCAAAGTTGAAATCTTTTCGAAAATAGAAGCTAGGTTTGGACGAGTGGAAGGATACAGGATAGACGGGTGACTTTTGGCAAACACACCACTTGATAGACGTAAGAAAACTAAAGCAAATAAATAGTTTAAGGAAAGAGAGATTGACATAGTTATTTATCCTGCTTCACTTTTCAAAGCAAAGAGCTACGTCCAGTCCTTGGCAGCACCAAGATTCATCCACTATAACTGATCAGGTTACAGACTCAAGTATTGTTTGTACACCTAGCCTCTTCAGGATCTAAGACAAGTATTCTTTGTACACCTAGCCTCTTCAGGCTCAAGACAAGTATTCTTTGCACACTTAGCCTCTTCAGGCTCACTCAGGTTTGTTTGAGAGATTTGGTTTGTAATAAATACAACTTCTCACTGACAGATCTTTCACTAACACTCAGTTTAAATGTAATGCTTAGGAAAGTCTGCGTAATAACTTCAAATGATTGAAGAATACAGAATGAAAGAATGAAGATATTAATGTGCATAGTAATGGCTCTTTGATGCTATGTGTATTCTCTCTTCTCTGTGCTTCATCTTCAATGACTTCTGTATTTATGGTCTTCAAGCATTTAGGATCCGTTAGAGACATTCCCTCAGATGTTGGCTTCAAGCAGAACTTCATTAAATGCAATAGAGTCGTTATGGGCAGCCATTAATGCAATAGGAATGTTGGTTGTACTCTAACATAAAGGACCATGGCTTTATGCATCGTGATACATCCATATCAGAGTTGTGCAGAGAGCTTTTTGTACTTTGCTGAGTACAATTCCCTTTTCGTGTAAGGACCATAGGTACTAAGGGATAAAGCATGTTGGAAGCATTCTTTAACTGGTCTTTGGTTCTGATATTCGAGGTTGCTTGAGAGAGTAACTTCTGACTTTTCTTGATTCTGGTTCTTGAAATAAGATTCCGATAATTCTAAGAGAATTCGCGTTCATAGGATAAGCGTGTCCATCTTGAAAATAGCTGCGTCCATCTAGACATTTAAGATTTTACATTCAGGCTAGTGGACGAGCTCCAAATGCTATGCCTTTGGACGGATACTCCTTTAACTGGTTGAACGTAACCTAGTAGATGAGCTACATGTTAAGTACTTAGAAAGTCCAAAGACTTGTGTGGACGAGCGCTTCTGTTACCTTAGTGGACGATCACTTCTATCACTTCAGTAGACAAGCGCTTTTATCGCTTCAGTAGACGGGCGCTTCTATCACTTTAGTGGACGCTGGCTTTCATCACTTTAGTGGACGCTGGCTTTTATTTTAGTGGACGCTGGCTTTCATCACTTTAGTGGACGCTGGCTTTTATCACTTTATTGGACGCTTGCTTTTATCACTTATGTTGGACGTGCGCTTCAATCACTACAGTGTTGGACGTGAGCTTCTATCACTTGCATTGGACGTGAGATTCTATCACTTGCGTTGGACAAATGATTCTATTATTTAATCTTCACACTAGATAGACAGGTCAGCAACCAATATGAAGGTTAATTAAATCATTAACCAATGTTTAGTTCTCATCAAAACTTAGGGAAATGCACATCAGACATTTTAGTTTCCTTAACCAGTACCCTAATGTATATTCTGTCTCTAACTGATTTAGCTCTTCTTGCATAGAAAGAATCCATCGTCCACTGACTTTGGTTCACATTCAGAGACAAGAGTGGAATCACTTTGTTCTATGAAAGTTGACCTAGTTCTTAGCTTGTCATTGGGGTCACCAATGATTTGATCTTGAGGATGGTAATTTCTGAAATACCAAGATTTCTGAGCATTTTCCTGTTGAGAGGTAGAAGTTTCAGGTTGTTGTTGAGAAGTGTCGTCTACTTAGAGATCAGTCTTGATTTCTGGTTTCTCTCCTGAAATGTTTAGATCAAGATCTACAAAAGCTTCATCTAGCTCTGATAGATCCTTATCAGACTGTTTGTCATCAAATTTCACATGGATACATTCTTCTACAACTAAAGTTCTAGAATTATAAACTCTAAAGCCTTTTGAAGTTTTAGAAAATCCTAGAAGGATTCCATTATCTACTTTAGCATCAAATTTACCAAGTTGATCTTTTGTATTCAAAATATAACATTTACATCCGAAGGGGTGGAAGTATGAAATGTTGGGTTTTCTACCTTTCCACAATTCATAGGGAGTCTTATTCAAAATAGGTCTAATGTATATTTTGTTCTGAATGTAGCAGGTAGTGTTCACAGCTTCAGCCAAGAAGTGCTTAGGGACATAATTGTCATTGAGCATAGTCCTAGCCATCTCTTGAAGAGATCTGTTCTTTCTCTCTACCACACCATTTTGCTGTGGTGTTCTTGGTATTGAGAAGTTGTGTTGAATACCACTTTCTTCACAAAACTCATGGAATAGCTCATTGACAAATTCTCCCCCATGGTCACTTCTAATTGAAGCTATACACATGCCTTTTTCATTCTGTACACGTTTGCAGAATACAGAAAAGACCTTGAATGACTCATCCTTGTGAGCAAGGAACATAACCCATGTCCATCTAGTGTAGTCGTCTACTATGACAAGACCATATTTCTTTCCACTGATAGAGGCGGTCCTTGTTGGACCAAAGAGATCAAGGTGTAGCAACTCTGGTGGTCTGTTGGTACTAACAACATTCTTAGATTCAAAGGAACCTTTGACTTGTTTTCCCTTCTGACATGCATCACAGAGAGCATCAGATTTGAAACTACAGTTTGGTAGTCCTCTTGCAAGGTTGCTTTTTCAGTTTCGAGATTAATCTCAAACTTGCATGACCTAACCTTTTGTGCAAAATCCATCGTTCATCCTCAATGGACACTAGACATGACACCCTTTGATTTGAGAGGTCCTCTAAGTCAATCTTATACAGATTGTTTTGCCTCTGAGCAGTGAATAAGAGTGATCCATCAGCTTTCTTGACAAAACACATATTCTTATTAAATGAAACAGCAAACCCACTATCACATAATTGACTAACGCTAAGCAGACTGTGTTTAAGACCATTTACTAACAGAACATTATCAATGGAGGGAAAATGAAGTTTACCAATTTTACCAATACCAACGATCTTTCCTTTTTGATTTCCTCCAAAAGTGACCCAGCCACCATCTTTCGGTCTAAGGTCTTGGAACATATACCTTTCTCCTGTCATGTGTCATGAGCATCCACTGTCCAAGTACCAGGACTTCTGTTTCTTTCCTGTTGTTAAGCAGATCTGCAACAGGGATTATCTTATCTTTAGGTACCCAAATTGACTTGGGTCCTTTCTTGTTAGTGATCATAGGTCGTGAATGCTTTGCATGCTTGTTATGTATGCATTTAGATGACACATGCCAAATTTTTCCACATACTTTGCAGTAAGTATTGGAAGGGCTTGGTTTTGACTTAGTATGTTGTGGACGGGCTTTAAAAGCCTTATATTGTGTATGCACTTTTGGTTTATTCAGAGATGCATCTTGCTTCTCTTTATCATAACCAATGCCAGATTTGTCATGTGGTGATCTAGAATATCTTAATATAAGATTTAATTTATCTGAGCTACCAACCATTTTTAACAGAGTCTGTCAAGTATGTCACATCTTGTTTCAGTTTTTCAACTTCACAAGAGCTAGAAATGGGTTTTGATTTACTGTGCAGACCTTATCATAGTCTCTAGAAAGTTTAATAAACTTCTTTTTGAGACTCTTATACTCTTTAGATAGTATGCATGATTCATGCAGCAATTAATCAAAAACAGTTTGAAGAGTGGATGGATCAGATTCTATTACCTCAGCATCAGTGAATTCACTTTCTGATCCAGTGTCAGTCATGAAGCAAATGTTTGCTTCTTCTCCTGCTTCATCTTCTTCATCTGAAGAAGACAGGTCAAGATCCTCACAAGTAGCCTGATTCATGTAGCAATTCATCAAAATCAGTTTGAAGAGTGGATGGATCAGATTCTATTACCTCAGCTTCAGTGAATTCACTTTCTGATACAATGTCAGCCATGAAGCAAATGTTTGCTTCTTCTCCTGCTTCATCTTCTTCATCTGAAGAAGACAGGTCAAGATCCTGCAAAGTAGCCATCAAGCCTTTCTTCTTTTTGAAGAATTTCTTTGTCTCCTTCAGCTCTGGGCAGTTAGCTTTGAAGTGCCCTGGTTTCTTACATTCAAAGCACAAGGGTGGACCTTTCTCCTTGGAATCTGACTTCTCCTTGGAGAATTTTTTGTTGAGCTGCTTTCTTCTGAATCCACCTTTCTTTCTCCACATGTGTTGTATTTTTCTGGAGATGAAAGATAGGTCATCCTCATCTGAGTCATCTTCATTATTTGATGAATCGGCTTCATCTGAAGACTCAACAACTTTAAGCATCTTTGAGGAACTAGCTTTCTTGGCCTTTAAGGCAATGGACTTTCCTTTTCTGGAGTTTTCCTCTTCATTGAGTTCAAGTTCATGAACTTTTAATGTCCCCAGAAGCTCTTCCAGAGAAAGAGTATTCAAATTCTTTGCTTCCTGGATAGCAGTTACCTTAGGTCTCCACTACTTTGAGAGACTTCTCAAAATTTTTCTCACATGATCTCTATTTTCATAGACCTTTCCAAGAGACCTGAGACTGTTGGTGATAGTTTGGAATCTTCCAAACATCAGGTCTATGGTTTCATGATCAGCCATCTTGAATAGCTCATACTGGTGAACCAGCATGCTTATCTTTGATTCCTTCACTTGTGAGGAACCTTCATGAGCTAGTGCAAGAGTATCCCAGATTTCTTTAGATGTATTGCAGCTATGAACCTTGTCATGCTCAGATATTGTGATAGCACACATGAGATAGTGCTTAGCTTTCAAGTTTAGTTGATGTTGGATTTTCTGCTCTTGAGTCCATTCGGCTCTAGGCACTGCAGCTCCAGCTTCACTCCTTGGCTCAGTGTAGCCATTTTCAATTAGTTCCCAGATGTCAACATTCTGTGCATCCAAGAATGCCATCATCCTCTTTTTCCAATAATCATAATTAGTTCCATTGAAGATAGGAGGTTTGTTGATAGTTGTACTGCCTAAGCACTTGTTAGATGCTCAACCCTGTCAAGGCTGAGCTCTGATACCAACTGAAGTTGGCATAGGCAAACACAAGAAGGGGGTTGAATTGTGTTTGTTAATTATTTTTGCAAAAACCCTTTTGAACAACTTTTTCACATGCAGTAGATAAAAAGATTAAGCACACAAGAAATCCTTTTTAAAAGATTAACAAAAGTAATATCAAAACCCCACAGTTAGTATAAGCAAATAAAAACTGAAGAGTTTAGGGATATAAAATTCACACGAGATTTTATCCTGGTTCACTCTCTTCCAACCAAGAGCTACGTTCAGTCCCTTCGACTTGAAGGATTTTTCCACTAATTCTCCAAGTAAATTACACAACAAGTATTCAAAACCTCTTCAGGATACAAGTATTCCTTTCTTACCAAGCCTCTTCAGGCTCTAACTCTATCACAGAGATTTAAAGATTGATCTTCTTAACTCACTAAGTGTGAGAGTATGACAGTTTAAGATCAGTTGAATATTAAAACAATATTCAAACTAATAAATTACAGACTTTTGATTTTGAAAGAATGAAAGAATAGTACAATTGGAATTGTAAAATGATCTGTACGATGATATCTTTATTGTTGAACAAAAGCGGTGTTATACACAAAGGAGGAAAGAAAGCTTTAAAGGTACAACTGCTCAGAACAGTGGGCCTCCATTTTGTGATTCTATGATAACCAAGGATACTTTTCAACTCGCCAAAATCAAGCTATCAGTCTTAACGGATATCATGAATTTAATGCTATCTCTAAACGGGATTATTCAAAGTAACCGTTGAAGAATTACAAGAGAAGAAGAAGGTCACTATATAAGTAGAAGACCTCAGATACTGAAGAACAACTTTTTGCTAGCCTAACTTCTGCCAGTACAATTCTTGAGAAGACAAGCTCTTATTATTTCATTCTTTCAAAAGCAAAAGTCTGTATTCATTTAGTTTGAATATTGTTGTAATATTCAACTGATCTAAAATTGTCATACTCTCACACTTTGTGAGTTAAGAAGATCAACTTTTAAATCTCTGTGACAAAGTTAGAGCCTGAAGAGGCTTGGTAAGAAAGGAATACTTGTAGCCTGAAGAGGTGTTGAATACTTGTTGTGTAATCTATTTGGAGAAATAGTGGAAAAATCCTTCAAGTCGAAGGGACTGGACGTAGCTCTTGGTTGGAAGAGAGTGAACCAGGATAAAATCTCTTGTGTGAATTTTCTATCCCTAAACTCTTCAGTTTTATTTGCTTATACTAACTGTGGGGTTTTGATATTGCTTTTGTTGATCTTTTAAAAAGGATTTCTTGTGAACTTAATCTTTTTATCTTCTGCTTGTGAAAAAGTTTTTCAAAAGGGTTTTTACGAAAATAATTAACAAACACAATTAAACCCCCCTTTCTCGTGTTTGCCTGTGCCAACTTCAGTTATTACATCCATCTGCTCCAATTCAAGATTATGGACAGCAACAAGAGTCAATATGACTCTAATGCTAGCGTGTTTAACAACTGAAGAGAAGATTTCATTGAAATTGATTCCCACTCTTTGAGTGAAACCTTTTTCTACAAGTCTTGCCTTGTATCTACCCTTTTCAACTCCTTCTATCTCTGGCTTCTTGAGAATCCATTTGCATCCAACAACCTTTTGTTTTTCTGGTTATTCAACAAGTTCCCGTGTATCATTTCTCATCAGGGAACTCATTTCCTCTGTCATGGCTTGCATCCAATGCTCACTGTCAGGCCTGGACATTGCATCTTTGTAGGAAATAAGATCTGATGCTTGATCATCAGCTTCTATATTCAAAGCATATGCTATGATATCTACATAGCCAAATCTCTGTGGTGGTTTGATATGTCTCCCCTCCCTATCCCTGACCAAATTATAATATGTTTCAGGTTCATCAAGAACATGTAAATCTATTTGTTCATGATAAGGTTCTACACTCGAATCTCCTCCAGAATTTGAACTTCCTGGAGGTTTCTCCACCTCCAAATGAACTCCATGATCATCTTGCACCTGCTGTGTTGCTGGCTGTGCAATTTCCTGATCATTTTTCAGCATGTCTTCCTCTCTGAAAACCATATCTCAACTAATTATAGTCGTTTGACTTGTAGGATTCACCAACCACACCTCGTATCCTTTCACTCCTTCTGGATAGCCTAAGAAGATTCCCTTCTTAGCTCTTGGTTCAAGTTTTCCATCATTGCTATGAATGTACACAGTGCATCCAAAAATCTTCAAGTTCTCATAGTTTGGAGCCTTGCCTGTCCATATCACTTCTGGTGTCTTTAAATCAATTGCAGCTGAGGGACACCTATTGATCAAATAGCATGTTGTCTTGGCCACACCCCCAAAAACTTTTGCTCAGTTTTGAGTGTGATAACATGCATCTCACCCTCTCCAAAATGGTCATGTTCATTCTTTCAGCAAGCCCATTTTATTGAGGGGTCATTCTCACTGTTTTGTGCCTTTTGATCCCATTGTCCTTGTAGAATTCATTGAACTCCTCATTCAAATACTCTAGTCCATTATCTGTTCTCAACACCTTCACCCATCTTCCTGTTTGATTCTCAACCAATGCTTTCCACTATTTGAAGCATTTGTAGGCCTGATTTTTGTGCTTTAATAGGTAAACCCATACCTTTCTTGACCAATCATAAATGAAAGTTATGAAATACCTTGCTCCACCCAATGAAGGTACCTTGGCTGGCACCCATACATCAGAATGCACATAATCTAGAATGCCATTGGTTGTATGAGTTGCATTATGAAACTTAACTCTCTCTTTTTTTACCATAAATGCAATGTTCACAAAAGTCTAACTTTTCACAATTCTCAACACCAATTAAACCTTGCTTTTATAATTCTTCTAACCCTCTTTCACTCACATGGCCTAATTCACTACATTATAATGTAACCAATTGAACATTTATTAACGGGAAAATGTAACAAAATACGAGTTCATATTTTGCCTCATAAAGATATTCTTATTTTCCGGTAGGATAAAAAATTTTAAGACTTATTTTTGTCCTAAATATTTTTAGGAAATTAAATTAGTACACACGATTTAAAAGGGAGAAAAACTATTTTCATCTGAAATTATATAAGATTAATAGTTTAATACATTAGATAACGTTGATGGTAGACCAAAAAGACAAAAATAATGTTGATAGTTTAATGATAATGGCAGCTTAACAATGATTAATTAATATAATAATTCTTAATTATATATTGAGTTCAAGCTTGCATATTGCATATAAAAAAATTAAAAAATGATATATATGGTAAATTCGATAACTAACTGTGATAAAAAAATCCATGATATTATCAATTCTCATCAAAACTGTTGTGAATTCAGCTCTAAATTGCAGCTGAGTATTGCACAGAGATGTTCACACACATACACGAAAAATAGAATTGCAGATAAATAGAAGAAGACACACGGGAATTATCTTTGTACTGCCTCATGCACGTATGGCCATATTCTATTATTGTTATTATTTCTCTCAGTTTAATTCCTATTGAATTTTTCATTGTTATATATGTCATGTGTTATGTACTTATGTCCAACTATCATAGAAGAACCTTATTTTTTCTCCACTTAATTTGTTGTGTAGGAAAAAAAACAATTCATCTAAGGATCGAGAGTTATAAGGTGATAATGGGTTTAATTCATCTACTAACATAACATACTAATTATTAACAATTGCCAATAAAAAATTTCATCTAAGGATTAAAATACCATTCTAACCATTCATTACGGCCATTACCCACACATTCTTTCTATATAATACTCCCTCCGGTCCTTATTATAAGAAATAAATGGATACTTTTTTTTGTCATAAATATAAGAAACATGCATCAATTTTGATAAATATTAAATGTTAATTTCGAATTTTACCCTCATTTATTATAGGATTATATTTATGAGATAGTATCAACTTTCCATACAAGTGGAACATTAATTAAGATTAGAAGGGTATTTTTGTAAATTTATATGAATATTAATTACAATTAGCTTATTTCAATGCATTTCCTTGATCTGTGTGTTTTAGGGTTTTGTTTCTTATAATAAGTACCAGAGGGAGTAGTAAAGTAATTTTTTTAATAAACATAGAGTATATTGATTTAGAATATTATGAGTATTCTAACCCATATACAAGAGGAATAAGAAAACACAAACCAAGCCAACATAAAGTAATTCTATCTTTCTCTCTCTAAACTCTAAATCCACCGTGCATGGCTTCACACTCTCTTCACTAGAGAGCTTTGCTGGTGTTGACACTTGACATTGACCTCATCGCCATTTGAAAGTCATGGTCAATAGAAGGAAGAGAAGGTGTCGTTGGTGGTCCCATCCACAATCATTATTTAATGATTCTGGCAGGTGATAGAATAGTTTGAGGATATATTTTAACCAAAAAAAAAAAAAAAGAAGAATAGCCTGAGGATATTATTTCGGGAGAAATGATAGATGCATACCCAAAATTGACATCTTGGTTAATCGGTATAACTATTTGGTTAATTCAATTCATTATATGGTTAATCACATGTAAATATTTGGTTAATTTATGATGACCCATTAATCATATAAAAATTTGGATTAACTAGATTTTTGCTTTTGATTAACCAAATATTTACATGATTATGGAAAATAAGCTTCATATAACCCGTTAACCATATAATGAACTAAATTAACCAAAAATTTACACATGATTAACAAGGTGTCAACTTTGGGTGTCAACTTTGGGTGTGCATCTATCATAACTCATTCATTCTATCTCATCCTTTGAAGTTTTAACTTTTAATGAACTAGTCTAATAATTTGAATAATAAACCATGCATTAAATGAATTATAAATTCTCATTTTATATTTGGATTTTTTTAATGTAATTATTAATGTTTTCGGAAATGTATCCATGTTTTCTTATTCTATTTAATTTATTGATTTATTTTTAATAAAAGTATCAGCTTATGCAATTTTAAGTCAAAAGACTTCAACTTGGTGGTTAGGTAAACTCATTTTTAAAGTGATGATTTCAAACTTTAAACTTGTAATGTTTAAGTTAATGTTTGAGTATTAATTTTAGTATGTTTATTATGATTGATCATTTTTTGGTCATGTTTTCTTAATTTGCTTCTGTTAAATGTTCGCGGCACAACAATTTGACCTTCTATCCATACCATAAGCATTAAGCAACTACATTAAAAAAAATTAAAAAAAAACTCAATTAAATGGCATCCAACATTATATGAATATATGAGTTATCCTCTAATATATCCATGATTAAAAAAAACAAGAGTACAAATTTAATTTCCCTGTCCAAGACCACCCATCTAATTACTAAATACAAAATTAATAAAACTCAAATTAGACTCAAGTTATAACACCCAAGAAAACCTACAAAATAAAACTGGTTAATTAAGAAGCATTTACTATCATTTATTAAAGTATTACAATTAATTAAAAAAGGTTTTTATATATTTTTCTGTTTATTAAGATAAAAAAAACTTGTATTTAGGGGTTATGTGGTTGGGGTAGAGGAGTTAAGGAGTGTAGTGATAAAGAGGGAGAGGGTTCAAAACTCACTCACTAACAAATACTAACATCAACATTAATTCAACACTAACATTTGCCTATAAAAAAAAACTTGTATTTTTATTTTATAAATTATATTTTCAATTTCTTGCTTCACATGATTCAATATATATTAGTCATTACGAGATACTATGTATCAATGTCGTCTAGATGGAATGTTTGTTATTGTTACAGTGTATACGTACGGGTTCGAGTACCCCAAGCGAGTAATTGCTTTAATATTATTTGACTTATAAAAAAATGTATCAATGACAAGGTTCCCTAAAAAATATATTGGTTGTTAAAATATTTTGTAATTTAATATATTTGTCGCATTATAAAATTAATATAATATTAATTGTATTATTTTCAATTTTTTCTACTTTGCCTTACTCGGTATATATAATTAAAAATGTTTTTATTCTTTTAACCTTTTTATTTCCATTCATACATTTTATGAGAATTGGTATCATAATTTTCTTTATGACAGTAGTTACCGAATTTACCCTTTATGTATCATTTCTTTTTTTATACAATGCATCACAACATGCATGCTTGAACTTAATTAAGAGCTATTATATTAATCATTGTCAAGCTGCCA
This sequence comes from Sophora flavescens, assembly GCA_030762895.1. Lineage (NCBI taxonomy): Eukaryota > Viridiplantae > Streptophyta > Magnoliopsida > Fabales > Fabaceae > Sophora > Sophora flavescens. The sequence goes on along the minus strand of CM061067.1, from coordinate 111,866,145 downwards.
TTATCATTAAACCATCAACTTTTTTTTTCTGGTGTACCATTATCATTAAGACTTGTGTACTAATTTAAATGGATCCGGATTCCCTGCAGTAGCTATTTCATGCATTTGCAGCAGTTGTATAATCTACCACCATTAGATTTGTTTCTCTCACATTTGTAACCCTTGATTTGTTTTGTCCAAAAAAATAACACAAAAATCCAAGTGGAGAGAGATAGAGATAGACTACTGTAGGGAATCTGCATCCAATTTAAATTCCTTAAAATACTTATGACAAAAAAAAAGTCTTGAGATATTTTATTCCATTTTTCTGTCACTATCAAGTAGTTATTATCATGTGGAGCTATTTCTTAACGTTAAAAAAGCCCAAGAACTGCTTCTGGAATGGCATATGGAGACATTCTTAAAGGTAGAAATTCTCTTTAAACATGCTTACATGCATATTAACTTTTTTTAATATATATTTTATCGTGTGCAAGTCATATTAAGAATATCCGTATTTTCATTAACACATATAATTTTACATATATCAAAAGTATAATTATTTGCATGCTTAAGATGAAAAATTCTCTCACCTAAAATTTTCTCATGACATGCATCAGTTAGCATCTCAAGATATACAAATTATGAGTGGTCAACAATTAAAAAAAAATCTTATCTATGTTACTCTATGAATTATTATTATTATAGCATAAAAAGAGAAAGAGTTGGAAGGTTGTGTCCACATTCATAAAGATAAAATACATGATTCTCCTCTTATTTTTGGCATCTGTCTCAGACTCTGCTGCGGGTTTTTTTTGGCAAAAAAGTGGTGCTACGGTGGAGATTCTTCACGCACCAAAGGATGGGGTTAGAGAACATTGTTTCTTTGTCATTTAGCACCAGAAATAGTCTCACGAGATAAAGCATGACTCATGAGACAAAATACACCTTATATGAACCAACTGAAAGTAACTAGTGGTTTCGTTTTTAACAATAATATTACAAGTCTTCCTTACACCTTAAACATTGTATGCACAAAAAATAAATGTGCACAATTAATGCCATCGCCTTAGGCCCCTCATTTTTTTAAATATATATATATATATATATATATATATATATATTAATGACAATTAGTTTGGTAAGTGGTTGAATAACAAAGCCTAGTTCCGCATACAATGTATGTATTATTGAGATCAAAAATCAATCACAAGTGCAATTCACATTTGATGAAAATATTAGTGATGAAATCACATATAGATGAAGAATCTTTTCATATTGAATATTTTCTATACATATTAGATCAATATATTTCTTCTATTGAGATTTGAGACACGATTTGAACAATTTTTATCATATAGCTATTTTGGTTATTAAGTTTAATTCGAAAAGTTTAAAACTTTAGATGAGGATGAATCTAAAAAATATTGTATTAATCTTTTTTTTTTAAAGATTTAGTGAACATTCAGGTTTTAATGGTCTTAATTTATTTTCAGAATTAAAAGTATTGAGAAAATTGCTAAGAGAATAAATTAATACTCCGATAGAAGTATTAAATTATATCAAATTTTTTTCTCAAATGTATCAATTGCTTATACATGCATATTAACTTTTTTTAATATATATTTTATCGTGTGCAAGTCATATTAAGAATATCCGTAGTTTCATGAACATATATACTTTTGCATATATCACAAGTATAATTATTTGCTGCATGTGCTTGGTGCTGCAACGGTTTAACGAAATTTTGGGATTTGTCTTGGTTGTTGCTGCTAGTGGTCATTATCATAGAATATTGATCATGATGTTCTGTTTTTTTTCTCTTTATCTGTTTTATTTTGGTGATGCACCTATTTGGTTGCTTTGTTATATTTGGGTTCAGTTCTTTAATTCACGTGTGCCATGCTAATTAACTTTATACATCATTTTTCTTTTAAAATTAGTACTCCTACAAGAACTAATTAATTTGCTTCGTGAATTCGATCGGCTCTAATTCCCCATTGCCAATTCACTGTCAATATTCATGCATGGCTTCACTCTTCACTAGAGAGCTTCCCTGGTGTTGACATTGGCCCCATCTTATTAAAAGTTTTAGCTGATGCAATTAATTTTATTTTGTTCTATTTTGTTTCATTCCATTTCTTATATTTCATTCCATTTCATCCTATTGATTGATTGTCATATATCCAAGCATTGCCTTAAGCGCATTTTCCTATCTTAATTTATTCTTTAATCGAATGTGAACACATGTTCAATTCATATCTCCCTTTCTTGGCTTAAACTTATATATCATACAAATAGTTTCCTATTTAATAGTATTATTTGCACATATTTATTATACAACTATTTATTTGGTTACTATAAAATAAAAATAAAAAACACATATGAATTCCAACATGCTCCCATAGAAATTTAATTTTTCTTGTAAAAAAGATGTAATAAAAATATTTATGTGTAAATAACAATAATCTGATTACTTCCACTTGCATATACTAAGTGTGTCAATTATAATTCAAACCTTTCAAGCTAGCTCTAGTTATTTTTAGTTAATTGCAACGTGTTGAGTTCTATAGTCTATAAAAAATGACTTTTAAAAATGAATTTTCCTAACCGCCAAGTAATAGTCTTTTGACTTAAAATTGCATAAGCTAATACTTAATTTTATTAGAAATAAAATAAAATAAGAAAACGTGGATATATTTCCTAAAACACTAATAATTACATAAAACAAAAATGCAAATATAAAATGAGATTTATAATTTATTTAATGGTTTCTTCTTTAAATTAATTATTAGACTAGTTCATTAAAACTTAAAAGGATGAGACTGAATATGCTCAAACTTTAGAGGTTTAGAGAGAGAAAGATAGAATTACTACTATTATATAGAAAGAGTGTGTGGGTAATGGAATGAAAGGTGGTGATGATGTTAAATTAAGAAAAATATTGTGTAAGCTACTAATAGAAGGTATAATGTAACGATTTTAAATTAAGAAGAATATTATTAAAAGAAAAATGATTGTGTAAAGTGTGAATAAGGTTCATCAACTTAATTAGCATGCACACATGAAAGAACTGAACGCATGTATAACAAATTAATTAAAGCAACCAAATAGCATGCATCAACAAATTAAAAAAGAACTTCATCATCCTAGTTATATATGAGAAATTTATATGATTTTTATTTGAGAAAAACAAATACAGAGAGAGAATATTAAAATATGTATATTTGGTTTTAATATTTGAAAGAATATTATAAATATGTATTTTATATGCAAATGTGTACTTATATGGATTAATGGATATAAAGCTAGTCCTCTCTCTCCTCTAATATACACTCTAGTCTCAGACTCTCACTCTACGCGTGTTTTAACATGAAGCCCTTGTTGGATAGGGACATGTGGTTAGTGATTTTGAGTGTTGACAATGGAAATGCACCAATATATTGATGATTCGATTATGTGCCTAAAAGAATATATGGAACTGCAACGTCTGGTTCTATATTTTTGGAAGAATTATTGAAAAGCTATATTTGAGTAACACTTGTCAAATGCATGAATAAACCATTTAAAAACTCAATTAAGAAGATGAGCTCATAAAAATACAATTCTAAATTATCGATAAAGTAAAGTTTGTGAGGTGAGAGAGAAATTTGTAGGCCTGATTTTTGTGCTTTAATAGGTAAACCCATACCTTTCTTGACCAACCATCAATGAAAGTTATGAAATACCTTGCTCCACCTAATGAAGGTACCTTGGCTGGCCCCCATACACCAGAATGCACATAATCTAGAATGCCATTGGTTGTCTGTGTTGCATTATGAAACTTAACTCTGTTTTGTTTACCATAAATGCAATGTTCACAAAAGTCTAGCTTTTCACAATTATCAACACCAATTAAACCTTGCTTTTATAATTCTTCTAACCCTCTTTCACTCACATGGCCTAATCTATAATGCCAAAGCTTAGTTGAAAAGGATTTGGAGATAGAAACCAGGCCAAATGAGTTCAACACTGTGTTACCTTGCAACCTATAGAGACCATTCTGCCTTGTACCCTTCAATATCTGGAATGAACCTTTTCATATCTTTAAGACTCCACCTTCACCCTAGAATGAACAACCTACTTGATCCAGCATGCCTAGTGAGATCAAGTTCCTCTTTAGCTCAGGGAACATGTCTTACATTTTAGAGAAATTTCATAGTCCCATCCTCCAATTTCAGTTTGACAGTGCCAGCACCAATGACCTTGCAGGCCATATTATTGCCCATGAGAACTTTTCCACCATCTATTTCTTTGTAGGAGATGAACCAATCTTGATTAATGGTCATGTGGAAGGAACACCCTGAATCAAGAATCCATTCATATATATTGTTATCTGTTGAAATAGCCAAGACTTCTGCACTGTCACAACCATCTGCTACCACTGCTATATCATCAACATCTTTGTGTTTTGAACCATTCTCTCTTTTTTCTTTCAGGACACTCTTTTGGATAGTTTCCATCTTTGTTGCAATGGTAGCAATTCTTTTTGCCTTTTGACTTTGATCTCTATCTATTCTTCCCCTTTCCTTCTCTTTTCTCAGATCTTCCTCTTGCAAATAGCCCTTCAGCATCTCCACCATCACCTTTATTCTCGGTGATTCTCCTCTTCATTTCCCGAGAATTGAGGGTTGCTTTGACTTCCTCCAAGGTGAGACTCTCCTTTCCATACATCACAGTATCAACTAGGTTATCATATGATGGGGGAAAGAACAAAGTAATATAATTGCTTGATCTTCATCATCAATTTTTACATCTACATTTTTAAGATCAAGAACTGCTTTTGTAAACAAAGAAACATGTTCTTTGATTGACATACCTTCTTCCATCTTCAATTGATGAAGTCTCTTTTTCAGGTATAGACTCTTCAATTGAAGCCAAACTCCAGCTGCAGTTGTCTCCTCAGCCACCTCTCTGAGAACTTCATCAACAAGTGAAAGAAGATGGTGCTGTGAGCTTTGATAACAAAATCCTTCTTCTCCTTTTCGGTGAGAGATTCTGGAAGCTTTGCAATGCCTCCCAACGCATCTTCAAGACCTTGGTGAACAAGAAGAGCTTTCATCTTTAGCCTCCAAAGACTCAAATTGTTTTCACCAGTGAACTTCTCTATGTCGAATTTGGTTGCACCCATTGCAGAAACACCTCCAAAACCTGGAGCTCTTGATGCCAATTGTTGCGAATTCATCTCTAAACTGCAGCTGAGTATTGCATAGAGATGTTCACACACACACAAACGAAAAATAGAATTGCAGAAAAGTAGAAGAAGACACAAGGGAATTATGTGGTTTGAGGTCAAAGATGAAAACCCCTACGTCTACACTGAGTCGATTTTATTCCTCTGATCAGCAACAGTTCAAGACATCCAGGAAGAACTACAATACTCTCCCTCACTTGCACTCAATATGTGATCAAGAAAATGCCCAAAATCACTTGCCCCTATACAATAGATAAGACTTTATATATCCTATCTGTTCTAGTTACAGACTCTGTTGCAGAGCAGCTACAAATAACAAACTGATGCAACTAACGGATAACTAACTAACTGAAACAGATATCAAAATGATGTGTTTAATACATCCGTGTACTACATCTATGTACGCCTATTCTATGCTTTTTGATGATGATCCACCAGAATCTAATAAAAACATATGATTGGAAAGAAAAGGGTTAAAAAAATGATTTTCAATTATATATATTGAATAAGGATTACCAGAGCCATTCGAAAAAAAAGTTAATCGTCTGCTGACGTGGCAAGCTAGACACGTTTACTATCAAGTCTTTGGACTTGCTGTATCTAAGAAGTTATTTTGATTTCCGTCTAGTAAGCATTTAGTCCCTAGTCTACTTAAAGAAATCAGTCTACTTAATTAAATAAATAAATAACTTTACCAAAACATTGAGTAGCCCGTCTACAAGGGTGGACCGTATTTTTCTCAAGGAGTCTAATGAAAACTTATCCCAAGTTTCCATTACTTATATTTAAATATTCCTGCATAACTGAATGCACATGTTAGATTTCAACTAACACTTTGCCAAGCAACTTTAATTCTTTTGTTAACATCAAAACATAGAGATTATTTAATCCAAAACTACTTTGTTTCCAACAATCTCCCCCTTTTTGATGATGACAAAAACTAATTAAATTTGAAAAGCAAAGTCTAAGAGAGCCTGTAAAGCTCCCCCTAAGACAAAGCATTCAGATAAGTAATCGGTAAAAGCATATGAGACAAACTGCATATAAGCTAATAGATCAATGCAACTGCTTATCACACTTAGAGTATATATGAAGGAATAAATAAGCATCATAGCAAATAGGCAGACAGGAGTATTAGAGTAGTTATAAACTAGAAACAGAATATGCATATGCAGACGAATATGAGCTTTTCAAAATTGACTTTGTATTTATAAAAGAAATCTCTTTTCTTTCCTTTCTCCCCCTTTTTTGTCATCAGACAAAAAGGTAAAAAAGAGTGGACCATCATTGTTAGTAAGGAAAACAAATTCAAGGTTAGGCAGGAGGAGGTGGTGGAGGTGGTTGATTCTGAGTCAGGGTTTTCTTGAAATCAGTCAGAAATTCCAGCATTTTGAAATCTCTGAGAGACTTCCTCAGTGATTTTCTCAGTCATCTTTTCAACCTTCTCTTAAACCAGCTTGCCAAGTCTCTCATCAACTATCTTTCCAAGAACTTCTTCAAGATTTGGTGGCAGAGTATGTTGTCTTGAACTTTCAGTAGATTCTTGAAAGGTGCTTGATGCTCTGGAGTGTTCAGGATGATCTGAAGGGAGAACTACAGCTAGAGTGTCCAATGCTCTGGAAGTTTGAGGTTGCTCTGATGGACGAATGACAGTCAGAGCCATTGGCTGAGCTGATTGCTTCTCAGAAATGCTTGATCTAGGAGTAGATTCAGCAACTTTTTCATTCTCAGTGACTGATTTAACAGAATCAATCTCCATAGCAGGGTCTTCAACTATAGTTTCCTCATCAGTATGCTCTGAAGATGGTGGTGGAGGAGGTGAAGTAGCATATTGCAGCACTGGTTCTGGTATCTCTTTAGCCCAATGAATAGTGTCTTCATTTTCAAGATGCAGGTTGGTAACAGGAAGGCCCAAAATGTCCTTGATTATGATGAATCTGCATTTGGAAAGGCCACATGTGCCTCTGACTTTAGGAATGACTCTTTTCTCTTCTTGAGTCAGACCTGAAATAGATGCATCTCCAGTGCAGTGAATGATGTGAGATCTCAAGAAGTCAGCAGCCTCAGTTTTGAAAACTTGTTCAATTGGAAGATATTCCCAATACTCCAGTCGAGTGTCATCAAAGAGTTTAGAATCAAGATCCAGCATTATTGATTCTTTCTCTGGCTTCTTTCCTCTGAATCTTTGCTTCTTCTTGTCCTTATCCTTGTTGTGGTCAATCATGGGCAATCTTGGACATATCATGTAAGGCTTGATTCCAATTTTGGTCTTCTCCAAAGAATGCCTTAACCAAGTTGGAGGGACAAAGTTTGCATCTCTAACAATCCTGAAGTGCTCAAACTCCTATTTCAGCATTTGATACATAAGAAGATCAACAAAATCAGCAGCTTTGCCATAAATGGTAGGGTGCCTGAAGGTCTGCCATTTGGTGTTCTTATCTATAATGGGGACATGCCCGAAGGATCTGGACCTTTTGGAGATGTCATCAATGAGATTCATCTTGGCAGGGTCTGTGTTCCAGTCAGAGATGACGTGTCTATCAACTCCTTCAGTGAAAGACTTGAAGGGTGAATATTTGACAAGGTTAGGATAGATTTTTCTGGGAGGGAATTTCTTTAGGGGTAGATGGGTGATGAGAGGTCCAAGGTGATTGTACAGTTTGGATGGTGGGAGGTCAGTAGGAATGTCGGGGTGAGGTGAATGCCAGGGGTAGATAACAGTTTCAGGTTCATAATCATACTCAGGTAATGGATAGAAGGGTTTGGTAGAGACAGGTTCAGGTTCATGCTTATGGAATAGAATTTTCCAGTCCCTCTTAACTTTGGCCCAATTTTCAGCCTTATTCTCATACAGAACAAATGGGTCAATATAGGGAAATCTGATTTTTCTTATCTTTGGAAGATGTGCACCAAGGCTAATACTAGTGTCTGGTTGGTTGAACCATGGGTCATTCTTAGGTATAATGGATGGGAATTTTGGTCTTTCTGGTGAGGCTATTTGTGGTTGGTCAAGGAAATTTGTTTGTGGTGAAGGCCGTGTAGGAATGTACACATCATCTAGGATTTCAGGTTGGTTCACAAAAGCAGATACAGCCATATCCATCCTATCCTCAAAGACAAACTAAGGCATCTACTGCTATCTTGACAGGATCATTAGCAGGAAGAATTACCTCAGTTCCCATGACAGCTTTGGCTTTTCTCTGAGGTTGCCTTCTCCTAGTTGAATTTGGACATCAGCAACATCAGTAGAGGCAACAATTCACTGTTTCTTCAACACAGAGCTGATGGGGATCCTGTCCTCATCATCCTCCTCATCCTCATTGTGAGATAAGATCAAGTTCCTTGTCCTCTTCTGAGAAAGTGCAGATTGAGGGGCAACAGCTGATGGTTCCCTAAATACAATTCCACCAGTGGGCCTCTTAGGCATAGGTTTCCTTGCTGCAGCGGTTTTCTTTCTGGCTGTCCTTGTTAATCCAAGAACTTCTGCATCATTTTTCTCAACCATTTCTTCTTTGACCTTCATCATTTCTTCAGTCTTGGCCAAAGCAGCAGCAGTGTAAGTGCTTAGATTCATGTTGTCAATATTCATTTTGCCAAAAACAGTAGCATACATTGGCTTCTCAGTTATTATTCTTGCTTGCTCTTCAGGTGTCCTAGCAGCAATGAAGTCATACATCCCTTGTGACTTGAAGATTTTTTTATAAAAGATGGCAGTAAGGAAGTGCAGAGAGATTCTTCCTATGAACAACATCATCCCTGATTCTACTAAAGAGAATTCTGGGCAAGTTTATCTTAGTCTCTGTAAAGAGATGGCAGAGACAACTTGTGCAAGGCTGATAGGTTGTCCCTGGAACCATTTTTGTGAAGAACCACCTTATTCAGTATCTAATGAAGAATACGGACATGATCCTTCATTTCAACTGATTTACAGGAATGGGATCTTACCGTGTCTTCTTTCATCAAAAAGGCAGCAATGACTTCTGAGCCACCAAGGTCTGTCTCCCATGACTCAGTAAATACCACTCCTTCTTGAGCGCAGAAGATGGCATTGACAATGGTTTTCTCAGAAACCACGATTTTCCTCCCCAATATAGAAGCGGAGATTTCTGTATTAGTGACTTGAAGTCTTCTCCAGAAGTCCTTTATCAGGTTGGGATAAATGGAAACCTTTTCTGTGAAAAGTCCTCCCCAGCCAGCAGCGTTGATGTTCTTGCTGATATCCAAGTTATACTCCTCCAATATTCCAAAATTGAAGTGATGCTCAATAGCAACATTCATCTTGTCCACGTTGAAGGTAGAAGAAGATGCCATTTTTGGTTCTTTGAGAGTTAGGGTTTTGGAAGCAAAGAACTGAGAGCTCGAGAATACTTAGAGATGACAGGATAGTAAAAGGTTTTTCAATTTCTTACTTCACATGTAATGGGCTGAGTGGTACGTAATGGGCTCGGGCCCCTAATTAAGGAAGCGGTCAGGGGTTCAACTCCTAGCTCTTGTGTGTACGGGTTCGAGTACCCCGAGCGAGTACTCGCTTTAATATTATTTGACTTATAAAAAAATGTATCAATGACAAGGTTCTCTAAAAAATATATTGGTTATTAAAATATTTTGTAATTTAATATATTTATCACATTATAAAAATAATATAATATTAATTGTATTATTTTAATTTTTTTCTACTTTTCCTTACTCGATATATATTAATTTTTTTTATTCTTTTAACCTTTTTATTGAAGTTGGCACAGAAGGGAGGGGGGGGGGGGATTTTGATAGAATTGATTTTGACAAGACATGTCATAAAGGATAAAACGGCGTTGGTATTTTGAAACTATAAAAAGATCTTGATGGGATTAATGGAAGTTACTGACTCAGCAAAGAGAATAACGGATAAATTTATTTTTGAGACAAAATAAATGCAATTAATAAATAAGAGTATGGATGGATCCAATCCAAGTGAAATACAATCAAACATAGACGCAAAGGGAAGTGGACGCGGTACACAAAAACAGTGGACGTGGAATACAATGGACGTGCACTAAAATCATGCAATAGACTTGAAATGCTTTAGACACACATACATCAACAACAAAATTCTCAAGGTTGGACGCCTTAATCAATCCACACAAATCATATTAAGATGCTTTCTAATAAAAATAAACCTGTCCTCCTCAAGAGGTTTAGTAAAGATATATGTCCACTGATGGTCAATATCTACAAATTGGATATCAAAAACACCTTTTTGCACATAATCTCTTATAAAATGATGTTTAATCTCTATATGCTTAGCTCTAGAATGCAATATTGGATTCTTATATAGACAAATTAATTGTAGCAGTATTATCACACATAAGTGGAATACTACTTACAAATACATTGTAGTCCTCCCCAATTGATGTTTGATCCATAGAAGTTATGAGCAACAACTTGCAGCTGAAATATACTCAGCTTCAGCAGTTGATAAGGCAATGGTACTTTGTCTTTTACTTGACCATGAGACAAGATTGGCTCCCAATGAAGTGACATCCTCCACCGGTACTCTTTCTTTCAATTCTGTCTCCAGCATAGTCAGCATCACAGAAACCAACTAATCTGTAATCTTCATTTTTCTTAAAACACAAACCCATATTAGTAGTACCTTTTAAGTATCTAAATATTCTCTTAACTGCTGATAAGTGAGATTCTCTAGGATCAGATTGAAATCGAGCACACAAACATACACTGAACATAATATCAGGCATAGACGCAGTAAGATATAGTAGACATCCTATCATACCTCTATATACCTTTTGGTCTACCTTTTTCTCTTTATCATCTTTGTTCAGTATGGACGTGGGGTGCGTAGGGGTATTCATTGGCTTGTAGTCATCCATTTTGAAATTCTACAAGAGTTCCTTTGTATACTTGGTTTGATGAATGTGCACCTCGTCCATAGTTTGTTTAACTTGAAGTCCAAGGAATAATTTGAGTTCTCCCATCATGCTTATTTCAAACTCTTTCTGCATTAACTTAGAAAACTCTTTGCACACAGATTCATTATAGTAGCTCCAAATATAATATCATCAACATATATTTGCACAATTATGAAATTAGATTTACTGGACTTTCTAAACAAGGTTGTATCAACCTTTCCTTTATTAAATCCATTTTCCATAAGAGATGAACTTAGCCTATCATACCAAGCTCTAGGTGATTGTTTAAGTCCATATAAAGCTTTCTTAAGCTTATATACATGTTCAAGTTGGGTTTCACTCTCAAAACCCGGAGGTTGCGTTACATAAACTTCTTCATTAATAATGTCATTTAGAAAAGCACTCTTAACATCCATTTGAAAAAGCATAATGCTATGATGTGCAGCAAATGAAAGTAAGATCCTAATTGCTTCTAATCTAGCAACCGGTGCAAAGGTCTCGGTATAATCTATACCTTCTTCCTGAGAATAACCTTGAGCAACAAGTCTTGCTTTATTTCTTACCACCTTACCATTCTCATCAATCTTGTTTATGTAACCCATTTTGTTCCAATAACTGATTTATCTTTAGGCAAGGGTACCAGGGTCCAAACATCACTTCTTTCAAACTGATTCAGTTCTTCTTGCATAGCTAGAATCCAGCCATCGTCCAGCAGAACCTCGTCTACTGCCTTTGGTTCCAACTCAGAGACTGGTACAGAATCTTCCTGCTCTCTGAAAGTTGATCTGGTTCTTAGCCTATCATTGGGGTTTCCAATGATTTGATCTTGTGGATGATAATTTATGAAGTACCAAGATCTCTTAACAACATCTTGTTGAGAAGTGGAGGTTTCTGGTTGTTGTGGAGGGTCGTCTACTTGATCGTCATCAAACTTGACATGAATATATTCTTCTACTACTAGAGTTCTAGAATTATAAACTTTAAAGCCTTTTGAAGTTTCAGAATACCCTAACAATATCCCATTATCTACTTTTGCATCAAACTTTCCTAGTAGATCTTTAGTATTCAATATATAGCATTTACAAACGAAAGGATGAAATTATGAAATGTTGGGTTTTCGTCATTTCCACAATTCATAAGGAGTCTTGCTCAAGATTTGTCTAATGTATATTCTGTTCTGATGTAACAGGCAGTATTAACAGCTTCAGCCTAGAAGTGTCTAGGGACAGAGTTGTCATTGAGCATAGTTCTAGCCATCTCTTGAAGAGATCTGTTCTTTCTCCCTACCACACCATTTTGCTGTGGTGTTCCAGGTATTGAGAAGTTGTGAAGAATACCACTCTCTTCACAGAACTTACGAAATAGCCCATTTTCAAACTCTCCCCCACGGTCACTTCTGATTGAGGTGATACACATGCCTTTTTCATTCTGTTCACGTTCGCAGAATATAGAAAATACCTTGAAAGACTCATCCTTGTGAGCTAGGAACATAACCCATGTCCATCTAGTGTAGTCGTCTACAATGACTATACCATATTTCTTACCACTGACAGAAGCAGTCCTTCTTGGACCAAAAAGATCAAGGTGTAGCAGTTCTAGTGGTCTATTGGTACTAACAACATTCTTAGATTCAAAAGAACCTTTGACTTGTTCTCCCTTTTGACATGCATCACAGAGAGCATCAGATTTGTACTTAAGGTTTGGTAACTCTCTCACGAGGTTATGCTTATTTAGCTTTGAATTTAACTTCAAGCTTGCATGACCTAGCCTTTTATGCCAAATCCATCGCTCATCTTCAATGGACACTAGACATGAGACACTTTGATTTGAGAGGTCCTCCAAGTAAATCTTATACATATTGTTTTGCCTCTTAGTAGTGAATAAAATTGATCCACCATTATTTTTGACATTACCCATGTTTTTATCAAAAGAAACAGCATATTATAACTATCACATAATTGACTTATGCTCAGTAGATTATGTTTTAAACCATTTACCAAAAGAACATTATTAATGGAGGGAAAATGATGTTTACCAATTTTACCTATACCAATGATCTTCCCTTTCTGGTTTCCTCCAAATGTAACCCAACCACCATCTTTGTGTTTAAGGTCTTGGAACATACACTTTTCTCCCGTCATGTGACGTGAGCACCCACTGTCCAAGTACCAAGATGTTTGTTTCTTTCCTGTTGTTAAACAAATCTGCAACATCTTTAGGTACCCAAACTGACTTGGGTCCTTTCTTGTTGGCTTTTTGACCAAAATGGGTTCCTTTTAGAAACTATTTACCAGTTTAGGGTTATTCAGACTTACCAATGGGGGCCCTTTTGGACACGTGGCATATTTTTTTTTCACTCTGACGGGTCAAAGGCACCAGTCAGACTAGCGCCTACCATTATTAAAAAAAAAAAGACAAAACCTGCCCTGCAGTGCCACGTGGCACACTGCAGTGTTCCTTTAAAATTGTAGGTAACTTTCTTTTAATTCTTACAAGGTAAATTTTTTTTTACTACTGTAATAATTGATGAATATTTATTGGTGTAATTGTTATTGCTATTATTTTTTTATTGTCTCTTGTTATTTTTTATTGTCTCTGTTGCAGAGCAGCTACAAATAACAAACTGATGCAACTAACAAATAACTAACTAACGGTAACAGATATCACATAGCTATTACAAATACACCCATGTACAACACCCATGTACGCGGTCTGTTGTGTTCAATACATCCGTGTACTACATCTATGTGTTGGTAGTGGTTATGGTCTCAAGAGGGGGGGGGGGGGTGAATTGAGATATTGAAAACTTTTTCAACAATTTAAAACAAAACAGTGTTTCTTTAAAGAAAAATTGGTTTTCACTCAATTTTAATTCCCAAGAATCAGGTTATGGAATAATTAATGACACAAGAAGAATTATAAGCAGCAACAACAGATTTTAACACAGATTGCAGATTAAATATTCAAGTTAACAAGTATATCGAGTTTAGAGATGAGAAGAACACGCAAACCGATTTATCCTGGTTCGGCTACCTCCTCTGGTAAGCCTACATCCAGTCCCACACCTCTGTGGTTTTCTCCACTATAATCAGCAATTACACAATTCTAATTACAGCAACACAAGGATAACCTCCTTGCTCGAAAAATCACCAGAAAGCACACTAGCTTTTCTATACCCAAGGATCCCTTCTATCCTTGTTCAAGCCTAAGAGATACCCTCTATTAATCACACTAATTCACAAAAAGAATTGAGTAGAAGAAAGACTCTAAAAGTCTGATTATACAAATTGAAATTCTAACTAATATCACACTTTTCTCAGAGATGAAGCACTTTTTGGATCTTTCGTAGTTTCACAATCAGAATGAGTTGTGTTGTTGTTATCGTGTTGTGTTGTTGTTGTTGTTATGAAAAGTTTTCCTTTGATCCCTCTTTGAATAGAAGACAAATTATAGCCGTCGGGATCATTTAAAACAGATTTGGATCTGATTTAATAAAATCTGCTTTCTTGATTCTTCTTCTTGAAATGAGATTCTGTTGATCTTTGTAGAGTCTGCATCCTTCTGATGAGTGTGATTACACCTCATATTTGTATATCATTTTGCATGCATTTTCATAAAGTTTAGGCATATTTAATTGGATTTTTAGATAGTTTTCATCTTGGAACGGGTAAGGTGGTTTCGTGGTGTTGTTTTGTAGCAATTAATGATTAAATGCTCAGAATTAGCCTTGATGGAGCTTGGATGAAGATAGAACTTGAAAAGTGAAGAAAATGAGCCAAGCAGAGCCCATCACGGCCATGATCAAGCAGAGCTGAAGGCAAAAGTCAGAAGCCAACACTGCCTGGCCGTGATGGCCATCACGGCTGTGATAGATCAGATGAACCAGAACCTCAACAGGCAGAAGCTGTCACGGCCTAGCCGTGATGAGCATCACGGCCGTGACAGATGAAAATTTGAAAGCGGACCCATGGCAGAGCCCGTCACGGCCTACCCTTGATGGCCATCATGGCCGTGACACGTATTTTTTCCCTGATCTATAAATAAGACCTTTGGGCAGAACAAAAGAAGGAGACGTTTTACACCAGAATTTTACCCTAATTCTCTGAACTAGAGGCTGTTGTGGCTGGTGTGGAAAGCCCCCATGGAGTCCCTTCTCCCCTTTATCTTTATTTCTTTTGTTTTGGCTTTCTCTTTCTCTATGAGTAGCTAAATCCCTTTTTGTTGGGATTAGATGTAGCTAAAACTAAACTTCATGTAATTGCCTTGATGTATTGATCTGTGTTTATGCCTTCGTATTATTGTTTAATTCCTACGCTTAATGCTTGTTGTGGTCTGATCATCCATGATTTGATTCTGAGATTTGATTTGCAATGGACACGTTCTTATCATTTCTTGATCTGGAATTATTCACCTAGTAAACCTACCATCTAGGAGTGGGGTTTGGTTTATTAGTAATCACGTAATCCTTAATCTTAATGCAAATTCATTAATCTAGGCCACCTAAGGAATTAGGGTCTATTAGTGGATTTAGGCTCTTGTCATCTAAGGAATCAGGGCTTGAGTAATCTAGTGGGTTGATTTTAATATTGGAAGCATAAACTGGATTGGTAGTCTTGGTATTGCATGAGGCTATGGTTTAGTGAAGTCTAGTCCCAACATCTTTTATCATATTTGAAAATCACCTTTTATTGCATTCCAAGTGTTTGAGAAAATTACAAAAAGATTTTTCTCCTTTTTATTCTGTTTATTTTTCACTCTTATTGGGCTTGGTATTCAGTATTGAGCTCCCTTTGATCCAAATATCCACTTAGATAGTAGTTGATTCGGTACGTGCTAGTACTTGTCACAGTCCTCGTGGGAACGATAATCGGTCTCACCACCGTATTACTTGTACGACTAGGTATACTTGCCTAGATTCGTCAACAAGTTTTTGGTGCCGTTGCCGGGGACTGTGTTTCAATATTAGCATACCCATTTCGATTACTAATTTAAGCAATTTTTTTTTGTTTTATTATCTATTTGCTGTCATATTTTTTTTGTTTTATTTGTTGTTTGTGTGCTGTCATTCAGTGCTAACATTCTTGATGTCTAGGCCTTTTGTGTATGCGAGGTACTATCCCAGCTGACCAACTCCTCTACGATCTAGAAATAGAAAGAGCGGCTAGGAAGAATCGGAAAGAAGCAAGACAACAGAAGCTTTTAGCACAACAAGAAAAAGAACAAGAGACCTCCACTTCACAAGTTCAGCAAGAACCACTTGAGATGGCAGGCAATGGTGAAGGTGCTCCACGGAGGACACTTGGTGATTATGCCAATACAAATGTCAATCGGCATGTCACTAGCATAGTGAGGCTTCCAGTGAACTACAACAATTTTGAAATCAAGCCAGCTTTCTTGAATATGGTTGCACAAAATCAATTTGCCGGGTTGGAGAAAGAGGATCCTAATAGTCATGTCTCCAACTTCCTGGAGTTATGTGATACGATGAAGATAAATGGTGCTTCCGATGATGCACTTCTCCTAAGGTTGTTTCCTTTCTCTCTAAGAGATAGAGCAAAATCTTGGCTCCAATCTCAACCAAGAGGGAGCATCACTACATGGGATGACTTAGAGGAAAAATTTCTTGCAAGGTTCTTTCCCGCCTCAAGATTTGTGAAGACAAGGGGTGATATCATAAGCTTTGCTCAACAAGAGGGTGAGACCCTTCATGACACATGGGAAAGGTTCGAAGACTTGCTCGGAAGGTGTCCAAATCATGGGTTTGATGATCTTACCCAAATGCAAACATTTTGCAATGGATTGAGGCCATCAACTAGGTATATGTTGGATGCCTCAGCTGGAGGTTCCATGAACACAAAGATGTCGAAGGAAGCATTGATTTTGATAGAGGCTATGGCATCTAATGACTATCTTATGCATCATGACCGAGGTACCACATCAAGAAGGGGAGTGTTGGAGTTAGATTCACAAACTGCACTTTTGGCCCAGAATAAGATTATGACACAACAACTTGAGTCCATCACCAAGCAACTAGCTCAGCTCCCACAACAACTCCAAACCATTCAAGGGACAACCATGCCACCTCAACAGGTAATGAGATGTGATTTTTGTGGAGGAGATCATGATAATGGAAGGTGTGAAGCCACACCTAGTTCCCATGAGGAAGCTAATTATATGGGGAACTATGGGCGGCAAGGTAACAACCAATACTCCAACAATTACAACCAAGGGGGGAGGAATCAAACAAGTTTTGGTTGGAAATAAGATGCCGGACAAGCAAGAAAGCCTCTTCCCACACAACCGCCTCAAGACCGGACTTCTATCTTGGAGAACACTCTCAATCAATTCATGCAAATGTCCATGTCAAACCAGAAAAACACCGATGCTTCTATAAAGAACTTGGAGGTTCAAGTTGGACAAATTGCAAAGCAACTAGCGGAGCAATCTAGTGGCAGTTTTTCAGGTAATACTCAAATAAACCCCAAAGAGCACTGTAAGGCTATTGTTTTGAGGAGTGGTAAAAGTCTTGAGAAAGAGAGTGGTGAGCCTTTGTTGAAAAATGAGAGAGTTACTGAAAAAAGAGTTGAGTGTTGAAAAAACAGAGTTGAATGAGGAAAAAGGCAAATAGGTTGTAGAAGAAAAAAAAGACAAGAGAGAAAAGCTAGTGGATGAAAACTCAATTTTGAGGAGGAGTAAAAGTCAGATTTTGAAAGATGGAGACAAGCCTCAAGAGATTCCCTCTTATGTAAAGTTGACATATCCTCATTTGAGCAAGAAGAAGGAGAAGGAAGAGCAGTTTGCCAAATTTCTTGACATCTTCAAGAGGTTACAAATCAACATACCCTTTGCTGAAACACTAGAGCAAATGCCAACCTATGCAAAGTTCATGAAGGAGTTGCTCACGTAGAAAAGAAAGCTCAAAGAAGGTGAGACTGTTGCCTTGACGGAAGAATGCAGTGCGATACTTCAAAGGAAGCTACCTCCAAAGCTTAAAGATCCGGGTAGTTTTACAATCCCTTGCACTATTGGGAGAGTTGCTATTGGGAAGGCCTTCTGTGACTTGGGGGAGAGTATCAATTTGATACCGTTTTCAATCTTGAACAAGCTTGGAGGTGGTGAAGTGAAACCAACAAGGATGGTATTGCAACTAGCTGATAGATCAATCAAGCGTCCTTATGGTATTCTAGAAGATGTTTTGGTTAAAGTGGATAAGTTTATCTTCCCAGCGGATTTTGTGCTATTAGACATGGAGGAGGATGCAGAAGTTCCACTTATATTGGGGAGACCTTTTCTAGCAACCGGTCATGCTTTGATAGATTGTGGATGAAGAGAATTGTTTCCGCATGGACATTGTGGATGTAGTGGCTAAGGAAGCCTTTGCACATCAGTACCACTCCTCCACTCTTGAGAAGGTAATTGTGAACTCTATTGAAAATCTTGATGAGATAGAGGAGAAGGAAATAGAGGAGTGTTTGTGTGATTTGGAATCTCAACCCAATCAACTTGCTGTCAATACTAAGAAAGAAGAGCTTAAAAGGGATGACGTCCAAGAGAAGCTCATGTTAGAGCTTAAACCTCTGCCTCCCCATTTGAAATATGTGTTTCTTGGTGAGAATGATGAAGACCCTGTCATAGTGAGCAATGTGTTGTCGAAATTGGAAGAGGAGAAACTTGTAAGGGTGCTTAGAGAGCATAAAACAGCCATTGGATGGTCAACCTCAGATTTGAAAGGTATTAGCCCTGCATTTTGTATGCACAAGATCATGATGGAGGCTGAATTTAAACCGGTGGTCCAACCGCAAAGGAGGCTCAATCCTACAATGAAGGAAGTGGTAAGGAAGGAGGTGGTGAAACTCCTTGAATCCGGAATGATCTATCCGATTTTCGATAGTGCTTGGGTAAGTCCGGTACAAGTGGTTCCCAAGAAAGGTGGCATGAGCGTCGTGAACAACGAGAAGAATGAGTTGATCCCAACTAGAACGGTCACCGGGTGGCGAATGTGTATAGATTACCGGAAGCTAAATCAAGCTACTAGGAAAGATCACTTCCCACTTCCATTCATGGACCAAATGTTGGAAAGGTTGGCCGAGCAAGCATATTATTGTTTCTTGGATGGTTATTCGGGTTATAACCAAATTGCGGTTAACTCGGAAGACCAAGAGAAAACAGCCTTCACATGTCCTTTTGGAGTCTTTGCCTATCGAAAGATGCCCTTCGGTCTTTGTAATGCGCCTGCAACATTTCAAAGGTGCATGCTTTCCATTTTCTCTGATATGGTAGAAAAATACATTGAAATTTTTATGGATGATTTTTCTGTTTTCGGTTCCTCTTATGATAATTGTTTGTCTAACCTTGCTGCTGTGTTAAAGAGGTGCATGGACACCAATTTAGTCTTAAATTGGGAGAAGTGTCATTTTATGGTGCAGGAGGGCATTGTGCTTGGGCACAAAATTCAGCTAAGGGGATCGAAGTGGATAAGTCCAAGATTGATCTAATTGAGAAACTACCTCCACCTGTGAATGTCAAGGGTGTGAGGAGTTTTCTTGGTCATGCAGGCTTTTACCAACGGTTCATCCAAGACTTCTCAAATATAGCCAAGACGTTGTGTAGCCTTTTGAGCAAGGACACTCCATTTGTGTTTGATACTGCTTGTCTTACTTCTTTTCAGATTTTGAAAGACAAGTTGATCACTGCTCCCAATCTTGTTGCACCCAACTGGGAGTCACCATTTGAATTAATGTGTGATGCCAGTGACTACGCAGTTGGGGCAATTTTGGGGCAGCGAAGGGACAAGTTTTTCCATGCCATTCACTATGCTAGCAAGGTCCTCGATGAGAACCAAATAAATTATGCAACAACTGAAAAAGAGTTGCTAGCCATAGTGTTTGCATTGGAAAAATTTCGTTCATACTTGATTGGGTCCCAAGTCACTGTTTTTACTGATCATGCTGCAATTAAATATTTTTTGACTAAGTTAGATTCAAAATCAAGTCTCATAAGGTGGATTCTATTGTTGCAGGAATTTGACTTAGTCATTAAGGACAAAAAGGGTAGCGAAAATATGGTGGCTGACCACTTATCTCGATTGGTGAATGAAGAGGTTGCTGCAAAAGAGAAGGACATTCGGGATGAGTTCCCGGATGAGGCTCTATTTCTAGTGCATGAAAGACCATGGTTTGCTGACATGGCAAATTTCAAGGCAGCCAACATTGTTCCAGAGCACCTCACTTGGCAACAAAGAAAAAAATTCTTCCGGGATGCCAACCATTTCATGTGGGATGACCCATTTATGTTCAAGGTTGGACCGGATGGCTTATGGAGGAGGTGTGTTAGTCAAGAGGAAGCAAGGAATATTTTGAGGCATTGCCATAACTCTCCATATGGTGGACATTACAATGGGGATAGGACAGCTGCAAAGGTCCTCTAATCTTGACTCTTTTGGCCCTCAATCTTCAAGGACTCTTACAATCATGTGAAGAGTTGTGACAAGTGACAAAGGACCGGGAACATATCAAAAAGGGATGAGATGCCACTGCAAAACATATTGGAGATTGATGTATTTGATTGTTGGGGCATAGACTTTATGGGTCCACTTCCACCTTCATCCTCCAATCAATATATCTTGGTGGCGGTGGATTATGTTTCTAAATGGGTGGAGGCCATTGCAACACCGAAGAATGATGCACAAATAGTGGTTAAGTTCATCAAGAAGAACATTTTTGCCCGGTTCGGTGTCGCAAGGATCCTTATAAGTGATGGGGGATCTCACTTCTGCAACTCACAACTGAGAAATGTGTTGACCAAGTACGATGTGAGGCATAAGGTGGCATCCTCATATCATCCGCAAACAAATGGGCAAGCGGAGGTCTCCAACCAGGAGATTAAGAGAATTCTGGAAAAGACTGTGGCCACTTCAAGAAAAGATTGGGCAAAGAAGCTTGATGATGCCTTGTGGGCTCACCGGACTGCATTGAAAACTTCTTTGGGGTTATCTCCATTTCAGATGGTCTATGGGAAGGCATTTCATCTACCCGTAGAGTTGGAGCATCGATCCTTTTGGGCATTGAAGTTCTTGAATTTTGATGCCATTTTGGCAGGTGAGAAAAGAGTCAATCAGCTGCATGAATTAGAGGAGATGCGCCTTAATGCATATGAGAATGCAGCTATTTACAAGCAGCGAGTCAAGACCTATCATGACAAGAAGATCGTGATGAAAACATTTCAGCCAGGACAACAAGTTTTATTATTCAATTCCCGGCTGAGATTGTTTCCAGGCAAGTTGAAGTCTAAGTGTTCGGGACCGTTCATTGTCAAAGAAGTCTCATCTCATGGAGCCATAGAGGTGGAGGATCCTACTTCAAAAAAGACCTTCAAAGTCAATGGCCAAAGGCTCAAGGCATACTTGGGTGGTGACATCAAGAGATTGACCACAACTGTGCACCTACGTGATCCTTGAGATCACCGGCCCGTCAAGCTAGTGACGTTAAAGAAGTGTTTATTGGGAGGCAACCCAAGTTTTATTTTCCCTTTTCCATTTGTTTTTGAATTTAACTCTTGAATAATTTGAGAAGATCAAGAGTAAATAATCATAGATTAATAGATTTTCCAAGTGTTTTCAGGTTCTGAAGGAAGGGAGAGTAAAGAGGGCAAGGGCAAACAAAGTCAGCAACCATCACGCCCAGGCCGTGACACTGGTCACGGCCGTGATGAGCTAACCTGAGGGTTAGAATGCATCACGGCCTGGCCGTGATGATGGTCATGACCGTGACAGGCCAACACCTATGGATCAGAATTGATCATGGCCTGCCCGTGACAGAGGTCTCGGCCTTGACACATTTCCCAACTTCTCTTTGACTAGGCATGTGAGCCAACACCCGCTACCACCTCGGTAAGTTGTTCTATTTTTTTCTCCCCTCTCCAACTTGATTATTTACATTGGGGACAATGTAAGTTCTTAAGCTTGGGGTAGGGGTATTTTTTCATTTTTGTATTTTTGCATGTTGCATTCATATAGGCATAGTTTTGCATGATCACATTATTAGATTACCCCTTTTTCTTAGATTGTGCATCCAATTGTGAGAACTGAGGCCAATTAAATTGAGATAGTGGACTATTGAACCCAATTTGGTTTGATTCTTGTGATGTGGCTACAAATACAAAATTCTTGATATGATCTTTGACAGTTGACAATTAGTGTGGTTCCATAGATTTGTGTTTCTCATTGATTTTTGAACTACTAAAATGTGAGATTTTAAGCCAAAAAGGGGTACTCACTAAATCTACCCCATTCTTTGTGTTAGAGTGTTATTCCTCTTGGAGTGTATTTCTCTAGAACTTGACTTGAAACCATTTTGAAGCTTAAAAATTTTTTGAAAACATTTTTGAAAATGATTGAGGCAATAGGTATTTTTCAGGCCTTCCGAGCTTTGATTGATTAAATGATACCCCTTAGTTGCCCAATTTTGAGCCTACAAGAATACTTTTCTTGGTACCTTGAAATATAGTGATGAATGATATTCAGTTGGAGACCTTCTAAAGTATTGCACAAAAGGGTAAAAAGGTAGTGTGAAAAAGTATGGGATGAGAAAATCAGAAAAATATTTCTCTTGAGATGAAATCTCTCGTTCTCCAAATAAAAGAATATATATATATATATATATATATATAGAGAGAGAGAGAGAGAGAGAGAGAGAGAGAGAGAGAGAGAAGGCAATGACAAAAGAAAGTGAGAAATGAAATAAAAAGAAAGAAAGGTGGAAAAATGAATCAAAACCCAAAAAGGTATTTTAAAAGGTGTCATGTTTTGCAATGCTTGATGTTATTTTTAGCCTTCTTGAAATTTCCTTTTCTTGATTTCCCCACCTAACGATTAATCCCATGGCCCCGTTACAACCAAAGTGAAAGACCTCTTGATTCTTAGGTGTTTTCATTAATAAAGTAGAGATTTGGTTAAAAGTCAACCTTATGGTAGAATTCATTCCTTGAGGAAATTGAGAGAATTGTCATATATCCTTAAACATCTGAGTGAGGTGATAAAGAGTGCCCAAATCAGTGAGAATATGACTCTAGGAAACCTAAGCTTCTAATTGGACTTGAAATTGATTGTCTCTTGGGGAATTATTTGAAAATACCTGTTACTTGGATTTATTACTCGGGTTCTTGGTTCACTATCCATGCTCTGATTATTTATACTTTCTGTCCTTAGTGTTTGCTTGAGGACAAGCAAAAGTCTTAAGCTTGGGGTGATTTGATGAGTGTGATTACACCTCATATTTGTATATCATTTTGCATGAATTTTCATATAGTTTAGGCATACTTATTTGGATTTTTATATAGTTTTCACCTTGGAACGGGTAAGGTGGTTTCGTGGTGTTGTTTTGCAGGAATTAATGATTAAATGCTCAGAATTAGCCTTGATGGAGCTTGGATGAAGATAGATCTTGAAAAGTGAAGAAAATGAGCCAAGCAGAGCCCATCACGGCCTAGTCTTGATGACCATCACGGCCATGATCAAGCAGAGCTGAAGGAAAAAGTCAGAAGCCATCACGACCGTGATAGATCAGATGAACCAGAACCTCAACAGGCAGAAGCTGTCACGGCCTAGCCGTGATGAGCAACACGGTCGTGACAAATGAAAATTTGAAAGCGCGCCCATGGCATAGCCGTCACGGTCTAGCCGTGATGGCTATCACGGCCGTGACGCGCATTTTTTCCCTGATCTATAAATAAGACCTTTGGGCAGAACAAAAGAGGGAGACGTTTTACACCAGAATTTTACCCTAATTCTCTGAACTAGAGGCTGCTGTGGCTGGTGTGGAAAGCCCCCATGGAGTCCCTTCTCCCTTTTATCTTTATTTCTTTTGTTTTGGCTTTCTCTTTCTCTATGAGTAGCTAAATCCCTTTTTGTTGGGATTAGATGTAGCTAAAACTGAACTTCATGTAATTGCCTTGATGTATTGATCTGTGTTTATGCCTTCGTATTAGTGTTTAATTTCTACGCTTAATGCTTGTTGTGGTCTGATCATCCATGATTTGATTCTAAGATTTGATTTGCAATGGACACGTTCTTATCATTTCTTGATCTGGAATTATTCACCTAGTAAACCTAGCATCTAGGAGTGGGGTTTGGTTTATTAGTAATCATGTAATCCTTAATCTTAATGCAAATTCATTAATCTAGGCCACCTAAGGAATTAGGGTCTATTAGTGGAATTAGGCTCTTGTCATCTGAGGAATCAGGGCTTGAGTAATCTAGTGGGTTGATTTTAATATTGGAAGCATAAACTGGATTGGTAGTCTTGGTATTGCATGAGGCTAAGGTTTAGTGAAGTCTAGTCCCAACATCTTTTATCATATTTGAAAATCACCTTTTATTGCATTCCAAGTGTTTGAGAAAATTACAAAAAGAGTTTGTTACTTTTTATTCTATTTATTTTCACTCTTATTGGGCTTGGTATTCAGTATTGAGCTCCCTTTGATCCAAATATCCGCTTAGATAGTAGTTGATTCTGTACGTGCTAGTACTTGTCACAGTCCTCGTGGGAACGATAATCGGTCTCACCACCGTATTACTTGTACGACTAGGTATACTGGCCTAGATTCGTCAACACCTTCTTGAAAAATAACCATTTCCATCTGACAGCGTAGCCAAGTCTAATTTGAAAAGTCAAACAACCGTGTTAATTTGAAGAGAAAAATAGCCGCGCCCATTTGCCACGTCAGCAGACGGGAGTACTAGCTCAAGGTAATTGGACGTGCTCCAACTGGTAGACGAGCTTTATATGCCATGTTAGTGGACGGAGCTTCTCATTAAGATCTTAGCAAGTCCAAAGCACGTATCATTAGTAGACGACTCCTTTTGCCACTATTAGTAGACGAGCTCTCCTTTTTACATCAGTAGACGCGCGCTTCTGTTACTTTCAGTAGACGAGCTCCAAGTGCCATGTTAGCAGACGAGCTCTTTTGTTTCTTAAGTAGACGAGCTCCAAGTGCCACGCGCTCTTCTTGTTAGACGTGCTCTTCAGTGGTTCATTGGACGTCAGCTTTTTCTACTTTGTTGAACTTCAGCTTGTTTTACTTTGTTGGACGAGTGATCTTGCATGCAGCTTAACACGAAATGAGTACGTAGTCAAAATTAAAAATCTTATGCAAAATACACTTTGTTTGTCATACATCAAAACATGAATGAGGGCTTAGTCTTACACTATGTACGCCTATTCTAATTGATGCTCTTTGATGATGATCCACCAGACTCTAACAAAAACATATGATTGGAAAGAAAAGGGTTAAAAAAATGATTTTCAATTATATATATTGAATAAGGATTACCAGAGCCATTCGAAAAAAAAGTTAATAGTCTTTGGACTTGCTGTATCTAAGAAGTTATTTTGATTTCCGTCTAGTAAGCATTTAGTCCCTAGTCTACTTAAAGAAACCAGTCTACTTAATTAAATAAATAAATAACTTTACCAAAACATTGAGTAGCCCGTCTACAAGGGTGGACGCGTATTTTTCTCAAGGATTCCAATGAAAACTTATCACAAGTTTCGATTACTTATATTTAAATATTCCTGCATAACTGAAAGCACATGTTCGATTTCAACTAACACTTTGCCAAGCAAATTTAATTCTTTTGCTAACATCAAAATATAGAGATTATTTAATCCAAAACTACTTTGGTTCCAACAATCTCCCCCTTTTTGATGATGACAAAAATTAATTAAATTTGAAAAGAAAAGTCTAAAAGAGCCTGCAAAGCTCCCCCTAAGACAAAGCATTCAGATAAGTAATCAGTAAAAGCATATGAGACAAACTGCATATAAGCTAATAGATCAATGCAACTGCTTATCACACTTAGAGTATATATGAAGGAATAAATAAGCATCATAGCAAATAGGAAGACAGGAGTATTAGAGTAGTTATAAACTAGACAACAGAATATGTGGACTTGTGTGGACGAGCGCTTCTATTACCTTAGTGGACGAGCACTTCTATCACTTTAGTAGACGAGCGCTTCTATCAGTTCAGTAGATGAGCACTTCTATCGCTTTAGTAGAGGAGCGCTTCTATCGCTGGATTTTATCACTTTAGTGGACGCTGGCTTTTATCACTTTAGTATTGGACGTGAGATTCTATCACTACAGTGTTGGACGTGCGTTTCAATCACTTGCGTTGGACGGATGATTCTATCACTTGCGTTGGACGGATGATTCTTACAGTTTTAATCTGCACACTAGATTGACAGTTTAGCAACCAATATGAAGGTTAATTAAATCATTAACCAATGTTTACTTCTCATCAAAACTTAGGAAAATGCACATCAGACATTTTAGAGACTTAACACACAGGTGGATTGGGGACTGGATGTAGGTCAGAGTGGTGGTGACTGAACCAGGATAAATCTGGTTGTGTGGTATCTCTAAACTCAAACTCTTTAATTTGTCTTGTGCATATAACAATGATCTTGATGTTCTAAGTTTTCAATTGATATCAGTTCTTGATCTGCATAATCAGTATTGAATCTTGCATCATATACTGAAACTGAAACCTGCAAGTTTGTTCTTGATTGTTAATGCTTGTATCTGAAAGTTGCATAACTTGTTCTTAATCTTTAAAGGTTTAATCAGTTTCTGTATTTTGTTATTATTGAGTTTTGAACCTGAACCTATTCTGTGATCTATTAATTCTGAATCAATCTTTCTTATCCTCATCTCCTTCTATTCAAGATTTTATATAAACCCTTCATTGATTTTGTAAAAGATCCTGAGTCCACAAATCTGAAAAGTAACGTTTTGTAAAAAGTTTTTAAGAGGGAAATATTTTAAGAAGACTCAATCAACAACCCCCCCTCTTGAGTCGTTGAAGCTAAAACAACACCAAGCAACCTCAACGTTGTAATTACTAACTACAAAATTAATAAAACTCAAATTAGACTCAAGTTATAACACCAAAGAAAACCTACAAAATAAAACTGGTTAATTAAGAAGCATTTACTATCATTTATTAAAGTATTACAATTAGTTAAAAAAGGTTTTTATATAATTTTTTGTTTATTAAGATAAAAAAAACTTGTATTTAGGGGTTATGTGGTTGGGGTAGGGGAGTTAAGGAGTGGAGTGATAAAGAGGGAGAGGTTTCAAAACTCACTCACTAACAAATACTAACATCAACATTAATTCAACACTTAACATTTTCCTATAAAAAATACTTGTATTTTTATTTTATAAATTATATTTTCAATTTCTTACTTCACATGTTTCAAAATATATTAGTCATTACTGACATGTGGTAGGTCTGAGTGGTACGTAATGGGCTCGGCCCCTAATTAAGGAAACGGGCAGGGGTTCAACTCCTAGCTCTTGTGTACGGGTTCAAGTACCCCGAGCGAGTACTCGCTTTAATATTATTTGACTTATAAAAAAATGTATCAATGACAAGGTTCTCTAAAAAATATATTGGTTATTAAAATATTTTGTAATTTAATATATTTATCGCATTATAAAATTAAAATAATATTAATTGTATTATTTTAATTTTTTTCTACTTTGCCTTACTCGGTATATATAATTAAAAATGTTTTTATTCTTTTAACCTTTTTCTTGAAAAACCCTTTTGAACTACTTTTTCACAAGCAGAAGATAAAAAGATTAAGCACACAAGAAATCCTTTTTAAAAGATCAACAAAAGCAAGTGATTGGTCTTCAGGCTCTTCAGGGAGTATGACAGTTTAAGATCAGTTGAATATTACAACAATATTCAAACTAAGTTTATTTTACTTATAAAAGCGTTCCTGCATAACTGAGAGCACTAGTTAGATCTCAACTAATACTTTACCAAGCAAATTTAATGCTTTTGTTAGCATCAAAACTTTAGAGATTAAATAAACCATAACCACTTTGGTTCCAACAATCTCCTCCTTTTCGATGATGACAAAACTAATTAAATTTGAAAAGCAAAAGTCTAAGAGAGCTTGCAAGGCTCCCCCTAAGACAAAGCATTCAAAAAAAAAAAAATTAAGCAGACTAACATATAGATACAACCACTTATCATTCTTTATAAACACAGGTATATCAGAGCCATATATCAAGTAGAAATGAATATGCACAAGCAAAACACATAATAGATTTTTAAAAGATATATATTATATATAATTGTTTTTCTTTTCCTTTCTCCCCCTTTTTGTCATAGCCAAAAAGGTAAACAGGGAGTGGACCATCATTGTCAGCACAAAAAGAAGAAAAAGAAAACAAAAGTGAAGACTAAGAAGATGGAGGTGGTGGAGGAGGACTCTGAGTTTGACTCTTCTTGAAATCCATAAGAAATTCAAGCATTTTATTCACAACCTCTATGGTTGGAGCCATTGGGGTTTGAATCTGCTGATGAACATCCTCCTTGATCTTCTTAGCTATCTTGTCAACCTTTTCTTCTACTAATTTGCTAACCCTTTCATCAACCAGCTTTCCAAGAACTTATTCAATATTTGATGGCAGAGTCTTTAAGCTTTCTGCAGATTCTTGAAGAGTGTCTATAGTTCTTGACTGATCTTCAGGGTGCACTACAACTAATGCCAGAGGTTGAGAAGATTGTCTTTCAGATGAGCTCTGTTGATGACACGATTCAGCAGTGTCTTCCAAAATATCAGCAATGACAATTTGTCCACTTGCTTCATCATCAAGGTCATCTGAGATAGGCTTTGGAGTAGGTTTGGGTTTAGCTTTGATTTCCTTTGTTGCCCATTTAATAGGATAAACAAACTTCACATTCCTGCTATTGATTGGAAGTCCCCAGAGATTTTTGTATGTCATGTACCTAAAGTGTGAGAGTCCACACTTCCCTCTGACCTTTGGAATGTCTTCCTTTTCTCCATCAGATAAACCAGAGGAAGATGCCTCTCTGGTGCAGTGAATGAGATATGACTTCTAAAAATCAGCAGCTTTGTGCTCATCGATTAACTCAATGGATTCCTTATTTAGAAGGAAATCCTTCATTGAGTAATCAAAAGTTTCTTGATTAAGGTCAAGCTATGCTGATTC
Organism: Sophora flavescens; assembly: GCA_030762895.1. NCBI lineage: Eukaryota > Viridiplantae > Streptophyta > Magnoliopsida > Fabales > Fabaceae > Sophora > Sophora flavescens. The sequence goes on along the minus strand of CM061067.1, from coordinate 111,836,995 downwards.
AGCTTCAGGCATCACTCCCTCGAACCTTCTGTGCTTCATGTTCTTATCCTTGTTGAGATCCAGTATTGGCAATCTCGGATAGATTCTGTAAGGCTTGATTCCAATCCTGGTTGTTTCCTTATGCATCAACCAGGATAGAGGAACAAAATTTGCAGCCCTATCAGATCTGAGTTGGCTGAACTCCCATTTCAGCATATCAAAACAGAGTTGATCCATGAACAAGTCAACAACCCTCCCATAGAATCTGGGATGCTCAAAGGGCATCCATTTAGTGTCCCTTGGCATGATCATGGGGACACACTGAGATGATCTAGCTCTCTTCTCAGGGAGAGTAGGATGATTCTTCCTCTTGGGGTCAGTCTCCCAGACGGGTATTATGTGCCTTGTAACTCCATCAGTAATTGGCATGAATGGAGGAGTTTTGACAAGATTTGGATAAATTTTCTTGGGGGGGGGGGGGGGGATTTGGCTAAAGGTAGGTGGATGACTAAAGGCCCTAAGTCATTGTGCATTTGAGAGGGCACAATTTTGATTAATTGACATTCAGGGTGAGGTAAGTAGAGAGGTTCAATAGACTGGCTAGCTTCTTCCTCATATTCAGGTAGAGGATACCATCTGTTTGGGATGTATTCTGGTTCAAATTGGTGAGAGTGAAACAGAATTTTCCATTCTCTTTTTACTTTGGCACAATCCTCAGATTTGCCATTGTAAAGGATGGAAGTTGGGATGAGGGGAGGAAATAGAGTTCTTAAAGGTTTTGGGAAGGGAGCACCAGGGGAAATGCCATCATCTGGTTGATTGAACCAGGGATCATTGGCAGGGATAATTGGTTGAAATTGTGGTATGGATGAGGAGGCTATTTATGCGTGAGCAGGTGAAGGTGTAGGCAAGTTTGTGGTTTGGTCAGTTTGTGTTGGTTGGGGTGAAAGAGGTGTGGGAATGTATACATCATCAGTCATGTTTTGGTTGAACACTTCATTTGGAGCAGAGACGGCAATATTATCATCAGAACCAACAGTACCAGGGAAAAAATCACCTCTATTTTCTAAACTAGATACTAAGGCATTTACTGCTATTTGAACAGGATCACTAGCAGAGATGGTTACCTTAGAAGTCTTAGTTGGTATCACCTTTCTTGCAGGTTGCCTTCTAATTTGAGTTGAGACAGGCACACCGGCCTCAGCAGCAGTGACAACAGCAGAAGTTTTCTGTTTCTTCAGGATGGTACTGATAGGAACTCTGTCCTCATCAGCTTCCTCGTCCTCATTGTGTGAGAAGATGACTCTTTTTTGCTTATTCACAGCAGGAGCGTCAGTAGGTTTCCTAATAACAATGCCACCGGCTGGCCTCTTGGGGGCAGGTTTCCTTGTTGCAGTGGTCTTTTACCTAGTTTCTCTTTTTATTCCTAGGACTTCAGCATTGTTTGCCTCAACCATTTCTTCCTTGATTTTCATAGCTTCTTCTGCTTTGGCCAGGGCAACTTGTTTGTAAGTTCTTAGTTGCATGCCTGAGAGATTGCTTCTCCCAAAATCAGCAGCTGACATTCCTTTCTCAGACAGAATTTTATTCTGATCTTCTTCAGACATGGCAGAAAGGACTTCATAAACACCTTGATGCCTGAAGATTTTTTACAGAAGATGAATGTAGGGAATGGCAGGTAGATTCTCTCTATTTTGCATAGCATGTTTGAATCTGTTAAACAGAATCCAGGGAAGGTTGATTTTGGTTTCCCAGAAGAGATTGCACAGGCAGAATTTGTGGAGAGCAGAGAGGTTGTCTTTGGAGCCAGTCTTGTGTAAGACAGTCTTGTTCAGAATCTGATGGAGGATTCTGATTTCATCCTTCATTTCAGTTGACTTCCAAGAATGAGTTCTTACAGTGTCTTCTTTCATTAGGGTGACAACAACGGTCTTAGAACCACCCAAGTCTTCTTCCGAAGTATCAGTAATTACCAAACCTTCTTGGGCACAAGCGATAGCATCGGAAATGGTATTTTCAGAGACAATCACCTTCTTTCCCAACACGAAGCTAATAATCTCAGTTTCAGTGATTGTGAGTTTCCTCCAGAAGGTCCTAACAAGGTTTGGGTAGATTGATACTTTCTCTAAGAAAAAACTACCCCAACCAGCTGCATTTATATACTTGCTTACATTCAAGTTGTACTCCTCCAGAACTTTAAAATTAAAATGATGTTCAACCGCTAATTTTAGAGAATCAGTGATGTAGGAATGAACGGGGAGTGAAGATGAAGCCATTTTTGAGGTTTTAAGGTTAGGGTTCAGAGAAGCAAAGTTGAAAAGTTTCGTGAAAAATTCAGATTTTTCCGAGGGAAGAGAAGTTGCTTTACACTAAGGGTGAATTCTTCGGTACCAACGATAAATATTGGGTTAAGTTTATACTTCCTAGTTGGACCACTCAAAGGCTGACAACTCCATTAAAAAGGCCACACCAGCACCACCTTAGAGTTCACCAGGTGTTTATCTTTTATACCCCTCCCCACTTTTTACCTTGCACATTTGCCCCACAGTGACCTTAGTGCAAACCCAAAATAAATTTATTTTCCTTTTTCTTTTTTTAATCCAAAAGGACCAAGCTGCAATTGCCAACTAAAGTAAAATCTTGGATCCCCCATTTTCCCATTTGTGTTCGTCGCTCTACCCTAATCAATCCACCATTGTTTTTCTGCAACATTTTTGTTTCCCATATGTCTTCTTTCTTGTTCGACGGACCAACCTAATCCACCGCCATTGTTTTTCTGCTACGGCTTCGTATCGTATCCATATCTCCTCACTCGCGATCGACGATTTAGCCTAATTCACCACCATTGTCGACCATCATGGGTACACCATTGTTGATACCATAAGCACGAAAGTGCCCAGTCTGAATAACTAAACATAGACGAAGAGGACGAGTGGAATATTGAAGTTGTAACACCCCGATATTCGCTGCTTTATAATATCGGTAATAAATATATAAATATATATTTTCATCCGAGACTTAGAAAATGATTTTGGATAAACCAAGGTCATTTCCTTGTTATACTTATTTTCATAAGGTTACGGGGAAGTTTTTGGTTGAAAATTCAGACGGAAACCGGTCTGCCATTTTCTGTGTTTTCACTGACAGTAAAAGTTTACTGTTCATAAGACCTAATTTTAACTCGTGAACGAAATGAAAAATGTTTTTATCGTATTTACTACGATACTGGAAGTTTTGAAAATTTTGGTAAAAAATTAAAATATTATATTTGTTGCGGGTGTATACGTCGAGATATCTCTAGGAAAAGTTTGTGCCATATGAACCAAGGAGTCGGTAACGGAGCTGAGGTGATGGATTTGACCGACTTGACGAGCATTTATGACGAGCTTATCCGAGTCATAATTGCCATAATGGCGCATTTATGGTGGAATTCTATATGATTGACTGTCCTATTTTGTTCGGGATAGACGTTTTCTTGACAAAACGAGTTTCTCGATAAGACTTAGTCTAGTTACTTTTACCATTGGGGAAAGTGACCCAATCTGCATTTCTTCGGATTGATATCCTTTTAAAATTGTTATGTTCTTGTGAGAGATGAAACTTTCTTAGATTCTTGTTTGTAAAAGTGTACCGATCATACGTTTTTACTTCCCTGAATTTGTTAAAGCATCTTTATGCACATAATATTTTTGTATTCTTATCAGATTGATGAAATTCTTTTATATACTTTCTTGTGAAAGTAAGGCTTCGGGATCTTTCATTCTAGTTTTGCTTCGTGTCTGAAATTTCGAGGACAAATTTTTTTTAAGTGGGGTAGTAATGTAACACCCCGATATTCGCTGCTTTATAATATCGGTAATAAATATATAAATATATATTTTCATCCGAGACTTAGAAAATGATTTTGGATAAACCAAGTTCATTTCCTTGTTATACTTATTTTCATAAGGTTACAGGGAAGTTTTTGGTTGAAAATTCAGACGGAAATCGGTCTGTCGTTTTCTGTGTTTTCACTGACAGTAAAAGTTTACTGTTCAGAAGACCTAATTTTAACTCGTGAACGAGATGAAAAATGTTTTTATCGTATATACTACGATACTGGAAGCTTTGAAAATTTTGGTAAAAAAAATAAAATATTATATTTGTTGCAGGCGTATACGTCGAGATATCTCTAGGAAAAGCTTGCGCCAGATGAACCAAGGAGTCGGCAACGGAGCTGAGGTGATGGATTTGACCGACTTGACGAGCATTTATGACGAGCTTATCCGAGTCATAATGGCCATAATGGCGCATTTATGGCGGAAGGTATCTTTTGCCTGAAAATGACCATTTTACCCTTGGCTCTTCATGAAAATTACAAGTCATGCCATTGAGAATTTTTACCAAATCCAACCAAAACCTCAAGGCTCCTTCCTCCATTCCAAGAACTTGGACATCATTTTTCCTAACCCATAAATGAGCATTTATGTTAAGAGGATAAGTTATAAGGCAAAGTCATTCTCTAATCAATCACCCGAAACTGCCACGAAATTCTGGTCAATTTCTGCTCTGAATCTCGTAAAACTTTAAACATGAAAGTTGTTCATCTTTCTCTGTTCTTTCCAACGACTAAATATCATCCAAAATGGACAAGTATGTTGAGAGATATGCCCAAATTACTAAAACTGTTCTAAATCCTCATCATGTTCATCTTTCTCTCCATGTTTCTCAAGAACACCATGAGAAATTTGTGAAGAACATCATCAAGATCATCCTTTTATTTGATCATAAAGAGGTAGTCTCTCTTAATCTTGCTATTCTAAGCTTTTATCTTCACAAGATTCTTGAGTTTATGCCTTTGATCATCATGTTCTTCATATGAGTCAAAGTTCTTGAAGCTTTCTTCAAAAATTCATAACTAATTCTAGAAAAATCCTTTTGACATGAGACCAATTGCTATGATCTTATAATCATCTATATTTTCATCATCTAGAAGCATAAGATCATGAGAAATTTATTTCCCTAGTTTGTGGACTGGGCCGCACCTAGGTCAATATCATGTTTATGGATTTTGTTTCATCTTCATGTCTTGATTCATGATTCAATCTTCAAGTACCTTGATAGTTCTTGTATGTAAGTACATAGAATATCAACAATCAAACCCTAACCTATTTGTTTCATAAAGGCCAAAATCCTAGCTATGAATATTTGATGGATTTTTGATTCAAATGTTGTCTAGTAACACTTTAATCCAACTCTAGGTTTTGTATGTTGGTTAAATCCAAGAGTTGAGAAAATTTTAAAACCTCTAGCCTAAAATCTTGAGAAAAACAGAAACCCTAGTTCTTGGAACTAGATGAGTTTTAGTTCATGTTCTTGGTTCATGATCTTAGATTAAGTGCTTAATCATGTTTAAGTTACTTATGGATCTTAAATCCCTAAGTTAACAAAATTTTAACATTCCTAACCTAGAAAAGTTGTTGAGGCCGAACCTTAACCTCCATGAGTCAAGTATGTTTTTGTTTGATTTGATTTATTTTGGTTGCAATTCGTTATGAAGGAATCGATCGGATTGGTTTGACCTAAAGCCAACGGAGGAAACTGGATCAAATCGGGAGATTATTTGAAACCGTTAGTTTGAGTCTTCAAGAGGTAAGGGGAGCTTACCTGAGGGATTTTTCTCAATAACTATTTGTTTTTAGTGTGGTTATTTGTTTTGTTGTTTACGTTGTGCTGTTTATCTGTGTATCGGTGTTTGATATGCTTTTAATTTATTTAATTATCTGCAGTCGTATATGATATTGTTATGATGCATGATCTGCCTGGGGATATAATTCTGATAATTGTTGTTGAATGTTATTTGTGAGTGTTGTTTGAGAAGCCTGACAGTGGTCAGTGCACAACCGATTAATCAGATAAAAGCTTTAATAAGCTGTGAAAATTATATTCAATGTTTTATGGGAAATCACTAGTGTAATAAGTGTTTTTTATGTCAGTTAAAATTGATTTTTTACGTCATAATACTGACTGACGTAAATACAGCTAACGTTAAAAGTTAAAATTTTAACGTCAGTTGAGAAGTGACGTTAAATATAAAACTATTAACGTCGGTTCTTTAACACAACTGACGTTAATTTTGTCAAAATTAACGTCAGTTCTTTAACACAACTGACGTTAATTTTGTAAACGGCGTAATTTTGTTAAAACTAACATCAATGTATAAAGACGGTTAAAGGTCTTAAGTTGTAATGTTAATAGTGTAATGTATATTTTATAAAATACTATTAACGTCAGTTGTTTGATACAGCTGACGTTAATAGTATTTTTTTTTAAATTCAGTTTTAAAAAATCACTCCCCTCAGCTATCCCTGCATTCAGTAAATATCCCAGTAACACAGAATATCACACACATTACAGAATTGCAAAGGAAAAATGGAACAATGATCCATATGTATGCCTGTTCAGAAACAATATATATTTATTAACATAGGTTATAACTCAAAATAAATACAGAAATATAAATAAAAATAAATGTATACTAAGTTTAAACTACCTATATCAATATCCCTTCGTGATGATCATCACGAGTGGCATGTACATCGTCCACCCGTGTCTTCTCGATTATAGTAGGCATGTTTGTTGAAAAAGAAGGAGTCTCAGGAATATCAAGATTTGAATCTTCATTTTCATCACTACCATTATACATGCTTTTTCCTTGGAGAACCACAGACAACCTTTTGTTAGAAGGATCAGTGATGTAGAACACTTGTTTTGCTTGGGAAGCCATTATGAAAGGCTCATTTATATGACCTAACTTGTTGAGGTCTACCAATGTGAACCCCAATTCATCGGTTTGTACACCACCGTTACTATCAACCCACTTACATTTAAATATCGGCACCGTAAGCTTAGTGTAATCGAGCACCCAAATATCTTCAATATATCCAAAGTAAGGTCTCGGTGCTTTAACGGGTTTTGTGTCCTTTTCACTAGAGAAGTGCATTGCTTCGGCCACGATCATAACCCCACTATTTTGCATGGTACTCTTGTTATCTTGTTCCTTTGTATAAAAGGAAAAGTTATTTATGTCATATCCGCTCCAACATATGACGTTGAAGCTAGGTCCACGTACTAGCCATCTTACGTCATCAAAAGCAGTGCTACCATCCTTAAGCATTTCTTCCTTGAACCATGGTAAGAAAGTCTTGTTATGCTTGTTCAACAACCACCTTTCGCTCATTCGAGGGTTTTCTTGATTGACTTTTCTTTTATGTTCAAATAAGAAAGGCTGAACACATTCGATGTTGTTCAATACATACAAATGTGCTTGAAGCACTTCCTCCCGATCCTTCCTATTAATTCTTAAGCCATGTGTACCCTTACCTTGACATCTGATCTCATCATGCCGAGGCTTAGGAACCCCTATAGGATCCGTGTTATGAAGGTAGTCCGAACAAAACTCAATAGCTTCTTCTGCAGCATACCTTTGAACAATAGATGCTTTCGGACGATGAGGATTCTTCACATACCCTTTCAAGATCTTCATGTAGCGCTCAACTGGGTACATCCATCTCAGAAAAACCGGCCCACATAATCTAATCTCCCTCACCAAATGAACAATTAAGTGAACCATTATGTCAAAAAAGGAAGGAGGAAAATACATCTCCAATTGGCACAAGATTGTAGCAGCCTCAACTTCCAAGTCATCCAACATACGGGGGTCAACGACTTTGCTACATATAGAATTGAAGAATGAGCACAACCGAGTAATGGCATGTCTCACATTTTTTGGAGCAATACCACGAATAGCAACGGGCAGAAGTTGTTGCATCAAGATGTGACAATCATGAGACTTTAAGCCAACCAATTTAAGATCACTAGAGACAAGCCTCTTCATATTTGAAGAGTAACCATGTGGAACTTTGATGCCCTGAAGACACCCGCATAAACTTTGTCTCTTTTTTTTTGACAAAGTATGACATGCTGGCGGCAAATAAGTCCACTTACCATCCTCAACAACTGGAGCTAACTACTCTCGTATACCCATATCAACGAGGTCGAGACGAGCATTCACACCATCCTTTGTCTTGCCCTGAATGTTGAGAAGCATCCCGATCACACTATCACACACATTTTTCTCCACATGCATCACATCATGCAGTGTTTGACATCAAGCTTGCCCCAGTATGGAAGATCAAAGAATATCGACCTCTTTTTCCATATGTTTTTCTCAGCAGCTTTACCTTTCTTTTTGGACTTGACGAATATAACATCGATGCCCTTTACCCTCTGATAAACCTGCTCTCCAATTAAGGCCGCCGGCGCTTCTTCTGTATCTTGGCATCCATTAAAAGCTTTTTTCATCTTACGATATGGGTGATCACGTCTAAGAAATCTCCGATGCCCAAGGTAAACCGTCTTCTTTCCATGATGCAACTGAGTGTAGCATGTGCCTTCTTCACATATAGGGCATGCTTTATGCCCCTTGACACTGTACCCGGACAAGTTACCGTATGCTGGAAAGTCGTTGATGGTGCAAAATAACATGGCACGAAGCTTGAAAGTCTCATGAGAATACCCATCAACTACATCAACACCTTCCACCCACAGCGTTTTCAAGTCTTCAATCAAGGGACCTAGATAAACATCTAAGTCATTTCCCGGTTGCTTTGGGCCCGAAATCATCATAGAGAACATCATGTGTTTGCGATTCATGCACAACCAAGGGGGCATGTTGTAAATTACCAACAGAACAGGCCATGAACTATGAATACTACTCATGTTACCATAAGGATTCATTCCATCCGTAGCAAGTCCAAGCCTTAGGTTTCTTGGCTCAGTGGCGAAATCCGGAAACATAGTATCGATATTCTTCCATTGAATAGAATCAGCCGGATGACGAACCTTTCCATCACGTTTCCTCTCATCATTATGCCATCTAAGATTCTTCGCATCTTTCGCATTGGCAAACAATCACTTGAACCTTGTAATTATTGGAAGATACCACAACACCTTCGCAGGAGGACCCTTTTTTCTCACATCATCAAGATCATCATCATCATCACCACCCTTCACTTTGTATCGTGATAACCCACATTTGGGGCAATCGTGATTGTCTTCATGAACACCGATGTACAATATGCAATCATTGGGGAATGCGTGTATCTTCTTATACTCCATACCCATAGGACACAATACCTTCTTGGCCTCATAGTTACGGTCAGGCAATGTGTTGTCCTCCGGAAGCAAGTCTTTCAACACTTCAAGCAATTCCGTGAAGCTTTTATCGGTCCAACCATTTCTCGCCTTCACACAAACCAATTTTAGCACCGCCGACAACCGTGTATGAGTAGTACACCCTGGATATAAAGGTTTATCCGCATCACCACACAACCTATCATACACATGAGCTCGATGAAAAGATTCTTGTCCAATATCACGGATCATGTCCTCTACTCGATCATCCTCCATATCTATGTCAACATCCTTACTTTGGGAGACACTTGCCGTACTACTCAACAACACATCACCATGCCATATCCATCTTGTATAACTCAAGCAAATCCCTTCACAAATCAAATGAGTAAGTATATTCTTCACCCTACATTTCCTCGTATTCAAACACTTGACACAAGGACAACAGAACATTCCATTACTATTAGGAACATTCCTTTGAGAAAATTCTATAAATTCTCCCACCCCCTTCAAATAATCAGCACTAGTATGCTTACAAACCATCCAACTACGATCCATAACTAGATAGGTCCTATAGATATACAAAACATATATCCAATATAAGGACAATACGGGAGATTGAAAACTATAGTTTTTGAAGATTGCCAAGCACTGGTCACAGCCTGGCAGTGATGTCCATCACGGCCGTAACGTGCCAACTGAACCAGACCATCACAGGCAGAACTGATCACGGCCTAGCCGTGATGAGCATCACGGCCGTGACAGATCAACCTGTAGAGCAACATGCACTCAAAACCAAAAATAGAGACGTACGTTCCAAACAACTCAAACTCACGGTTTCAAGTTTCAACTACTGAGACTACAGTTTCAACATTCAATCAAAACCAAAAATAAAAAAATGTGCCCTAAAGACTCACCAGAAATAGGTGCTCGCGTGGTGGTGGGGAGGGGAGCTCGAGTGGTGGCCAACGTTCGATGTGGTTACTGAGAGCAGAGGGACAAGGAGAGTTAGTGCACAGGAAGGGGAAAGAGAGATGTAAAGTTATTGGAAAGAATGAATGGAAAGACATAGTTAGGGTTAATAGTGTACATGACGGTGGTGGCGAAGAAGCCCTCGCAGTGGTTGCGGTGGAGATGAGCTCGCGATTAGGGCAGAGTGAGAGTGAGAGTGAGGGTTAAGAGTGAGGGTTGAGCGTGATGAAAAGAGAAAAGAGACGTACAGAGCGAAGTGCAGAAGGCGTGCGGGTGTAAACCAAAATAAAACAACATTTGACGTCAGTTGTTTGTAAAGACTGACGTTAAAGGTCGTATATTTAACGTCAGTTATCTTAAGAAACTGACGTTAAAAGTGTATACCTTTATCCAAAAACATTAATTCCTTTGACTATTTATTTAATTGAAGTAAAAATAAAACTTTTAACGTCAGTTGTATAAAAAACTGACGTTAAAAATAAAAAAAATTTATTTTAAAAGCACTTTTAACGTCAGTTTTTGAAGACAACTGACGTTAAAAGTGTATATCTGCAAAAAAATTCATTCCTTTGACTACTGTGCTAACCCATGCACCTTGAAACTTAATCCTCTTAATGAGCATTAAGTTTATAGATAAGTTTTCAAGAAAATCAGAGAGAGACTATTCTCTATATAAAGTGCCATTCTTCTGTATCAGTATGTAAATACACCCTCTTCTTTTCCTCTATATTTCGTGCGTTTTCTATTCCTTCACAATATGGTTCTATCACATTTGAGACTTTTGTTATTTCTTACTATACCTATACTTAAAGGTCTCTGTCTTAATGGTCAAAAACTTCTGAGGTTGAGTAAATCACATAATATGACTCCCTGTCTTTATTCCATCTCCTCCCCAAGCGATTGTGGATAAAGCACAGATGGAGCATCAAGGACTTCAAATGAGCAGGGAGGGGATCGATGCATCCATTGGAGTTTGAGGACAGAACTGAGAAGAAATTGATGTTGAAGCAGAAACTTTTTAATATTTTAGTGCTATGTTGCAGAATTTTTTTATCTTTTAATCATGTAATTGTAACTTATGAATCGCTTCAATGAGATACGATTTGATTATACATATAACACTTTTATGTTAAGTGTTTATTTATTTTAATTTTCACAAGAATATGTTTACTAATTCAAGCTAATTAATGTAGATTAAAAATAAACTTGTTTAATATTTACACAAGTTCTTTACACAACTGACGCAAATAGTGATTTAATATTTACAAATTACCACCACCTCATTTTTAACGTCAACATAATTTATGACTACTAAGTTCCCGTATATTACATTATTTCCAATATTCATTCTGCACGTTTATAATTTATAGGATTATTTACGTCAGCTATTTATTATACTAAAGTAAAAAACCACACTTTAATGTCAATTGTATAAAAAACTGACGTTAAAAATAAATATGACTGCTAAATTGCCACCACCTCATTTTTAACGTCAACTTAATTTATGACTGCCAAGTTCCCGTATATTACATTATTTCCAATATTCATTCTGCACGTTTATAATTTATAGGATTATTTACGTCAGCTATTTATTATACTGAAGTAAAAACCACACTTTTAACGTCAGTTGTATAAAAAACTGACGTTAAAAATAAATATTTTTTATTTTAAAAACACTTTTATCGTCATTTGTATTAAACAACTGACGTTAAAGGTGTATAAGTTTCTGCAAGAATTCATTCCTTTGACTACTGTGCTACTTACCCATGCACGTTGTAACTTAATCCTCTTAATGAGCATTAAGTTTATAGGTAAGTTTTCAAGAAAATCAGAATAGCTTAGTAACTTCATCCCTTGCTCCTATAAATAGCTTCCTTCCATCCTTTTAATTTTCTGCTTCACAATATGGCTCTGCCGTGGAGATTAACTTCATCACTCTTTCTTCCTATTCCTAGACTCAAAGGTCTTTGTCTTAATGGTCAAACAACTTCTGAGGTTGTGTAAATCACATAACATGGGTGATAAGGTTGTGTAAATCACATAGTGTGAGTTGCTCACCTTATCATCTTTCTGGAGAATCGGTAGCTACAGCACCAGAACGTCAGCTTTGGAAGCAAATGACTGTTCTAAGACCATTGCTGAAACAGATCGGGTGCACCCTTGCTCAGCCGCTCTAGAAAACTCGGTCGCTCGACTCTCCTCTCTTGCTCACCCGTGAAGGGAACGAAGCCTCAACAAATGTTTAGGATTTTAAACCCTTTCAATGTAACTTTTTATAGGATTTTAAACCCTATCAATGTAACTTTTTATAGGATTTTATAGGATTTTAAACCCTTTCAATGAATGAGATCCGGTTTGGGTTATTGATTCAACTTATACTTCACACATATATTTTAGTTTTCAAAACAGAAACACAAAACATCAAAGCAATTGTGAAACTGAAACTTGGAGGAAGGCAATGCAGAAGGGTACGTATAATAGATAAAAAAATTTATTAAAATAACCTTTAACGTCTGTTGATGAAAGAACATAAGTTAAAAGTGAAGTGATGCACTTTTAACGTCAGTTCAATGAAGAACTGACGTTAAAAGGTTAACTTTTAACGTCAGTTGTTAATTGAACTGATGTTAAAAGTGAGTCACTTCACTTTTAACGTCAGTCCTTAAAACAACTGACGTTAAAATTGAATTAATGAAGTCAGATATTTACAAAATTGCCACCGCCTCCTTTTTAACGTCTAGCTTTTGGTTAACTAACGTAAACCTTTACCGTCTAATGTATATTTTCCACTAGTGAATGTTGGGAGATAATAGTGGTGGAAAATATTATTTTGAAAAAAATAATGAGTTTTTAGAAATATTATTATTTTAATGATTTGTTAGTGTAAAAGTAATTTATGAGTAACAATGAGAGCGAAACCGTGAAAATATTTTTGCACTGCTAAGTTTTACGTAAGAAATTCCAGAATATTATAAAATAGTATTTAATGAAATTAATGGGTGAAAATAAGTTAATTTTGATTTTATAAAATTAATTAAGTGGAAAAAGCTAAATTTTGGCTTAAAAAGATTTTAAAATGAAAAGTGACGGCAAATTTGGAAAAGTGTAGACGGCAAGAATTTTGAAACGGCAGTGCATATTTTGAGGAAGTTAAAACCTCAAGTGACTCATTGGTTTGTGAAAAACTAAGTTTTATTATTTAAGGATTTTATTAATGAATTTTCAATTTGAAAAGAAATTCTGAAAATCAAGAATTAATTCAACCGTTTTGAAAGTGCAGTTGAACTTAGTAACCGAGACGTCGGGGTACTAAGGTTATGTGTTGTTATGAACTTGGGGTCATTTGGACTTTGAGGTTCGGTACTGTATACGTGGTGTATAGCGTATTTAAACATTTAAGATGTTTTCTATTACCACGAACCTAAGACTGGTGCATCGGTCGAGAGGTGTCGTGATTGAGCACTCAGACAGTGATGTCCTGTGTTTTAATGAAAGTTTTAAAAATTGTTAAAACTGTGTGAGTCATAAGCCATTTTGAGCTTCGGCTAAGAAAGATTGAACATAAAGAAAAGTGTCAAGAACAAAGTATTTTTGCATGCATTTGGCAGACGTGCCGTTATGTTGTGACTGCGTGTCTGTGACTATGCGTCTGTGACTGTGCGTCTGTGGCCGTGCGTGCGTGTGGTCGCGCGTGTTCTGCGGATCGCGTGTCCGTGGGTCAGGGCCTGTAACTATCGAGTCTGATCAACTCATCACAATGTTGGAGATATCTCATGAGATTAAGTATGAATGTTTAGATGATGAATTGAAGTGTTCATGCATAGTTTTCTAACGTTGATGTTTGGGGTATGGAACCCATTGATAAACTGTATGTTATAATATGGATTGCTTATGTTGTTATAAACATGTATATGTGTATGTGTCTTCTTTTGTGCGAGCATTTAGTTATCGTGTTAAATCCATATATTGGCGTCTCACCCTTACAAACATATCAGAGTCGCACAAGGGGTATGACCTCTACAAGAAGGAGAAGGCTGTCTAGTTCGGGGCATGTTGTTGCTGCTTCTATGGGTGGTAGTTTCAGTTAGTTACGACCATCTTAGGTCCTATTGTGTTATATTAAGTTTTAAGAATAAATTAAACTGGTAAGGATCTAGGTGTGAAAACATATGAGGCAGTATAGTTGTATAACTTATATACAGTATGTATTTAAGTGTGGTTTGATTTCGTTGTTGTTGTCTTGAGGATTAAAAGAAAAAATTTTATCACCATATTTTGAAAAGATGAACGTTGAGAAAACATTATTTTCCGAAAGCAACCAGCAAATTAAGTTTTATTTCCGTAAACGGGTAGCAATATGATGACCCAAGTTAGGGTGTCACATTAGTAGATGTCGAATTCAACCAACCAGAAAGCTCGTTCTGTTAGTGTGAGTGCCAATCCATATTTTGTTCGTTATTTGAAATTATTGTTTTGGTTGATTGTTTAAAAATTGTTGTTTAAATTCCCCCATATTTGTTTCGATTAACCTCCTTCTAGCTTCCCATATCATATGTATAGTGTTATACGCTACTTAATTTGATTTTTACTGTGTATATTGTATGTTCTGTTTTGTTTTAGATGGTTGATGTTCAGGTGGAAGACACTGTCGATCTCAGCCATGATTCAAAATGGAATAACAATAGAAGTACAAGTAATGTTGTTATTGGTAATAACAATGAAAATAAGGAAGATGGAGATGAAGGCTTGAAAAGGATAACTGAATTGTCGTTGGATGACATCTTTGGCTTGGAATTTGCATCTGAAGTTGAAGCATGTAACTTCTACTTTTCATATGCTACACTACTACAGAAAAGGGTTTTAGTAGCGCACTTTCAGTAGCACTTCAATGAAAAACGCTACTAAAAAATAGGTGGAAGGTTTTTAATAGCGCTTCCTTAAGAGAGCGCTATCTATTCCTTATTCTAAGACAGCACTCCTTTAAGGAAACGCTATTAAATGTAGATTGATAGGAATAGATAGCGTTTTCTTGAGGAAGCGCTATTATAAGTAAGAGAATAGATAGCGTTTCCTCAAAAAAACGCTATCATAAGTAAGTAAATAGATAGTGCTTCTTTGAAAAAGCGCTATCTATTCCCTTTTTACTAAATATTTTCCTTTGCTCACCATAACTCTTTCTCTCACGCGACTCTATTTTCCCTAGCTCGTTCTCAAATTCACGCAGCCTGTATATTCCCTCGTTCTCAAAACCTTGCTAAACTCAAACCCTACCCTCGCGACTTCCAGTATTGCGTCGTTGTGTTTCCCTCATTTCCCTCTGCCACGCCTAGATTCCACTGCTCGCGACCGTGTTTCACTCACTCACGTTTCTTCCCCGATCCAAACTCACCACTTCTTCTCTAATCCAACTTTCCTGGTGGTGACGAACAAAACATAGAAGAGTCTGGGGAAGAAATCGAGAAGAGGAAGGGAGGTCAACAATGCATGCACAAAGTGAAATAGAGGGACCCGCGCAAAGAAGGAAGCATAACCCTAAACAGAGAAGAGAAGAGAAGGGAAAGATCGATCCATTGGGAACGCGCGCGTGAGAGTAAAACAAGTTTTCTTCATTTGTCGTGGTTGCCACCATCATTTCCATTAGCCATCAGGTCTGAGATCCTCTCTTTTGTCTCTTGAATTGAAATTGTTGACCGCGAATGGAATTGTGGTAGGAATGATGAAGATTGTCATACCGTGTAAATTGTATGCAAATCACATTAGCATTTTAGTTCAAACGTTCATTTCATATTAATCATCACTTGTTTTCTTTTCTTTCTTTTTTTTTTGCTGAAAAGTAAAGTCGACTCTGTTACAAGAGAATTGCTCAATCAAACTATGGAGTTGTGTTCAAGTCAGTTAAAAACCATTGCCACTCAAACATGTACATCCCCTAATATTCAGAAAATAGAACTTCACTAGAGAATGGTAAATAGTCAGAAAATTTTCAAGAATGGTAAATGGTGCCAATAAATTGAGTTTCTATGTGGCCTTATTTGGTTGAGTTGTAAGACCAAATCCAAATGGAAAGAGAGGATCATAATGAGAATCTCCAACATTCCTTGAAAGCTTGCCACTAAAACCATAGTCACCAAACAAGACATCAGTCACACCTTGTCCCTCAGAACCTGGAAGCCAAGCAGCAACAAGGGACTCAATGATGTCAAGATATGGTTGTATAACCACTGGACGACCAGAGATGAGTGTTGTTCTTTTTGATGTTTAAAAGAGCTGAATGTTGTGGTTTTTACTGTTTAATAGATAGAGTATTGATACTTGAACGGGTCTGAGTATAATGATTGTGAGAAAAAAAACTTAAAATTAAATTGACAAGCTTTTTCTATGTTCTGGCAGGCGAAGATGTTATCTTTATTGCCAATGATTGGCACACTGCTCTTCTTCCATGCTACTTGAAATCTATGTACCAGTCCAGGGGGATTTACAAGAATGCAAAGGTGATAATTTATTTACTTTTTAAGTGTATGAAATCATTTTTGCATTTCATGATCATTCTCAGGAATCTGATGTTCCTTTGGTCAATCATGGCATGTTGCATTTTGTATTCATAACATAGCCTACCAGGGGAGGCATTCATTCTCAGACTTCTCTCTTCTCAATTTACCTATTGAATTCAGGAGCACTTTTGACTTCATTGACGGGTATGATACCCTTATCTTTATTTTTAAAACACACATTACAACATGGCTTTTGTGTTTATATACTTAACTGTTCTACATCCAACCGTGTTCATGTCTCTTTTGTTTCTTTTTCAGGCATCATAAGCCTGTGAAGGGAAGGAAAATTAATTGGATGAAGGCTACAATATTAGAATCGGACAGGGTGTTAACTGTAAGTCCATATTATGCCCAGGAACTTGTTTCTGGAGAGGAAAGAGGTGTTGAATTGGACAATATAATTCGTTCAGCTGGCGTCACCGGTATCGTGAATAGCATGGATAATCGAGAGTGGAGTCCATTAACTGACAAATACATAGATGTACACTATGATGCAACAACTGTAAGTAGCAGCTTCTTTTAAATTTGTTTCCTCATTGACATGAGCCACTGAAATCCATGCTCAATAAAACTGTCATTCTTAGGTCACTGAAGCAAAACTTGTGCTGAAAGAAGCCCTTCAGGCAGAAGTTGGCTTGCCTGTTGACAGGAATATCCCTGTGATAGGGTTCATTGGCAGGTTAGAAGAGCAGAAAGGTTCATATATTCTTGTATCAGCTATCTCAAAGTTCATTGACCAGAATGTTCAGATAATAATTCTTGAAAGTGTCTTCATTTGATTGTTGTTCTCTTTTTTTAACTGAGTCCATATTACTGATGATACTGATACCTAAACAAAGTTAAGCTTATGATTCATATTCTTGTTTCTTCAGGGAACTGGCAAGAAGACCATGGAGAAACAAATTGAGCAACTAGAGGAATTGTATCCTGACAAGGCTAGAGGGGTAGCAAAATTCAATGGTCCCTTGGCTCACAAGATTATTGCTGGAGCTGACTTTATAGTAATCCCAAGTAGATTTGAGCCATGTGGTCTAGTTCAGTTGCATGCTATGCCATATGGAACGGTAGAGTTTATATGCCTTTTTTTCTTTCCCTCTATTTCTTTCTCATCTATCTACACCTTGGTGTTCCATGACAACTTTTTTTGATGTTTAAACATTAAATGGTGGTGTGACCTTGCAACAGGTGCCCATAGTTTCCTCAACCGGTGGACTTGTTGACACCGTACAAGAAGGTTTTACTGGATTCCACGCGGGAGCATTCAACGTAGAAGTAAGTAGAGAAATAGTCTTGTTTCACTTTGATAGAGGAGTGAAACTTATAAGATTATAACTGGGTTTGTTCTTTAGTGTGAGGTTGTTGATCCAGCTGATGTGGATAAGTTAGCTACAACTATCAAGAGAGCCCTTCAAATGTATGGCACCCTTACTTTGAAAAAGATGATCCAGAATTGTATGGCCCAAGACTTTTCATGGAAGGTAAGCATGCAGCATGCTGTTGTGTGAAACGTCAGTTTTGCTTATGTCATGGCACATTGCAAAGTGCAAAACATGTTTACACCTTTAGAGGTATAAACCATAAGAGGGAAATGCAATTCATCTAATTATTGAGCAATTATGATACAGGGACCTGCAAAACAATGGGAAAAGGTGCTGTTGAGCCTAGGCGTCGCTGGCAGTGAACCTGGAATCGATGGGGATGAGATTGCTCCTCTTGCAAAGGAAAACATTGCCACTCCTTGAGCATCATCGTTGATATCCCGATTTCTAATACAGTCACCGTCAAGAACTTTATCAAACACTTGCATGCAGTCTGCTTGTAGATGGAGCCACCAGCTCATTGTTTGATCAAGGAGTTTAAGTTTTAAGGAAGGCACCTAGTAGTTTTATAATGGAACTTGAGTGTAAAGGTCTTTTTCAAGCAATGTATAAAACTTAAACTAACATAAGGTTTTTATTTTTTATTTTTTATTTAAAGCAAGGTCTGTAAGCAATCAATGAAATTTGAAGTACCTAAGTTGCCTAAGTTCAATGTAAGTGAATAAAGGCCGAGCTGATGTTGCCAAAACTGTTCTTTATCTGGCAATGAAACTATGCTATGAATCATAGGATATGTTATCGGCATTAGTCTTGGACTTATGCACCATTTCTACCCATTTCTACCCATTTCTAGGTACAATGAAGACTAATGCAAATTTAAGTTGTGTGCTAGCATCGAGGTTAACATGTTTTTATCACGGTGGGAAATGTAGAAAAACAGTGAATAATGAAAAAAAAGGGGGGGATAGGTAGCACTTTCTTGAGAAAACACTGTTTAAAGTGACAAATAGACAACGCTTCCTTGAGAAAGCGCTGTCTAAAGTATGCAATAGATTGTCTTTAGACAGCGCTTTCTCAAGGAAGCGCTACCTATTCCTACTTTCAGTAGCGCTTTATTGAAAAAACGCTGCCTAAAGTGACAAATAGATAGCGCTTCCTTGAGAAAGCGCTGTCTAAAGTATGTAATAGATTGTCTTATTACAAACTTTAGACAGCGCTTTCTCAAGGAAGCGCTACCTATTCATACTTTCAGTAGCGCTTAAAAAAGCGTTACTGAATCTCTCCCACCTTCAGTAGCAGGTGAATAGATAGCGCTTTGAAGCGCTACTAAAGGCAAAAAAAAAAAAAGCGCTACTGAAGCCCTTTTTTGTAGTAGTGCTAAGACCTAAGAGTCAAGGTGTCGTGGCTAGAAAAGATGAAATTCGTCGGGATGCGATGGGAGAGATAAACATGCGTCAGTTAGTTTGCAATAGGGAGGGCAAGAAGCTCTGATTTCCTTGAAGAGCTGAAGAAGCTAATCTATGGCAACTTCTCTCCTACCAAGTTTAAAGAACAATGGGAGGCTGTAATTGGTAAATATGTCCTGCATAATAACAAATGGGTAAAAAAAATTATAAGTTGAAGGAATCGTGGGCTAGTGCGTACTTGCGTGATATGTTATTCTACGACATTAGAACAACCTCGATGTGTGAAGGCATTAACTCCTTCATCAAGAGAAATGTGCAACGAAGGAACAACTTAGTTGATTTTTTGCACAATTTTGAGCGCGCTTTGAAAGAATACAGACACAATGAATTGATGTCCGATTTCAGGTCTTCATACAGACACAAATAATACAGACACAAAGAATATCACTGATGCTACCCATAGGACTTGGTCGAGGAAAATAGACCTAGAAAGGCCCAATCAACCAAGATGGACCCAAATTGACTAAAATGTCCCAATATGACAAATAGTCACCCATGATGTTCCGGAATGCCCTTATGGCCCAATATGAGTAAATAGGCCCGATAAGATTAGTATGGCCCAAGTTGGCCCAATTCGAGAAAACACGTCGAATAGGACTTGGTCGAGGAAAATAGACCTAGAAAGGCCCAATCAACCAAGATGGACCCAAATTGACTAAAATGTCCCTACATTATGGTGTGAAATCTTGGACTATGTTATTAATCCATTATGTGACTATGGATATTTTATGGAAATTGTGGATATTACTTACCCTGCTATATATGTTCATGTGTTATTTCTTCGACTGTTTTTTATCATATTGTTGTGCAGCGTACTAGGACCTAGGACCTTGGCATTTCCCATGATGACTATGAGTATGGTAATCCCAGTATTTGTCCTTTGTCATTTTTACTTTGCCATTGATTCCTAAACCTCTGTACTGAATGTTACTCTGAATTTTGAATGACAGATAATAAATCTCATGAAGAGGCTTTTACTCTATTCTTTTTGATGGAGTTGCTGCCACTGTGTGCTCGCTGACTGTCTTCAACATTTTGCCTCTTCATCACTGGAACTGTGCTAATTAGATTAGACTGATAGAAGATTGTACTTTCATATCAACTGTTTATGCTAATGTCTTTGTAGAATGTAACTTATAGGTATTGAATTGTCCAAATTGTAATGTAGGAAGTGAGTTATATGAAGTACATCAACTATGATATGTTGGTTTCCCAGGTTGGAAAAAATGTTCTGATTGTTTTTGCTGTAAATGTTAATGAATGAAATGAGCATTTCCTTATTTAAATATTTCTGGTGAGTTGTTGTTGCTGTGCACACATTCTTGAACCAGGAACTTGTTGTAAAAGTCTACTAATAGCTAGATTAAACCATCTCTTAGTAAGATACATACATAAATAAAAAAGTAACCAAAATAGGGAACCAAAATTGTGCCAAAGCACTAAGGCCAAAACAATCATCGTACATGGATTTATTCTCCTTAAACACAATCTGATTACACTGCATACACTTAGAAAATACATTATTGGGTAACTGCATAACATAAAGGAACCAAAATAGTGGCCTATAATTGTGCCAAAGCACGTAAAAGGGCAAAAAAAAACTCATTGAAAATGCATTGTTCTATCGAACAGAACTTGCACACACCCAGCAACTTGCACTAATTCACTCTTTTGATACTCTATATACTTAGAAAATTATTGGGTAACTTCATAACACAGCAAAATCATGGACAACAATCAAAGATGCATGAACAAGTTCAATGAGCAATCAAAGGAAAACATTAAAGGAAGAACTTGGATGATTCAAAGACCAAAGACGAAGATCAAGGAATCATCAAGACAAGAGCTTAACGAAGGAATTAGTTTTAAGTCTTAGATGATCTATAAGGTATCTCTTATTCACAAAAAGCTCATTTGAAAAGAAGCATGAAGAAAATCATTTTTCATAACCTGCATTAAAAGGAATAATTTTTCGTAAATGAAAATGATTTTGGAAATAAGATTTCTAAGCGCTCGTCCAACACTAAGATTTCTAAGTGCATGTCCAATAAAGTGAACCAAGCAGATGTCCAATAAAGTGAACCAAGCAGACGTCCAATAGAAGAAGGCTAAGAGGAGGGTGGAGGTGGTGAAGCAGACGTCCAATAGAAGAAGGCTAAGTGAACCAAGCAGACATCCAATAAAGTGAACCAAGCATGTTTATCTCTCCCATCGCATCCCAGCGAATTTCATCTTTTCTAGCCACGAAACCACGACTCTTAGGTCTTAGCATATGAAAAGTAGAAGTTACATGCTTCAATTTCAGATGCAAATTCCAAGCCAAAGATGTCATCCAACGACAATTCAATTATCCTTTTCAATCCTTCATCTCCATCTTCCTTATTTTCATTGTTATTACCAATAACAACATTACTTGTACTTCTATCGTTATTCCATTCTGAATCATGACTGAGATCGACATTGTCTTCCACCTGAACATCAACCATCTAAAACAAAATAGAACATACAATATACACAGCAAAAATCAAATTGAGCAGCGTAGAACACTATACATATGCTATGGGAAGCTAGAAGGAGGTTAATCGAAACAAATATGGGGGATAACATCAGAGAACAACCATTTTAAATATCATTCAGCGGTAATTTAAATAATCAATTTTTAAATAATCAACCTAAACAACAATTTTAAAATAATCAACCAAAACAATAATTTCAAATAATGAACAAAATGGGGATTGGCACTCATATTAACAGAACGAGCTTTCTGGTTGGTTGAATTCGACATCTACTTCAATATTCCACTCGTCCTCTTTGTCTATGTTTAGTTATTCAGACTAGGCACTTTCGTGCTTATGGTATCAACAATGGTGTACCCATGATGGTCGACAATGGTGGTGAATTAGGGTGAACCGTCGATCGCGAGTGAGGAGATAGGGATACGATACGAAGCTGTAGCAAAAAAACAATGGCGGTGGATTAGGTTGGTCCGTCAAACAAGAAAGAAGACATATGGGAAACAAAAATGTTGCAAAAAAACAATGGTGGATTGATTAGGGTAGAGCGACGAACACAAATGGGAAAATGGGGGATCCAAGATTTTACTTTAGTTGGCAATTGCAACTTGGTCCTTTTGGATTAAAAAAAGAAAAAGGAAAATAAATTTATTTTGGGTTTGCACTAAGGTCCATGTGGGGCAAATGTGCAAGGTAAAAAGTAGGGAGGGGTTTAAAAGATAAACACCTGGTGAACTCTAAGGTGGTGCTGGTGTGGCCTTTTTAATTGACTTGTCAGCCTTTGAGTGGTCCAACTAGGAAGTGTAAACTTAACCCAATATTTATCGTTGGTATCGAAGAATTCACCGCAACGTCTCTTCCCTCGGAAAAATCTGAATTGTTCGCGAAACTTTTCAACTTTGTTTCTCTGATCCCTAACCTTCAAACCTCAAAAATGGTTTCATCTTCACTCCCTGTTCATTCCTACGTCACTGTTTCTCTGAACTTAGCGGTTGAACATCATTATAATTTTAAAGTTCCGGAGGAGTACAACTGGAATATAAGCAAGTATATAAATGCAGCTGGTTGGGGCAATTTGTTCTTAGAGAAAGTATCAATCTACCCAAACCTTATTAGGACCTTCTGGACCGTTTCTGAGACCGTTGCTGTCACCCTAATGAAAGAAGACACTGTAAGAACTCATTCTTGCAAGTCTGCTGAAATGAAGGATGAAATCAGAATCCTCCATCAGATTCTGAACAAGACTGTCTTACACAAGACTGGCTCCAAAGACAACCTCTCTGCTCTCCACAAATTCTGCCTGTGCAATCTCTTCTGGGAAACCAAAATCAACCTTCCCTGGATTCTGTTTAACACATTCAAACATGCTATGCAAAATAGAGAGAATCTACCTGCCATTCGCTACACTCATCTTCTGTCAAAAATCTTCAGGCATCAAGGTGTTTATGAAGTCCTTTCTGCCATGTCTGAAGAAGATCAGAATAAAATTCTGTCTGAGAAAGGAATGTCAGCTACTGATTTTGGGAGAAGCAATTTCTCAGGCATGCAACTAAGTACTTACAAACAAGTTGCCCTGGCCAAAGCAGAAGAAGCTATGAAAATCAAGGAAGAAATGGTTGAGGCAAACAATGTCGAAGTCCTAGGAATAAAAAGAGTAACTAGGCAAAAGACCACTGCAGCAAGGAAACCTGCCCCCAAGAGGCCAGCTAGTGGCATTGTTATTAGGGAACCTACTGATGCTCCTACTGTGAAGAAGCAAAAAAGAGTCATCTTCTCACACAATGAGGACGAGGAAGCTGATGAGGACAGAGTTCCTATCAGTACCCTCCTGAAGAAACAGAAAACTTCTGCTGTTGTCACTGTTGCTGAGGCCGGTGTGCCTGTCTCAACTCAAATCAGAAGGCAACCTGCAAGAAAGGTCAGACCAACTAAGACTTCTAAGGTAACCATCTCTACTAGTGATCATGTTCAAATAGCAGTAGATGCCTTAGTATCTAGTTTAGAAAATAGAGGTGATTCTATCCCTGGTACTGTTGGTTCTGATGATAATATTACTGTCTCTGCTCCAAATGAAGTGCTCAACCAAAACATGACTGATGATGTATACATTCCCACACCTCTTTCACCCCAACCAACACAAACTGACCAAACCACAAACTTTCCTACACCTTCACCTGCTCACTCACAAATAGCCTCCTCATCCATACCACAATTTCAACCAATTATCCATGCCAATGAACCCTGGTTCAATCAACCAGATGATGTCATTTCCCCTGTTGCTCCCTTCCAAAAACCTTTAAGAACTCTATTTCCTCCCCTCATCCCAACTTCCATCCTTTACAATGGTAAATCTGAGGATTGGGCCAAAGTAAAAAGAGAATGGAAAATTCTGTTTCACTCTCACCAATTTGAACCAGAATACATCCCAAACAGATGGTATCCTCTACCTGAATATGAGGAAGAAGCTAGCCAGTCTGTTGAACCTCTCTACTTACCACACCCTGAATGTCAATTAATCAAAACGGTGCCCTCTCAAATGCACAATTACTTGGGGCCTTTAGTCATCCACCTACCTTTATCCAAATTCCCCCCTAAGAAAATTTATCCAAATCTTGTCAAAACTCCTCCATTCATGCCAATTACTGATGGAGTTGCAAGGCGCATAATACTTTTCTGGGAGACTGACCCCAAGAGGAAGAATCTTCCTACTCTCCATGAGAAGAGAGCTAGATCATCTCAGGGTGTCCCCATGATCATGCCAAGGGACACTAAATGGATGTCCTTTGAGCTTCCCAGAGTCTATGGGAGGGCTGCTGACTTCATGGATCAACTCTGTTTTGATATGCTGAAATGGGAGTTTAGCCAACTCAGATCTGATAGGGCTGCAAATTTTGTTCCTCCATCCTGGTTGAGGCATAAGGAAACAACCAGGATTGGAATCAAGCCTTACAGAATCTATCCGAGATTGCCAATGCTGGATCTCATCAAGGACAAGAACATGAAGCACAGAAGGTTCAAGGGAGTGATGCCTGAAGCTGAATCAACATTGTTTGACCTTAATCAAGAAACTTTTGATTACTCAATGAAGGATTTCCTTCTAAATAAGGAATCCATTGAGTTAATCGATGAGCACAAAGCTACTGATTTTTGGAAGTCACAGCTCATTCACTGCACCAGAGAGGCATCTTCCTCTGGATTGACTGATGAAGAAAAGGAAGACATTCCCAAAGTCAGAGGAAAGTGTGGACTCTCACACTTTAGGTACATGATATATAAAGACCTCTGGGGTCTTCCTATCAATAGAAGAAATGCGGAATTTGTTTATCCAATTCACTGGGAAAAGGATATCCCTGAGCCAGTTATACAATATGCTTTTGTGACAGCTTCAACTTCATCCTCTGAGCATACATCTGAAGATTTAATTGTGGGAGACCCTGAACTGAATGTTGCAATCCTTTCAAAACCTGTTTCTGAGCCTTCAACTCCTCTACCTGATCCTGTTGCTACTGTTGAGCCAACTTTGACAGAACAGTCTGATGAGTTATGTGCTTCTAAGCATGGTGCTGAGTCTGCTAAGACATCTTCTCAACCATTAGCTCTTGCTATGGTTCATCCTCCAGCCCAAGCTCAAGACACTATCTCAGACTCTGCTGAAAGCTCAAGACAATTATCTTTGCCATCCAATCTTGAGGACATCATTGGCAGAATTGTTGATGATAAGGTTGGAAAGATTGTTGAAGGGAGGACTGAGCAGATGGCACGACAAATTGAAGAAAGAGTGCAAAAGCAAGTGCAAGACAACTAGGCCCTTACAAATGCCATGGTGACTCAAATTCTAGCCTTGCTGAGGGAGTTTCATAAGAATCAAAATCCAAACCAACCCCCTCCACCACCTCCTTCTTCTTAGAATCTCTTCTTTCTTATTTTATTTTTCTGATAATGATGGTCCACTCCCTTTTTACCTTTTTGGTTGATGACAAAAAGGGGGAGAAAGGAAAATAAAGATATTTATAAATAAAGTCAATTGTTTGTTTGCATTTGCATTGATCTGCTTTACTTATATTATTTGCTTTGATATTTACTTGCTCTGATACTTATGTATGATAAGTGTTTCTACCTATCTGTTAGTCTGCTTAAGTATTTGAATGCTTTGTCTTAGGGGGAGCCTTGCAAGCTCTCTTAGACTTTGCTATTTAAATTTAATCAGTTTTTGTCATCATCAAAAAGGGGGAGATTGTTGGAACCAAAGTGTTTTTGGATTTAATAATCTCAAGTTTTGATGCTAACAAAAGGATTAAATTTGCTTGGCAAAGTGTTAGTTGAGATCTAACAAGTGGAATTGCTATCAGGGAGCCTTCTGATGCCCCTGCTGCAGAGAGACCAAGGAAAATCATCCTCTCTCATAATGAAGATGAGGAAGCTGATGAGGATAGCATCCCTATCAGCTCTATCCTAAATAAACAGAAGACCTCTGCTGCTGCTGCTGAGGCCGTTGTGCCTGATCCTTAAATTGTACCAACCAAAACTCCTAAGGTAACTATCTCTGCTAATGATCCTGTTCAATTAGCAGTAGATGACCTTGTATCTAGTTTAGAAGCTAGGATAGATGACATACCTATCCCCTCTTCAAATGACGTATATATTCCCTCACCTCTCTCACCCCAACCAACACAAACAACTACCTCACAAGCCAATGATACCTGGTTAAACCAACCAGATGAAGGCATTTCCCCTGGTGCACCTTTCCCCAAACCTTTGAGAACCCTCTTTCCTCCCCTCATCCCAACTTCCACCCTTTATAATGGCAAATCTGAGGATTGGGCCAAACTACAGAGAGAATGGAAAATACTCTTCCACACCATTCCACATGAACCAGAACTCATCCTAAACAGATGGTATCCTCTACCTGAATATGAGGAAGAAGTTAGCCAATCTGTTGAACCCCTCTACCTACCTCACCCAAAGTGTCAACTAATCAAAACCGTACCTTCTCAAATGTACAATAATTTAGGGCCTTTAGGCACCCACCTACATTTAGCCAAACCCCCCCCCCCCCCCCCCCCCCCCCCCCAAAAAAAAAAAAGAGAAAATTTATCCGAATCTTGTCAAAACTCCTCCATTCATGCCAATTACTGATGGAGTTGAGAGACACATTATACCCGTCTGGTAGACTAACTCCAAGAGGAAGAAACTTCCTACTCTTCTTGAGAGGAGAGCTAGATCATCTAAGCATGTCCCCATGATCATGCCAAGGGACATAAAATGGATGTCCTTTGAGCATCCCAGAATCTATGGGAGGGCTGCTGATTTGTTCATGGATCAACTCTGCTATGATATGCTGAAATGGGAGTTCAGCCAACTAAGAGATGATAGGGCTGCAAATTTTGTTCCTCCATCCTGGCTAAGGCATAAGGAAACAACCAGGATTGGAATCAAGCCTTATAGAATCTGTCCGAGATTGCCAATGCTGGATCTCAACAAGGACAAGGACTTGAAGCACAGAAGGTTCAAGGGAGTGATGCCTAAAGCTCAATCAGCATTGCTTGACCTTAATCAAGAAACTTTTGATTACTCAATGAAGGATTTCCTTCTAAATAAGGAATCCATTGAGTTAATCGATGAGCACAAAGTTGTTGATTTTTGGAAGTCACATCTCATTCACTGCACCACAGAGGCATCTTCCTCTGGTTTATCTGATGAAGAAAAGGAAGACATTCCCAAGGTCAGAGGGAAGTGTGGACTCTCACACTTTAGGTACATGACATACAAAGACCTCTGGGGGCTTCCAATCAATAGCAGGAATGTGGAGTTTGTTTATCCTGTTAAATGGGCAAAGGAAATCAAAGCTAAACCCAAACCTACTCCAAAGCCTATCTCATATGACCTTGTTGCTGAAGCAAATGGACAAATTGTCATTGCTGATATTTTGGAAGACACTTCTGAATCGTGTCATCAACAAAGCTCATCTGAAAGACAATCTTCTCAACCTCTGGCATTAGTTGTAGTGCACCCTGAAGATCAGTCAAGAACTTTGAACACTCTTCAAGAATCTGCAGAAAGCTCAAAGACTCTACCATCAAATATTGAAGAAGTTCTTAGAAAGCTGGTTGATGAAAGGGTTAGCAAATTAGTAGAAGAGAAGGTTGACAAAATAGCTGAAAAGATCAAGGAGGATGTTCATCAGCAGGTTCAAACCTCAATGGCTCCAACCTTAGAGGTTGTTAATAAAATGCTTGAATTTCTTATGGATTTCAAGAAGAGTCAAACTCAGAGTCCTCCTCCACCACCTCCATCTGCTTAGCCTTCACTTTTGTTTTCTTTTTCTTGTGCTGACAATGATGGTCCACTCCCTATATACCTTTTTCTTGTGATGACAATGATGGTCCACTCCCTAAACCCTAAACCCTAAACCCTATACTTTTAACATCGGGGTTTTAACATCGGTTTTAAAAAAACCGATGTGAAAAAGGAGGCGGTGGCATTTTTGAAATTAAATTGAAAATTTTTAACATCGGTTATATTAAACCGATGTTATAAAGGTTTTAACATCGGTTTCTAAAAACTCGATGATGAAATTTGAACCCAAAAAAAAAACTTAAAAATGCATAATTTAACACATCGGTTTTACAATAACCGATGTGGAAATGTGTATATTTTAACATTGGTTTTTTAAAAACCGATGTGGAAAAACGAATAAAAAAATTAAGGAAATAAATAATATAACTTTTAACATCGGTTTTAAAATAACCGATGTGTATTGTTATCTGTCATTTTTCATTCCCTCATCCTCCTTTTCATTTTCGCGTTGATATATAAGTGACCTTTTCATCTATCCTTTTCATCTGCATGCCTGTGAGCTCACTCTCCCTCCTTTTTATTTTGATTTCTTTGAATATTTGTGCTAGTTCTTTGATTTCACTCATCGCTGCCACCATTTACTCCTCGAAAGGGTTCTTCAACACCAACAGCAGCGGCGGGGAAAGGGTTCTGTCGTGCGGCTTGAGGGTCACCCTCCTCTCTCCTCCAAAGGTAAACCCTTTTCTTCAACATCAACAACGACGGCGGGGAAAGGGTTCTGCGGTGCGGCTTCAGGGTCACCCTCCTCTCTCCTCCAAAGGTAAACCCTTTCCCCATAGCATCTGGCATGTTATTTACTTCAGAACGTTAGATTACTGTAAATAGCGTCTTCATTTTTTGAGCATATCCTTAAGTATCAGTAATTGTAATATATTCCTTGAGTAAAGTGAATTTTTCTGCAGTTTGTTCTTTGGGTTGCATCCTAAATTTAGCTTGTTGTAGATACTAGATATAGTTAAAGCTCATTACCGTTTATTCTTGGATAGAGCTATATAATTATGAGTCTATGACCAGCAATAGAAAAAAGGAATTGCAGATATATGCATATAGCCAACATTTTACTGAATTGGGTATGTGGCAATGTTCTTATATGACCTGGTTTATTCCTCTGGTTCTCATTTAAGTTGAAAGAGTCACTGATTTATATCATCGCTAGCGTTGGGACTTCTTATATGATCTTTGAGGAGAATAAGTTCACTGTGATAGCAATCAATTCATGACTTCTGTTTGACATGGAATCAGTGATTAACTCCTTAGAGACTTGTTTGTTGTGCATTGCTTTAAAGACCTGATTATCAGCTGGTCTCCCTGAAATTCAAGAGGGGAAAAGGAAGCTGTTAATTTGTTATAATCCTCTGTTACTAAAGCAGTACTCTCATTTCATTTATCAGTTTATGTTTACTGGGTGTCCATGTGCCTCCCATTTATTAGTTTATGTTTGAAAGATATGGTCAGCAATGGGTCATTTCATAAACAGAAAGCCAAAACTTAAACACCAGAATCTTGCAGCTTTGCAAGATTGAGAAAATTTAAATTCTTAAATGAAATTTCCTGATTTTCTATGTTGTTAAAGTTGTCCATGAAATGTGGGCATGGTGCACCTAAAAATTTCTCTTCCATGAATTGAAAATGCAAAAGGCAATGATATTCAGTTAAACACTTCATACCAAATGTCAGATTAGAATCTTACTCTGTTGGAATGTTATATTGAGGGTATCTTTTGTTAAGAAACTTTGCTAGCTCAGGAACACTAGTATTGTGACCACAACATATGTATCGACCTGAAGCAGATTCTCTCTCTACCATAAATATATGTGCTCGAACAATATCCTCCACATGAGTGATGGATATTGATCCTGACACCAATTACATATCTTTCAAATGGTTTAGAAGGGAATCATTGCCTGTAAGGTATCAAATTGTCATTGAAACATTAATGAGTCAAGTAATATTGTGCTTCTAAGCATTTGACAAGGGTAATAGTGCATAAACCAGTGGATTAGACAGTTTTTGAACCAGTGCTTCTCTTTTTGTATACGTACACTTGCTGTTATTCATTATTCATTACGGTTTCCGGCTGAGTGTTCTTCCCACACCCAGTAAGCTTTCTCCTCTCCATTTTTCTCGTTTGGTTTTTGTTTGCATTGTACTTGGGGATTGGAGTGTTTTATTATTTTTCTTAATGTTACTTATTTAGTAAAGCCTTAGTTTCCCGTTTGAGATGAAATACTAATGAGCACACGTGTACGTGCATAATGTACCTCTCATTGTGTTGGATCTTGAATTGTCCAAAGTTGGACAGTTTGGGAAAAAACTTTTTCTTAATTCAGTTAAAATAGTTATTCATCGATTCTAATGTTATATACTTGATGAAAGTTCGGATTGATACATTTCCTTTCGTTCTCCGGGTGCATACTTTATCGTGGTGGATGTCATCGCATTCAAGTCGTGTACGTCGGAGACCGAAAGGAAATGCAGCCGAAATTTGGTCGAGTATGAGCATGAGAGTTAAGGACTAACTATTAACTAAATGTTGAAAAATTTTCTTCTCGAATGGGATAGGGCCATACCCTGTCATAAGAAGTGGTTGATGAATATGTTGGACTAAATACGAAGTTATTGGTTTAGTCATGGATCACGGTTGGATGAATGTTAGACGGACAAGTGATGAGTATGAGAATGGAGTGGAAGATTTTCTACAGTTTGCAAAAACAAATGCTCCTGATAGTGGTAACGGAAGGTTTTATTGTCCTTGTGTTAACTGTTTGAATGAGAGACGACTAGAAGTTGAGGAGATACGTGATCATCTTATTTGTGAGGGGATTTACAAGAGTTATACAGCATGGATATGTCATGGTGAATCGTTAAACAGGCCGAGGGTGTTGGATAGAGAGGAAGTTGATGATGTGGAAATGGACGATGGACTAGAGAACATGATCCGTGATGTTGGGCAAGAGTCTTTTCGGCGCGCACATGTGTATGATACTTTGTGCAGTGATGCGTAAGTGGATTTGTATACGGGGTGCACTAATTTCACACGGTTGTCAGCGGTGTTAAGATTGTTCAATGTGAAGGCGATAAATGGGTGGAGCGATAAAAGCTTTACTGAATTGCTTGAGTTGTTGAAAGACATGCTTCTAGAAGGCAACACATTGCCATCTCAAAACTATGAGGCAAAGAAGATATCGTGTCCGATGGGTATGGAGTATAAGAAAATACACGCTTGCCCCAATGATTGCATATTGTACAGGAAAGAGTTTGAAGAGATGCACGAGTGCCCCAGGTGTGGGGTATCACGCTACAAAGTGAAGGATGGTGATTCTAGTTGTGATGTGGTCACCAAAGGTCCTCCTGCGAAGGTGTTATGGTATCTTCCCGTGATTCCGCGGTTCAAGCGATTGTTTGCTAATGTAAATGACACAAAGAACATTAGATGGCATGCAGATGAGAGGAAGTGTGATGGACAGCTTCGGCATCCGGCCGATTCTTTGCAATGGAAGAGAATTGATAGCTTGTTTCCGGATTTCGGCAATGAACCCAGAAACCTCAAGCTTGGACTTGCTACCGATGGAATGAATCCATATGGAAACTTAAGTAGTATTCATAGTTCATGGCCTGTTCTCCTGGTAATTTACAACCTGTCTCCTTAGTTGTGCATGAAGCGCAAATACATTATGTTAAGTATGATGATTTCGGGTCCTAAACAGCCAGGAAATGATATTGATGTTTATCTGAGTCCCTTGATTGAAGACTTGAGAATGTTGTGGGATGAAGGCGTTGATGTGATCGACGGGTATTGCCGTGAGACATTCAGATTGCGTGCCATGTTATTTTTCACCATCATAGACTTTCCAGCATATGGGAACCTGTGTGGGTATAGTGTTAAGGGGCATAAAGCATGTCCAATATGTGAAGAAGGCACATGTTATCATCAACTGCAACATGGAAGGAAGACAGTTTACCTTGGGCATCGGAGATTTCTCCGACGTAATCATCCTTATCGTAGATTGAGAAAAGCTTTCAATGGACTTCCGGAGAATGAAATTGCTCCGGTGGCCTTGACTGGAGAGCAAGTTTATGAAAGGGTGAACAACACTAATGTTATCTATGGGAAGACCCAGAAGAAGGCTACCGAGAAGAAAATATGGAAGAAGAGGTCGATCTTCTTTGATCTTCCATATTGGTGTAAGCTTGATGTAAGACATTGTATTGATGTGATGCATGTGGAGAAAAATATGTGTGACAGTTTAATCAGAACGCTTCTCAACATTCAAGGCAAGACAAAGGATGGTGTGAATGCTCGTCTGGATCTAGTTGCGATGGGTATACGAGAGCAGTTAGCTCCACTTAAAGTGGGGGATAAGAAGACTTATTTGCCCCCAGCATGTCATACTTTATCAAAAAAAGAAAAGAAAAGAAGTTTTTGTGAATGTCTACGGGGAGTCAAAGTGACACATGGTTACTCTTCAAATATCAAAAGACTTGTCTCAATGAAAGATCTCAAATTAGTTGGCTTAAAGTCTCATGATTGTAATGTCTTGATGCAACAACTACTACCGGTGGCCATTCGTGACATATTGCCTAAAAAAGTCAGACATGCCATTACTAGGTTATGCTTATTCTTCAATGCTATATGTAGCAAGGTCATTGACACTAAAAAAGTTGGATGACTTGGGAAATGATGCAGCCATTATCTTGTGCCAATTGGAGATGTATTTTCCACCATTTTTTGACATCATGGTTGATTTGATTGTTCATCTAGTGAGGACGATTAGATTGTGCGGCCCCGTTTATTTAAGGTGGATGTAACCGGTTGAGCGATACATGAAGATCTTGAAAGGATATATGAAGAATCCACACTGTCCCGAAGCATATATTGTTGAAAGGTATGTTGCAGAAGAAGCTATTGAGTTTTGTACAGACTACATGTTAGAAGCGGAACCTGTAGGGCTTCCGAAGTCTCGTCACGAAGGAAGATATGATGGTAAGTGTACACGAGGAATCACTGTCAAGCACATTTGTACATATTGAATAACACTGATGAGGTTGAACCATACTTATGTGAGCACAAAAGCATCATCAATGAAACTTACCCTAGAATGAATGAAAAATGGTGTTTGAACAAGCATAACAAGACTTTCTTGAACTGGTTTAAAGAAAAAATTACAAAGGATGGTATTGCTTCTGATACATTAAAATGGCTAGCACAGGGGCCTAACTTTGATGTCATATGCTGGAGTGGGTACGATATCAATAAGTTTTCCTTCTATACAAAGTTCCAGGATGACAAAAGTACTATGCAAAACAGTGGGGTTATGGTCGTCGCTGAGTCCATGCATTTCTCTAGTTCGAAAGATAAAAACCCTGTTATGGCATCTGATAGTGTATTTTACATCATGTTTCCTGTGTACCTTTGCATGCATTTTTCATATAGATTAGGCATTCATTATTTGATTTTTGTTAGAATTTCCCTTGGAACGGGTGAAGCAGTTTCTTGGTGTTGTTTTGCAGGAATCAATGAAAAATCTGGTTAACTTAGAGTCAAGGGAATGAAGAAACAGTGGAGAATACAATGCTGGGAATGCTCGCCCCGCGAGACTGAAGACAACCAGAAATAGCAACAGTCAGCCTTTCTGTCTCGCCACGCGAATAATACCTCGCCACGCGAACCTGAAAGCTGACTGTGCCAGAGAATGCAACCATTTGTGTCGCCTCGCGAACCGTGTCTCGCCTCGCGAAACTGAGGACCAGAAGCCATCTGCCCAGGCCCTGATACTCCTCACGGACCTATTTGAGAAGGACCTTTCGGTATCGCCTCGCGATACACTCTCGCCTCGCGACTGATCAATTCTCTGAAGACCAGATTTTTAATATTCGCCTCGCGAGCTACGTCTCGCCCCGCGAGCGCGCGAAACCCAGAACCCCTGTTATAAGCTGTTTTAGAGCAGAATTGAAGGGGGATTGGATTGGGAGATAAGGAGGCGGCCAAGAAACCCTAGAAAATGCCATTTCTGCTGCTGTGGTGGCTGGGTGCATCCTTCCATGGAGTGCTTCCCTTCCTTCATCTTAGTATCTTTTCTTTTCCCTTTTCCTTTGATGATGTGTAGCTAAACTCCCATTGTTGGGATTAGGGTAGCTATTTCTGAATTCTCATGTATATGACTTGAATCTTGTAATATGGTTTTGCTTCTTTATTGAGTGTTTGATTTTCTGTGCTTAATGCTTGTTGTGGCTAGAACCCCCATGACTTGATTAGTGTTTTGATATGCATTTGGAAAATTCGTATTAGAACCGGAACTGAAATTAATCACCTGGTAAACCTTGTATCTAGGAATGGAACTAGGTTTATTAGCAATCGCATGATCCCTAATCTTAATGCGAATTCATTAATCTAGGCCACCTAAGGAATTAGGGTCTATTAGTGGATTTAGGCTCTTGTCATCCGAGGAATCGGGGCTCGAGTAATTTAGTGGATTGATTGTCATAATTGAAGTAGAAACTGTTTATTAGTCATGTTATTGCATGGGGATGAAGTTTAGTGAACCTAATCCCAACATCTTTTATCATATTTGAAACCCATCTTTTATTGCCTTCCAAGTGTTTGATAAAATTACAAAAAGACTTTGTTTTTCTTATTCTGTTTATTTTTACTTTTGTGGGCTTGATAATTAGTTTAGAACTCTCTTCAATCCAAGAATCACTTAGATAATAGTTGAATTGGTACGTGCTAGTACTTGTTGCAATCCTCGTGGGAACAATAAAACGATCTCACCACCATATTACTTGAACGACTGGGTATACTTGCCCAGATTCGTCAACAACATCCGTTTCATACTTTGGAATCATTGAAGAGATATGGGAGGTTGATCACACGAAGTTTAGAGTACCTGTTTTTAAATGTCAGTGGGTCGACAGTAACAATGGTGTTCAAACCGATGAGTTAGGATTCAAATTGGTGGACCTTAATAAGGTAGGTAATAAAGAGGAGCCTTTCATCATGGCATCCCAAGCAAAACAGGTGTTTTATATCCATGATCCTTCTAACAAAAGGTGGTCAGTGGTTCTCCAAGGAAAAAATGTAACACCCTAGTTTTACACCTAGGATTAATTATTTTATTTGGATGTTTAAGTTTATTATGTTATGTGGTTTAGTCTGAGTAATTAAATTACTCTCTTCAAATTATTTTATTAGGTGCGTTAGCACTGACTTATTTCAGTGAATGCACGTTTAATAGACAATAATTTATGTTATTGTCACAATTATACCAGTACAGAAAAATATTTTAAATAATATGATTAAGAGAAAAACATTTTCATATTCCTATTCTATTTAATTTTAGAGTTAAAAATATTTTGGTTTGACCTTAATCAGAGATTAAATTTTGGACTGAGTATTTTCTTAGTTGATCAGTTCAACTATTAATCTTTACTTTAATTTGAATTTCGAAATCATATCTTTATCAACCTTTATTTTTAGAATCCAAAAAGTAAAAACATGTTTATTTTAGGCCTAACATTTATCACTCATTTTGTACCTATCACTAAGTAACTAGTTTAAAAACTTAACTTTTCACTTTTCTCTCTCACTCACTCGACGCCCTCACTCTCTCTTTTCTTCGCTGCAACTTCTTCTTCTTTCTTTCTTTCTTCCTTCTCTTTTCTTCTTCTTCCTCCTAACTCCATCTCCTTCTTCCTCCTCCTTCTCAACCAAACAGCATCGCCGCTCACCCCACCAGGATCGCCGCCGGCCGCCGCTCGAGATGGAAGGATGAAGACGCGCCACCTGCACACGTTCGCCTCTGCAGCCGCGCGAAGAAGCATCTCCACCGCGGTAAGCACCGCGCGCCGCCGCCTCCATGGTGGTTTCTCACCTCTCTTTATTAGTTTAAGTTCCTTCCTTCATCTCTTAGCCTTATCTTCAAGTTTTGAGTACATGGGTGTTACAGGAACACTGCAACCGCCACTGCCACCTCGCCGGAATCGCGTCCGCCGCCGCGAGGAGCACCACAGTACCACCTTCAAGTTGTCTTCAAGCTTGGGTGAGTCAAAACCCTCTCTTGTGTCTCAGATTCAAAACCCCCAAATGGATTTTTGAAACCCTAACCCTAACCCTTTGATTTCAGATTTTAATCTTGAAATTTAAGGTTGTTTTATGAAAGTGGGACTGTGAATTTGTGTTTCCCTAAACCAATTTCATTATTCTGAGTTTTCCATAAATTGTATTAAGGAGCCCTAAACCCCCAATTTGATTTTATTTGAATTTGGATATGTTTTTGTGAAATTAATTAAGATTTAGTGCAATTAGGACTCTTAATGGATGATTTCCAAAGTTCTTTTCAAGATCTTTTGATCAAAACAAAGTTTTCTTAAAGGGTATTGGGAAGCGTGAGCTTCAAACATGATTTTCTTTAAAAATAACCTTGTTTGGTAATTAGATTAAGGGTTTAGATAAAGTTAGAATGTGTGTTTGATCATGTATAATTGATTTCTTGATTTCTGGTTATTGCGCGTTGTTGGATTCCCTCTCTGAGACGTTTGGACATGGCTATGCTTGCTTGATGGAGTAGATATGAGCTAACGTGGGCATTAGGACGAGGATCCTTTACTTGTCTTCAAAGGTAAGGGGGGCTTGCCTGATGGATTTTTCTCAATAACCATTTGCTTGTTGTGTAGTCTGTATAATTTATGTGGTTATGGTTATTTGGTTATGTGGTTTATGTTGTGTTGTTATCTGAGTATCGGTGTTTGATCTGTTTTTAAATTATTTGATTATCTGTAGTTGAATATTATATTGCGATGATGCATGATCTGTCTGGTGGTATAATTCTGATAACTGTGGTTAAATGTTGCTTGTGAGTGTTGTTCGAGAAGCCTGACTGTGGTCAGTGCACAACCGATTAATCAGATAAAAGCTTTAATAAGCTGTGTAAATTATATTCCAGGTTTTATGGGAAACGTTGGAATATAATAGTGGTGGAAAATATTATTTTGGAAAAATAATGAGTTTTGATAAATGTTATTATTTGTGATGATTTATTAGTGTAAAAGTAACTCGAGTCACAATGAGAGAGAAATTGTGAAAATGTTTAAGTACTGCTAATTTTTATATAAGAAAGTTTGCAATATTACACAATGTTATTTTATAAAATTAATTGTTGAAAAGAAGTTAATGATGATTTTAGAAAGTTGTTTCAGTGGAAAAAGTTAAGTTTTGGCTTAAGAAGCTTTAAAAGTGATAATTGATGAATGATTTGGAAAAGTGTGATGACAGATTTGGAAAAACGTAGAAGGCAAGTATTTTGAAACGGCGGTACATATTTTAAGGAAGTTAAAACCTCAAGTGACTCACATTTGTGAAAACCAAGTTTTATTATTTAAGGATTTTATTAATGAATTTCCAATTTTGGAAAAAGAATTTATGAAAGCAAAACTGATTTAGTGTTAAAAGTGGTGTGGAACTTAGTAACCGAGACGTCGGGGTACTAAGGTTTTGTGTTGTGATGGACTCAGTCATTTGGACTTTGAGGGCCTATATTGTATATATGAGGTATACTATGTTGAAACATTGAAGATGTTTCTAGTGCCACGAACCTAAGACTGGTGCACCGGTTGAGAGGTGTCGTGATTGAGCACTCGGACTGTGAGGTCCTATGTTGTGATAAAAGTTTTATGGACAGTGAGGTCCTATGTTTTGATAAAAGTTTTATGGACAGTGAGGTCCTGTGTTGTGATGAAAGTTTTAAAAGTATTTTAAAACTATGTGAGTCGTAAGCCATTTTGAGCTTCGGCAAAGAAAGAGTGAACACAAAGAAAAGAACAAAACAAAAGTGTTTTACATGCACCAATCACATTTCGCCTCGCGATCATTCAAACTCAGGATGGAGCCAAAACTGAAATTCGCCTCGCGAGAGGCGTCTCGCCTCGCGAGATCCTAAAGACCCTGGAAGACAGAGACCATCACGGCCTAGCCGTGATGAAGGTCACGGCTGTGACAGATTAAGGTTTGAAGACTCGCCCCGCGAATTCACACTCGCCTCACGAAAATCCAAATTGAAAGCGCGCCAAAACTAATGATTCGCCTCGCGAAACCCTGTTCGCCTCGCGAGCGGACGAGAAACAGAATCCCTATTTATAGGCTGTTTCAGATCAGAATGAGAGGGAGTTTTGGAGAGCTTTGGATCCAGATCCGAATCCTAGTTTTTTCCACTGTAGAGTAGCGTTTAGGCCATATTTCTTTTCTCTTTCGAGCTGCGTCTCCCTTTTTCTTTTTCTTATTTTGATATGGAGATTATGTCCGATTGTTTGTCTATGAGCATGAGGAACTAATCCCCTCGTCTGAGGGAGCAATGAAGCCGCCCATGGCGGTGTAGATTCGATGTGATGTATGTCTTTCTCCCTTGTCTCAATTTATGTTTCCCAATTCTGATTTGATTGCGTTGATCATATGTGTTGCGTGATTGACAAGTTAAACGTGTTTGAGGCTGATCGGCAATTCGCGTTTTAGAACTTGGATTGGGATCACTAATCGAATAATGAGCACGACAGTGGATTTAGGAGATTAGTGCAACCTTATAGGGAACAAGAATTAATAGAATTCGAGATTAGGATTATGAGACCTAGTAAGTAATTAATCCAATCGTCGAATACGTCCTATTGAGCACGACAGTGGATATAGAAGAATTTAGGGGTCCCGGTTGACATTGTAATTGAACTTAGGGAGGAATTCATCATCACTTGGGTACTATACATGATTGGGTAGGTGGATTTGAGACCTTGGATATTTTAATTTCAGATTTTTAGTTAATTATTTTATTAGATTTGTTAATTTGAATTCAATCCTATCTCTCTCTCTCAACCACTTTCCTCACTTGACCAAACGTATCTGATTTCCCGCGGATTAGTTGAATTGGTAGCCCAATCCCTGAGTTCGACCTCGGTAATTACTTACCGTGTTTATTTTATTACTTGCGACGACCCGGTACACTTGCCGGTAAATCAACAAGTTTTCAACGGTGCCAAAAACTTGTTGATTTACCGGCAAGTGTACTGGGTCGTCGCAAGTAATAAAATAAACACGGTAAGTAATTACCGAGGTCGAACTCAGGGATTGGGCTACCAATTCAACTAATCCACGGGAAATCAGATACGTTTGGTCAAGTGAGGAAAGTGGTTGAGAGAGAGAGAGATAGGATTGAATTCAAATTAACAAATCTAATAAAATAATTAACTAAAAATCTGAAATTAAAATATCCAAGGTCTCAAATCCACCTACCCAATCATGTATAGTACCCAAAGTGATGATGAATTCCTCCCTAAGTTCAATTACAATGTCAACCGGGACCCCCAAATTCTCCTATATCCACCGTCTTGCTCAATAGGACGTATTCGACGATTGGATTAATTACTTACTAGGTCTCATAATCCTAATCTCAAATTCTATTAATTCTTGTTCCCTATAAGGTTGCACTAATCTCCTAAATCCAATGTCATGCTCATTATCCGATTAGTGATCCCAATCCAAGTTCTAAAACGCGAATTGCCGATCAGCCTCAAACACGTTTAACTTGTCAATCACGCAACACATATGATCAACGCAATCAAATCAGAATTGGGAAACATAAATTGAGACAAGGGAGAAAGACATACATCACATCGAATCTACACCGCCATGGGCGGCTTCATTGCTCCCTCAGACGAGGGAATTAGTTCCTCATGCTCATAGACAAACAATCGGACATAATCTCCATATCAAAATAAGAAAAAGAAAAAGGGAGACGCAGCTCCAAAGAGAAAAGAAATATGGCCTAAACGCTACTCTACAGTGGAAAAAACTAGGATTCGGATCTGGATCCAAAGCTCTCCAAAACTCCCCCTCCTTCTGATCTGAAACAGCCTATAAATAGGGATTCTGTTTCTCGTCCGCTCGCGAGGCAAACAGGGTTTCGTGAGGCGAATCATTAGTTTTGGCGTGCTTTCAATTTGGATTTTCGCGAGGCGAGTGTGAATTCGCGGGGCGAGTCTTCAAACCTTAATCTGTCACAGCCGTGACCTTCATCACGGCTAGGCCGTGATGGTCTCTGTCTTCCAGGGTCTTTAGGATCTCGCAAGGCGAGACGCCTCTTGTGAGGCGAATTTCAGTTTTGGCTCCATCCTGAGTTTGAATGATCGCGAGGCGAAATGTGATTGGCGAGGCAAGACAGAATGTATGACTGTTACTGTTTTGCTGATCTTCAGGCTCGTGAGGCGAGCATCCACTCGCGGGGCGAGTATCTTCAGAATGGCAATTTCCACTGTTTCTTGACTTTCCTTGACTCCCGGAGCTTCACTTCTAACCTGAAACAATAAAAAGACACAAAAAGCGTAATTCTATTCAAAATAGACTAAAAACTACTAAAAATGCCTAGAACGAGTAAAAGTCTACTTAGGAACAAAACAAGGCCAAATTTGGGCGAAAACGAGATTGAACTCGAATAATTTGCATAAAAACCACAGTCCATCTAGTTATAAAACTAGATAAGCCAAAGGCTTATCAAGTATGTGCCGACTATAGAAGGCTTTTGAACTTAAACGAGTTGTCCGAGATCCGCATGCAAGCATATGAAAATGCAAGAATCTACAAAGAGCGGACTAAGGCATGGCATGACAAGCACATCTTGCCTAGGAAGTTTGAGCTCGGACAAATGGTACTTCTTGATAGTTCAAGGTTGAGACTCTTTCCTGGAAAGCTAAAATCAAGGAGGTCGGGACCATTCAAGGTCCTCCAAGTTTTTCCACACGGAATAGTAGAATTAGAAGGGGCCTCTGGTAACTTCAAGGTAAATGGGCAAGGGCTAAGGCATTACCATGGGGAATCAATCCCAAATGACAAGCAAGTTCTTCTTCCGGATTAACCCTTAGGGATGACTTGAGTCAGGCTCGGGACGTTAAACAAGCACTACTTGGGAGGCAACCCAAGCTAGATATCCTTTATTTTTTTATGTTCTGTCATTTTCTCTTCTGAATAAAAAAAATGAAAAAATAAAAAATAAACCAGATTCGCCCCGCGAATCCAGTGGCCTCGCGAGACAGAAGCCCTAAATCTCAGAGGCTTGCTCACGCTTCTGTCTCGCGTCACGAGAGCTACTTTTGCCTCGCGATTAAGGGCATCATCAGCTGTTGGAATTCCAGATTCGCCTCGCGAACCATTACTCGCCTCGTGATTATGGAAAGTGTGAAGAACAATTTTTCCTGATTCGCCTCGCGAGTGATGTCTCGCCTCGCGAATCTGCAATTAGGGTTTTCAATTTGGGGGAAAATTTAAAATTCGCGTCGCGAGGGGGTCTCTCGCCTCGCGAAAGTTGAAAATTATATAGCCCCCCGAGCGGATCGCGAAGCATTCTCGCGACCCTTCACTGTTTCTCCCCTCTCTCTCGCGTGGTTCAGCTTCTCCCTCCCCACTTAGTTCATTCACTCTTTCACTCTCACACTCTCACCCTCACACATTCGCACTCATTCATCTCTACAAGGTAAGGAACATCTCACTTGACTTCAATCTGCCCTTGTTCATGCTTTGTGGAATTCAAACAGTCACTACCACACATTGTGCACTAACTGTCTGTTATAACTGGTAGTAGGGTAGACGCCTTGATCATGACTTTGTCTAGTCTAGGGAGAGTTACTGCTCATACTGATTTATGAACTGTACTGGGACTTTTCTGATTTTCTGGTTATGGCTCCGCCTAAGAATGCCGAAAAGCAACAGGTTAAGCGCAAGAAGCGCGGATCTGCTCAGGGGGATGACGTAGAGTTGCCTTCAGGGCCGGGCGCCTCCTCTAGGGCCACCTCCTACTTTCCCAGGTTCCGTTCTCCTGATCACAGGACGCATTGGGACCTGGTGGTGATAAAGGAGATGGTTTTAGAGCGGTGTGTGTCCCTGATGGGCAACAACTATGCCAGCGTCTCCGAGTCGATACGTAGCCGAGGTTGGGAGGTGTTGGGTGATCTTCCTCACCGGTATGACATCAAACTGGTGCAGGAATTTTACGCCAACGCTCTCAAACTCGAGGTCTCAGGCCCGAGCTATGTGACAGAGGTTCAGGGGGTCCCCATTACATTCACTGCATCGGATATTAACTCATGCTTGGGGATCCCTATCGGAGAGGAGGCCTGCGAGTATGAGCAGCTCCCCGCAGTGCAGGCCCTAGCCCAGGCCATCATCGACACCTGTTGTGTCCGAGGGGCTGCATGGGAGATGGGAACATCGGGGAACCTCCAGAGGTTGAGGAGGCAGGACCTCACCCCGGATGCCAAGGTCTGGTCGGCGTTCTTACACGCCAACCTTCGAGTGAGCTCTCATGAGTCCACAGTCACCGCCAGAGCCCATCTCCTCTACGGCATACTGACAGGTCGCACGATCAACATCGGGGGAGTCATCGCCACAGATATCCAGATGAAGGCGAACTCCCGAGCGCTGAAGGAGAGCCTGGGGCATGGACTGCTGATCACCGAGCTCATCCGCCGGGCGGGGATGCCAGTGAGTACAGTGATGGAGAAGGTCCCGCGGTAGCCCATCGACCGGGAGTACATCCGGCGTTTCTGTTGCATAGCACCGGCCCCACCTAGGAGGCCGCCACCCCTACCCACTCAGAGGCCACGATCAGCGGACATGGCTCTGCTGTTGCAGAACCAGCAGGCGATGAGGCGGGACCAGGAGGTGTTACGGGAGTTCTTCCGGGAGATGGCATTGGCCCAACAGGAGGGTCGGGTGCCCGTATACCCCTCAGAGGAGGAGCTGTCCCCTCGGCTTGGGTGGCAGGACTACCCTGGGGACCAGGGTGCTATGCCACAGGGGGGTGCCCGAGGGACCAGAGGATGAGGAGGCACCAAAGGACAAGGGTGACCCAGCAGACGACATTGATTTTGATCATTGATCCGCGCCCCTGCATTACTTTATTTAGAGTTCTAGCTAGGAGTTTCGATATGGTTGTACACTGATAGCTAGCTAGAAACTCTGTTTACTAACCTTTTACTGGCAAACTTGGATAACTGTATATATTTATATTTTTTATGTTATTGCTTTAAATTTCATGTTTGCTTGTGAATGGATCATCATGGAGATCCCGAAATATCATGGGCCAACCACTTGGATGAGGATGGGGTTGAAACTAGCCGCGCTGTGAAGCGGGGTAGTAAAGAGATGAAAAGAGGCAAGGAAATCAACTAAAAGTATGGGGTCCGCTCGGACCCCCTTGAGATAAAAATTTCTTATCCTTCCTATTTTTCTATTCCTTCTCCTTTTGCTTTGTTTTTGTTTTCTTTTCCTTTTTCCGTTTGTTTTTGAGTCTCGCTCTTGAATAATTTGAGAAGATCAAGAGTTTGTGTATGAGTGTTG
Organism: Sophora flavescens; assembly: GCA_030762895.1. NCBI lineage: Eukaryota > Viridiplantae > Streptophyta > Magnoliopsida > Fabales > Fabaceae > Sophora > Sophora flavescens. The sequence continues at coordinate 111,793,294 of CM061067.1, read as the reverse complement.
TGTCGGCAAGCTTAGTGGATTTCAATTAAATTTAGCATAGATTGACTGCATGAATTATGTTGACCATTGATGATTTCCCCCTAGGTTCTGAAAATTGAAAATTTGACCCCCATGTGAAAAATTGAAAATCGAACTTCGAGAAATTTTATTGTGATTGCTTGATTTATGACAAGTTAGGGGTGAAGGGGTGCACACACTAGGAATTGTATCTCGGTCAAAAAAATTGCAAAAATGTCCAGGTGAGAAATTTTAGCCTCCAACATGTTCTTAATTGTGTGAATCACTTTTAAGCTGCATTTTCTCGAATTTGCTTGAATCTGTGCATGGTTTGCATATTTATATGTTGCATCAAATGATCTAGGCAATTTTTCTATGAAATAACTACTTGGCCATAAATTGAACCAACCTTGATGAATGATCCCTAGTTAGCTACATTGAGCCTTGAAGCCTATTGTTCTTGATGACCTTACATTACAAGTAATTAACTCAGAAAAACCATGATTTTCCCCTATCCTGGGATTTAGGAGAGCATGAAATTTTAGCTTTGTGAGTGTTGTTGTGGAACTAAGTTTGGGGTGGCTACAAGTTCATGAATCATAGTTGAGAAAAAGAAAAAAAAAATTGAAGGCCGAAGGCTTGAGAAAAAAATGTGATGAAAAGTATTGAATATATGCCAAAAAGGGCAAAGTAAAAAGTATAAAAAGGAAGAGGTGTGTAGCCACCCAATGCAAGGAATAGAATAATATGAGAGTAAATTCAATTGTTGTAATTCTAGTTTCATGCTCTCATTGATCTTAGGGACTAAGCCTCTATCCTTTGAATATCTTACCTTGAGCCAGGCCTCATTACAACCTATGAAAGACCTTTTGATGATGCATACATATTTTTGTGGGAACTTTGTTGAGATGAAAATCAAATTCATGGGAAGTGTTCTTGAATTGGGAGATTGAGTGAAAAGTTGGTAGCTTAGACAAATTGAGCGAATGAGTGAAATATTAAATGCCCTTGTGAGGAAGGCAATTGTTTGAATTTGGTGATCTCCCTTTTGTGTGCCACTTGGATCCTCAACTTAGATTAGTGATTGCATGAATGATGGAAATTATCAATTGTTCAAGTAAATGAATGTGGGGAAAACATTGTTGCAAGGGGGAAAACATTGAAGAAATTGTTGTGTTAAATTGCATGAAATCTGTGCAGAAATTGATTGAATCCTTTAAGCTTGCCAAATTTTGAGTCTTTTTGAGTTCTAGCTTGCTTGGGGACAAGCAAGGTTTAAGTTTGGGGTGTTTTGATCAGCCTCTGGCTCATCTAGTTTCCAGCTAGAAAAGGGGTAGATTTTGTGCCTAATTGGGCGAGTCAACCTCGCTAATCTCTCAAATTAGCCTTGTTTTGTTCCTAAGTTAGAATTTGATTCGTTTTAGGCATTTTGAGTAGTTTTTAGTTTATTTTGAGTAGAATTACGCTTTTCGTTTTCTTTTATTGTTTCACGTTAAAATTGAAGCTCTTAGAGTCAAGGAAAATGAAGAAAACAGTGGAAAAGCAATTCTGGAAGTTTCCCCTCGCGAAACAGGACCTTGCCTCGCGAGACTGAAGACCAGTCTGAACAGCAACAGCCACCCTTTCTGCCTTGCCTCGCGAATCACTATCTCGCCTCGCGAGCTTGAAGTCCTAAATGTGCCAGAAATGTCACCCTCTCTGTCTCACCTCGCAAATCACCATCTCGCCTCGCGAGCATTCAAATCAGGATGGAGCCAAAACTAAATTTCGCCACGCGAGAGCTTGCTCGCCCCGTGAGCGGGCGCGAACCAGAACCCCTATTTATAGGTTGTTTTAGGTCAGATTGAAAATCTTTTGCCAACCACTTGTTTTTAGATCGTTTTTGAGATTCTCTGGAGCCGCGTCTCCCTATTTTCTTTTCTTATTGTACAACTATGATGAAATCCAAGTGTTTGTGTCTTGTTACAAGCATGAGGAGCTAATCCCCTTGTCTAAGGGATCAATGAAACCACCCATGACGGTGTAGTTCAATGTGATGTATGTTTCTCTCCTTTATCTCAATTCATGTTTTCCAATTCTGAATTTATTGTGTTGATCATATGCATGCATGATTGACTAGTTAACGTGATGAGGCTTAGTAGGCAATTCGCGTTTAGAACTTGAATTGGGATCATTGATTGAATATTGCACGAGAATGAGTAGGAGATCAGTGCAACCTTATAGGGAACAAGATTTAATAGAATTTGATGATTGGGTTATGAGACCTAGTAAGTAATTAACTCGATTGTTGAATACGTCCTATTGAGCACGAGAGTGTCATTAGGAGAATTTGGGGGTCCTGGTTGACATTGTAATTGAACTTAGGGAGGGAATCATCATCACTTGGGTACTATGCATGATTGGGTAGGTGGATTTGTGACCTTAGATGTTTAATTCCGGATTTTAATTCTTTACGCTCAATTTGATTTGTTGAATTGAATTGCCATCCTATTTTCTCTCTCTCCTCAACCACTTGCTTTTACTTGGTCAAACGTATCGAACTCCTTGCAAATTGGTAGAATTGGTAGGCCAATCCCTGTGTCCGACTTCGGTAATTACTTACCGTGTTTTATTACTTACGACTACCCGGTACACTTGCCGGTGACTCAACAGACTTCAAGTTAAACAAACTATGGACGAGGTGTACATCCATCAGACTAAGTATACATAGGAACTTCTAAAGAAGTTTAAGATGGATGATTGCAAACCAATGAATACCCCTGTGCATCCCACTTCAATACTGAACAAAGATGATAAAGAGAAAAAGGTAGACCAAAAGGTATATAGAGGTATGATAGGATCTCTTTTATATCTGACTGCGTCTAGGCCTGATATAATGTTCAGTGTTTTCTTATGTGCTCGTTTTCAATCTGATCCTAGAGAGTCTCATCTCTCAGTAGTTAAAAGAATTTTAGATATTTAAAAGGTATTACTACTCTGGGTTTGTGCTTTAAGAAAAATGATGATTACAGATTAGTTAGTTTTTGTGATGCTGACTATGCTAGAGTTAGAATTGAAAGAAAAAGCACCAGTGGAGGATGTCACTTCATTGGAGCTAACCTAGTATCATGGTCAAGCAAAAGGCAAAGTACCATTGCTCTATCAACTGCTGAAGCAGAATACATATCAGCTGCAAGCTGCTGCTCACAACTTTTATGGATCAAACATCAATTGGAGGACTACAATGGGCAGATATATTTACTAAACCTCTTGCTGAGGACATATTTATCTTTATAAAAAAACATTTGAATATGTTGTATGTGGATTGAGCTAGTATAATTATTGTTAAATTGATCGTCCATTGCATGTTTTCTCTACACGTCCACTAGTCATGACGTCCAAAGCAAGTGGATTCTACGCGTCCACTACCTATGTCTTTGCACGTCCACTCTTAGTCTTGTGTGGACTCGTCCATGCACACATTTATTGCTGATATTATTTTGTTCTTGAACACATTTATTTAAAACGCTTCTCTTTCCTTGCTGAGTCGACTACTCTCATCAATCCCATCAAGACCTTTTTATGGTCCCAAGTTACCTTTTTATGGTCCCAAGTTACCAACGCCATTTTACACTTAATGACATGTCTTGTCATTATTTTTTTGGGAAACTATTGGTTTTCAGAAATCTTTTAAAGTAACCTCTTTCCCTATGAAAATATTTTCGCATCTGTTCTTTGTTATTTTATTTTACTGACAGTGATGGTCCACTCCCTTTTTACCTTTTTGGCTGATGACAAAAAGGGGGAGAAAGGAAAAGAAAGATATTTATAAATAAACTCAGTTGTTTGTTTGCATTTGCATTGATCTGCTTTACTTATATTATTTACTTTGATATTTACTTGCTCTGATACTTATGTATGATAAGTGTTTATACCTATCTGTTAGTCTGCTTAAGTATTTGAATGCTTTGTCTTAGGGGGAGCCTTGCAAGCTCTCTTAGAGTTTGCTATTTAAATTTAATCAGTTTTTGTCATCATCAAAAAGGGGGGAGATTGTTGGAACCAAATTGGATTTGGATTTAATAATCTGTGGGGTTTTGATATTGTTTTTGTTGATCTTTTAAAAAGGATTTTTTGTGTGCTTAATCTTTTTATCTTCTGCTTGGAAAAAAGTTGTTCAAAAGGGTTTTTACGAAAATAATTAACAAACACAATTCAACCCCCCCTTTCTTGTGTTTGCATGTACCAACTTCAGTTATTACATCCATCTGCTCCAATTCAAGATTATGGACAGCAACAAGAGTCAATATGACTCTAATGCTAGTGTGTTTAACAACTGGAGAGAAGATTTCATTGAAATCGATTCCCTCTCTTTGAGTGAAACATTTTGCTACAAGTCTTGCCTTGTATCTACCCTTTTCAACTCCTTCTATCTCTGGCTTCTTGAGAATCCATTTGCATCCAACAACCTTTTGTTTTTCTGGTTATTCAACAAGTTCCCATGTATCATTTCTCATCAGGGAACTCATTTCCTCTGTCATGGCTTGCTTCCAATGCTCACTGTCAGGCCTGGACATTGCATCTTTGTAGGAAATAAGATTTGATTCTTGATCATCAGCTTATATTCAAAGCATATGCTATGATATCTACATAGCCAAATCTCTGTGGTGGTTTGATATGTCTCCTCTCCCTGTCCCTGACCAAATTATAAGATGTTTCAGGTTCATCAGGAACATGTAAATCTATATGTTCATGATAAGGTTCTACAGTCGAGTCTCCTCCAGAATTTGAACTTCCTGCAGGTTTCTCCACCTCCAAATGAGCTCCATGATCATCTTGCATCTTGCAGGTTTCTCACTGTTTGTGCGTTTTGATCCCATCGTCCTTGCAGAATTCATTGAACTCCTCATTCAAATACTCTAGTCCATTGTCTGTTCTCAGCACCTTCAAACATCTTCCTGTTTGATTCTCAACCAATGCTTTCCACTGTTTGAAGCATTTGTAGGCCTGATTTTTGTGCTTTAATAGGTAAACCCATACCTTTCTTGACCAATCATAAATGAAAGTTATGAAATACCTTGCTCCACCCAATGAATGTACCTTAGCTAGACCCCATACATCAGAATGCACATAATCTAGAATGCCATTGGTTGTATGAGTTGCATTATGAAACTTAACTCTCTTTTGTTTACCTTAAATGAAATGTTCACAAAAGTCTAGCTTTTCACAATTTTCAACACCAATTAAACCTTGCTTTTATAATTCTTATAACCCTCTTTCAATCACATGGCCTAATCTATAATGCCAAAGCTTAGTTGAAACAGATTTAGAAATAGAAACCAGGCTAGATGAGTTCAAGACTGTGTTACCTTGCAACCTATAGAGACCATTCTGCCTTGTACCCATCAATATCTACAATGAACCTTTGCATATATTTAAGACTCCACCTTCGCCCTTGAATGAACAGCCTGCTTGATCCAGCATACCTAGTGAGATCAAGTTCCTCTTTAGCTCAAGGAACATGTCTTACATTTTAGAGAAATTTCACAGTCCCATCCTCCAATTTCAGTTTGACAGTGCCAGCACCAATGACCTTGCATGCCATATTATTGCCCATGAGAACTTTTCCACCATCTATTTCTTTGTAGGAGATGAACCAATCTTGATTAAGGGTCATGTGGAAGGAACACCCTGAATCAAGAATCCATTCATCTATATTGTTATCTATTGAAATAGCCAAAAATGGTTGGTAGCTCAGATAAATTAAATCTTATATTAAGATATTCTAGATCACCACATGACAAATCTGGCATTGGTTATGATAAAGAGAAGCAAGATGCATCTCTGAATAAACCAAAAGTGCATACACAATATAAGGCTTTTAAAGCCCGTCCACAGCATACTAAGTAAAAACCAAGCCCTTCTAATACTTACTGCAAAGTATGTGGAAAAAGTGGGCATGTGTCATCTAAATGCATACATAACAAGCATGCAAAGCATTCACGACCTATGATCACTAACAAGAAAGGACCCAAGTCAATTTGGGTACCTAAAGATAAGATAATCCCTGTTGCAGATCTGCCTAACAACAGGAAAGAAACAGAAGTCCTGGTACTTGGACAGTGGATGCTCACGACACATGACAAGAGAAAGGTATATGTTCCAAGACCTTAGACCCAAACAAGGTGGCTGGGTCACTTTTAGAGGAAATAAAAAAGGAAAGATCATTGGTATAGGTAAAATTGGAGAGAAACCAGAAATCAAGACTGATATCCAAGTAGACGAGTCCACACAAGGCTAAGAGTGGACGTGCAAGGAGATAGGTAGTGGATGCGTAGAATCCACTTGCTCTGGACGTCATGACTAGTGGACGTGCAGAGAGAGCATGCAATGGACGATCAATTTAACAATAATTATACTAGCTCAATCCACATACAACATATTCAAATGCTTTCTTATACTACAAATTGAGCATCAAACACACCTTTTTGCACATAATCCCTAATAAAATGATGTTTGATTTCTATATGCTTAGCTCTAGAATGCAATATTGGATTCTTAGATAAATTGATTGCAGCAGTATTGTCACACATAAGTGGAATACTACTTTCAAATACATTGTAGTCCTCCAATTAGTGTTTGATCCATATAAGTTGTGAGCAGGAGCTTGCAGCTGATATGTATTCTGCTTCAGCAGTTGATAGAGCAATGGTACTTTGCCTTTTACTTGACCATGATACTAGGTTAGCTCCAATGAAGTCACATCCTCCACTGGTGCTTTTTCTTTCAATTCTATCTCCAGCATAGTCATCATCACAAAAACCAATTAATCTGTAATCATCATTTTTCTTAAAGAACAAACCCGTATTAGTAGTACCATTTAAATATCTAAATATTCTTTTAACTGCTGAGAGATGAGACTCTCTAGGATTAGATTGAAAACGAGCACATAAGCAAACACTGAACATTATATCAGGCCTAGACACAGTCTGATATAAAAGAGATCCTATCATACCTCTATATACCTTCTGGTCTACCTTTTTATCTTTATCATCTTTGTTCAGTATTGAAGTCGGATGGATAGGGGTATTCATTGGTTTGCAATCATCCATCTTAAACCTATTTAGAATTTCCTTTGTATACTTAGTCTAATGGATGTACACCTCGTCCATAGAATGTTTAACTTGAAGTCCAAGGAAGAATTTGAGTTCTCCCATCATGCTCATTTCAAATTCTTTCTGCATTATCTTAGAGAATTCCTTTCACATAGATTCATTAGTAGCACCGAAAATGATATCATCAACATAAACCTGTGCTATAATGAAATCAGACTTCATAGACTTTCTAAATAGAGTTGTGTCTACTTTTGCTATGTTAAGACCATTTTCCATTAGAAACGAACTTAACTTATCATACCAAGCTCTAGGAGCTTGTTTAAGTCCATACAATGCTTTCTTAAGCTTATAAACATGTTCAGGGTGATTTGTGTTTTCAAAGCCAGGAGGTTGCATGACATATACTTCTTCATTAATAAACCCATTTAAGAAGGCACTTTTAACATCCATTTGAAAAAGCATAAAGCTATGATGTGCAGCAAATGATATTAAAATTCTTATAGCTTCTAGTCTAGCAACTGGTGCAAAAGTTTCAGTGTAGTCTATACCTTCTTCTTGACAGTAGCCTTGAGCAACAAGTCTTTCCTTGTTTCTCACAACCTTACCATCTTCATCAAGCTTGTTTCTGTAGACCCACTTTGTTCCAATGACTGACTTGTCTTCAGGAAGGGGTACAAACTTCCAGACTTCACTTCTCTCAAACTGATTTTGCTCTTCTTGCATAGCAAGAATCCATCCTTCGTCCAGTAGAGCTTCGTCCACTGTTTTTGGTTCACATTCAGAGACAAGAGCTGAATCACTTTGTTCTCTGAAGGTTGACCTAGTTCTTAGCTTGTCATTGGGGTCACCGATGATTTGATCTTGAGGATGGTAATTTTTGAAATACCAAGATTTCTGAGCGTTTTTCTGTTGAGAAGTGGAAGTTTCTGATTGTTGTTGAGAAGTGTCGTCTACTTAGATATAAGACTTGATTTCTGGTTTCTCTCCTGAGATATTTAGATCAAGATCTACAAAAACTTCATAAAGCTCTGATAGTCTCTTATCAGACTGTTTGTCATCAAATTTTACATTAATACATTCTTCTACAACTAAAGTTCTAGAATTATAAACTCTAAAGCCTTTTGAAGTTTCAGAAAATCCTAGAAGGATTCCATTATCTACTTTAGCATCAAATTTCCAAGGATTGTCATTCATCCTAATGAGCACCCTCAAACTTCCAGAGCTCTAGACACTGTTCCAAGCCGAGCACATGCTCAAGACAGTGCTGAAAGTTCAAGGCCCTCACAGCCTCCAAACTTTGAAGAGACAATTGGAAAAATTATAGAAGAGAGATTAAAGGTTGAGGTCGAGGAACAAGTGAGAGAGCAAGTTACTGAATCCCTGGCTCCAACGAATGTAATGATCAACCAGATGATGAGCATTGTGCAAAGTTTTCAACAGAGTCACAATCTACCAACTCAACCTCATCCACCTCCACCAAACAAGAACCCTCCTTCACCACCTCCACCATCCTCTTAGCCTTCTTCTATTGGACGTCTGCTTGTCTCACTTCATTGGACGTCTGCTTGGTTCACTTTATTGGACGTCTGCTTGTTTCACTTTATTGGACGTGCGCTTAGAAATCTTAGTGTTGGATGAGCGCTTAGAAATATTATTTCCAAAATCATTTTCATTTACGAAAACTTATTCCTTTTAATACAGGTTATGAAAAATGATTTTCTTCATGCATCTTTTCAAATGATCTTTTTGTGAATAAGAGATCTCTTATAGATCATCTAAGACTTAAAACTAATTCCTTCGTTAAGCTCTTGTCTTGATGATTCCTTGATCTTCGTCTTTGTATTTGATTCATCCAAGTTCTTCCTTGATTGTTTTCCTTTAATTGCTCACTGAACTTGTTCATGCATCTTTGATTGTTGTCCATGATTTTGTTATGTTATGAAGTTACCCAATAATTTTCTAAGTATATAGAGTATCAAAAGAGTGAATTAGTGCAAGTTATAGGGTGTGTGCAAGTTCTGTTCAATAAAACAATGCAGTTTCAATGAGTTTTTTGCCCTTTTACGTGCTTTGGCACAATTATAGGCCACTATTTTGGTTCCTTTATGTTATGCAGTTACCCAAGAATGTATTTTCTAAATGTATGCAGTGTAATCATATTGTGTTTAAGGAGAATAAATCCATGTACGATGATTGTTTTGGCCTTGGTGCTTTGGCACAATTTTGGTTCCCTGTTTTGATTACTTTTTTATTTATGTATGTATCTTACTAAGAGATGGTTAAATCTATCTATTAGTAGACTTTTGCAACAAGTTCCTGTAACACCCTGTTTTTCGTATGCTTCTTTATCAGTAAATACATGCTTTAACGTATTTATTTTTGATAAAATCCAGATGATCATTTTATTTAAAATAAAATCATTTTCTTGTGTTGTTTTACCGTATGAAGTCACAATACAATTTTCGGTCGAAAATTCAGACGAAAACCGGTCTGGGTTCTCACTGCTAGTACAAGTTTACTGAGCTAGAGACAAAATTTTAATTCGTGAACGAGACGGTTAGTGTTTTTATGATGTTTTGTGTGGGTTTGGAGTTTTTCGAAAAATCTTGTTCGGGGCCAAAATCTTAGGGATTTCCCGGGCAAAATCGTCGGGAAATACGATCGGGGAAGTCATCTGATACGCAATGGAGCAGAGCATCAAGAGGATGAAGTGACATGGAGTGACTTGATGTGAAGGATATGACACACCTAAGAAAAAGTGAATCTTGCCTTTATTTCAAAATCTTACTTTTTCATCTTTCTCTCGCCAATCACATCACATCACCTTAACTCCTTATCCTCTCTACAAGCAACCCACCTTCTTTCTTCTTATTTCTTCTCTTCTTCCTCTCCAAAACCGTGCACCCTCCCCATTTCCTATATAAATACCCCTCCTAAACTTCACTTCATCACTTTCCTTTTAAAACTCTTAAGCTTTCATCTTTTTCTTAACTTCAAGCTTCCAAAGCTCCAGTTTTTCTTCTTCTTTTCACTAAGTGTTCTTCATCAAAGTTGTTCCTCTTGCTTACGGTAATACTATCATGTATTCTTTTCTTTAAAAACTTCATCTTTTTATAAAGTTTCTTCTTTATGTCATATATGAGCTTTTATCTTCAAAAATCTCTCAAAAATGGTAGAAAACTCCTTTTGAGTTGAAACCAATTTCTATGGCCTTGTATTTACTTGTAGTTTAACATACTAAAAGGTTGTGTAAAACAAATTTTCCTAACCTCTACTTTCTAATGAGGCGAAAACCATGCATATGGTTTAGATGGATCTTGTTTCAACTTTTACAAGTATGAGTTTGTATTTAAGATTTGTTTTCCAAAATGATCATGGACAAAGGCTCCTTTATGTTAACGGATGCTATATGTCTAAGTGATTGGAAAGTTTAAAGATTTGTTTCCCAAAATGATCATGGACCAAGGCTCCTTTATGTTAAAGGATGCTATGTCTAAGTGATTGGAAAGTTTAAAGATTTTTACTCTACTTTTATGTCATTATTATTTATTCCATTTACTTTATGTCATTTACATCATGTCATTTACCTTTATGTCATTTATATTAATGCCATTTACTTTATGTCATTTACATTATGTCATTTACTTTTATGTCATTTATATTTATGCCATTTACTTTATGTCATTTACATTATGTCATTTACTTTTATGTCATTTATGTTTATGTCATTTATGATTCATTTACTTATGTCATTATCCTTTAATTACTTATAGGCTTATGATGTTCTTACTTTATGTGCTTATGAGCTTTGTTATTTAAAGTCCTATGTTGCTTTCAAGATGATCATAGACTTGAGCTCGATAAGTTATTGGATGCTAAAAGGTCTAAAAGATTGGAAGAATTTAAAGATTTCTATCATGAAAACCCAAGGATGGCCGAATCTTAAAGGTTATGGACCTAGGGTGTTTCGTTTTTCATTTTCCAAAGTGATCATGGTTTTGAGCTCCTTACTATTAATGGATGCTAAACCAAAGAGATTGGAAAGTTTAAATGTTCCTAGCCTATCTTATTGGTTAAGGCCGAATCTCCATCAAGTGTAACTTGGTGGGATTTTTGTTCCAACTTTGTTTAAAGTAATCATGTTTTAAACTCCTACCACTTAAGGATCATAAATCCCTAAGTTGCATGTGTTTTGGAAACTTCTATCCCTAAGTTCTTGGTTGAGTTCTAATCCTTTGAACCTTGTGTCTTAAAACCTAGACTTGCATCCAAACCGACTTTGAAGAACCTTCTTGAAACCGTCTATTTTCTCGCATTCTCTTACCTTCTTGAGGTAAGAGGGGATTTCCTAAAGATATTCAATAACTGTATGCATGTGTGTATGTGTTTAACTGGATATTTACATGTTGATTGAGCTTACTTGGTTATCTAGTGTATTTGAACTATTATGCTATTGTCTGATGTTGAACTGTACTTGTTCTAAATGTTATAATGCATATCTGTGATGAACTGCTTTCAACTGTGATATTTGCATTGAACTGATAATATATACTGCTATTGATTGAAAGTTTGCTAAGCCAGACTTGTGTCTGTGCTCAACTGTTATAAGGATTAAAAACCTTAATAAGCTTTGAAGATGAAGGTATTGGTGTTCTTTTCCAAAATCTCATAAACTTAAAGTACTTATTTTAAATGTTGAAATGGTTTTGGTGAACTATTGTTATACAAGAGAAAAATCCTTTTCGAACTATGTGTCTTCAAGTTAAAACTTTCAAGAATATTTGGTAATATCCTATTTCAAAGATAAAAGTATTTCAAAGATGCTTTATAAAAGATTTTCAAAGAAAAGTTTTTTCCTAAATATTTTAGAAACTTTCCGATAGCCTGGATAGGTTATCGAGGATTCTATTTTGAATTTGATTTTCACTGAACGAAAAATAAGTACTTAAGAAAGAGAATCTAGTATGCGAGACGTCGCCTCTAGTATTCAGTTATATGCACGTGATCTTGGATCAGTGTTAATTCGGGACCATGAGTCCTATTCATGATGTTCTAGACTGGGAGTCCAATTCTCGAAATCGAGGACAGTGCGTACTGATTTCGTTGTTGTGGACTGTGTGTCCTAATCACGTTGTTGTGGACTGTGTGTCCTAACCACGTTGTGATGAACGTTGTTAAAGGTGAATATTGTCTTCTACGACCACAAGCCTAGGACTGGTGCATCGGTCTCGGGCGTTGTGATTGAGCATTCGGACTGTGTGTCCTATGCTTCTAAGTTTTCAAGTGATGGGGAAATGATGATTAAGTCGTTAGCTTTGAGCTGCGACAGTGAAAAAGAATGAACACAAAGAAAACCTTTTAAATAAAATATTTTCTCATGTGCATTTCCCCAAGCAGACGTGCTTTTTATATATATCAGATACAATGTGGTATCTGGGAGTCTTTCCATGTAAACCGAGTTCAGAGGCACATGTGACGTTGCTTGTCCTGAGACCTTAAATGCATGAGGGTATGGAGGCAACTGCCCGGTGGGCTAGAGATTGACCAACTCTAATTCTTATACAGTGGAAAACGGTGTTGATATCTCATGAGATTAAGTTAGAGCCTGATATTGAAGTGCCATGCATATTTTCAAAGGTTGACTGTGCGGGTTTGAGACCCTTTGATATAACACTATTATATTGTGTATATGCATGATTTAACTGCTTATATGATTATATGATGTATGTATCATGTATATGGTTGTTATGGTTGTTGTTGGATATATCTTATGATGGTATCTCACTCTTACAATTATATCAGGCCTCTTCGGGTTATGCTGTAGTACCTTGGTACTCTAGTACCGATGTTGCAGAGGAGTCTTTCTAAGTCACTTGAAGACCTAGTGTTAGAGGTTTGGAAAGTATTCTGGTCGCGCTGTCGCGCACGCGCCAAAAAGCGAGCGGTTTATAAAACTGTAGTTTAGGAGCGACAACTCGGATATCGTCTCACAAGGACTCTTGACTTGTTATTTACCACAAAAATCAATTTTTTTTGGTGGGGTGGGGGGGGGGGGGGGGGTTGGATTTGAAATTCAATGGAAAACAATGCAAAAACAGAGCAGTTGAAAAGATTATCAAATAGATAAAAACGATTAATCTACTGTTCTCGATTTCCCAACTATCATCGGTTCAAGCAAATTCCAAGCCCTAAGAAGATTCTAATCCCCTCCCGGTTATAGCAACAATTTACAAGCGAAATCACTACTACAGATATATGTTCCTATTCCCGAATTAAGCAAACGGGGTTAAGCCCTTCGTGAACTAAGCGAACATGAATTGAACACACGCGAATTAAGCAAACGCGATTATATATAGGAACATAACATCACCGAAATAAATCAACACAACACTATACACTCCTGAATTAAGCAAACAGAAATATATAGCATAACATTGAAAAGGGAAAAGCATACAAAACAGGAATTACAAGAACCTCAAGTGTGATGGAAATCAATTACAATAGACTAATCTAAGAAATTTAGTTCTCCATAAAAAAATAAACACAACTAGAAAATATGTAAAGAAAACAATGGAGAAGCAAAAAGTCCCTCTAATCTGGCCAGAAAAGCCATTTATAATATTCAAAAACTGACCCCACTCACGAGGCGAACCATCACTCGCGAGGCGAATATCATGAAGAGACTGCAACGTTTGGTCTTCTCGCGGGGGGAAGTACTGCTCGCGTGGCGAGGAATGGAAAAGTCATGGCTTCTGGTCTTCAGTCTCGCGAGGCGAGACATGGATCCGCGAGGCGACACAGAATGGGTTGCAATTCTCTGGAACAGTCAGCTATCAGGGTCGCGAGGCGAGGGTAGTATTCGCGGGGCGAGCCAGAGAGGATGACATTTTTGCTGTTCAGGGCTTTCAGGTTCGTGAGGCGAGAAGACTCTCGCGGGGCGAACACCTCCAGGATTGGAATTTTCCCTGTTTCTTTATTCCCTTTACTTCTAACTTAACCTTAAAACAATAAAATAGCCATAAGTGCTTTATTTGACTCAAAACTGGCTAAATTAACTTAAAACTACTTTAGAGACTCAAAACGTTGCTTAAGGACAATCTAATCTAATTTGGGTGAAAATGAGATATAATTAGCACAAAAACCCTGGTCATACTAGCCATAAAACTAGATGAGCCAGAGGCTTATGAAAATACCCCAAACTTAAACTTTGCTTGTCCCCAAGCAAACTAAAACTCAAAAATCAAAAAGACTCAAGACATGGCAAGCTTAAAGGATTCAATCAACTTTGCACAAAATTCAAGCACTTCATCAAAACAGTTTTCTTTAAAGTTCCCCCCCTTTCAAACAAAGCAATCCCCACAATCATGTGTTATGAACATTTGAGAACTTCATCATTCAAGCAATCATTAATCTAAGCAAGGGATCCAAGTTACACGCAAAAGGGAGATCACCAAATTCAAACAATCGCCTTCCTCACAAGGGCATTTAGTGTTTCACTCATCGCTCAATTTGTCTAGGTTAACAACATTTCACTCAATTTCACTTTTAAGAGAACTTCCCATAAATTTGATTTTCATCTCCAAATGATTCCCACAGAAAACATGCATGCAACATCAAAAGGTCTTTTATGGTTGTAATGGGGCCTGGCTAAGGGTAGGATATACAAAGGTACTGGCTTAAGTCCCTAGGAACTAAGAGAGCAGGAACAATTTGATACATTGAATTTCCACTCAAGTCCCTTTTTCCATTTTTCTTTATGCTTTGGGTGACTATAGCCTTTTTATTTATTTTTTTTAGATAATCTTTTTTTTTTATAACATTTTTACACTTTTCTCTTTTTTTTTCCTCTTTTTTTTTTTTTTGCTTTTCTTTTCTTTTGGCCCTTGGCTCCCACCTTTTTATTATATATTTTTTTTTCAATCCCAACAACACATCACACCTTGCAGCCACCCCAAACTTAGTTTCTTGCAACCATTCTCTTGCTAAAATTCCATGCTCTCCTAATCCTAAGATCGGGTTAACATGGTTTTTTTTTTTCCAGATTTTAGCTTGTAACATAAGGTTATCAAGAATTAACAGGCTAATTAGGCTCAATGGGGCTAACTAGGGAACATGCATTAGGGATGGTTATTTTTAGGCTAAGTAGTTATTTACAAAGAAAATTGCCTAAATCATTTGATGCAAACACATAAACATGCAAACCATAAAGAGATTCAAGCAAATTCAGGAAAGTGCAATTCAAAAGTGATTTCACACAGTTAAAAACATGTTGGAGGCTCAAATCCTCACCCGGACATTTTTGCAAATTGTTTGACAGAGATTCTATCCCTAGTGTGTGCTTCCTATCACCCCAAACTTATCATAAATCATGCCATCACAACAAAATATCTCAAAGTTCAGTTTTCAATCACATGGGGATCACTTTTCAAAAAAAAAAAATTCAACCTAGGGGGAATCATCAACAATATAAATCACATATCATGCAATCATCTATGCAAAATTAATCAAAACCAATAAAACTTGCCAACATAAGACTCAACACACAAATACTCCTGATCTTCTCAAATTATTCAGGAGCTAAAAGAAAAACAAGACAAAACACAAAATCAATCAATCTGTTCCCTCCCCCACACTTAAAACATACATTGTCCCCAATGAAACAGCATAACTATAAAATCAGAGTGAGGGAAAGGAAGGATGTTCCCTGATCAAGTGGCAGTGTAGGTGGGAGCTTCCGCCTGGATCCCATTGCTTGTAGCATAAGGCCAAAGAGAGGGAGTCCATTCCATGGTCCCATAACTTGCAGCCTTGATATAGGAGTGAGCACTTGACAATTATGGTGACCTTGCCCAATGCGGCGGACTCGTCACTTCCTCTTGGGTCAAATATGGCCGCTTTCTCAACAAAATCCTCCCAATAAAATTAGGACTCAACCCCTTGAATTGGCCATGGTGCAAAATCCAGTCCCTCTGGTGGTTCCACAGGGGGCGGTGGCAGATAGGTAGGGAGGGCCTCCGGTGCTGCTTCATCTTCTGCTCGTTCTTCATTCACTACGCTAACAAATTCATCACCTGCTATACATGCAGAAATCTCAGTACACACCAAAGAAGTCATCCAACGACAATTCAATTATCCTTTTCAAGCCTTCATCTCCATCTTCCTTATTTTCATTGTTATTACCAATAACAACATTACTTGTACTTCTATCGTTATTCCATTCTGAATCATGACTGAGATCGACAGTGTCTTCCACCTGAACATCAACCATCTAAAACAAAACATAACATACAATATACACAGCAAAAATCAAATTGAGCAGCATAGAACACTATACATATGCTATGGGAAGCTAGAAGGAGGTTAATCGAAACAAATATGGGGGATAACATCATAGAACAACCATTTTAAATATCATTCAACGGTAATTTAAATAATCAATTTTTAAATAATCAACCTAAACAACAATTTTAAAACAATCAACCAAAGCAATAATTTCAAATAACGAACAAAATGGGGATTAGCACTGACACTAACAGAACGAGCTTTCTGGTTGGTTGAATTTGACATCTACTTCAATATTCCACTCGTCCTCTTCGTCTATGTTTTGTTATTCGGACTGGGCACTTCCGTGCTTATTGTAACACCCTGTATTTCATTGTTTTAAATAACAGTAATACATATAAATATGTTTATAGGTTTATTAGAGTTTTAGAAAATTATTTTATATAAACGGAGTTTACCACTCAATTCTACTTGAGTGTAGGAAGCTACGATTAAAATTTAGGTTGGAAAGTCAGGTGAAACCCGGCCCGCAAATTTCATTGACAGTATAATAATACTGCTTAAAAGACCTAATTTTAATTCGTGAACGAAATACTTAAGGTTTTTATTTTATTTCCTACAATTCTGAGTTTTTAGAATTATTTCAGAATAAAATAAAATAATTTACGTTTTACGGACGAAATACGTAATCGGGTGAGCGGCAGAATGGATTTCGGAGTTTCCAAGAGTAGAAAAAGGGGTTATCTTAGGATTTTGAGATGATTCATGGGGATGAATCATACTTCTGAGTCTAGACGATTTTACAAGGTTAAAGTGAAAATTTATAGATTTTTCACTTAAGTCCCCGAACTTTCTACTAATTGCACTTTGGTCCCTAAGTTAGTTCCTATGTTTTTCTAAGTGAATTGGGCCAAAATATTTGTTCCAAAACCATTAGTGGACGTGGCCATGAAGCCCAAATTCCTTGTTCATGGATTAAATTTCATGAAGCCCATTAGAAATCATATAAGTTTCCTATGTCATATTTATGCCTTAAGCTTTTGGTGGGCCCCACAAAAACAAATTCAAGCCCAAGTTTTCAAGGCCATGCGCAGGCCCAAGATGGAGTGGGGGCTGCCTTAGTTTGGAAGAGTCAAGTGGATTCTTGAAGCTTCCACCATGTTCCACAATGTTCCACCATATTCTCCAAGGTTCCACACAATTCTACAATATTCTCAAGTGTTCTCAATTATTCTAGGTGCTTCTCAAAATGTCTCAAGAAAATTTAACAAAGATGAGTCACATGTGAACACATTTAATGTTGCACATGGTCATCATGTCAAACTATTGACAATTTGCAAAATAGTCCTTATACTTTTGGAATCTTTGCAAAATGGTCCCTAGGAATTAATTTCACTTAAGTCCTTAGAAAAATCACTTACTTTCTACTTGGTCCTCAAAAGTGGTGCAGCCACTCTTCTATAAATACCCTCCCTCACATTTCATTTTCTTCCTATTGCCGTTTGTTTCAAAAAACTCATAAGTTCATAAGTCTTTTAGCATCACTTTGTGAAGCAAGTTCTTGGATTTCACTTGTCTTTGATCTTCAAGAGGTGAATCCTATTCTTCTTCCTTAATCATATCTATAGTCTTCAATAAATTTCTTGATTCAAAGCTTATCTCATATATGTTCATCACTTTTAAGTTTCTAAGCCTAGAACTTTGAAAATTCATAATAAATTCTAGAAAAATCTCATGATGATGAAACCACTTTCTATATTCTTGATATCATGCATACTATCTAAATCCAAGAGCATGATGCAATCAAAATTTTCCTTCCTAATAAACTAGCTTTGGCCGAATCTAGTAGAATAGGTTTGGTAAGGTTTTGTTCATGTGCATGTTGTCATGTATGATCATGTATTCCATATGACATGTATGTCTACACACTCTAATCCATGTTAGTTTATTAAAATGAAAATTCTTACTCAAAATCTCTATGTTGGCCAAACCCTAGGTGGATGAGATTTAATGAGTTTTGTTCAAAGTTTTCATTAATGATCTTGGTAATCAAGCTATTAGTATGTATGCTTAATAAATCCAAGTTGGTTTATCAAACTAAAAACCCTAACCCCATGAACATGTTAAGTTCGAATCTTAGTATATAAGAGTTAGGAAGTTTGAGTTTTAAATTTAGTTGTTTAGTCACTAATCCATGATCTTGGTTGATTAAGGACCATAAATCCATGACTGAATCATGATTAGGAATTTTAGTCACTCAAAACCCTAGAGGCCGTGACCATGTATAAGGTTTTAGAATGTTTTAGTTCCTTGATTTGTAATTATTTGATTGTAATGGTTGAAGGTTAAGTGAGTGTGACGAATACGCGATATCCGGACTTCCGAAGAAATTCACTAATTCACAAGAAACTCTACAAAGGTAAGAGGGGAATACCTGAGGAATATATTCGATGGCTATATGCTATCCTGTGTTGGTTTGTAATTATTTGTCTGTTGGTATTTATTTAAGTTGTTTAAGTTATGGTATCTGTATCTGTGTGGTTTTAATTGCGCTTGATTGTTTATCCGTAATTATATTATGCTACTGTGATGCATGATCTACCTGGGAAATTATATTATGCTACTGTGATGCATGATATGCCTGGAAATATCTGTGATATTATTGTTGGTTGATGTTTGAGAAGCCTGACAGTGGTCAGTGCCTAATTAAATTAACGGTATAAAAGCTTTAAGAAGCTTCGTAAATTATATTCAATGTTTTAATGGTAAAATATTTATATATA
This sequence comes from Sophora flavescens, assembly GCA_030762895.1. Taxonomy (NCBI): domain Eukaryota; kingdom Viridiplantae; phylum Streptophyta; class Magnoliopsida; order Fabales; family Fabaceae; genus Sophora; species Sophora flavescens. The sequence goes on along the minus strand of CM061067.1, from coordinate 111,774,138 downwards.
ATAGTAATGGAAATTTTTAATTTGGAAAAATAAGGAATTTTGGAAAATATTATTATTTTAATAATTTATTACTGTAAGAGTGTATTATAAGTCACAATGAGCGCGAGACCGTGAAAATAATTTTGCACTGCTAATTTTTACGTAAGAAAATCCAGAATATTATAAAATGTTATTTTATGAAATTAATTGGTGAAAATAAGTTAATTATGATTTTAGAAAATTATTTAAGTGGAAAAGGCTAAATTTTGGCTTTAAAAGCTTTAAAAATGAAAATTTACGGCAAATTTGGAAAAACGTAGATGGCAAGTATTTTGAAACGGCAATGTATATTTTGAGTAAGTTAAACCTCAAGTGACTCATATTTTTAAAGACTAATCATTATTATTTAAATATTTTATTAATGAATTTCCAAATTTAAAAGATTTTTTGAAAACAAAAATTAATTCAACCGTGTTGAAAGTGCTGTTGAACTTAGTAACCGAGACTTCGGGGTACTAAGGTTCTGTGTTGTTATGGACTTGGGGTCCTTTGGACTTTGAGGTCCTGTACTGTATACGTGGTGTATACCGTATTTAAACATTGAGATGTTTTATTACCACGAACCTATGACTGGTGCATCGGTCGAGAGGTGTCGTGATTGAGCACTCGGACTGTGAGGTCCTGTGTTGTAATGAAAGTTTTAAAGATGTTAAAACTATGTGAGTCGTAAGCCATTTTGAGCTTCGGCGAAGAAAGATTGAACACAAAGAAAAGATTTATGAGCAAAAGTGTTTTGCATGCATTGGCAGACGTGCCCACGGTTCCATGTGTGATTACCTTGCGGCGTCAGGTATTTCATACTGTGTGTTTCTCGTTGTGCCTGGAGTTGGACATTGAGACCCCATCGGTGTTGTGATCACGTTATTTGCACTGTGCCCTGAGTGTGGACAGTGTGTGATGGGTTTTGGCTATGTGCCTGTGGCTGTGTGCCTGTTTTGCCTAGTGGTGGCAACTGAGCCTGATCAACTCATCATGTGTTGGGATATCTCATGAGATTAGGATGAAATTAGATGATAAATATGAAGTGTTCATGCATAATTTTTACACGATGATGTTTGGGGTGTTGAACCCATTGATAAACTAATTGCTTATGAATACTTGTGTTTGGTAAATGTGTATTTGTTTTATGTGGTGTTTAGCATGTAGTTGTCGAGTAAAATCCATGTGTTGGCTTCTCACTCTTACGTATTTAGATGGAACCGGATATACCACTGGTACATTCGAGGATCCGCTCGGTTTCGTTTGATCGAACGTAGTTTAGTGGTGCCTGGGAGATTAACCCTGGGGCACTCAGCGCCACCAATCATGGCCCCAGCCGAGAAGTCATTGGCATAGTAAATGAAGGACCACAGCAAAGGATACATGTGGTTGAGACTGTTGAGGTACCTCTACCTCCAGTAAGGCTATACCTACAGTATTTGGATGAGCACGGGTTACTTGATCTGCCCCCCTCAGCCGCATCCGCTTCAGATAGAAGGACCAGAAATACCTCCTGCTGAGGTAGTTTTGGATGAGGGCGAGGAAGACCCCGAGGAGTACGTTGAGGATGATCTTGAGTTTCACCCTCCTGCGGTTGATGATGATGATTCTTCCGACGACGTAGTGGCTGCGGAGGCATGTTCATCTGACACATATGTTGTAGGTGGGGTTGATCATCATGATCTCCCCAACGGGTTTCACTAGCTTGACCAGCTATAGGTATAGTTCTGGGGTAGCGAGTCTCGTCAGTTTTTGATCTGGCTATTGAGAGCCATGAGTTTTTGGTATGGTTTTGGACTACTCGTTGCTGATATGTATATGTCTTTCTTTTCTTTGCTTAGTTGATGGAGAATAGCCTATACTTATGAGGGCTCTTTTGTTATCTCCTATTAGGTATACGGTGTATTTAAAAGGTGATGTCTATATATAGATATACATATATGTTTGTTTATGTTTACAATGGTTCGATGTTAAAGAAAAAAAAATTCACCACTATTTTCGTAAGAGACGTTTACTTTAAAAGCATATTTTCCGAAAGTAACCAGCATTAATAATTTAATTTTCTTTATTCGGGTAACTATGTGATGACCCTGTAAGGGGTGTCTCACTTATGGTATCAACAATGGTGTACCGATGATGGTCGACAACGGTGGTGAATTAGGGTGAACCGTCGATCACGAGTGAGGAGATAGGGATACGATACAAAGCTGTAGCAGAAAAACAATGGCGGTGGATTAGGTTGGTCCGTCGAACAAGAAAGAAGACACATGGGAAACAAAAATGTTGCAGAAAAACAATGGTGGATTGATTAGGGTAGAGCGACGAACACAAATGGGAAAATGGGGGATCCAAGATTTTACTTTAGTTGGCAATTGCAGCTTGGTCCTTTTGGATTAAAAAAAGAAAAAGGAAAATAAATTTATTTTGGGTTTGCACTAAGGTCCCTGTGGGGCAAATGTGCAAGGTAAAAAGTGGGGAGGGGTTTAAAAGATAAACACCTGGTGAACTCTAAGGTGGCGCTGATGTGGCCTTTTTAATTGAGTTGTCAGCCTTTGAGTGGTCCAACTAGGAAGTGTAAACTTAACCCAATATTTATGGTTGGTACCGAAGAATTCACCTTAATTGTATTTGTTAAGATGATAACAGTAATTATATTACATTATAACCAACATAAAAATTATAACCATGCATCAGCAAAGTTTTATTTTTTTACAGAATCAACAAAGTTGAATGACATTAGTTAGTAGGGTGTTATTAAAAAAAATAAAATTAAATGGACCTATTTAAAAGCTTATATTAGAAAACTTAGTAACACAAATATAAGTACTTATAAAATAATTTAATCTATAATTAATTCCGACCTAGTTTATTGATATTGACCATATTACTTAAAAAAATTTAACCAATTACAATTCAAAAAGTTAGAGAAATAACTGAACAACTATTTAAAATACTTTTAAAAAATCCTATTTAAATATTGTATCAATATACACTTGTAAACATTGAAGATGCTTTCTTACTGTAGCACAACAGTAATGGACACGTGTCGCTGTATGATTGTTTTCCTTTTTTTAATTTTGTGGGGTTTCTTTGCTTTATTTGAGTTGGACACGTTTTTTTATTTTAAAAAAAAGCATAACATTTATTGCTTGAAAGGAACATGGCTTATCATCTGGCATCTCCAGAGCAGCAAACGTGCTGTGTGAACTTCTTCAAAAGGACAAACTGCTGCATCTCTCTTCTCCCTCTTTTTTCTTTTAACATTTTATTTGAAAAAGGACATGTTCATCTTACAACAGAAGAACAGGTGCCGTGTTCCCTTTGATCCATTTCCCCTTCAAGCAATTGTCATCTCACAATCCTACTTCAATCTCTCTTTCACTCCCATTCTCTTTCTCTTCTCTTCCCAAAACCTCGTCCTTCCTCCCCCTTTCTCTCCTCTTTCATGGAGGCGGCGGAAGACGAGGGAGAAAGCAAATGGGTTGTTGTATCTGCTACATGCGGCTGAAGGGAAAGTGGAGACGATGCAGTTGAGTCAAGAAGGTTATGCCTTTCACCATCACAATGGACCCTTTGTTGTTCCCCAAAGAAAACCCTCTCCTATGAACAACAACACCCATCTTGATGTTGGGGTTCTAACTCAAAAGTCACATTCTCACCAACAATTGCATATAGCACAACTAAGCAGGCTCCATCACATGGTGATTATGTTTATTTTTTTATGTTTTATTTTTTGGCTATAAATGTATGAACCCTTTTAATTCAACAAGCTATTGGTATATAAATCACCTTTTGGTCTATCTTAATGTACTGTTTGTTTTGAACTGTTTTTTATATAAGCTAAAATGGGTTTGTTTTGAACTGACTGAAGAAAATAACTAGAGAAGAAAAAACACTTGACTATTAATACTCTCCCTCTATTGAATGTATTTTGAAGAACTATTTATATACATAGTATTTTTATAAAAGATGATTTAGTGTTTTGGGGTTTTTTCTTCATCACTTCTATATGGGAATTCCTCTTTCTCAGTCTCTGCCTGTTTTTGGTTCTTCAGAAATGATGCATCACATAATTGGAGAGTTTAGAGTTGTAGATTTATGGTCTCTTGGACCATGCCCCTTAAAGTAATGGTTGCTTTATTCATTAGTATTGATGGTAAGTGATGCTATTTGTCACTCCACGATGTCTAATAACGAGTCTGCATTGTCATTTAATATGCAAAGAATGGTTAACAGTGAGAAGTTGCAGGAAATGCTAGCTGACAACTTCCATTTTAGAACAAGTTATGTTGCTACTTATGGAGAATGCTTTGCTATTGCTTTTCATGTAACTTATCCAAAAAAAAAACTCATTAATTGATGGTTAGTTTTTATTGATGATTCCAAAGTGAGACCAAGCCACCTATGAACAAGTTTAGATGAATTGACTTATGAAGAGTTGATTGAGTTGGCAGATTTTATAGGAAAGGAGAAGACATGATTATCAGCTATTGAAATTTCTCCATGCTTGTATTCTTACACTTGCGGCTTGCCATTATGAAGAGTATAATTGACCCTTGTGTAATTTGTCAAGTTGAATATGAAGATGGTGAATCTCTTTGGTTCTATTCACATATTTTACTCATTAAATGCTTATATGAACAGGTGTTTTTTGTTTTTTGAAAAAAATGGCCATTCCCAAAAACGACGAACCTTTTCCAGCTTTTTAGTCATGATAAGATATAAGTATTAAAAATATTATAGGAATGTCTCTAACTTGCTCTTTAGTATTGGGGTTTTGAGGAAAGGGAAAAAAAACAACTTTTCTCTTCAACAGTGTTGTTTCAAAAAATTGACCAACTCCTTGAAAGTTTTTGGCTATTGATCCTTTCACAATTTCCTTAAGCAATTGTTGCTAAGACAGTAAGCAATTCAATCTAAGCTAATCAAATTCAGACTTTATGGATACTTTTTATCTATATCTATCTATATCTATAATATATACAAACGAAAATGTATGCAGGAATCTATTCTACACGTGTCGTTCAATCAGGCTATCCATGTCAGTGTTTTCCTATGTGTGATTCATACCACGTTTCAAGGGATTACTGTAACACCATGTCTTTTACTGTTTTAAATAACAGTAATACACATAAATATGTTTATAAGTTTTATTAGAGTTTTAGAAAAATTATTTTAAATAAACGGAGTTTACCACCCAACTCTACTTGAATGTAGGAAGCTACGATTAAAATTTAGGTTGGGAAGTCAGGCGAAACCCGGCCCGCGAATTCCATTGACAGTATAATTATACTTCTCAAAAGACCTAATTTAAATTCGTGAACAAAAGACTTAAGATTTTTATTTTATTTCCTACAATTCTGTATTTTTAGAATTATTTCATAAAAAATGAAATAATTTACGTTTTACGGGCGAAATCCGTAATCGGGTGAACGACAGAGTGGATTTCGGAGTTTCCAAGAGCAAATAGAGAGGTTATTTTAGAATTGTGAGATTATTCTTGGGGATGAGTAACACTTTTGAGTCTAGAAGATTCTACAAGTCAAAGTAGCAATTTATGGATTTTGCACTTAAGTCCCTGAACTTTCTCTTAATTGCACTTTGGGCCCTAAGTTAGTTTCTATGTTTTTTCCAAGTGAATTGGGCTAGAATCTTTGCTCCAAACCCATTAGAGGATCGTGGCCTTGAGGACCAAATTCGTTTTCCATGGATTAAATTTCATGAAGCCCATTTGAAATCATACAAGTTTCCTAGATTATGTTTATGCCTTAAGCATTTTGGTGGGCCAAAACAATTAAATCCAAGCCCAAATTTCCTTGGCCCATGTGCAAGACCAAGGAGGAGTGGGGGCTGCCCTTAACTTGGATGAGCCAAGTTTATTCTTGAACATTGCACACTATTCTCCAATAATCTCCAAAGTTCTACATAAATCTAAAAAGCTCCAAAGCATTCTAGATTTTTCTTAAAAAGCTTCAAGATAATTCAAAAGATGAGTCACAATGTGAACACATTAAGTGTTGCAGATGGTCATCATTCCAAACTATTGGCAATTTTCAAAATAGTCCTTATACTTTTGGAATTTTTGCAAAATGGTCCATAGGAATTAATTGCACCAAGTCCTTGGAGAAGCCACCTCCTTTCCACTTAATCCATCAAAAGTGGCGCAGCCACATCCCTATAAATACCCTCCCTCACATTTCATTTTCTTCCTATTGCATTTTGTTTCATAAACTCATAAGTTCATAAGCTTTTCTAGCATCATTTTGTGAAGCAAGTCCTTGGATCTTCACTTGTCTTTGAACTTCAAGAGGTGAATCCTATTCTTCCTCCCTAATCATGTCTATGTTCTTCAATAAGTTTCATGATTCAAAGTTTATCTCATCTATGTTCATCACTTTTAAGTTGCTAAATCGAGAACTTTGAAAATTCATAACAAATTCTAGAAAAATCTCATGATGTTGAAACCACTTCCTATGTTCTTGATATCATGCATACTATCTAAATCCAAGAGCATGAAGTAATAAAAAATTTCCTTCTTAATAAACTAGCTATGGCCGAACCTAGGAGGATGGGTTTGGTAGGAATTTTGTTCATGTGTTGTCATGTATGATCATGTATTTCATATGACATGTATGTCTACACACTCTAATCCATGTTAGTTTATTAAAATGAAAATCTTTACTCAAAATCTCTATGATGGCTGAACCCTAAGTGGGTGAGATTTGATGAGTTTTGTTTAAAGTTTCCATCCATGATCTTGGTTGATTAAGGACCATTAATCCATGATTTAATCATGATTAGGAATTTTAGTCACCCAAAGCCCTTGAAGCCGTGACCATGTATAAGGGTTTTGGATGTTTTTAGTTTCTTGATTTGTAATTATTTGATTGTAATTGTTGAAGGTTGAGTGAGTGCGACGTATACGCGACATCTGGACTTTCGACAAAGTTCATAAATTCACAAGATAAATCTACGAAAGGTAAGAGGGGAATACCTGAGGGATATATTCGATGGCTATATGCTATCCTGTGTTTGTTTTCAATTATTCGTCTGTTAGTATTTATTTAAGTTGTTTAAGTTATGGTATTTGTATCTGTGTTGTTTTAATTGCGTTTAATTGTTTATCTGTAATTATATTATGCTACTGTGATGCATGATCTACCTGGGAATATCTCAGTGATATTATTGTTTGGTTGTTGTTTAAGAAGCCTGACTGTGGTCCGTGAAAGCAAAATTAATTCAACCGTGTTGAAAGTGGTATTGAACTTAGTAACCGATACGTCGGGGTACTAAGGTTCTTTGTTGTTATGGACTTGGGGTCCTTTGGACTTTGGGGTCCTGTACTGTATACGTGGTGTATACTGTATTTAAACATTAAAGATGTTTTCTATTACCACGAACCTATGACTGGTGCATCGGTCGAGAGGTGTCGTGATTGAGCACTCGGACTGTGAGGTCCTGTGTTGTAATGAAAGTTTTAAAGATGTTTAAAACTATGTGAGTCGTAAGCCATTTTGATCTTCGGCAAAGAAAGATTGAACACAAAGAAAAGGGTTATGTGCAAAAGTGTTTTGCATGCATTTGGCAGACGTGCCTACGGTTCTATATGTGATTACCTTGCGGCGTCAGGTATTTCATACTATGATTTTCCTCATTGTGCCCGGGTTGGACAATGAGACCCCGTCTATGTTGTTATCATTGTGCCCTGAGTGTGGACAATGTGTGATGGGTTTTGGCTGTGTGCCTATGGCTGTGTGCCTTTTTTCCTGGTGTGGCAATTGAGCCTGATCAACTCACCACGTGTTGGGATATCTCATGAGATTAGACGCAAAGTTAGACGACGAATATGAAGTGTTCATGCATAATTTTCAAAGGATGACGTTTGGGGTGTTAAACCCATTGATAAACTATTTGCTTATGAATGCTTGTGTTGATAAATGTGTACGTGTTATGTGGTGTCTAGCATGTAGTTGTCGAGTAAAATCCATATATTGGTTTCTCACACTTGCATGTTTTATTTGTGGTTTCTCTACTTGTGCATATATCCTTACGTCTGAGATTAGATGGAACCGGATATGCCTCTGGCACATTCGAGGATTCGATCGATCACGTTTGGTTGAGCTCAGTTTGGTGGTGCCTGGGAGATAAACCCTGAGGCACTCAGCGCCACCTATCATGGCCCCGGTAGAGAAATAATTGGCACAGTGGAGGAAGGACCGCATCAAAGGACACACGTTGTGGAGATTGTTGAGGTATCTCTACCTCCAGTATGGTTATACATACAGTATTTGGTCAAGCATGGGTTACTTGATTTACCACCTCAGCCGAATCCGCTTCCGATAGCAGGACCAGTAATGCCTCCTGTTGAGGTAGTGTTGGATGAGGTTGAGGAGGACCGCGATGAGTACATTGAGGATGATCTTGAGTTCCACCCTCATGCTGTTGATGATGATGATTCTTCCGACGAGGGAGCGGTAGCAGAGGTATCTTCGTCAGATACATCTGTTGTTGGTGGGGTTGATCATCATGATCTCCCCAATGGTTTTCATTAGCTTGACCAGCTATAGGTATAGTTCTGGGGTAGCGAGTCTTGTCAGTTTTTGATCTGGCTACTGAGAGCCATGAGTTTTTGGTATGGTTCTAGACTACTCGTTACTTATATGTATATGTCTTTCTTTTCTTTACTTAGTTTAAGGAGAATAGCCTATACTTATAAGGGCTCTTTTGTTATCTCCTATTAGATGTAGGGTGTATTTAAAAGGTGATGCATATATATAGATATACATATACGTTCATTTACGTTTACGATGGTTCAATGTTTAAAAAAAAATTCAGCACTATTTTCATAAGGGACGTTACCTTAAAGTATATTTTCCGAAAGTAACCAACATTTAATAATTTAATTTTCTTTATTTGGGTAACTATGTGATGACCCTAGAAGGGGTGTCACAATTACTAGATATGTAAGATTTCCCTCCGAAATGAAAGATTTTAATACATTAAAAACATAAATTTTCAAACTCAAGTTATTCCACATTTAAGGGAAGCAATTTATAAAAGGAAATAAAAGTTTTTCAGTTAATCACAAAAAAATTGAAATCAAATAGGAAACAAAATAATTAATGTAATTTATATATGACATTTTTAATTTATGACAAATTATTCTCTCGTAAGGAAACATTTCAAATTGATGCTGAATGTACTCATTTTGCTAAACATACTCATTTTAAAATCATTTAGCTTCAATTTACATTTCCTATGGCACAATTAAGTTAAATTAGATTGCTCCAACTAACAAATTCTTATGGATTGTCCAACGGTCATGAACCCATTGATTGCTATTCACGGGCTTTTCTTTTTCAACATGTGCTTTTATTTCCTTACTCGAAATATAAATTTGGTTTAATAACAATTTATTTTGCTAATTGTAATTCAAAGACTATTCAAGCCTTATGTGATACATAGCCTTCTTTTACTGTTTCCTAGGGCAATCAATCATAATATTGCATCAGGATTGCAAGGCATTAACTACTCATTTGTGTGATATATATAAAACTACCATATTACAAAAACAATTCACACCTTATTGAACTTTTATATTTTGGTTCTTTATTTTATCTTTTGATGTAGGTTCTTCTAAATGGCACCCACTCATGATATGGTTGCAATCGCTCTTTTTAAAATGTTTTTGCCATGTTTTTGCTCATACGCTTATTTTTTTCCCTCTCAGGTTCTTTGAAGACCATCTCTGCTCCATGCTCATTCGGTTGTCTATCATATCAGGTAATGTCTCTCTTCTCTTTGAAGATTATCTCAGCTTCATTATTTTTATTTTATCACCGCAAGGTTATGAAGATTAGAACCCTCTAATTCTCGCTCTTTGTGATTTTTTTTTCACAGCACCGTCCTAAATCTTCATAAGGTAAGGGTCCCTTCTATTTTCATTTTTTTTAAGAACGCCAAGAAGCATTTATTGGATTGCAATATGATATTGCCTTGATCCATGCCCTTCTCTTTTAGCTAGACCCATTATTTGGAAAACTTTCCTTCTTTGTTGGATTGCAATATTTGAAAAAATATAGCTGTTGGATATACTCACTATCTACAATACATATACTCTTCTCTTGACAAATTGTATGTAATATTTCCTTCTTGTTTCTTGGATGCCATATATTGTTTTTGGATTTCTGTTCATTTTTTAGTGGGTTTGACATTTTCTCGTAGGTGTGCAGCTTGCAAGAGTCAGAGAAGGAGGTGCCCTTCGGATTGCATTTTTGCTCCATATTTCCCTCCCAATGATCCTAAAAAATATGCTTGTGTTCACAAAATACATGGTGGCAACAATGTTGGAAAAATGCTTCAGGTAATTGTTCAATCAAATAGTAACAATATTTAATATCATTCTATGCTATATTATATAATATGGAAAGAGTTGGTCAATATCATAAGTTGAAAATATATTTATGTTCAAATGATCTCTTTGTAAAATTTTGATGTTGTAGCAAATTCCACCCTATTCACGAGAACAAGCTGCGGATACTTTGTACTTAGAAGCACAATGCAGGATTCAAGACCCTATTTATGGGTGTGTCGGGATTATCTCTAAGCTGTATCAACAAATCCACGATACACAAATTGAGCTCGCCAAAATCCAAACTCAAATTGCATTTCACAAGCTCCAAATCCCGCAGGTTGAAGCTGAATCAAACTTGGATGTCTTGCTAGCAAGCATGGGACAGTATCATTATGATCACTCTAGTCAAGCTCCTTCGTTCAATTAAAACTTGTTTTCCAATACGTTGATGCTACAACTACATTAAAAAACTCTATTGTTTTTTTTTCTTTTTATGGGGATTGTTATTATTTTTGTCTAATTTTGAAGAATGCTTGAAAGAGAATAATGATTGATAGTTATGTTTAGGGATGGCAACGGGGCGGGGCGGGGCGGGCATGGGTAGCTCTCCCCCCGCCCCCGTACCCGTCGGGTAAAATCCGTACCCGTCCCCGCCTGTTACCCACACGGGTATCCTTCAGGCGGGTATCCAGTGGGTTTTGCGAGTATCCGCGAATTATTTTTTCCAGAAAAAATATATACTATTTTTTCTTGAAAAATTGCTAAAATATGCATAATTCAATTTAAAATAACCATGTTCATACAAATAGATGTTAAGAAAGCATCAAAGCATTATCCAATTACAAAAGTTACTAACAAAAGTAATCAAATACATTTAGCAATTACTACATATATATAAATAAAGGACATTTTAGTAATTTAAGTAACGAGTGCGGGTATCCGCCGGCACAGATAATGTGATACCCGCCCCCGCCCCATTTATAAACGGGTATTGAAATTACCCATTTATTTTATCTGCCGGTACCCGTTTAACTACCCGCCCCGTGCCCGTTGTGGATTTTATCCGCGGGTATGGGTAAAATTGACATCCCTATCTAAGACTCCTTTGGATAAATATAAAAGGGCATAAAAAGGTGTTTTTTAAGCAATTTTTTCTTTTGTAAAAAAAAGGCAATGTTTGCTAGTATCTACTTGTTCTAACTTCTCAGAATAAGAAAAAATTTAATTTAAATCCTGATTTTTTATTTAAAAATGGTTAAATATATTTTCAGTTCCACAAAATTGGGTGATGTTCAGTTTTAGTCTCTCGTTTGAAAAATGTTTTTTTAGCCCTCTAAATTCTAAAACATGTCAATCGTGCTCCTCAGACGTACGTTTTAGAATTATCCAAATGTACATTTTATTTCCATTTGGAGAGTATGACTGATACACTTTAGAATTTGGAATACTAAAAACGTATATTTCAAATGGGAGACTAAGGCTCTGTTTAGTAAAAACTAGCGGATGAGGGATAAGCTAGTTGATAGCGGTTAGCAGATAAGTTAACTGCTAGCGGATAGCGGATTAGTTAGCAGATTGTATTTGAAGTGTTTGGTAAAACTAGTGGTTAGACTGGTTGATAAATGTAAAATGACATAAATGGATATGTTTGCATGTTTGTATATATAAATTATACATAAACAATATGCTTGAAAGCTTTGAGCCAGCTATAGAGCCCAAAATTCATCCATAGTTTGATTTATTTGCTTGCTGCTTATTTCATTCTTCCATTGTGTTTTTTTTATCTGTAGCATTTCTTTCTTCGTTTCTTTTATTCTCACTAGTCATTTGTTTCTCGTGAATTTGACCAACAAAATTCACATGATACATACAAGATGCTTAATGTTGAAACTGCATGTTTCTTTTCTTCTTAACACATGCAAATCGCTACACACACTACTCACATGTCAAGTTCTAGTAGGATACGACCCCATTGATATATTATTTTTTGGTTTAACTATTGAGTAGGTCCCTGAACTATTTGGGAATTTTCAAGTAGGTACTTATACTAGATAAATTTGTAATCGGGTCTTCGAACTTTTATAAATTTTTTAATTGGGTCCCTATACTAAAAAAATTTCTAATTGGACCCCATGTCCGCGTTTGAAAAAATTATCTATGTCCAGACCAGCACCCGCGTGGGTAGCAACTTTAGTATGCTTACCCGTACCTTCTGGGTACCTAAGTACTCACACCTGCACCTGTAGGACCAATCTGAAAAATAAAAAACTTATAGGATCAATCTAAAAAATAAAATAAACGTATATGACCAATTTACCTATTTTTACAATTAAAAAACATTACAAAAGAAACGTTCTAACAATTAAAAAACTATCCAAATATTGTCTTTTAAATCTAATCGTAAAACATTACAAATCAAAATATTTAACTAAATAAAAATATCCAAAAGGAAGTATAGATGATGCTAGATTTAGAAAGTTAAGAATCTTTAGATTAATTTTGTTTTTAAAATTTGTATTGTAGTTAAAATTATATATATATATATATATATATATATATATATATATATATATTACTAAGTTTGATGGTTTTTGTTAGCGTGTCGTGTTGGTGGGCGGTGAATGGGCTACCGAGGTAGGGAGACTGAACATGGTTTCTGTCGGTGTTGACCTGGGGAAGGAATATCTGAGTACGAGAGCAAATCAGAGAAACAGTTAGTGCAAGGGGGAGAGTGAAAACTAGAAACGTAAGCTCACTTGAGGGTTTACTGAGTAATTATCCACCTTCGGATCAAACACAGATTTATGGATGAGATTTGCTGTCAAATGATCCCAACCATGAAATAGACAACTATAAACACGAGAAGGGGGGGTTGAATTGTGTTTGTCATAATTTAAGCAAAGTTGAAATCTTTTCGCAAACAAAAGCTAGGTTTGGACGAGTGGAAGGATACAGGATGGACGGGTGACTTTTGCAAACACATCACTTGATAGTAGTAAGAAAACTAAAGCAATTAAAGAGGTTATAAGGAATGAGAGATTGACACAATTATTTATCCCGGTTCACTCTTCAAAGCAAAGAGCTACGTCCTGTCCTTGGCAGCACCAAGATTTATCCATTATAACTGATCAGGTTACAGACTCGAGTATTGTTTGCACACCTAGCCTCTTCAGGCTCAAAGACAAGTATTATTTGCACACCTAGCCTCTTCAGGCCCACTCAGGTTTGTTTGAGAGATTTGGTTTGTAATAAATACAACTTCTCACAAACAGATCTTTCACTAACACTCAGTGGTTTAAATGTAAAGCTTAGGAAAGTCTGCGTAATAACTTCAAATGATTGAAGAATACAGAATGAAAGACTGAAGATATTAATGCACAGAGTAATGGCTCTTTAATGCTATGTGTATTCTCTCTTATCTGTGCTTCATCTTCAATGACTTATGTATTTATGGTCTTCAAGCATTTAGGATCCGTTAGAGACATTCCCACAGATGTTGGCTTCTAGTAGAACTTCATTAAATGCAATTAAGTCGTTCTGGGCAGGCATTAATGCAATAGGAACATTGGTTGTACTCTAACATGAAGGATCATGGCTTTATGCATCGTGATACAGCCATATCAGAGTTGTGCAGAGAGCTTTTTGTACTTTGCTGAGTACAATTCCCTTTTTGTGTAAGGACCAGAGGTACTAGGGAATAAAGCATGTTGGAAGCATTCTTTAACTGGTCTTTGGTACTGATATCCGAGGTTGCTTGAGAGAGTAACTTCTGACTTTTCTTGATTCCGGTTATTGAAATAAGATTCTGATAATTCTAAGAGAATTCGCGTTCATAGGATAAGCGCGTCCATCTTGAAAATAGATGTGTCCATCTAGCCATTTAAGATTTTACATTCGGGCTAGTAGACAAGCTCCAAATGCTATGTCATTGGACGGGTACTCCTTTAACTGGTTGAACGTAACCTAGTAGACGAGCTCCATATTAAGGACTCAGCAAGTCCAAAGACTTGTGTGGACGAGCGCTTCTGTTACCTTAGTGGACGAGCACTTCTATCACTTCGGTAGACGAGCGCTTCTATCATTTCAGTAGACGAGCGCTTCTGTCACTTTAGTGGATGCTGGCTTTTATCACTTTAGTGGACGCTGGCTTTTATCACTTTAGTGGACGCTGACTTTTATCACTTTAGTATTGGACGTGAGATTCTATCACTTGCATTGGACGTGAGATTCTATCACTTGCGTTGGACGTGAGATTCAATCACTTCACTGTTGGACGTGAGGTTCTATCACTTGTGTTGGACATGAGCTTCTATCACTAGTGCTGGACATGCGTTTCAATCACTTGCGTTGGGCGGATGATTCTATCACTTGCGTTGGACGGATGATTCTATTATTTGCTTTGGACGGATGATTCTTATAGTTTTAATCTGCACACTAGATTGACTGGTACAACAACCAATATGAAGGTTAATTAAATCATTAACCAACGTTTAGTTCTCATCAAAACTTAGGGAAATGCACATCAGACATTTTAGAGACTTGACAATCTCCCCCTTTTTTATGATGACAAACATTGAGATAATTTAATGAACCTCAGAAAATATCAACAAAGAAAATAGCATATATCATATAGGTTAAAATTTTCTTAAGCGGACGGGTCATGCAGATGCTAGATCAGACAATAAGTTTGACTTGTTTTACTTTGAAATTATTATCAGAGCAATCTTACTTAAGATTTATATGAGCAATTATGGCAACTATCAGAGCATACTCATGTCCATGTATTATTTAAGATTCATATCATATTCATTCTTCTATAACACATTTCTATCACATTTCTCATTTCTCCCATTCCCAAGTTGATGTTTTACCCATAAGAGTTGAGAGCAGCAACTAGCAGCAGAGATGTATTCTGCTTCAGCAGTAGACAGGGCAATGGTTGTCTGCCTCTTGCTTGACCATGTGACTAAACTTGCTCCAATGAAGTGACATCCTCCACTGGTGCTTTTCCTTTCTATTCTATCTCCAGCAAAATCAGTATCACAATATCCCACTAATCTGTATTCTTTTGATCTTAAATACAACAAACCAAGATTAGTAGTTCCAAGCAAATATCTAAATATTCTTTTAACAGCCTTAAGATGAGATTCTCTAGGATCAGATTGGAATCTAGAACACATACAGACAATAAATTGAATGTCATGAGGTCTGCTTGAAGTTAAATACAGTAGAGAGCCAATCATGTTGGAACCAAAGTGGTTATGGTTTATTTAATCTCTAAAGTTTTGATGCTAACAAAAGGATTAAATTTGCTTGGCAAAGTGTTAGTTGAGATCTAACAAGTGAGTTCAGTTTATGCAGGAATATTCAAAATAATATAAGGTATACAATGCTTGGACTCATGCTAAGAATTACCCGTCCAAAGGTTATTTAAACTGTTTATATTTTGAATGACAAGTAGACTGGTTTTCCTTAGTAGACAAGGCTATAAATGAATACCTAAATAACTTGTTAGGTATAACAAGTCCAAAGACTTGGAAGTAAGTATGTCCATAGTGTCTAAAACTAAAATTCAGTAGACGTCCACAGTGTCACGTCAGCAGACGAGGGCTATCCTTGTAACTCAAGTATACGTCCATGGTGCCTAAACTAAAATTCAGTAGACGTCCACAGTGCCACGTCACTGAATGGAGGTTCTCTAAGGACTTAGCAAGTTCAAAGACTTGGCTGGACGAGGGCTTCTGTCACTTTAGTGGACGCAAGTTTCTATCACTTGTGTAGTAGACGTGCGCTTCAATCACTACAAAGTTGGACGGTTTGTTTCAATCACTTGTGTAGTAGACGTGCGCTTCAATCACTACAGTGTTGGACAGTTTGTTTCAATCACTAGTAGACGAGTGCTTCTACCATATTAGTTTACTAGTGCTTCTACCACATTAGTAGACGAGCGCTTCTATCACATTAGCAGACGACTGCTTCTACCACTTTAGTGGACGAGCGCTTCTGCCACATCAGTGGACGAGCAGAATTAAAATCCTTTATAGATGCGTTCTTAAAACTAAGTAGACGGCTATATATGTTCTATATGTTTGCTACCTTGAATGTATGATTTAATGCAATCTGGACCACGATGAATTTATTTCAAACAATTGCTTATTTAATTCAAAGAATATATGTCTTTTACCTTGATGCTTTTTTGTATAAAATCTTTATCTCTTGGATAAAAGAACATCGAAACCATAAACCTTTGTACTATGTCAAAATACACTGTTGTAAAGATCAAATCAAATACAAAGATGGTAAGTCAGAAAGCATTTAATGCTAAAGTCTAAACGAATACAATTTGAAGACTATTGAAGAAGATCTAGATACAAAAGCACTTCTCAGTGAAGCATATCAAATTATCAGTCTCAACGGATCCAAGCATTTAATGCTAAAGTCTAATTGGATACAATTCAAAAGTAACCGTTGAAGAATTACAAGAGAAGAAGAAGGTCACTATATAAGCAGAAGACCTCAGATACTGAAAAGAACAACTCTGGCCTGAAACAATTTTTGCGAGCTCAACATTTGCCAATACAATTCTTGAGTAGACAAGCTCTTATTCTTTCATTCTTTCAAAAGCAAAAGTCTGTAATTTATTAGTTTGAATATTGTTGTAATATTCAAATGATCTTAAACTGTCATACGCTCACACTTAGTGAGTTAAGAAGATCAACTTTAAATCACTGTGATAGAGTGAGAGCCTGAAGAGGCTTGGTAAGAAAGGAATACTTAGAACCTGAAGAGGCTTGGTAGAGAAAGAAAACATGTAGCCTGAAGAGGTGTCGAATACTTGTAAAGCTATTGGATTATAGTGGAGAAAAACCTTCAGGTAGAAGGGACTGGACGTAACTCTTGGTTGGAAGTGAGTGAACCAGGATAAAACATTTGCGGAATCTTCTAAATCCTTACCTTTTACAGTTTTTGTTTATACTAACTGTGGGGTTCTGAATCTAAGTTTATGATATTTTCAAAAGCGTTTTCCTGTTTGTGTGTTGTTCTCATTGTTTTGCTTGTAAAAGGTAAAAGACTTTTTCAAAAATCTGTTAAGAAACACAATTCATCCCCTCTTCTTGTGTTTCCCTGTGTCAACTTCAGGTAGCATCGATTACGGAAACAACACATTCTTCTGAGATTATCATTTAAGCATTGCCGTTTACGTCAAATATCATTGATTTTTTCTTAATAGGGGGTAAGGACTAAGGATCATACCTTGATCTCTTAGACAACTCTTTCTCATGTCCCAAGCTCTTTACAACATGAGCTAACTAGAGTTGTCAAAATGAGTTCGAAATATCGAACCCTTGAGCCAATCCGACTCACTGGTTGGTTTGGTTGGACAAAATGTGTTTTATTTGAATCCAGGTTATTTTGACTCGGTTCACCTAACCCGCGGGTTAAAGGGTTCAACCCGATTTGAGCCGTGTTGGCTCATAACGTATGAAACAATTTTTTTAAAAAAATAAAAAATACCAAAGAAAATCTCTGGAAAGCAAACTGAACAAACACAATATTTTGTTAATTTTTTTTAAATATTAGAATATGAAAAAAATCACTCCAAATGGCCTAAATGATGGAATTTTTTGTAAAAAAAATCTTAGAAAATCTCGAAAAGCAAACTTAACACACAAATTTTTTTTCAACATTTTTAAAAATACTGAAATACAAAAACAAATTGAAAAATGACCTAAACAATTGAATTTTGGATCATGAGGCAGTTATCTCGAAGTACTCTTAAAACATGTACCAAAAATATTTTTTAAAAATAAAAAACACCAAAGAAAAATCTTTGCAAAAGAAAACTAAACAATTTTGGATTTTTTTAAAATAGTAGAATATGGAAAAAAAAATTCGATGATAAAAAAATACAAAAAAATCAGTCCAAGTGACCTAAATAATGGAATTTATGATCTGGAAGCAGTTGTCCTAAAGTACTCTTGAAACACATACCAAAAAAATTTGAAAAAAAAAATAAAAAATACCTCATAAAATCTCGAAAAAGAAAATTGAACAAACACAATTTTTTGGGATTTATTAAAAATAGTCAACTAGGAAAAGAATTTAGAAAAGTGACCTAAACGATGAAATTTTGCATCTGAAATCAGTTATCTTGAAGAACTCTTGAAACACATTCCAAAAAACTTTTTAAAAAAAAAACCACTGCAGAAACTGTCTAAAAAACAAACTGAAAAAAAACAAAATTTTTTTGTATTTTTTAAAAACCGTGGAATACGAAAGAAATTTGAAAAATGTCATAAACGATGAAATTTTCGATCTGGAGGCGGATTTATGGTAGTACCCTTGTAACATGTACCAAACAATTTTGAAAACCAAAATTCAAAAACACCATAGAAAATCTCTAAAAAACAAAAAATCGTGAAATGCGAAAAAAATCAGTCCAAGTGGCATAGAAGCAAACTGAACAAACACAATTTTTTTGAATTTTTTTAAATAGTGAAATATGAAAAAAAAAAGTAGTCAAGTTACCTAAACGATGGAATTTTAGATCTGGAGGTAATTATTCCAAAGTACTCTTGAAACACGTATCAATTTTTACAAAAAAAAATTTAAAAGACCATAGAAAATCTCTGAAAAGCAAACTGAACAAACACAATTTTTTTTAGGATTTTTTATAAAAAGTGAAATCCGAAAAAATAGTCCAAGAGGCATTATTGATGGAATTTTGGATTTTAAGGCGACCGTCCCGAAGTAATCTTGAAACACGTACCAAATAATTTTATAAAAAAATCAAAATACCACAAAAATCTCGAAAAAGTAAACTGAACAAACACAATTTTTTTGGATTTTTTTAAAATAGTGAAATACGAAAAACAATTCTCATAAATTTTTCAATAACTGGGTCTATTCATTTCATTCCAAAAATTTAAAATACCATGCATTACATTAATTTCAAGCCCAATACTTAGAAAATTATAAATAAGGTTAAAACATCATATTTGTTTTGAAAAATGTGTCAAATATGGATGGATGTCCATTTAGTATTGTAACCTCCATTAGCAAAAATTTTTATCACAAGTTATTGCATTATAAATATATCATTATGTATAGGCTTTCAATAGTTTTGGGTGGTTACAAGTCCTATGTCCTATGTAACACCCCGACTTTTCGCTGTTTTCTAATATCAAAAATTTATATAATTATATTTTTATTTTTATTTGAGACTTAGAAAATTATTTTAAATAAACGGAGTTTACTACTCAATTATACTTAAATGTAGGAAGCTACGATTAAAATTTAGGTTGGAAAGTCAGGTGAAACCCGACCCGTGAATTCCATTGACAGTATAATTATACTGCTCAAAAGACCTAATTTTAATTCGTGAATGAAAGACTTAAGATTTTTATTTTATTTCCTACAATTATGTATTTTTAGAATTATTTCAGAAAAAATAAAATAATTTACGTTTTACGGACGGAATACGTAATCGGGTAAACGACAGAGTGAATTTCGGAGCTTCCAAGAGCAGATAAAGAGTTTATATTAGGATTTTGAGATGATTCATGGGGATGAATCATAATTTTAAGTCTAGAAGGTTCTACAAGGTTAGAGTAACAATTTAGGAATTTTACGCTTAAGTCCCTGAACTTTCTATTAATTACACTTTGGTCCCTAAGTTAGTTTCTAAGTTTTTTTTTCAAGTGAATTGGGCTAGAATCCTTGTTCCCAATCTCTTATTGGACTGTGGCTATGAAGCCCAAATTTCTTGTCCATGGATTAATTCCGTAAAGCCTATTTGAAACTATACAAGTTTCCTATGTCATGCTTAAGCTTAAATCTTTAAGTGGGCCCCACAAAAATGAATCCAAGCCCAAATTTAGTAGGCCCATGCGCAAGCCCATGAGGGAGAAGGGGCTGCCCTCATAATTTTTGGATAAGTCAAGAATGTTCTAGAATGTTCTACATTCTTCTACATTATTCTACCATCTTCTAAAATGTTCTAAACTCTTCTTGATTCTTCCTAAAATATCTTATGGAGAAAAAAATCAGCCAAAGTTAGTCAAGATAAGACCACATTTAATGTGGCAAATAGTCATCGTTACAATTTATTGGCAATTTGCAAAATAGTCCCTACACTTTTGAAATCTTTACAAAATGGTCCCTAGGAAGTATTTGCATTTCAATCCCTTGAACAAGACAACTCATCCTTAGTAGATCCTTCCAATATGGCGCCACCCATCTCTATAAATACCTTCTCTCACATTTCATTTAGTTTCTATTGCCATTTGTTCAAAATCCCTAAAGTTCATAAGTCTTTTAGTGTCAAATTGTCAAGCAAGTTCTTGGATTTCTTTTGTCATTGATCTTCAAGAGGTAAATCCTAATATTCTTCCTTAATCATGCCTATGTTCTTCAATAAGTTTCTTGATTCAAAGTCTATTTCATCTATGTTCATCACTTTTAAGTTTCTAGATCTAGAACTTTGAAAATTCATAACTAATTCTAGAAAAATCCTTTTGACATGAAACCAATTGCTATGATCTTATAATCATCTCTATTTTCATCATCTAGAAGCATATGATCATGAGAAATTTCTTTCCTTGATTTCTGGACTGGGCCGAATCTAGGACAGAATAGTGTTTATAGGTTTTGTTTCATTTTCATGTCTTGATTCATGATTCAATCTTTTAGTACCTTGATAATTCTTGTATAGAAGATAAACAATCAAGCTCTAACCTATTTGTTTCATAAAGGTCGAACCCTAGGTAGATGAAATTTGATGAGTTTTGTTCAAAGTTTTCATTAATGACCTTAGTAATCAAGCTATTAGTATGTATTCTTAATAAATCCAAGTTGGTTTATCAAACTAAAAACCCTAGCCCTATGATCATGTCAAGGCCGAATCTAAGTATATGAGGGTTAGGAAGTTTTGAGTTTAAGATTTAGTTGTTTAGCCACTAATCCTTGATCTTAGTTGATTAGGACCATTAATCCATGATTTAATCATGATTAGGAATTTTTAGTCACCCAAAACCCTAAGAGGCCGTGACCTATTAGAGAGGATTAGGTGCTGTTTAGCTTGTTTTGATTGGTTGTTTGGATGTGTTGTTGAAGGTTAATTGTTTTACGACTTACGAGGGTTTCCGACAACCGACGGAGTTCTGTTAATTTCACCGAGGAGCTTCAAGAGGTAAGGGGAGCTTACCTGAGGGATTTTCTCAATAACTATTTGCTTTTAGTGAGGTTTATATGATTTATATGTGGTTGTGGTTATTTGTTTTTGTTGTTTACGTTGTGATGTTTATCTATGTATCGGTGTTTGATCTGCTTTTAATTTATTTAATTATTTGCAGTTGTATATTATATTGCTATGATGCATGATCTTCCTGGGGATACAATTTTGATAATTGTTGTTGAATGTTATTTGTGAGTGTTGTTTGAGAAGCCTGACAGTGGTCAGTGCATAACCGATTAATCAGATAAAAGATTTAATAAGCTGTAAAAAATTATATTCAATGTTTATGGGAAATGTTGGGAGATAATAGTGGTGGAAAATATTATTTTGAAAAAAATAATGAGTTTTTAGAAATATTATTATTTTAATGATTTGTTACTGTAAAAGTAATTTGTGAGTCACAATGAGAGCGAAACCGTGAAAATATTTTTGCACTGCTAATTTTTACGTAAGAAATTCTGGAATATTACAAAATATTATTTTATGAAATTAATTGGTGAAAATAAGTTAATTAGGATTTTATAAAATTATTTAAGTGGAAAAAGGCTAAATTTTGGCTAAAAAAGCCTTAAAAATAAGATTTGACGGCAAAATTGAAATAGTGTAGACGGTAAGTATTTTGAAACGGCTGTGCATATTTTGAAGAAGTTAAAACCTCAAGCGACTAATTGGTTTGTGAAAAAACTAAGTTTTATTATTTAAGGATTTTATTAATGAATTTCCAATTTGAAAAGAATTTCTGAAAAACCAAAAATTAATTCAACCGTGTTGAAAGTGCAGTTGAACTTAGTAACCGAGACGTCGGGGTACTAAGGTTCTGTGTTGTTATGAATTTGGGTTCATTTGGACCTTGAAGTTCTGTACCGTAAACGTGGTGTATACCATATTTAAACATTTAAGATGTTTTCTATTACCACGAACCTATGATTGGTGCATCGGTCGAGAGGTGTCGTGATTGAGCACTCGGACTGTGAGGTCCTGTGTTTTAATGAAAGTTTTAAAGATGGTCAAAACTGTGTGAGTCGTAAGCCATTTTGAGCTTCGGCAAGGAAAGATCGAACACAAAGAAAAGCGTCAAGAACATAGTGTTTTCCATGCATTTGGCAAATGTGCCTGGTATTCTGGCTGCGTGCCTGGTGTTTTGGCTGCGTGCCTGGTGTTCTGGCTGCGTGCCTGGAGTCTGATCAACTCATTTCTGGTTGGGATATCTCATGAGATTAAGTGTGAATGTTTAGATGATGTATTGAAGTGTTCATGCATAGTTTTCCAATGTTGATGTTTGGGGTGTGAAACCCACCGATAAACTGTATGCTATAATTGAGATGTTTATGTATATGTGTATGTGTCTTCTTTTGTGCGAGCATTTAGTTATCGTGTTAAATCCATATATTGGCGTCTCACCCTTACAAACATATCATAGTAGCACAAGGGGTATGACCTCTACAAGAAGGAGGCTGTCTAGTTCGGGGCATGCTGTTGTTGCTTCTATGGGTTGCAGTGTCCGTTAGTTACGACCAGCTTAGGTCCTATTGTGTTATATTATGTTTTAAGAATAAATTAACGGGTAAGGATCTAGGTGTGAAAACATATGAGGCAGTATAGTTGTATAACTTATATTCAGTATGTATTTAAGTGTGGTTTGATTTCGTTGTTGTTGTTTTGAGGTTAAAAAGAAAAAAAATTATCACCATATTTTGAAAAGATAAACGTTGAGAAAACATTATTTTCCGAAAGTAACTAGCAAATTAAGTTTTATTTCTATAAACGGGTAACCATGTGATGACCCGAGTTAGGGTGTCACATCCTATAAATAGGACTCATGTATCATTGTGAAGTTTGCACATTGAAGAGTATGATACAAAAATCTCTCATTCTCTCCTCTCTTCTCTATTACTCTCTTATCTATTCTTCTTAGTTTACATATGCATTGCAAACTTCTGTTTTACAATCAACACGTCATTCAACCGCACTCAAATCTATTTGAGTTGATATAATGCATAAACATAATTTATAAAAAGACTTCTATCCAAAGAAAACAATATAGTAGATATTTTAGGGATTGGATTTACCTTTTGTAAAAAGAGAGGAGTTTTCTCCAACTTATTTATGGGAGCTCATGTCCTTGTATAGTACTTCAAACATCAACAAGGAGAGTGATTACACCTTTCAATATAATACACAATCATGTACAATGGTTACAAAATAAGTGCAATAGTTACAAAAGGATAAAGTATACTAAAAGTTATAACCAATAAATCCTTACCAATGGTACCTTTAGTATTACCATATACCAAAGTTTATCATTTATATATTAAGATTTGGGATCACAAAATTTTCTTCAATGAATAAAATTCTAGAAACCATATCATATATATATTTTATTTAAATACTTATAACTAATTGACGAATAGGAGAAAACGTGTATATGTGCGTCTAAAATCACATAAAAACACAATGAAATGGATCATTTCAAGAAAATATTTCAATTAATCAAATCATCAATCAAATAAAAAAATTTCTCGGAAATATTTAACAAAATAGATATACCCGAATGCATGTTATTTGTAAGAACATGATCAAATAAGATAACAGGTTACAAAATCTTTATTATTAACTCATTTAAAAAATTAATCATGTTGATTGTAAATATTTAAATTATTATCTACCTATTTAAAACTTTAACTTCAACATAAAATATTATAGAATATACATAATATTAAAATAATACATATCTTCTCCAGATTTTGTCTAAGTCTGCCCTTGTATGTCAGAATGTTTTTACATTAAGCTATATTTAATTGTTTTCATATTTTAGTATAAAAATTTAACTCCAATGCCATACAAATATGTAAATTATTATTAACTCATTTAGAAAATAAATCCCGTTGATTGTAAATATTTAAATTATTATCTACCTATTTAAAACTTTAACTTCAACATAAAATATTATAGAATATACATAATACTAAAATAATACATATCTTCTCCAGATTTTATCTAAGACTGCCCTTGTATGTCAGAATGTTTTTACAATAAGCTATATTTAATTATTTTCATATTTTAATATAAAAATTTAACTCCAATGCCATATAAATATGTAAATTATTATTCACTCATTTAGAAAATTAATCCCGTTGAATGTAAATATTTAAATTATTATCTACCTATTTAAAACTTTAACTTAAACATAAAATATTATAGAATATACATAATACATAATTCTAAAATAATACATATCTTCTCCAGATTTTATCTAAGCCTAGCCTTGCATGTCAAAACGCAACATCTATTAAGCATTTAGAAAATAGATCAAACTGAGCAAAACAAAAAAATAAACTAAATTCTTTAATGAGCTTGGTAATGATTACAATGTTCCATTGATGAGAAACAAAATATAAGAGGAAGTAAAAACAAAGAATTTCACACATTTTACTTTCAACTTCAATGTTCGATAGTTTTGACTTCGAAAATGATATTTTACAAAGAAACTGATAACTCTGGTTCTGACTTTATCATTTGTCGTAGGAGAAACTTAGATTCCTTCCAGTTTCCATCTTTGACAAAGAAGCACTATGGTCTGAACAAAAGCTGGACATATTTGGAAGCATTCCATCCTCAACCATTTCTTTGAGTAGCCTAAAAGCCCTATAAGAGTTCCTTCTTTGCAATAACCATGAATCATCATGTTATATATATATATATATATATATATATATATATATATATATATATATATATATATATATATATATATATATATATAACACTGTTTGGTTCCAAGTGCAGCTCACCCAATGATTTGAAGACTTTTGATGCTTCTTTCATTAAGTCAAAATCAATGTATTAGACATTGTACGGGCAAGCATTTGATACACAACCATATTTCTTCTCTAAAGAATGTATCTCAAATGCTTTCTCCATTCTAATATGATGAAATAGCAATATCCTACCTTCTCTTTCTATTCACCTTTAAACCTCACACCCTTCTTCCAAGTAAATAAACAAATTAGAAAAAGTTATCAAATCCATAAATAATCCAATTTGATTGTAATACGCGACTAATCCCATGTTGAAAATAGTAGCAGGATCCGCTAACCCAGTTTTGGCTCTTACCCTTGTAGACAGAAACATGAAATACTATAGAATGGTGTGAGAAGGTGAAATAACTCATGGAATAGTGAAAATGTGAAAAGAGAAAAGACTGCAAAGGAGAAAATTGGGAGGCAACTGTTATAAGTAAAACTTGAAGCGAGAAAGAGAACATGTTGGCTGGATTTTAAAACATATCCTTAATAAAGGCAGTTTTGAAACAAAACTCTTCAGAGTTGACCCTTGAAAACCTTTGCAAACAATTTAATTACAGCATTCCGGCAAAATGAAAGATAGTACACATCAAGGCTTATAAAAAGCAACAAAGTAGAAGATGCTATTGTCAGAAGAGTTTCAATACATGTATCAAGGTGTGAAAGAAAGATTTGATGAAAGAAATGTCATAAGACATGCCTACACATTCCTGATGCTATCTTATAGAATAATAGTTATATAATTGTAATTGAATAGCGAAGTTATTTGCATTAGCTTAAAGTAAACTACATATTTTTGGGAAACATGAAAATGCCTAGTACGGATTCAGATTGGTTAGTTTCTTACTCTTTTTTTTGGTACGAATATCAATAAAACACTAAATTTCTAGTGCTAACCAGTGCCCTAGGGGCACTTGGTTAAAAATTTATCAGGACTTGGTATATTTTATGTTTTATAGAGTTATGAACTTAGATTTCCAATGATCTTTTACCATTTTTAGTTTCCTTAACCAAAAGGGCACTAGTTAGCATGACCCATGAGAAAATATGGAAATGATCTTAAATACGAATCAACTCTATGCGACCTGTGTCTTTTGAGTCCACCAAACTTGGAACCACACCCTTAATAGAATTGATGCATCTTTCTATATATCTCAGCATTGTTACATATAATGCTGGACAACTAAGCACAAATAAGAAATTAAAACTTACATCAGAAATTTTCATATCTGCATGTTTGATGGAAAAGTATTCATAAAGAGTAATGAAACTACTCTTCTCAAGTCCATCAATGCACAAATCTTCAACCCTGTTATCATAAATATGCACGTTTATTAAAGGGATCATCATCACAAAATTTGGTCCCATCTGCATAATTCCTCTTGCCAGGGTTAAATCATTTGAATTCCATCCCAAATCAAAATGGCCTTTATCCCCAATGTGTTTCACCACCGACATCAACATCACAAAATTTGGTCATCATATCCTAAATTGAAGTGTTTACTCCACAATCTGTAAGACTAAGCCCTCATTCATGTTTTGATGTATGACAAACAAAGTGTACTTTGCATAAGATTTTTAATTTTGACTACGTACTCAATTCGTGTTAAGTTGCATGCAAGATCACTCGTCCAACAAAGCAAAACTAGTGCTCGTCCAACACAGGGAAAATATAAGCGCTCATCCAATGAAGTGAACCAAGAATGACGTCCAACAAAGTAAAAAAAAAAACTGACGTCCAATGAACCACTAAAGAGCTCGTCCACTAAAGTACCATTTGGAGCGCGTCCACTGAAGTACAACAAAAGCGCGTCCACTGAAGTACAACAAAAGCGCGTCCACTGAGGTACAACAAGAAGAGCGTGTCCACTGAAGTATAACAGAAGAGCTCGTCTGCTGACGTGGCACTTGGAGCTCGTGTACCAAAGTAACAAAATAGCTCGTCCGCTGACGTGGCACTTGGAGCTTGTCTACTGAAAGTAACAGAAGCGCGTGTCTACTGAAGTAAAAATGAGAGCTCGTCTACTGATAGTGACAAAAGGAGCTCGTTTACTAATGATACTCGCTTTGGACTTGCTAAGATCTTAATGAGAAGCTCCGTCCACTAATATGGCATATAAAGCTCGTCTACCAGTTGGAGCCCGTCCAATTAACTTGTGTTAGCACTCCCGTCTACTGTAACACCCTGTATTTTACTGTTTTAAATAACAACAATACATATAAATATGTTTATAAATTTATTTGAGTTTTAGAAAATTATTTTAAATAAATAGAGTTTACCACTCAATCCTACTTGAATGTAGGAAGCTACGATTAAAATTTAGGTTGGAAAGTCAGGTGAAACCCGGCCTGCGAATTCCATTGACAGTATAATAATACTGCACAAAAGACCTAATTTTAATTCGTGAACGGAAGACTTAAGTTTAGTATTTTATTTCCTACAATTCTGTATTTTTAGAATTATTTAAGAAAAAAAATAAAATAATTTACGTATTACGGGCATAATACGCAATTGGATGAGCGGCATAATGGATTTCGGAGTTTCCAAGAGAAGATGAAGAGTTTATTTTAGGATTTTGAGATGATTCAAGGGGATGAATCATACTTTTAAGTCTAGAAGGTTCCACAGGGTTAAAGTGAAAATTTAGGAATTTTATGCTTAAGTCCCTGAACTTTCTGTTAATTACCCTTTTGTCCCTAAGTTAGTTTCTAAGTTTTTTTCAAGTGAATTGGGCCAAAATCCTTGTTTCCAATCTCTTAATGGAAGTGGCTATGAAGCCCAAAATTTCTAGTTCAGGGATTGATTCCATAAAGTCTATTTGAAACTATACAAGTTTCCTATGTCATGATTTAAGCTTAAATCTTTTAGTGGGCCCCACAAAAAGGAATCCAAGCCCAAATTTACTAGGCCCATGCGCAAGCCAATGAGGGAGAAGGGGCTGCCCTCATAAATTTTTGGATGAGCCAAGATTTTCTAGAATGTTCTACATTCTTCTACTTTATTCTACAACATTCTCTAATGTTCTCAAATGTTCTTGATTCTTCCTAAAATATCTATGACAAAAATCAGCCCAAAGTTAGTCAAGATAATCTCACATTAAATGTGGCAAATAGTCATCATTACAATTTATTGGCAATTTGCAAAATAGTCCTTATACTTTTGGAATCTTTGCAAAATGGTCCCTAGGAATTATTTGCATTTCAATCCTTTAAACAAGACAACTCATCCTTTCTAGATTTTTCCAAGATGGCGTCACCCATCTCTATAAATACCTTCTCTCACTTTTCACTTAGTTTCTATTGCCATTTGTTCAAAAACCCTAAAGTTTATAAGTCTTTTAGTGTTAAATTTGTGAAGCAAGTTCTTGGATTTCCTTTGTCATTGATCTTCAAGAGGTAAATCCTAATCTTCTTCCTTAATCATGCCTATGTTCTTTATCAAGTTTCTTTATTCAAAGTTTGTTTCATATGTGTTCATCATTTTCAAGTTTCTAAGCCTTGAACTTTGAAAAGTCCTAATAAATTCTAGAAAAATCACATGATGATGAAACTACTTTCTATATTCTTGATATCATGCATATTATCTAAATCCAAGAGCATGATGTAATCAAAAATTTCTTTCATAAAAACCTAGCCTTAGCCGAATCTATTAGAATAGGTTTGGTAGAGTTTTGTTCATGTGTTGTCATGTATGATCATATATTCTATATGACATGTATGTATACACACTCTAATCCATGATGGATTGTTAAAATGAAAATCTTTACTCAAAAATATCTATGTTGGCCGAACCCTAGGTTGGTGAGATTTGATGAGTTTTTGTTCATAGTTTTCATAAATGATCTTAGTAATCAAGCTATTAGTATGTATGCTTAATAAATCCAAGTTGGTTTATTAAACTAAGAACCCTAACCCTATGAACATGTTGAGGCCGAATCTTAGTTAGGGAGTTTTGAGTTTGAAACTTAGTTGTTTAGTGAGTAATCCATGGTTTAGGTTGATCAAGGATCATTAATCCATGACTTAATCATGATTAGAAATTTTAGCCATTCAAAACCTAAGAGGCCGTGACTATGTATTAGGGTTTAGAATGTTTTGATTTCTTGATTTGTAATTATTTGATTGTAATGGTTGAAGGTTAAATGAGTACGACGTTTACGCGGTATCCGAATTTCCGGAGGAATCAATAAGTTCACAAGAAAGTCTTCAAAAGGTAAGAGGGGAACACTTGGGGGACTTATTCAATGGCTATATGTTATCCCGTGTTTGTTTGTAATTATTTATTTGTTAGTATTTATTTAAGTTGTTTAATGTTGTGTTATTTGTATCTGTGTGGTTTTAATTGGGTTTAATTGTTTATCTGTAATTATATTATGCTACTGTGATGCATGATCTGCCTGGGAAATATATGTGATATAACTGTTGGTTGATGTGTGAGAAGCCTGACAGTGGTCAGTGCCCAATTAAGTTAATCGGATAAAAGCTTTAACAAGCTTCGCAAGTTATATTCAATGTTTTAACGGTAAAATATTGATATATAATATTAAAGGAAATTTTATTTGGAAAAATAAGGAATTTTGGAAAATATTATTATTTTAATAATTTATTACTGAAAAAGTGAATTATGAGTCACACTGAGCGCGAAACCGTGAAAATATTTTAGCACTGCTAATTTTTACGTAAGAAAATCTGGAATATTATAAAATATTCTTTTATAAAAATTAATTGGTAAAAATAAGTTAATTATGATTTTAGAAAATTAATTAAGTGGAAAAAGTTAAGTTTTGGCTTAAAAGCCTTAAAAATAGTATTTGACGGCAAATTTGGAAAAGTATAGACGGCAAGTATTTTTGAAACGGCAGTGCATATTTTGAAGAAGTTAAAACCTCAAGTGACTAATTGGTTTGTGAAAAACTAAGTTTTATTATTTAAGGATTTTATTAATGAATTTCCAATTTGAGAAGAATTTCTGAAAACCAAAAATAAATTCAACCGTGTTGAAAGTGCAGTTGGACTTAGTAGCCGAGACGTCGGGGTACTAAGGTTCTGTGTTGTGATGGACTCGTGGTCATTTGGACTTTGAGGGCATGTACCGTATACGTGGGATATACCGTATTGAAACATTTAAGATGTTTTCTAGTACCACGAACCCAAGACTGGTGCATCGGTCGAGAGGTGTCGTGATTGAGCACTCGGACTGTGAGGTCCTGTGTTGTAATGAGAGTTTTAAAGGTGTTTTAAAACTATGTGAGTTGTAAGACATTTTGAGCTTCGTCAAAGAAAGATTGAACACAAAGAAAAGAACAAAACAAAAGTGTTTTGCATGCATTGGCAGACGTGCCCGCGGTTCGATGTATTAATTACCAGCGGCGAAAGGTAATTTTACTGTGTTTTTTCTCATGTGCCTAGTGAAGACATTTGAGACCCCATCTTCATTGCTATTGGTGCCCTGAGTGTGGACAGTATGCAATGTGTTTGGCTGCGTGCCTGGCCTTGTGTGCCTGTGTGGATGGGAAGAGGCTGCGTGCCTAGTGGCAGTGTGCCAAGTTAGCCAATGTGGCTATGGAGCCTGATCAACTCATTATATGTTGGGATATCTCATGAGATTAGGACGAAAATTAGATGATGAATATGAAGTGTCATGCATAATTTTCAAATCGATGATGTTTGGGGTGTTGAACCCACTAATAAACTATTTGTTTATAAATGTTGATATTTGGTAAATGTTGATGTGTTTATGTGGTGGCTAGTATGTAGTTATTGAGTAAGATCCATGTATTGGTTTCTCACTCTTACATGTTTAGATGAACCCGGATATACCTTTGGTACAACTGAGGGTTCGAACGATCATGTTTGATCGTGCGCAGTATGGTGGTGCCTGGGAGATTAACCCTGGGGCACTCAGTGCCACCTACCATGGCCCAAGTAGAGAAGTTATCAGCACGATAGAGGAAGGACCACAACAGAGAATTCATGTCGTGGAGACGGTCGAGGTATCTCTACCTCCAGTTTGGCTATACCTGCAGTACTTGGAAGAGCACGGATTGATGGATCCGCCACCTCAGTCACATCCTCTTCAGATAGTGGGACCTGAGGAACCTCCTGCTGAATTGGAGTTAGATGAGGGGGAGGAAGATCCAGAGGAGTACATTGAGGACGATCTTGAGTTTCACCCTCCTGCGGTTGATGATGAGGATTCTTCCGATGACGTAGAGGGAACGGAGGCATCATCGTCAGATTCGTCTGGTGTAGGTGGGAGTGATCATCAGGATCTTCCCAATGGGTTTTAGTAGCTTGACCAGCTATAGGTATAGTTCTGGGGTAGCGAGTCTTGTCAGTTTTTGATCTGGCTTCTGAGAGCCATGAGTTTTGAATATGGTTATGAACTACTCGTTGCTGATATGTATATGTCTTTATTTTCTTTGCTTAGTTTGATGGAGAATAGCCTATACTTATGAAGGCTCTTTTGTTATCTCCTGTTATAGGTAATGTGTATTTAAAAAAAGTGATGTGTGTATATATATATATATATATACATATATATATATATATATATATATATATATATATATATATATATATATATATATATATATATATATTATATAATATATATATATATATATACATATATATATATATATATATGTTGTGTATGTTTACAATGATTCTATGTTTTATGTATAAAAAAAATAGCACTATTTCCGTAAAGAAAACAGTCACTTTAAAATATATTTTCCGAAAGTAACCAGCAATTAATAAATTAATTTCCGCTTTTGGGTAAGAATGTGATGACCCTAGAGTATAGGGTGGTCGCATCTACTAATGTACAAATGGATGCGGCTATTTTTTCTCTTCAAGCAAACACGGTTATTTTTCAAGAAGGACGCAAACTCTACAAGAATCAACAGAATCTCATTTCAAGATCAAGAATCAAGAAAGCATATTTTGTTAAATCAGACCCAAATATGTTTTAAATGATCCCAACGGCTATATTTTGTCTTCTATATAAAGAGGGATCAAAGGAACACTTTTCAAACAAACACAACTCATTCGGATTGTGAAAAACTACGAAAGATCCATAAGGGCTTCATCTCTGAGAAAAGTGTGATATTAGTTAGAACTTCAATTTGTATAATCAAACTTTTAGAGTCTTACTTCTACTCAATTCTTTTCGTGAATTAATGTGACTAAGAGAGGGTATCTCTTAGGCTTGAATAAGGATAGAAGGGTTCCTTGGGTATAGAAAAGCAAGTGTGCTTTCTGGTGATTTTTCTAGCAAGGAGGTTATCCTTGTGTTGCTGTAATTGGAATTGTGTAATTGCTGATTATAGTGGCGAAAACCACAGAGGTGTGGGACTGGATGTAGGCTTACCAGAGGAGGTAGCCGAACCATGATAAATCGGTTTGCGTGTTCTTCTCATCCCTAAACTCCATATACTTGTTATATGCAATTGTGTGTTGTGAATGAGTTTTAAGAATACTTGTTAACTTGGATCTTTGATCTGCAATCTGTGTTAAAACCTGTTGTTACTACTTATAATTCTTCTTGTCATCATTACTTGTTCCATAACCTGATTCTTGGGAATTAAAATTGAGTGAAAACCAATTTTCTTTAAAGAAACACTGTTTTGCTTTAAATTGTTGAAAAAGTTTTCAATATCTCAATTCACCCCCCCTTCTCTTGAGACCGTAGCCACTACCAACACAATCCATTTTTCCCTGAACTTTGAACTGGACATCTTTTATTATTTTTATCCCAATTTTAAGTGTGGAGTCTTTTTTGAATACTTTTACCTCAAAATATGGGATGAAGAGCAAAAATTTCTTTGGATAAAATAGATCATTTGATCATGAGTTTGTCACAGTGATGGAAACTACTAACATGTGATACCTTTATGTATTGAGTGAAACAAATTAAGTTCGTTCACTTTAGAGTTCAGAAAAGGTTAATAGAATTAACAACCTTATTACTTCTAAACCATGAACAAATGATCACCAGTCCTATGCCTTTAGAGTCTAGAAAAAGTTAATAGCATTAGCAAACTGATTAAGGTGCAATATAGAGTCTATAAAGAGTTAATAGCATTAGAGTCTGTTATTTATCAAGATGGTTCATTGGTACAACACATAAGATAATAACTTTGAGATGAGGATATACCTATAGAAGCCCAAAAGCCTTCTATTTTGGCTATTATGCTAGCTGATCCAAGCAGGCCCGTGCTGTTAAACTTAGCTTTTCATGTCTGCAAGTTATAATTATAAAGGAAAATCGAGAAGGAAAAAGAGGAAATCAACAGTTACAAAGAAGTACTAAAACATAAGGAATAATAATTAAAAACAATCTTTACTCGAAATGGATTATCACATTCCTAGTGTCCCAATTAAATTAAGCATTATGCCATTATCAATAGAGCCTGTTAGAATCATGTTTCTTTTTTTTGGAAAAAGGAAATTAAGCATTATCACCACACAAGGCTAACGATGTTAATTATCTATCACTTCTTTATCACTTAATTTGTTACCTTCATCATCTTTAAATCGCATCACCCCATCCATGAGATCAACCGTTTCCACCTCACTTCTGTTCTCTCTCTTCTCTAGCTCCATCTAGAAAATCTCCTCAAGCTTTTTCCTACACTGAAATTGCGTATGCATAATATTAAATTTAGTATAATAAATCTAATTTCTTAAAAGTGAAATTCTTAAGTATGCAGTATCTTTTATGCATTCCCATCAACAATTAATATGTCCAAAATCATTGTATATAGATTGATGTATTCTTATTAACAGTTACATTCAAAGAAAATCTCAATCATTTTTCCTGATAAAGGTATTGAAACTCTCATAATGGGAAAAAAATAAAAAATTGAAAAAAATGGAATTATGAATCTAAAGCAAATTTTGTTTAAGAACCAACATCATATTGTAGAGGCGCTCATCCACACAAGTCTTTGGACTTTCTAAGTCCTTAATGAGAAGCTCCATCCAATGATGTGGCATATGGAGCTCGTCTACTAGGTTACTTTGTGTTTTAGTAACGCTTCTTCCTTAATTAACTCTAAGACCTTGTCTATTCTTATTTTAATGATCTCGTCTACCATAAAGCTAAAGACTCAGAATTTTACCAAGAGTTGTATACTGGTCAAGAGGTTTGAACTAGAATCTGTAGATTCCGTACTTTAAATTTTAGTTCCTCTGACTCGCATAAAATCAAGTAATCCCTGATTACTTATAACAAACAAGTTAGATCTTTGACAAATACTTTGCCATACAAGTTTAACCTATTTGTTAACATCAAAACTTAAGAGATTATTTTAATCTAAAACCACTTTGGTTCTAACAAATGGGATTTTGCAAATTTTTGTTAAAACAAAAACTAGTTTTTAAATAAAATAAGGTTACTTGTAATATAAAGGGAATAATTATATGTGTAAGGTTATGATGGATTAAAATTAATGTAAACACTATTCACATCAACTCAAGTCTCTTCAAATCTGCATCAAATCCATTTAAATAGATTTTGTTCTTTTCTTGTTCCCGACTGTGAAAACTGATTGTATTTTCTTTCGTTAATTTTCCACCCGAAAATTTTTATATAATTGAAAGAAAAGTTTTAAAATCATGGAAATGGTTATAATTCAGTTAAGAATATTAAAATTTTATTTTGCTAATTGAAATTCATTTTCCGGGTCAGTACATCTTAACTCATCACGGTGAAAACTCAGACCGGGATCGTCTGAAATTTCTTCCGAAAAATTTTATAGTAGTTTCCTCCTATAAAATAAATCATGAAAATAATTTAGATTCATTAAAATAATTTCTCAAATAATTTAGAATGTCAAACATTCACACATATAGATAAACACAGATTATAGAAAACAGAAAAATAGGGATGTTACAATCCACCAGACTCTAACAAATCTCCACCTTGGATTTTCAGCACTCGATCAGTGTAGAATGGCTCAGTCTCCTGTAGAGACTCACATTAAGAAATTTCCAATGTTCAGCAAATTTAAACAGTGTTTAAACTTGGCATTTGGAACCACATTGGTTAGCATATCAGCTGGATTCTCTGCACCAGCTACCTTCTGCACATCAATTTCTCCTTTTGGCAATGATATCTCTGATTTTATGCATCCTTATATCAATGTGCTTTGTCCTCTCATGAAATACTTGATTCTTAGAGAGACAAACTTTGATTATCACACCACACTGTTACAGAACCTGTTTTCCCTTCAAGCTCATTAACCAGCCCTTTGGACCATATTGCTTCGTTTATAGCTTTAGTGAGAGCTATATATTCTGCTTCTATGGTTGATAAAGCCACGATTGACTGCAGATTTGCCTTCCAACTTATCACACTTCCATACAAAGTAAACAAGTATCCTGTTAAGGACCTCCTCTTGTCTATGTCCTTTGCAAAGTCTGCATCCACAAAGCCAAATAGACCATTCTTGCATTCTGTGAAATTTCCATTTAACAAGCTAATTGAATTAGAACCTTTCAAATATCTAAAGATCCATTTAACTTCACTCCATTGTTCCTTTCCAGGATTAGACATAAATCTGCTCACTAAACTAGCAGAATAAGCCAAATCAGGTCTAGTGCAAATTATTGCATACATCAAACTGGCTATAGCATTTTAGTATGGTATATTCTGCATATACCTGCACTCATCATCAGTTTGTGGAGACTGAGTTGTTGACAGTTTGAAGTGTCCAGCAATAATAGTTGTTACTGGTTTAGAATCAAGCATATTGAATCTCTTTAGCAACTTTTGTATGTAATTGGACTAAGATAAAAATAGCAAACCTTTATCTCTTTTTCTAACAATTTCCATACCTAAGATCCTTCTTGCAGCTCCCAAATTCTGATTTCCAAATTCTGATTTTGAGCATATTCTTCAAGTTCCATATTGCATTGATGCCAGCACTTACAATAAACATATCATCTATATAAAGTAACAAGT
Source organism: Sophora flavescens (assembly GCA_030762895.1). Classification (NCBI taxonomy): domain Eukaryota; kingdom Viridiplantae; phylum Streptophyta; class Magnoliopsida; order Fabales; family Fabaceae; genus Sophora; species Sophora flavescens. The sequence goes on along the minus strand of CM061067.1, from coordinate 111,737,755 downwards.
AGATGAAGCAGCCAGACCTCTTTTTCTTGTAATAGACATAGCTATCATATGAGCTTCTATTGTATCCATTTGCAATTACAAAAGTGTCAAACCTTTTGTACCATTGCCTAGGAAACTGTTTCAGTCCATACAAGGACTTTTGAGTAGACATACCATCTTCTCCTTTCCTTGTACTTCATAACCTTCTGGTTGTTTCATATAAATTGTTCCTTCTAGTTGTCCATGTAGAAATGTTGTTATTACATCCAAGTGCTCCAATTCAAGATTATGGACAGCAACAAGAGTCAATATGACTCTAATGCTAGTGTGTTTAACAAATGGAGAGAAGATTCATTGAAATCGATTCCCTCTCTGTGAGTGAAACCTTTTGCTACAAGTCTTGCCTTGTATCTACCCTTTTCAACTCCTTCTATCTCTGGATTCCTGAGAATCCATTTGCATCCAACAACCTTTTGTTTTTCTGGTTTTTCAACAAGTTCCCATGTATCATTTCTCATCAGGGAACTCATTTCCTCTGTCATGGCTTGCTTCCAATGCTCACTGTCAGGCCTGGACATTGCATCTTTGTAGGAAATAATCTGATGCTTGATCATCAGCTTCTATATTCAAAGCATCTGCCATGATATCTACATAGCCAAATCTCTGTGGTGGTTTGATAGGTCTCCTCTCCCTGTCCCTGACCAAATTATAAGATGTTTCAGGGTCATCAAGAACATGTAAATCTAGAAGTTCATGATAAGGTTCTACAGTCGATTCTCCTCTAGAATTTGAACTTCCTGCAGGTTTCTCCACCTCCAAATGAACTCCATGATCATCTTGCACCTGCAGTGTTGCTGGCTGTGCAATTCCTGATCATTTTTCAGCATGTCTTCCTCTCTGAAAACCATATCTTAGCTAATTATACTCCTTTGACTTGTAGGATTCACCAACCACACCTCGTATCCTTTCACTCCTTCTGGATAGCCTAAGAAGATTCCCTTCTTAGATCTTGGTTCAAGTTTTCCATCATTGTTATGAATGTACACAGTGCATCCAAAAATCTTCAAGTTCTCATAGTTTGGAGCCTTGCCTGTCCATATCTCTTCTGGTTTCTTTAAATCAATTGCAGCTGAGGGACACTGATAGTGTGATTTTACATCATAATTCATGCATACTTTTGCATGCATTTTCATATAGTTTAGGCATGATTAGTTTGATTTTTATTAGTTTTTACCTTGGAACGGGTGAGGCGGTTTCTTGGTGTTGTTTTGCAGGAATTTAAGGAAAACTACTCAGAATCAGCCATGATGGAGCTTGGATGAAATAGAGCTTGAAAAGTGAAGAAAATGAGCCAAGCAGAGCCCATCACAGCCTAGCCGTGATGAACATCACGGCCATGATCAAGAAAACTGAGAAGATTGAAGGCAAAAGTCAGAAGCTGTCACGGCCTAGCCGTGACACCCATCACTAGCGATGACAGCCAGTGCGAACTGATCACGGCCTAGCTGTGATGAGGCTCACGACCGTGATGCTCCAAATTTGAAGACGTGCCCATTCCAGAACACGTCACGGCCTGGCCGTGATGGCCATCACGGCCGTGACGCGCAACTGATCTATAAATAAGAGCACAGCAAAGGAGATCTCTGGACTTGTACCAGATCACATAAACACACAGAAAAATAGGGACTTTGAACCTAGGAGCACTTTCACCCTAGGGAGACTCTTGGGAAGCAAAAAGGGGTGGTTTTTCTCTGCTCTTGGATTGGAAGAAGATTGGAGGATTCGTCATGAGTTCACTTCATCCCTTCTCTCTTTCTCTTTTTGTAATTTCTACTACAATGAGTAGTTAAATCCCTTTTTGTTGGGATTAGATGTAACCATTTTGAATATTATGTATTTGCCATGACTGATTAATCTGTGTTAATGTCTTCATATTAGTGTTTAATTCCTACGCTTAATGCTTGTTGTGGCTAGCACCCCCATGACTTGATTATCGTTTTGGTATGCAATTGGAAAATTCGTATTAGAACGAGAACTGGAATTAATCACCTAGTAAACCTTGCATCTAGGAATGAAGTTTGGTTTATTAGTAATCGCGTAATCTTTAATCGTAATGCAAATTCATTAATCTAGGCCACCTAAGGAATTAGGGTCTATTAGTGGATTTAGGCTCTTGCTATCCGAGGAATCGGGGCTTGAGTAATTTTGTGGGTTGATTTTAATATTTGAGGTATGAATGGGAGGTATCTAGTCTTGGTATTGCATGAGGCTAAGGTTTGGTGAAGTTTAATCCCAACACCTCTTTCTACACTCCAAGTGTTTGTCAAAAGTTCCCAAAAAGACAAAAAACATTTTATTGCTTTATTTTTCTGTTTTGATTTCTCTTGATTCACAGTTTAGTCTAGATAGTTGTTTGATTTGCGAATTGGTATTTGGAAACCGATCCCTGTGGATACGATAACCGGTCTCACCACCGTATTACTTGTACGACTAGGTATACTTGCCTATATTTTAGTCCAACAGACACCTATTGATCAAATAGCATGTTGTACTGGCAGCCACACCCCAAAAACTTTTGCTTGGTTTTGAGTGTGACAACATGAATCTCACCCTCTCTAAAATGGTCCTGTTCATTCTTTCAGCAAGCCCATTTTATTGAGGGGACATTCTCACTGTTTTGTGCCTTTTGATCCCATTGTCCTTTCAGAATTCATTGAAATCCTCATTCAAATACTCTAGTCCATTGTCTGTTCTCAGCACCTTCACACATCTTCCTGTTTGATTCTCAACCAATGCTTTCCAGTGTTTGAAGCATTTGTAGGCCTGATTTTTGTGCTTTAATAGGTAAACCCATACCTTTCTTGACCAATCATCAATGAAAGTTATGAAATACCTTACTCCATCCAATGAAGGTACCTTGGCTGGTCCCCATACATCAGAATGCACATAGTCTAGAATGCCATTGGTTGTATGAGTTGCATTATGAAACTTAACTCTCTTTTGTTTACCATAAATGCAATGTTCACAAAAGTCTAGCTTTTCACAATTCTCAACACCAATTAAACCTTGCTTTTATAATTCTTCTAACCCTCTTTCACTCGTATGGCCTAATCTATAATGCCAAAGCTTATTTGAAACGGATTTGGAAATAGAAACCAGGCCAGATGAGTTCAAGACTGTGTTACCTTGCAACCTATAGAGACCATTCTGCCTTGTACCCTTCAATATCTGCAATGAACCTTTGCATATCTTTAAGACTCCACCTTCACCCTTGCATCAGATTTGAAAATTCATTGCACAGCTTTTCATTAGTTGCTCCAAAAATAATATCATCAACATATATTTGAACCATAATAAAGTTCTCTTTAGAGCATTTTTTGAACAGAGTTGTGTCTACTTATCCTCTAGTAAAACCATTATGCATGAGAAAAGAACTGAGTCTAACATACCATGCTCTAGGTGCTTGTTTCAAACCATATAATGCCTTTTTAAGTTTGAAAACAGGATCTGGTTTATTAGTATCCTCAAAACCAGGGAGTTGTTTAACATACACTTCTTCTTCAATTATACCATTTTGAAAAGCACTTTTTACATCCATTTGAAACAGGGTGATTTGGTGTTGTGTAGCATATGACATTAAAATGCGTATGGCTTCTATTCTAGCTACAGGTGCAAAGGTTTCAGTATAATCAATACCTTCTTGTTGGTTAAAGCCTTGAGCTACTAACCTTGCCTTATTTCTGACAACTTTACCATCTTCATCCAATTTGTTTCTGTAGACCCATCTTGTTCCAATAACCGACTTGTTTTTAGGCTTAGAGACAAGAGTCCAGACATCATTTCTGGTGAACTGGTTAAGTTCTTCTTGCATAGTAAGAAGCCTGTTTTCATCCTAAAGAGCTTCTTCAATGCGTTTAGGCTCCAAATATGAAATAAAGGCCACATTGCTTGATTCTCTTAATGTGGATCTGGTTCTTACTCCTTTAGAAGGATTTCCAATAATAAGATCCTTAGGATGATGAGTGTTGAGCTTCCAATCCCTTTGAGATCATCACGAAGATCTTGACTTGTCTGCTGACTCGTCTGTTCCACTTGTCTTTCAGCCTCAGGCACAGGTTCTCTTTTGGTTAGATCGGGTTGTTGACTTTCTGGCTTGTTTATATCAAGACCTGCAAGATCATCTTCTAGATCTGATAGTTCTTTATCAGTCTTTAATCCATCATTGAATTTAACATGAACAGATTCTTCAATAATACAAGTTCTTGAATGGTATATTCTAAAAGCCTTAGACTTTTCTGAATATCCTACGAAAATACCTTTATCTACCTTAGAATCAAACTTTCCAAGATTATCTCTGGTATTCAGAATAAAACATTCACATCCAAAAGCATGAAAATAAGATATGTTGGGGCTTTTCCTTTTCCACAATTCATAAGGAGATATGAAGCACCGACTCTGACACGGACACCATGACACGACACAACACCGACACCAGGAAGCGGCTAACATCAAAAACATAGGACATCGGGACACCGCTTATATATATATATATGCTTTATAATTTTCATAATGACCCTCAAAGAAAGAATACTAAGACTAAGGGGTCATTTCACAATGCAATTTTTACAAAAATAATATCAAGATAAGAAAATGAATCATGTTTTATAAAACAACTAGTTAGGTCCTATGGTAATGAGCCTCACAAAAATTGCTAAGAGGCATCATTTTGTTTTATGTCTCAAATAGTAAAAGATCTAATTTGGGGTTGGTGACCCATGACCTTTTTAGTAAATATTTGTTTAAAAAATATTAATAAAGAGAATCGGTTTTAATAATACAAGTAAGAATCAGTTCCAAAAAATTTTATGAGTTGCCTTCCAACCATTATTTTCATGGAGCTCGGATTATGTTTTTTTTTTAATTTTAATTTAAGGGGTGATGCATTGTTTTGGTGTAACAAGCTTAAAGCTTAGTAAGCTTTAACTTGAGGGGGAGTGTTAGAAAATATTTCCATATCTGATAAAATCTTTTCATATCTTAAAATATTTTAGAGTATCTTAGATGATCTCTTAGGATTTATTTCTTATTTATATTTTATGATTTGATTTTCTATTTGATCAAGACTACTAGGATTCTGCTTTTAGTATAAATAGGGCTATTTGGGTTATGTATTAACATCACATCATCACTTCTCTCTTTTCCTCCTTCCCTTCTTAAAACCTTCCAATTCAACAATAAACTTGTTTTTGTTTTTTTATATAAATTTAATGTGGAGTTTCAACCCCAAAATGTCTCATGGTTTTGATATTGATGAAAGTTACATGGTACCTGGTCACTCGGGGACAAACAATGAGCAGAAAGATTTTTCCGTTCCATGTGTGCAATCTCTGTTAGAAGAAGATGATGAGGTCATAGTAAAAAATTAAAGCCTTATTGGATGAGAAGGTATTGCTTTTAGTCCTTTGCTGTCAACTTTTGATCAATATTTTTCTATACTAACCGTTATATGCGATTATGGCAGGCTCTTGAACTGAAAAAACTGCAGACACCTTTATCTTCTTTATATGAAGAGTTCTACAACAGTTTATATACATCTTGCTCTCCCACTGTGATCAATGGCACAAGTGACTTGAAATTACCAGCATCTCCCCTTAGTGAAAGGAGAGGACTGAGAGTTTACTTCCAGCAAGATCCAAGTAACCCAAGGTATGTGTGTGTTAATTCTTTTCTTTATTGTAAGCATCAGTTAATTTTAGAAATATAGAGAGCTCGACCAGGAGCTTCAGAGAAAGCGAGGTTAGAATTTTTTTAACCTATTTTCTTTAAGCAATAGACATGGGGAATTTCTTTAAGAAATTTTTTAACTATTATTTTCTTTAAGCAATTGAAGAATAATCTTGATAAATGAAACATAATACGCTAGAATTGGGTATAATTCATTTATTTATGTTTAATGTTGCAAAAATACTGCACCAAGCGACATCTTCACCAAAGGATGGAGCTTTACATAGACAGAGAGAGTGAGCAATATTTGCTTCTCCCAGCAAATAACCTAACACAGGAGTTGCTGCAGTTTTGTTAGGGTTGTTAATGTTCTCACATGCGCCCTTTAGCTTGTCCGTATTGTTGTTCAATGTAAAGCTAAACTTTTTTTTTTATACAGTGTTGGTTGAAAATTTTCACTTTAGGGTTGAGAGATGAATCTCAGGTTTATGCCCAATTGTATTATGAATATAGAAATAATCGGAATTGTTTGGTAAAGATTGCCTATGAATCTATTGCCACTTATCCCTGTTTTTCGTCTTATAGTAATTTTTTATCAATGATAATTACAGTTTGATTTGTTAATCTTATGTACGGAATTTATCTCTTATGGGTCGCTGTTTTCTATAGAAAATTTAAACTGGTTAATCCTGGAAACATTGTGATTGCATTAAGAATGCAGTAAAAGTATAAAGACAAGAATTGGAGGGTATGAAAAATAGAGGCTTTGGATGGTTGGAGTGGATTGGCTTCCCATCCCTAACCATTCGACTCCATTGTTTAAAAAACTCGCAAACAATGGTTGAATGTATCTTTACCATTCCACTTCATTACTAACCATCCCATCACATCCTCCCAAACATATCCTAAGGTACTCTTATGAGCAGGTAAAATCACTAAATTAGTTTTGAAATTGTTGGATTTTGTTTTTTTAAACAAAAGAAGGCTATTGTGGATTTCATTCAACATTGAAGAAACAATATAACGTGGAACTTGATAAAAATCATAGGGACGCCCTAACAAGTGTATAAGCAAATCAGTTTACTAGTCGCCTAATAAACCTCACACCAACGTTTAGAAAAAAAGAGAAATAAGTTTGAGACTCTCTAATTGGAGATCATGTTCCTGCCGATGACAACAGGAGAGTTACCTGATACTACATTATCAAAGCAAATTTAGCTCTCTTTACTGGACCGAGCTACCGCATTATCGACAAACAATATTCTTCGATTGATGCATAGATCACAGTCCAGAGATTATATATGTTCCTCCGAGCATTCGACACTCCAAGGGAAAGTAATAAAATTATTGCTTCTTGTTTCTTGGATTCTTGACAAACGAAAGGTTTCAAGTATTAAACATTGACTCTCAGAGCTTGTTTGGGAATGATGAATTTTTAGAGTTTCAGATGTGTTGTTGGAAAAAACTTTTTTACAAGAAAATTATTATGTTTCCTTGACTAGCTTAAAGTTAGAAAAAGCTTTTATCTTGGCAAAACAATTGTTTTTCAACCATCTTGGGAGGAGGTCTGTTTTAGAAAAAGCTTTTATGCTTGGTTGACTTGTGGTCGCGCTGTCGCGCACGGCCAAAAAGGACGAGCGGGTTTAAAACTGTAGTCTAGTGCGACAACTCGGATGTCGTCTCTCAAGGACTCTGAGAATATTACCTTTCACAAAAATCAGTTTTGGGGGGGGTTTGGATTGGAGTGCAAATAAGAAACAAACAAAACAGAGTAATCAAAACAAGGCAGTTGAAAAGAGATTATCAAATGGTCAAAAACAGATTAATCTATTGCTCTTGATTTCCCACTATCATAGGTTCATATAATTTCCAAGCCCTAAGCAAATTCTTATCCCCTCCCGGTTGTAGTAGCAATTTACAAGCGAAACTACTACCACAGATACATGTCCCTATTCCCGAATTAAGCAAACGGGGTTAAGCCCTTCGTGAACTAAGCGAACACGAAATGTACACACGCAAATTAAGCAGATGCGATTAATTATAGGAACATGATATCACCAGAATAAATCAAGACAATACAAGATACTCCTGAATTAAGCAAACAGAAATACAAAGTATGGTATTGAAGAGGGAAAAGCATACAAAACAGGAAAATATAAGAACCTCAAGTATAGGGAAATCAATTACAATAGATCAATCCTAAGAATTTAGTTCTCCATAACACAAACGAAATCACAGAGAAAAGTGTAAAACAGAAAATGGAGAAGCAAAAGTTTTTACAAAATGTTCAGAACAGCCTTTTATACAAATTCAGAATTCAGATGGCTCGCGAGGCGAGAACACATTCGCGAGGCAAACCAGAGACTTAGCAATTTCTTGGAACAGTCAGGCTTCGGGGTCGCGTGGCGAGCTTGTCCTTCGCGGGGCGAATCCCCTGAACTTTATTTTCTCAGCTTCTACTTAACCTGAAAGTAAGGAGATAACCATAAGTGTATTATTTTGACTTAAAACTAGCTAAATTAACTTAAAACTACTCTAGAGACTCAAAACCTTGCTTGAGGACAATCTAATCTAATTTGGGTGAAAATACGATATAATTTGCACAAAACCCTGGTCATACTAGCTATAAAACTAGATGAGCCAGAGGCTTATCAAAATACCCCAAACTTAAACTTTGCTTGTCCCCAAGCAAACTAAGACTCAAAAATCAAAAAGACTCTAGACCTGGCAAGCTTAAAAGATTCAATCAACATTGCACACATTCAAGCAATACATCAAAAACAGTTTTTCTTCATTGTTTCCCCCTTTTCAAATAGAGCAATCCCCACATTCATTTATTCTAAACATTTGAGAGTTTCATCATGAAAACAATCAGAAATCTAAGCAGGGGATCTAAGTCACACACAAGAGGGAGATCACCAAATCCAAACAACTGCCTTCCTCACAAGGGCATTATTTGTTCACTCAGTCACTCAGTTTATGTCAGGCTAACAACTTGCACTCAGTTTCACTTTTCAAGTACACTTCCCAAAAATTTGCTTTTCATCTCAAAATGGCTCCCACAGAAAACATGCAAGCAACATCAGAAGGTCTTTTATGGGTTGTAATGGGGCCTGGCTAAGGGTAGGATATACAAAAGAACTAAGCTGAAGACCCTAGGAACTAAGAGAGCATGAACTATATTTACACCTTGAAATTCACTCAAGTTCCTTTCTTTTTTTTTTCTTTACACTTCTGGGTGGCTACAGCTCTTTTTATTTCTTTTTGGCATTTTTGTATTTTTGTTTTTTTTTTCTTCTTTTTTTTTTCAACATTTGTACACTTTTTCTTTCACAAGCCTTTGGCTCCAACTTTTTTTTTCTCTTTTTTTTTAATCCCAACAACATATTACACCTTGCAGCCACCCCAAACTTAGTTTCTTGCACCCAGTCTAAGATTACATGCTCTCCTAATCCTAAGATCGGGTTAACATGGTCTTCCAGATTTTTTTGGGCTTATAACATTAGGTTATCAAGAACTAACAGGCTAACAGGCTCAAAAGGGCTAACTAGGGAACATGCATTAGGAATTGGTTTATTCAGGCCAAGTAGCTATTTACAAGGAAAATGCCTAAATCATTTGCTACACACATATAATCATGCAAACCAAAAAAAGATTCAATCAAATCCAGGGAAGTGCAACTTGAAAGTGATTTTCACACAGTTTAAAACATGTTGGAGGCTCAAAACCTCACCTGGACATTCATGCAAATTGTTTGAAAGAGATACTATCCCTAGTGTGTGCTTCCTATCACCCCAAACTTATCATTCATCAGCTATCATAACAAAATCCCAAAGTTCAGTTTTCAATTTCATATGGGAATCACTTTTCAAAAACAAAAATTTATTCAGCCCAGGGGAAATCATCACATATCAATCATGCAAGCAATCTGTGCAACATCAATCAAAATCTAGCAAACTTGCCAACAAAAGACTCAACACACAAATGCTCCTAAGCTTCTCAAATTATTCAGGAGCTTTATTCAAAGAAAAGAAAACTACAACTAGTTCCCTCCCCCACACTTAAAACATGCATTGTCCCCAATGAACAACAACAGACTTTACAATCAGAGTGAGGGAAAGGAAAAGAAACTCCCTGATCAGGCATCAGTGTAGGGTGGAGCATCCAAAGATAGCTCCTCAACATTAGCATCCGCAGGGTCAGCAGCATCCACACCATGGAATGGCTTCAACCTTTGCCCGTTAACCTTGAAAGTCTTGTTGGTACCTGTACTTTGAATCTCCACTGCACCATAAGGAAACACATTAGTCACAACAAAAGGGCCATCCCATTTAGACCTAAGCTTCCCAGCCATCAATCTCAGGCGGGAATTAAACAATAAGACTTTCTGACCCACAAAAAATTCTTTCCTAACAATCATTCTATCATGAAAAAGTTTTGTTCTCTCTTTATACATCCTAGAGCTCTCATAGGCTTCAAGCCTAAGCTCCTCAAGTTGCTGCAATTGCAGTTTTCTCTCAACACCAGATTTCTTCATGTCCAAGTTGCAACTCTTTACTGCCCAATATGCTCTATGCTCAACTTCCACCGGGAGGTGGCATGCCTTGCCAAAAACTAGCCGGAAGGGGGACATCCCTATAGGTGTCTTAAAAGCAGTCCTTTGTGCCCACAGTGCGTCTTCCAGACGGCGGCTCCATTCCTTTCTATTAGGCTGTACCATCTTCTCCAGAATTTGCTTGATCTCCCTGTTGGATATTTCAGCTTGGCCATTGGTTTGGGGGTGGTAAGCAGTAGACACTCTATGTACAACCCCATATTTTCTGAGTAAGGCCTCCAAGGTTCTGTTGCAAAAATGTGTGCCCTGGTCACTGATGATTGCCTTGGGTATGCCAAACCTGCAAAAAATGTTGGACCTAACAAATTTTGAAACAATCTGAGCATCGTTAGTCCTAGTGGGGATTGCTTCCACCCACTTTGAAACATAATCTACAGCCAACAAAATATATACAAAACCAAAAGAAGGGGGAAAGGACCCATGAAGTCCATCCCCCACACATCAAAGACCTCACAATAAAGCATTGGCTGCTGAGGCATCTCACTCCTACGAGTGATTGCAGGGCCTGTTATTTGACATTCTTTACAATTCTTGTATACCTCATATGAATCCTTGAAAATTGTGGGCCAGTAGAACCCGGAGTCCAGGACTTTTCTTGCTGTCCTTTGAGGTCCAAAGTGTCCTCCAACTAGAGAGGCATGTGAGAAATGCAGGATGGACTCTGTCTCATGATCGGGTACACACCTCCGAATAACCTGGTCACTGCAAAACTTCCACAGATAGGGGTCATCCCACACATAATACTTTGCATCGCTCTTCAGCTTGTGGAACTTCTCTACTTGTACCGCAGGAACAACACCAAAGAACTAGAAAATTTACAATGTCGAGAAACTAGGGGGTTACCCCATACATATGTAACAATCTCTCATCAGGGAAATCATCTTGGATGGGCAAAATATCCTCATCCCTTGCTATCCTACTCAAATGATCTGCTACCAAATTTTCAGCTCCACTTTTATCCTTTATCTCCACATTGAATTCCTGGAGCAAGAGCATCCACCGATCGCGTCTTGGCTTAGCTTCGGCTTCTTCAAAAGATATTTCAAAGCTGCATGGTCAGTAAAAACAGTTACCCTAGAACCTAACAAATAAGACCTAAACTTATCAAGTGCAAATACAATAGCTAGCAGCTCTTTCTCTGTGGTGGTGTAATTTGCCTGAGCGGCATCTAGGGTCCTAGAAGCATAGTGAATTACATGGGCAACTTTGCCCACCCTTTGTGCCGAACTGCCCCCACAAAGAAAATTTGAAGCATCACACATCGCTTCAAACGGGAGTGTCCAGTCCTGGGGCTGGATGACAGGGGTAGAAGTCAACGCCTTCTTCGAGATAGTCAAATGACTCTTTACACTTTTCATCAAACTGAACAGGGCATCATTTTTCAGCAGATTTGACAATGGCAAAGCTATCTTGCTGAAATCCTTTATAAAGCGCTGTGAGAAACCTGCATGTCCAAGAAAGGAACGGATCTCGCATACGCAAGATGGGTAAGGCAATGAAGAAATCACATTTATTTTTGCAGGATCCACATAAATACCCTCTTTGGAAATTACATGACCCAATACTATCCCCCTGCTCTACCATGAAATGACATTTCTCATAATTCGTAATCAAATCGGGATCAATGCATCTTTGAAGAACTAGATCTAGACTATGCAAACAAGCATCAAAAGAGGAGCCATACACAAGAAAATCATCCATAAACACCTCTATGCAGTTTTCAATAAAATCGGAGAAAATACTAAGCATGCATCTTTGAAAGGTGCCAGAGCATTACAGAGGCCAAAAGGCATCCTCCTATAAGCAAACGTCATCAAGGGGGCACGTGAAGGTGGTCTTTTCCCGATCCTCGGGGGCAATATGAATCTGGAAATACCCGGAAAAGCCATCTAAAAAACAATAATGGGACTCGACCAGCCAGCCGATCTAGCATCCGATCTATGAACTAGCAAAGGAAAATGATCCTTTCGGGTGGCCTGGTTTAGCTTCCTATAGTCTATACAAACTCTCCAGCTATTCTGGACTCTAGTAGGCACAAGTTCATTATTTTCATTCCTAACTACTTGTTAGACCGGACTTCTTTGGTACAACTTGAACCTGGACTTACCCAAGAACTATCGGATATGGGATAGATAATACCGCCTGTAGAATCTTAGTCACCTCTTTCTTTACCACATCCGTAATCGGTGGGTTAAGTCGCCTTTGGGCTGTCCCGATCAAGCTTAGCCCCATCCTCCAAGAAAATTCTGTGCATGCATCCGGAGGGGCTAATTCTCGGAATATCGGCCAATGTCCACCCAATGGCCTTCTTGTTCTTCCTCGTAACTTCTAAAAGCTTGGCTTCCCGATCGAATTGAGGCCGGAGGAAATGATGACTGGCAATGTTGCATCCCTCCCCAAGTAGGCATACTTTAGGTTCTCGGGAAGTGGTTTGAGTTCCAAAGAAGGTGGCTGCTCAACGATGGTGCATTGGGAGTAGCCATAGGGTCAAGGACTTCACGAGTAAACACTTCACTCTCACTATCACTTTCACTATCATCCTCACCCTACAAGGTTGAATCCAAAAACTCGTAACAAACAGAACATGGGTTAGTGTTAGTGCGGTTAGTACAAGTATATACATCATCAAAACCAGAAATAACAGGAAAATCAGAAATAAGATCATCATGAGTGTCCTCAATGAGCTCGAGACAAAGAACTCTAAGTGGAATACAGAGTGCTCCTCTACTTTGGGTGCTTCATAGCATCAAAAATCTTGAATTTGGCCACAATACCACCAAACTCCGTAGACATAGTCCCATCATAAACATCAATCTTGGTCTTGGATGTCATCATGAATGGTCTCCCAAGATTATAGGTAATCTCATCGGATCGAGTCTCTCCCGCCATGTCTAGGATATAGAAGTCTGCAGGGAATATCAAATCATCAACTTGCACTAGGACATCCTCTACCATTCCCATGGGTCGGGCACTCGGTCCCGTTAGCCAATCGGATGGTAAGACCGTGTCTATCGCAATGGCCCCAGATCGAGGTTATTAAAGATGGATGTAGGCATGACATTGATTGATGCTCCCAAGTCCAACATGCAGTTCTCAAACTTCTTGTCCCCAATAGTGCATGGGATAGTGAAGGTGCCTGGATCCTTGCACTTTTGTGGCAGTACTTGATTAGGGGCTATAGAAGCAACTCTCTCTATCTTTGACTGGATAAGCGCTGAGACATTCATTCCCAAGTCAACCCTCTCATTAGTCTTCATCTTCCTCTTGTTAGTGCATAGGTCCTTCAGAAATTTAGCATATCTGGGCACTTGCTTGATCACATCCAACAAAGGGAATATTAACAGCTACTTTTCTGAAAACATCAAGAATCTCCTTCTCTTTATTTTCACCACCAATCTTCAAATTTTTCTGAATTCTATGTGGGAATGGAATGGGTGGTCTATACACTCTCTCAGTTTCAACTTCAACCACAGGCTCAGGAGTAGCCTCAACAAAGAGGCACGGGAGTAGCCTTAACAGCTTTCTTCATCCCTTCCGCAAGTGGCCTCAACAACCTTTCCGGATCTCGGAGAGATGACACTCACATTAGGGTTGGAGGCATTAGGATTTATCACCGGCGCGTGCAGTAGCTGGTTCGTCCCTTGACCTTGTTGTATGCTATTCATGGATGTGGCCAACTGTCCAATCTGTGTCCTCAAATCTTGAATACTAGCATCTGTCCTCTGCTGAAACTGTACACTAGATGCAGCCATTTGCTTTACCAAGTCTTCTAATGATGGTCCAGAAGGTGCAGAAGTGGTCACTGGAGGATGATTCTGAGGTGCCATCGGCTGTTGTTGGGAAGAGTTCCCATACCGCAGATTAGGGTGATTTCTCCAGCTAGGATGGTACCTATTAGTAGAGAGGTCTGGAATGCTATAACGATTCTGACTGCCTCCTTGATTATAGGGGTTCACTGCATAAGCCTGAGGTACTTCACTGACAAATTCTTCTCTCTGGATCGGGCATGGATCAAATGGGTGCTCAGGTGAATTGCACATGCTACATAACTTTGCAGGCTGAACCTTGTCTATTGCCAATTGTCTTACAAAGGAAGTCAGCTCATCCAATCTATTCTCAAGGGCGACCTGGTTAGAAGATGAACTATGAATCTCATGCACACCTCTTGGCTTAACTGAATTTCTTCTTGTAGAAAACTGCTGGGAATTCAACGACATATTCTCAATAAGTTGCTTAGCAGCAGCTGGGGTTTTATCAACTAATGCTCCCCCACTAGCAAAGATCCAAATGATTCCTATCCACAAGCAACAATCCTTCATAAAAGTATTGGATCGGGAGTTGTTCGGATATTTGATGTCAGGGCAACTAGATACCAAATGTTTGAACCTTTCACAAGACTCGGCTAGTGACTCGTTCCCTTGCCTTATGCCACATATCTCTTTCCTTATTGAAGCAGCTCTTGAAGCAGGAAAATACCTTTCTAGGAACACCCTCTTCAAATCATTCCAAGTGGTGATGGAGTTAGGCTCAAGGTACAATAGCCAATCCTTTGCAGCTCCCCGGAGTGAAAATGGAAAAGCCTTTAGCTTGATACTCGTCCTCGTGACTCCTCCTGCTCTCGAGGTTGTGGAGCATACAACTTGGAATTCTTTCAAGTGCTTGTGTGGATCCTCACCGCAAGACCATTAAACTTGGGCAACAGGTGAGTAAAACCAGATTTCAGTTCAAAAGGAGTGTCGAGACCAGGGATAAGAAATACATAATCCATTATAGTTGACATCGGGGCAGCAAGCTGCCTTAATGTCCTCTCGGTCTCCCATGTTTTCAAAAGCAGTTTTAAAATTGGAATTACTACTAGTGCTAGCCCGAAATTCCCTACGAGTGTGTGCGTGTGTTCTTTCAATTTCCGGTCAAAATCACACAGTTTAGGGCAATGAGACCTAGTAGCCAGACCAATTCAAAACAGAACAGAAATTAAAAGAAAGAGAGGAAAATAAAATAAAAACAAATTGCGAAAAATAACAACTCAGAGTCCCCGGCAACGGCGCCAATTTTTGGTCATAGTCCAGACGCGCCAAAAAGGACGAGCGGGTTTAAAACTTTAGTGTAGTGCGACACCTCGGATGTCGTCTCTCAAGGCCCCTGAGAATATTAACTTTCACAAAACTCAGTTTTTGGGGGGGGGGTTTGGATTGGAGTGCAAATAAGAAACAAACAAAACAGAGTAATCAAAACAAGGCAGTTGAAAAGAGATTATCAAATGGTCAAAAACAGATTAATCTATTGCTCTTGATTTCCCACTATCATAGGTTCATACAATTTCCAAGCCCTAAGCAAATTCTTATCCCCTCCCGGTTGTAGTAGCAATTTACAAGCGAAACTACTACCACAGATACATGTCCCTATTCCCGAATTAAGCAAACGGGGTTAAGCCCTTCGTGAACTAAGCGAACACGAAATGTACACACGCAAATTAAGCAGATGCGATTAATTATAGGAACATGATATCACCAGAAATAAATCAGTACAATACAGTATACTCCTGAATTAAGCAAACAGAAATACAAAGTATGGTATTGAAGAGGGAAAAGCATACAAAACAGGAAAATATAAGAACCTCAAGTATAGGGAAATCAATTACAATAGATCAATCCTAAGAATTTAGTTCTCCATAACACAAACGAAATCACAGAGAAAAGTGTAAAACAGAAAATGGAGAAGCAAAAGTTTTTACAAAATGTTCAGAACAGCCTTTTATACAAATTCAGAATTCAGATGGCTCGCGAGGCGAGAACACATTCGCGAGGCGAACCAGAGACTTAGCAATTTCTTGGAACAGTCAGGCTTCGGGGTCGCGTGGCGAGCGTGTCCTTCGCGGGGCGAATCCCCTGAACTTTATTTTCTCAGCTTCTACTTAACCTGAAAGTAAGGAAATAACCATAAGTGTATTATTTTGACTTAAAACTAGCTAAATTAACTTAAAACTACTCTAGAGACTCAAAACCTTGCTTGAGGACAATCTAATCTAATTTGGGTGAAAATACGATATAATTTGCACAAAACCCTGGTCATACTAGCTATAAAACTAGATGAGCCAGAGGCTTATCAACTTGCCTAATGCATTTCCCGTATAACCCCCATCATCTGCGTCTTTGTACTATAGCAACGCATATTACAATCTTTTACACTAATGCTTCCTACTTCCTGCAAAACTATATATTTAAATATTTTTTAAGGCATATTTAAATATTATATTGAAATAACTATTTTACAGATACCCGCCCTTGCAGTCTGTACTATGCATATATTGAAATAATATATTTTTTTATTTAACTGAAATATATATTATTTTTATTTAACTATTGTAAAAAATAATATATATTTTCACATGTTTTTCTAATCATTAAAAAATGTTATAAATTTTATTCAATTTTTGTAAATAAAAAAAATTGATTTCAAGATATCAAAAGAAAATTATAATGTTATAAAAATATCAAATATTATTCACTTTTCCACCAAATATCATAAACAAATAATTTCATACCTTTTTTTTTGTAATTTACTATGTAAAAGTGATTTTTTTCCAATACCCAAACGAAATATATTATCTTAAATTCGCTTTTCAGTAAACATACCCAAACAAAAACAGATTATGATTATAATCGATTATCACAATAATCGATTATTTGAAAACATATTATCATCATAATCTTTTTTTTCCAGATTTCCCAAACACACTCTAAGAAGGGAATATATTTTGTCATTACAGCATATAATCTGGAAAAAAAAATCTAGCAATCCTCTCTAGATGATGATAGTAAATCAGCTTTTTTCCAAGAAAAAAGTTTTTTTAGAAATTAAGCTACACACCCAAACATAATAGATTATTTTTAAAATAGCTTTTTACACAAAAAACAGTTGAAAGATAGATAATTCATCTTTCCCAAACATACATTCAATGTGTAATAGGTTGTATTTATATAAATAAAAAATTATATAAGGTTGATTGAATAACTTTTTCAATAAAGATGTGTGTATTTATAGAGTAGGTGATATTTTTGGTTTTATTTTTAAGTTAATTTTGATCTAATTTAAATTTGTAATCATTATGTTAATACAATATTTAATATGAAAATTAATTTAATTAGCTGATTCTTTTTGGAATCGTCACATTTAATGTTGAATTTTTTTTATAGATTATTTGAAGATGTTTATAAATTATAGATTATTTAATTATAAATATTTTTCAATACAAAATGTGTGATAGTATTAACTATTTATGATTTAATAATTAAATATACCATAATTAAATAACTAAAATAAAAATTATAAAATAAATCAGATCATAAAAAAATCTTAAAATTAATGTCGATATCAATCAGTTAACAGTAGTTAACAGGTTTATCAATCAAATTTAATGTTTGTCAATCAAATCTTTTTTTTTTTTTGACAGGTCAATCAAATCAAATATATCAATTAATTTGATTTGATAAATATAAGTCTTGTGTATTAAGAAATCTCTCTACGTCCTCTGTATATGTCTTATAATACACTTCCTCTATTTAATGGATTCTTCTCCATTAATCAAGATTGGTTCATCTCCTACAAAGAAATAGATGGTGGAAAAGTTCTCATGGGCAATAATATGGCTTGCAAGGTCATTGGTGCTGGCACTGTCAAATTGAAACTGGAGGATGGGACTGTGAAATTTCTCTAAAATGTAAGACATGTTCCCTGAGCTAAAGAGGAACTTGATCTCATTAGGCATGCTGGATCAAGCAGGCTGTTCATTCAAGGGTGAAGGTGGAGTCTTAAAGATATGCAAAGGTTCATTGCAGATATTGAAGGGTACAAGGCAGAATGGTCTCTATAGGTTGCAAGGTAACACAGTCTTGAACTCAGCCGGCCTGGTTTCTATTTCCAAATCCGTTTCAACTAAGCTTTGGCATTATAGATTTGGCCATGTGAGTGAAAGAGGGTTAGAAGAATTATAAAAGCAAGGTTTAATTGGTGTTGAGAATTGTGAAAAGCTAGACTTTTGTGAACATTGCATTTATGGTAAACAAAAGATAGTTAAGTTTCATAATGCAACTCTTACAACCAATGGCATTCTAGATTATGCGCATTCTGATGTATGGGGGCCAGCCAAGGTACCTTCATTGGGTGGAGCAAGGTATTTCATAACTTTCATTGATGATTGTTCAAGAAAGGTATGGGTTTACCTATTAAAGCACAAAAATCAGGCCTACAAATGCTTCAAACAGTGGAAAGCATTGGTTGAGAATCAAACGGGAAGATGTGTGAAGGTACCGAGAACAGACAATGGACTAGAATATTTGAATGAGGAGTTCAATGAATTCTGCAAGGACAATGGGATCAAAAGGCAAAAAACATTGAGAATGACCCCTTAATAAATTGGGCTTGCTGAAAGAATGAACAGGACCATTTTGGAGACTGAGCAAAAGTTTTTGGGGTGTGGCTGCCAGCACAACATGCTATTTGATCAATAGGTGTCCCTCAGCTGCAATTGATTTAAAGACACCAGAAGAGATATGGACAGGCAAGGCTCCAAACTATAAGAACTTGAATATTTTTGGATGCATTGTGTACATTCATAGCAATGATGGAATACTTGAACCAAGAGCTAAGAAGGGAAACTTCTTAGGCTATCCAGAAGGAGTGAAAGGATACGAGGTGTGGTTGGTGAATCCTACAAGTCAAAGGACTATAATTAGCTAAGATATGGTTTTCAGAGAGGAAGACATGCTGAAAATTGATCAGGAAATTACACAGCCAGCAACACAGCAGGTGCAAGATGATCATGGAGTTCATTTGGAGGTGGAGAAACCTGCAGGAAGTTCAAATTCTGGGGAGACTCGACTGTAGAACCTTATCATGAACATATAGATTTACATGTTCTTGATGAACATGAAACATCTTATAATTTGGTCAGGGACAGGGAGAGGAGACATATCAAACCACGACAGAGATTTGGCTATGTAGATATCATAGCATATACTTTGAATATAGAATCTGATGATCAAGCATCAGATCTTATTTCCTACAAAGATGCAATGTTCAGGCCTGACAGTGAGCGTTGGAAGCAAGCCATGACAGAGGAAATGAGTTCCCTGATGAGAAATGATACATGGGAACTTGTTGAATAACCAGAAAAACAAAAGGTTGTTGGATGCAAATGGATTCTCAAGAAGCCAGAGATAGAAGGAGTTGAAAATGGTAGATACAAGGCAAGACTTGTAGCCAAAGGTTTCACTCAAAGAGAGGGAATCGATTTCAATGAAATCTTCTCTTCGGTTAAACACACTAGCATTAGAGTCATATTGACTCTTGTTGCTGTCCATAATCTTGAGTTGGAGCAGATGGATATAATAACTGAAGTTGGCACAGGCAAACACAAGAAAGGAGGGGTTGAATTGTGTTTGTTAATTATTTTCTCAAAAACCCTTTTGAACAACTTTTTCACAAGCAGAAGATAAAAAGATTAAGCACACAAGAAATCCTTTTTAAAAGATCAACAAAAGCAATATCAAAACCCCACAGTTAGTATAAGCAAATAAAACCGAAGAGTTTAGGGATAGAAAATTCACAGAAGAGATTTTATCCTGGTTCACTCTCTTCCAACCAAGAGCTACATCCAGTCCCTTCGACTTGAAGGATTTTCCCACTATTTCTCCAAATAGATTACACATCAAGTATTCAACACCTCTTCAGGCTACAAGTATTCCTTTCTTACCAAGCCTCTTCAGGATCTAACTCTATCACATAGATTTAAAAGTAGATCTTCTTAACTCGCTAAGTGTGAGAGTATGACAGTTTAAGATCAGTTGAATATTACAACAATATTCAAACTAAATGAATACGGACTTTTGCTTTTGAAAGAATGAAAGAATAAGAGCTTGTCTTCTCAAGAATTGTATTGGCATGAGTTAGGCTAGCAAAAAGTTGTTCTTCAGTATCTGAGGTCTTCTACTTATATAGTGACCTTCTTCTTCTCTTGTAATTCTTCAACGATTACTTTGAATAATCCCGTTTAGAGATAGCATTAAATGCATGATATTCGTTGAGACTGATAGCTTGATTTTAGCGAGTTGAAAAGTATCCTTGGTTATCAGAGAATCACAAAATGGAGGCTCACTGTTCTGAGCAGTTGTACCTTTAAAGCTTTATTTCCTCCTTTGTGTATAACACCGCTTTTGTTCAGCAATAAAGATGTCATCGTACAGATCGTTTTGCAATTCCAATTGTACTATTCTTTCATTCTTTCAAAATCAAAAGTCTGTAATTTATTAGTTTGAATATTGCTTTAATATTGAACTGATCTTAAACTGTCATACTCTCACACTTAGTGAGTTAAGAAGATCAATCTTTAAATCTATGATAGAGTTAGAGCCTGAAGAGGCTTGGTAAGAAAGGAATACTTGTAGCCTGAAGAGGTGTTGAATACTTGTTGTGTAATCTATTTGGAGAAATAGTGGAAAAATCCTTCAAGTCGAAGGGACTAGACGTAGCTCTTGGTTGGAAGAGAGTGAACCAGGATAAAATCTCGTGTGAATTTTCTATCCCTAAACTCTTCAGTTTTTATTTGCTTATACTAACTGTGGGGTTTTGATATTGCTTTTGTTAATCTTTTAAAAAGGATTTCTTGTGTGCTTAATCTTTTTATCTTCTGCTTGTGAAAAAGTTGTTCAAAAGGGTTTTTGCGAAAATAATTAACAAACAAAATTCAACCCCCTTTCTTATGTTTGCCTGTGCCAACTTCAGTTGGTATCAGAGCTCAGTCTTGACAGGGTTGAGCATCTAACAAGTGCTTAGGCAGTACAGCTATCAATAGACCTCCTCTCTTCAATAGAACTGATTATGATTATTGGAAAAAGAGGATGATGCCATTCTTGGATGCACATAATACTGACATCTGGGAACTAATTGAAAATGGCTACACTAAGCCAAACTACTACAGAAAAGGGCTTCAGTATCACTTTTTTTGGCCTTTAGTAGCGCTTCAAAGCGCTATCTATTCACCCGCTACTGAAGGTGGGAGAGATTCAATTGCGCTTAAAAAAGCGCTACTGAAAGTAGGAATAGGTAGCGCTTCCTTGACAAAGCGCTATCTAAAGTTGGTAATAAGACAATCTATTACATACTTTAGATAGCGCTTTCTCAAGGAAGCGCTATCTATTTGTACTTTAGGCGGCGTTTTTTCAAGAAAGCGCTACTGAAAGTAGGAATAGGTAGCGCTTCCTTGAGAAAGCGCTGTCTAAAGTTGGTAATAAGACAATCTATTACATACTTTAGACAGCACTTTCTCAAGGAAGCACTATCTATTTGTCACTTTAGGCAGCGTTTTTTCAAGAAAGCGCTACTGAAAGTAGGAATAGGTAGCGCTTCCTTGAGAAAACGCTGTCTATTTGTCACTTTAGATAGCGTTTTTTCAAGAAAGCACTATCTATTTGTCATTTTAGACAGCATTTTTTCAAGAAAGCGCTACATATCCCCTTTTTTTTTCATTATTCACTATTTTTCTACATTTCCCACCTGCACAACCATCCCTCATCAATTCACAGTAACACTGCATTTAGGTACATCACACACATACACATATATAATGTACAAAGCTTACATACAATATTGGTAAGCATATATATATATATATATATATATATATATATATATATATATATATATATATATATATATATATATATATATATATAAACCAAACCAAATATCAAAATCATGCATATATAACCAATTAATTAAGTAATATACTTTAACACAATTCACAGTAACACTTACACATAACCAATTCTACTATTTAAGTCCATAAACCAAAAGGTCGCTAACCTACACTAGATAATAACCATGCATACTAACAATGTGTACAAGCTAATCAACACACCAGTAATTATAAACAATTTGTTCATGCTGCTTCCATCTTCTGCTTGATCGCAAAAAGTCTTTGTTGTCGGCCTGCATAAGATACACATACAGATCACTTGCACATACACACAAGTCTAATAATATAGGAGAGACACTAGCTAGCATAATATCAGAGTATGACGTCGTACCCTTTAATTGTTGATAAATGTCATAACCACATAACGACACCACTCGTCTTTAAGTTGAGTAAGTTGATCGTCGGAGTATGTGATGCATTTACCTTCAGGAAAATACTTCAAAATGGAAATTAAATCAAATTAGAATGACTAAATCTGAGTTATTAAATTATATAAGCTAGAACTGAAATTAAATATCGTGGTTTGGATTTGCATTTGGTTTTGAATGATGATATCCTTGATAAATTTCAGAACGTAGTAGCCACAGTCGTTGTCATTCGGTTGACTGCATGTTCTATCAACTAAAACACCAAACCAGTGAACATATCAAAGGAGAAAAGAAGAGCAAAGAGAGGAGAAGAAGAAAGACAGGGAATGAATAAATTGCAGTATACATTCTACACAAAGACAGAACAAGAACAAAGTTCATGGCTCAACATACAAGAGTCAGAATCATTAAAACAATTGTTACTATTATCAAAAACAGAATAAACATGTCATCTCTTTTAATTCCCCCAAATCCAACGTGGGATTTGAATTAAAGTCCTTAAAAAGAAGCTATGCAAAAAAAAAAAAAATTCCCACTCCAACGGTTTTCCCAGCAGAACAAAAAGCAGCTAATACTTTGGAATACAATATTTTGCTAGATTCTTCAATGACAACATTATCTCCAGAAACTTAATAGTTAATTAGTTTACGTCAGATGTAACTAGCTGATGGCTTGCATGTGCACGTTACTACTCTATCTATCTACTTATCTGCAAATCATGCATACATTATATGTTGGGAATTGTTTTCTTTAACACCATCACAACTCTTCCTATTAGATAACTTCTAATATTTGTTGTCTTGGCTAGCACGAAAGGTGTGAGTTTTGCTTTTGGTAATTGTTTTATTTATTTGCATTTATGTATTTAGTTATGTTGGATAAAAAAAATTGTATTTAATTATGTTGGGAATTCCATGTACGATTAAAGATGTGACTAAAGAAGTCTCATATTGTAGACAAGTTGAAGATAATATAAGTAGAAAAGACTGGTAGACTCATTTTTTTAAGATTGAGTCAGGATGTGGTGTCAAGTCCACTTGAGTAGTTCTCCACTTTCCAATATAAAGGAACTAAGGAAGAATCAAATGTAAAAACTGACTATATACTCATGCCTTCCAATGTGTAGAGTATCACCAAGGAACATAACCCCCATGACAACTGCAACAACAATTGAGAGTGGCGTGAACATTGCTACATAGACAGGCCCCTTTAAGCGCAGTGCCCAGGCATCACATGCACCACTCATAAACTTTACAAATACCCCCTAAGAATTAAAAAATGCATCATCAGCAAATTGCATTAGCTTAATAAGTGTATGGTTTAGGTGAAAATGCAGCAACAGTTTCCAGGGATATCTTACAGAACAAACAACAGAAATTAATGACATGTCTAGTCTTATTTTCCAAGAATTTGCATTTGGTTCTGCCAATAAAGCAACAATGACTCCAATGATGGTTGCATACAAGTTGTAGAAGAAGACAATAGTTAGTTCTTCCGGGTACACCTTCATGATATCAGCCTGTAAAATGAATATGAGAAATAAAATTATTTCATAACTATATAGGTATCAAAGATTTCCTAATATAGGAATAAGAAATAATCAAATAGTTACCTGTACAATGTATTGTAGTGAAATTAGTGAATACTTAGCTGTCAGCAGAAGGCCACCAATGGCCCAACTTCTATCCACTGAATTTAGAGTGCTGATTTGTTGTTGCAGTGAAATGGTAGTATGAGAGTTATGATTGTTGATGATTGATGAGCCTTTGTAGAAAGTCACTATAAGTGCACCTAATATTGATATTATGCTGCCCAAAACCCTTGCTTGACAACTTCTACACAGTTTACTAGCTTAAAACAGGAAGCTTCTTTTGCAATATTTCCTTGGTTTGACAGCTTAAGGAAATGTTCAAATAATTTTTCACTATTTTTTCCATGCTTGGGGTCTATATTATATATGGCCAGCTGGTCAAAGAAATAAATATACAGTGGCATACATATCCCTGAAAAAGAAAAATTGCATTTCATGTGCTATAATGGGAGATTGAAAATATGATCGAAGCTGGAAAAGAGGCAGAGTTATTGTATATTCCTTCGAAAATCGAAATGATTATGATAACTTGTTTATAAAATAAAAAAACAGAGAAAAAAATGGCCAACTTACCCTGTGGATTAATCAAATGGAACATCAAGGACAAACACTGAACATAACAAGGCCTAAGGCCTGTTGATTGTCATCTCCATGCTCAGCAGCTCAAGCCAAGATGTCTTTATCTATAATGACAAATTGTACAACAACTTATTTTTCTATCGTGTAAAGCATGCATGATCAGATAATTCAAAATTTCAAACTCATTTTCTTTTGAGACTGTAACGATGATGAAGTGAATCATAGGATACACTATACAACATAAATTCTGTGAGACATTGCCATGCCAACACATTGATGAAGTGCAGAGTGCAGCTACCAGATATAATTTTCAGGGGATTTGCAGGCTATTTTTCAGAGGCAAACACTTCAAAATCAACAATTCATCAAGACGATCAAACATAGAATTCCTATGTAAACTTTGGATTATGTAATAAGTCATCCTGCAACACCACTAGCCCATGTGATCTTTATATGGATCTTTGACCAAAATGGGGTCCATTCACCATGGCAGAATAGATTTCGATGCTCTTTTCTTCAAGACTGTTAGAATATGCCTCAACTTCTACAACTATTAGCTAACAGTAACATAATTTGTTTTTATACCCCTTGAAATCATGTCATTGTGTAGAGTTAAAGCTTTAAGCAGATTATGACTTTTACAGTAGATCCCAAAACTTTTGCAGCAATACCTTGAAAGATCACAATACATATGTTTCATCTATGTTGAGGTCTTTATGCAAGATCTCACCACCTGAACAGGGTTTGGGAGAACCACAAACATCATCGCCACTGTAACACCAATAAAGGAAATTGCAACATTAAGAAGGCGTTTCATTCCTCCACGGTAACTTCCTTCTCTTTCATTGGATGCATCTGTGAGACTCACCTCTCCCAATGAGGTCTGGGTTAACTACAATTTCAGAAGAACATGAATTAGAAGGAATGAAAGGCAGAATTCAGAATAGTTAATTTCAAACATTACAGCAAATAAATTCTTGTGGGAGGAAGCAAATTGAATATATATAAAACAATATCAAGCCTGGAGCGACATATTGATTTGATGGAAGTTGGGGAGAGGCCTTTAAGCATATCTGTATCCCTGTACCCAAAAACAAAAACACAAAAAGGACTCTATTATGTTGCTATCAAAGAGACGCCCCCCCCCCTCCCAAAAAAAAAAAAAAAAAATTCAATACATTTGCTTTTTCAGAACTACAACAATGTCTTTGAATACAATATAATTGTCATGAAAGCCAACAAAAAACAGGAATATACTTGTCCTAGCTTGATAATTGAAATATAGAAAACATGTTGCAGCACCCTTGAAGCTTGTGATGCAAAAATGCAAGGAAGCTGTTTGATTTTCCATATCCATGTGATACCAATCTACAACAAGTTCAAATATGCTTGTGATGTCATCTAGCTTTTTTTGAATGAACACATGTGATAAATACTATACCATCCACTTTGGGATTTTATCAAACATACATTGTGCAAACTTACAAGATGCACAAATAGGAAGAAAGGGTTCATCCCAAATCCCAATCATCGTGTAATTGAGCAGAGATTAAACAGAGATCAAAACCAGATTCGAAACAGAGCAAAGAGAGGAAAATGAAACTGATTTTGGTCTGTATTTCATTCAACAAATAGGGAAAGATGAGGTTCATCCAATTCAGCAATAGGCGTGGGGCTTGCAGCAAGAGGGGGCAAAAACTGAAATCAGAGGTGGGCAATGGAAGGCACCAACCAAGGGGGCAAAACCTGAAATCAGAGGTGGGCAATGGAAGGGAAGAATGATGGGGCAAAAGGGTCGCACCACTATAAATCACCTCAGCGACCACCTTCACCATCGGACTATCTCTCTCTGCCTCTGAGTTCCTATGGTTTGATGGCACGACAGTACGTAGTAGCTTTGACGCACGGCAGCAGACATAGAGTGGTAGACGAACGAGCTCGACTGGGTTACGACACGAGGGAGACGAGAGTAGTGGTGGTAGCTTAGGCGGCGGTGGTAGACGAGATCGAGTAGTGAGGGTTTGGAGAAACAGGGTGGGAGGGAAAGAAATTGTTTTATGAGAGGTTGTGAGAGAGTCCTGCAAAATTTTTGAGAGTGGGAGGGACAGTGTGGGAGGGAAACATTTATTTTTATGGTAAGGAATAGATAGCGCTTCCTTAAACAAACGCTATCTTAGGTTATGAATAGATAGCACTTTTTCGAACAAGCGCTATCTATTCATTACAAATAGATAGCGCTTCCTCAAACAAGCGTTATCTATTCCTACCTATCAACTTTTAATAGCGTTGTCTTAGGTTATATCTTAGGTTTAATAATGAAGATGACTCAGATGAGGATGAACTATCTTTCATCTCCAGAAAAATACAACACATGTGGAGAAAGAAAGGTGGATTAAGAAGGAAGCAGCTTAACAAAAAATTCTCCAAGGAGAAGTCAGATTCCAAGGAGAAAGGTCCACCCCTGTGCTTTGAATGTAAGAAACCAGGGCACTTCAAAGTCGATCGCCCGTGAGTCAAGAAGATAAAGAAATTATTCAAAAAGAAGAAAGGCTTGATGGCTACTTGGGAGGATCTTGACCTGTCTTCTTCAGATGAAGAAGATGAAGAAGGAGAAGAAGCAAACATTTGCTTCATGGCTGACACTGTATCAGAAAGGGAATTCACTGATGCTGAGGTAATAGAATCTGATCCATCCACTTTTCAAACTGATTTTGATGAATTGCTACATGAATCAGGCTACTTGGGAGGATATTGACTTGTCTTCTTCAGATGAAGAAGATGAAGTAGGAGAAGAAGCAAAAATTTGCATCATGGCTGACACTGGATCAGAAAGTGAATTCACTGATGCTGAGGTAATAGAATCTGATCCATCCACTCTTCAAACTGTTTTTGATGAACTGCTACATGAATCATGCATATTATCTAAAGAGTATAAGAGTCTCAAAAAGAAGTTTATTAAACTTTCTAGAGACTATGATAAGGTCTGCACAGTAAATCAAAACCCATTTCTAGCTCTTGTGAAGTTGAAAAACTGAAACAAGATGTGACATACTTGACAGACTCTCTCTCAAAAATGGTTGGTAGCTTAGATAAATTAAATCTGGTATTAAGATATTCTAGATCACCACATGACAAATCTGGCATTGGTTATGATAAAGAGAAGCAAGATGCATCTCTGAATAAACCAAAAGTGCATACACAATATAAGGCTTTTAAAGCCCGTCCACAGCATACTAAGTCAAAACCAAGCCCTTCCAATACTTACTGCAAAGTATGTGGAAAAAGTGGGCATGTGTCATCTAAATGCATACATAACAAGCATGCAAAGCATTCACGACCTATGATCACTAACAAGAAAGGACCCAAGTCAATTTGGGTACCAAAAGATAAGATAATCACTGTTGCAAATCTGCTTAACAACAGGAAACAGAAGTCCTGGTACTTGGACAGTGGATGCTCACGACACATGACAGGAGAAAGGTATATGTTCCAAGTCCTGTTAGTAAATGGTCTTAAACACAATCTGCTTAGCGTTAGTCAATTATGTGATAGTGGGTTTGCTATTTCAATTAATAAGAATATGTGTTTCGTTTAGAAAGCTGATGGATCACTCTTGCTCACTACTCAGAGGGAAAACAATCTGTATAAGATTGACTTAGAGGACCTCTCAAATCAAAGTGTGTCATGTCTAGTGTCCACTGAGGATGAACGATGGATTTGGAACAAAAGGTTGGGTCATGCAAGTTTGAGATTAATCTCAAAACTGAAAAAGCATAACCTTGTAAGAGGACTACCAAACCGTAGTTTCAAATCTGATGCTTTTTGTGATGCATGTCAGAAGGGAAAACAAGTCAAAGGTTCCTTTGAATCTAAGAATGTTGTTAGTACCAACAGACCACTGGAGTTGCTACACCTTGATCTCTTTGGTCCAACAAGGACCGCCTCTGTCAGTGGAAAGAAATATGGTCTTGTCATAGTAGACGACTACACTAGATGGACATGGGTTATGTTCCTTGCTCACAAGGATGAGTCATTCAAGGTATTTTATGTATTCTGCAAACATGTACAGAATGAAAAAGGCATGTGTATAGCTTCAATTAGAAGTGACCATGGGGGAGAAGTTGTCAATGAGCTATTCCATGAGTTTTGTGAAGAAAGTGGTATTCAACACAACTTCTCAATACCAAGAACACCACATCAAAATGGTGTGGTAGAGAGAAAGAACGGATCCCTTCAAGAGATGGCTAGGACTATGCTCAATGACAATTCTGTCCCTAAGCACTTCTGGGCTGAAGCTGTGAACACTACCTGCTACATTCAGAACAGAATATACATTAGACCTATTCTGAATAAGACTCCTTATGAACTGTGGAAAGGCAGAAAACCCAACATTTCATACTTTCACCCTTTCAGATGTAAATGTTATATTTTTAATACAAAAGATCAACTTGGTAAATTTGATGCTAAAGTATATAATGGAATCCTTCAAGGATTTTCTGAAACTTCAAAAGGCTTTAGAGTTTATAATTCTAGAACTTTAGTGGTAGACGAATGTATTCATGTGAAATTTGATGACAAACAGCCTAATAAGGATCTATCAGAGCTAGATGAAGCTTTTGCAGATCTTGATCTAAACATTTCAGGAGAGAAACCAGAAATCAAGAATGATATCCAAGTAGATGACACTTCTCAACAACAACCTAAAACTTCTACCTCTCAGCAAGAAAATGCTCAGAAATCTTGGTATTTCAGAAATTACCATCCTCAAGATCAAATCATTGGTGACCCCAATGACAAGCTAAGAACTAGCTCAACTTTCAGAGAACAAAGTGATTCCGCTCTTGTCTCTGAATGTGAACCAAAGTCAGTGGACGAAGCTCTACTGGACAAGGGATGGATTCTTGCTATGCAAGAAGAGCTAA
Organism: Sophora flavescens; assembly: GCA_030762895.1. Lineage (NCBI taxonomy): Eukaryota > Viridiplantae > Streptophyta > Magnoliopsida > Fabales > Fabaceae > Sophora > Sophora flavescens. Next base: position 111,708,222 of record CM061067.1, on the reverse strand, counting down.
ATCAGTTTGAGAGACGTGAAGTCTGGACGCTTGTACCCCTTCCTGTAGACAAGTCAGTCATTGGAACAAAGTGGGTCTACAGAAACAAGCTTGATGAAGATGGTAAGGTTGTGAGAAACAAGGAAATACTTGTTGCTCAAGGCTACTCTCAAGAAGAAGGTATAGACTGTTAAGTCTCTAAAATGTCTGATGTGCATTTTCCTAAGTTTTGATGAGAACTAAACATTGGTTAATGATTTAATTAACCTTCATATTGGTTGCTAACCTGTCTATCTAGTGTGCAGATTAAATAATAGAATCATTCGTCCAACGCAAGTGATAGAATCTCACGTCCAACGCAAGTGATAGAAGCTCACGTCCAACACTGTAGTGATTGAAGCGCACGTCCAACATAAGTGATAAAAGCGGGCGTCCAATAAAGTGATAAAAGCCAGTGTCCACTAAAGTGATGAAATCCAGCGTCCACTAAAATAAAAGCCAGCGTCCACTAAAGAGATAAAAGCCAGCGTCCGCTAAAGTGACAGAAGCGCTCGTCTACTGAAGCGATAGAAGTGCTTGTCTACTGAAGTGATAGAAGTGCTCGTCCACTAAAGTAACAGAAGTTCTCGTCCACACAAGTCTTTGGACTTGTTGAGTCATTAACATGGAGCTCGTCTACTAGGTTACGTTCAACCAGTTAAAGGAGTATCCGTCCAAAGACATAGCATTTGGAGCTCGTCTACTAGCCCGAATGTAAAATCTTAAATAGCTAGATAGACGCAGCTATTTTCAAGATGGATGGGCCTATCCTATGAACTCGAATTGTCTTAGAATTATCAAAATCTTATTTCAAGAACCAGAATCAAGAAAAGTCAGAAGTTACTCTCTCAAGCAACCTCGGATATCAGAACCAAAGACCAGTTAAAGAATGCTTCCAACATGCTTTATTCCCTTGTACCTCTGGTCATTACACGAAAATGGAATTGTACTCAGCAAAGTACAAAAAGCTCTCTGCACAACTCTGATATGGCTGTATCACGATGCATAAAGCCATGATCCTTCATGTTAGAGTACAACCAACGTTCCTATTGCATTTAATGAAGTTCTGCTTAAAGCCAGCATCTGAGGGAATGTCTCTAACGGATCCTAAATGCTTGAAGACTATAAATACATAAGTCATTGAAGATGAAGCACAGAGAAGAGAGAATACACATAGCATCAAAGAGCCATTACTCTGCACATTAATATCTTCATTCTTTCATTCTGTATTCTTCAATCATTTGAAGTTATTACGCAGACTTTCCTAAGCTTTACATTTAAACCACTCTCTAAGTGTTAGTGAAAGATCTGTCTGTGAGAAGTTGTATTTATTACAAACCAAATCTCTCAAACAAACCTGAGTGAGCCTGAAGAGGCTAAGTGTGAAAAGAATACTTGTCTTGATCCTGAAGAGGCTAGGTGTGCAAAGAATACTTGTCTTGGAGCCTGAAGAGGCTAGGTGTGCAAATAATACTTGAGTCTGTAACCTGATCAGTTATAGTGGATAAATCTTGGAGCTGCCACGGACTGGACGTAGCTCTTTGCTTTGAAGAGTGAACTAGGATAAATAACTGTGTCAATCTCTATTTCCTTAAACTCTTTAGTTGCTTTAGTTTTCTTACGTCTATCAAGTGGTGTGTTTGCCAAAAGTCACCCGTCCATCCTGTATCCTTCCACTCGTCCAAACCTAGCTTCTATTTTCGAAAAGATTTCAACTTTTCTTAAATTCTGATAAACACAATTCAACCCCCCTTCTCGTGTTTATAGTTGTCTATTTCATAGACTACACTGAAACTTTTGCACCTGTTGCTAGGCTAGAAGCTATTAGAATATTACTTTCATTTGCTACACATCGTAATATTATGCTTTTTCAAATGGATGTTAAAAGTACCTTCTTAAATGTGTTTATTGATGAAGAAGTATATGTCATGCAACCTCCAGGGTTTGAAAATACAAATCACCCTGAACATGTTTATAAGCTTAAGAAAGCAATGTATGGACTTAACCAAGCTCCTAGAGCTTGGTATGTGATAGTGTGATTTTACATCATGTTTCCTGTACACTTTTGCATACATTTTTCATATAGATTAGGCATTCTTTATTTGGTTTTAGTTAGTTTTTTCCCTTGGATCGGGTGAGGCAGTTTCTTGGTGTTGTTTTGCAAGAATTCAAGGAAAAATGCTCAAGATTAGCCATGATGGAGCTTGATGAAGACAGAGCTTAAAAAGTGAAGAAAATGACCCAGGCAAAGCCCATCACGGCCTGGCCGTGATGACCCTCATGGCCGTGATCGAGCAATAATTGAGAGAAAAGAAGGCAAAAGTCAGAAGCTGTCACGGCCAAGCCGTAACACCTATCACAGCCGTGACATGTTAATGGAGTCAGACCCCCTCTTGGCAGAATCTGTCACGGCCAAGCCGTGACGGCCATCACGGCCATGACAAATCATTTGGTGAAGGCAGAAGCTATCACGGCCTGCCCGTGATGAGAATCACGGCCGTGATGTTCCAATATTTGAAAGCGCGCCAAGGCAGTTAGCGTCACGGCCAGGACGTGACGACCATCACGGCCGTGAAGCGAATCCTGATCTATAAAGGAGCACGAGCAGAACAGAAGAAAAACAGTTTTTGAAACCCTAAACTCTCTCTCTGAACCAGGGGCAGCTGCACAAGGATTCCATGGAGTTCCTCTTCCTTTTCTTCTATATTTCTTTGGTTTTGACTATGATTATGAGTAGCTAAATCCCCATTGTTGGGGTTAGGTGTAGCTTTTCTGAATTCTCCATGTATATGATTTGATCTTGTAATACAATTTTTATTTCTTTATGAGTGATTGATTGTCTATGCTTAATGCTTGTTGTGGCTAGCACCCCCATGACTCGATTAGTGTTTTGATATGCAATTGGAAAATTCGTATTAGAACCAGGACTGAGATCAATCACCTAGTAACCCTTGCGTCTAGGAATGGAGTTTGGTTTACTAGTAATCACATAATCCCTAATCTTAATGCAAATTCACTAATCTAGGCCACCTAAGGAATTAGGGTCTATTAGTGGATTTAGGCTCTTGTCATCCGAGGAATCGGGGCTTGAGTAATTTAGTGGATTGATTGTCATACTTGAAGTAGAAAATGTTTATTAATCATGTCATTGCATGGGGATGAAGTTTAGTGAACCTAATCCCAACGTTGTTCTTATATCTGAAGAATCCTTTTAACTACCTCCCAAGTGTTCGACATAAATACTCAAAGAACTTTTTCTCTTATTTTGATTGTTTTAAATTTAAATCTTGTTTGGGCTTGGTATTTATTATCGAGCTCCCTTCAATCCAAATATCCGCTTGGATAGTAATTGATTCGATACGTGTTAGTAATTGTCACAATCCTCGTGGGAACGATAAACGGTCTCACCATCGTATTACTTGCACGACTGGGTATACTTGCACAGATTCGTCAACAAGTTTTTGGCGCCGTTGCCGGGGAATTGTGTTTCAATATTAGCATACCCATTTCGGTTACTAATTTAAGAAAAAACAAAAAAAAAATTATGTGGTGATCTATTTGCTGTCATTTTTCTGGTATATTTGCTGTTTGTGTGCTGATTTTTACTGCTAACACCCTTGTTTGCTAGACTGTTTATGTATGTGAGGTACTATCCCAGCTGACCAACTGAAAGAACAGCTAGGAAGAATCGAAGGCAAGCAAGAGAGTAGAAACTGTTAGAACAACAACAAGAAGAACAAGAGACTTCCACCTCTCAAAAATGGGTTCAACAATTCACTATCACAATTTATTTGGCCCTTAGTTCTCACAATTGGATACAAAATCTAAACAAGGGCAATCTAATTGTGTGATCATGCAAAACTATCATGCAAAACTATATGAATGCAACATGCAAAATTCAAATGCAAAATACCCCTACCCCAAGCTTAAGAATTTACATTGTCCCCAATGTAAACAAACGAGTCGGAGAGAGGAGAAAAATAATTAGAACGACTTACCGAGGCGGTAGCGGGTGTTGGCTCTCATTCCAGTCAGAAACTTGCTGGGAAACGTGTCACGGCCGTGAGCCTTATCACGGGCAGGCCGTGATCAATTCTGATCCAAGGGTGTTGGCCTGTCACGACCGTGAACTCCATCACGGCTAGGCCGTGATGCTCTCTGACTTCAGGGTCCTTCCCATCACGCCCGTGATGGGGATCACGGCTAGGCCGTGATCCTTTCTGATATTCAATTCTGGCTCATCATGGCCGTGACCAGTGTCACGGCCTGGGCGTGATGGTTGCTGACTTAGCTTCTCTCTGCCGTTTTTCTTCTCCTTCTCTTTGCCCTGAAAACACTTAACAAAACTATTAACAAACCTCTTGATCTTCTCAAATTATTCAAGAGTTAAAAATCAAAAACAAAAGCTAACTAAAGAGAAGGGTTAAGAAAACTTGGGTTGCCTCCCAATAAGCGCTTCTTTAACGTCACTAGCTTGACTTATTAAGAGGCATCCACCTGGATCCCGTACCCTGTGGTATAAAGACCAAGGGGTGCTCAAGATGTGAGATCCTCCACCTGGATCCCATGGTTTGTGAAGTGGCAATTGCAGAAGTAATACGAATCTACCCACAATTCCACCTAGCCAGTGTGTGAAAACTCCATTGACCTTTGTAATTATGAACTCACTTCCGCTCAGGTCAAGTGGAACTTTCAAGAGGAAGTTTGCCAGACAAGTGGAAGGGACTAATTTAGCAGTGTCCACACATGCATGTAAGCCGACATATTTGTCCAATGCAGAAAATTCAGGTTGCTCATTAAGCATAGTGGAGTCCACTACCACTTCGTCTTCATTTTGAACTATCCCCCAAACCAGATTTTGAAAAATCAATGCTTCATCTGACTCTTGTACTAACTGTCTGCAAATCTCCTCAACTTGCGTTTTGAAGTTCTGCTTCACAGCTTCAATACTGTCATAATTGGCTCTTGCCTTGGCCTCAGAGGTGGATAGTTCTTGGGAATATTGTTCTAGAGCAGCTTTCAACGGTGTTTGCTCCTTCCATTCCCATTCCTCTTCTTGTTGCTCTTCTACCACCACCACTTCATCTTCATTCATGTCCATGCTAGCTAATAGATTCTCTTAAGTTTGCATTCCATGTGGCTTTTCTGCTAGTAATTTAAAAAAATCACTGCCTTGTTCTTCCAACTTCTGAAAGATGTCACTTAGCGACGCCATTATATTACTAGCATTTTTCCCTGCTCGCATCTCAGCCCTCTGAATCATGGAACCAATTTCCTCCATGCTACGCTATATGCTCAAGCTCAGAGGATAAGCATCTATATCCCAAAGAATCTCTAGCAACTCAGGATCCAACTCGAAGTGTGGTGGTGGTTGCAAGGATGACAAATAGCACTGCCATTCCTCCTTGGAGTAAATCTTCACGTGCCTAACAGTGATACCATCAAACACGATCCAGTCAAGTTGAGCTTCCCAAGTTGGATGGTAATGATAGTTCATGTGTTTCCTCAACCTTGCACAAACAAACACTCAAAATAAAAAAAAATCAAATATGTACAAAGAAAATGTCAAATATATACAGAAAAAGATAAAAGATAAAAAAATGTCTAAATTAGTTGCCTCCTTTGTTACTAATGATATTGACGAAACTAATCCCCGGCAACGACGCCAAAAACTTGTTGACGAATCTGGGCAAGTATACCCAATCGTGCAAGTAATACGGTGGTGAGACCAGTTATCGTATCCACGGGGATTGGATGTCAAATACCAATTCGCAAACTCAGCAACTATCTAGACTATGCAGAGAATTACAAACAGAAGAAAAGAATAAAACTCTTTTTGTATTTTTTGTCGAGCACTTGGAGTGCGAAAAGGGTATGTTAGGACTAGACTTCACCAAACCTCTGCCTCATGCAATACCAGGACTAGATACCTCCCATTCATGCTTCAAATATTAAAATCAATCCACTAGATTACTCAAACCCCGATCTCTCAGATGACAAGAACCTAAATCCACTAATAGACCCTAATTCCTTAGGTGGCCTAGATTAATGAATTTGCATTAGGATTAGGGATTACGCGATTACTAGTAAACCAAACTGCATTTATAGACGCAAGGGTTACTAGGTGATTAAATTCAATTCCGGTTCTAATACAAATTTCTCAATTGCATATCAAAACACTAATCGAGTCATGGGAGTGCTAGCCACAACAAGCATTAAGCATGGAAAATTAATCACTAATATGAAGGCATGAACACAGAATAATCAGTCAAGGCACATACATAATAATCAGTTTGGCTACATCTAATCCCAACAAACGGGATTTAGCTACTCATAAAAGAGAAAGCAAAAACCAGAGAAATAGGAGAAGAGGAGAGAAGAAACTCCATGGGAGCTTTCCACTATCGTCACATCAGCCCCTCTCAGCAGCTCCATTCTAGGGTTCTAATCCTTCCTTCGCTGCAGCCTCCGAGCTCTCTGTTTTTATGATGGTTTCTGGTCTCCACTAGGGTTCCCAGTCTCCTTTTTCTGTCTTCTGCGCTCATATTTATAGGGAGGCCACGCGTCACGGTCGTGATGGCCATCACGGCCAGGCCGTGACGTGTTCTGGAGTGGACGCGATTTCAAATGATGGGCATCACGGCTAGGCCGTGACAGCTTCTGACTTTTGCCTTCAATCTTCTCAGTTTTCTTGATCATGGCCGTGATGGTCATCACGGCCAGGCCGTGATGGTCATCACGGCCAGGCCGTGATGGGCTCTGCTTGGCTCATTTTCTTCACTTTTCAAGCTCCATTTCATCCAAGCTCCATCAAGGCTAATTCTGAGCATTTTTCCTTGAATTCCCGCAAAACAAAACCAAGAAACCGCTTCACCCGTTCCAAGGGAAAAACTAACTAAAATCAAATAATGAATGTCTAATCTATATGAAAAATGCATGCAAAAGTGTATATGAAACATCATATAAAATCACACTATCAGAGACCCTTTCTTGCAACCGGACGTGCTTTGATAGACGTACAGAAGGGCCAGCTTCGAATCAGAGTGCAAGATGAAGAGGTCACTTTCAATGTGTTTGAAGCCATGCATCACCCGAGTGATGAAGAGAATTGCTTCCGCATGGATATTGTGGATGTAGTGGCCAATGAAGTCCTTGCACAGCAGCACCATTCCTCTACTCTTGAGAAGGTAATTATGAACTCTATTGAAAATCTTAATGAAGAAGAAGAGAAGGAATTAGAAGACTGCTTGTGTGATTTGGAAGCCCAACCTAAGCAACTTGCTGTGAACACTAAGAAAGAAGAACTCAAGAAGGATGAAGTCCAAGAGAAGCTCAAGTTGGAGCTTAAACCTCTACCTCCCCACTTGAAGTATGTCTTTCTTGGTGAGAATGATGAAGACCCTGTCATAGTGAGCAATGTACTGTCCAAATTAGAAGAGGAGAAACTTGTAAGGGTGCTTCGAGAGCACAAGACAACTATCTGATGGTCCATCTCATATTTGAAAGGTATTAGCCCCACGTTTTGTATGCACAAGATCATGATAGAGGCTGAATTTAAACCGGTGGTCCAACCGCAGAGGAGGCTAAATCCTACAATGAAAGAAGTGGTGAAGAAGGAGGTGCTGAAACTCCTTGAAGCTGGAATGATCTATCCGATTTCCGATAGTGCTTGGGTGAGTCCGGTACAAGTGATTCCAAAGAAAGGTGGCATGAACGTCGTGCACAACGAGAAGAATGAGTTGATCCCAACTAGAACGGTCACCGGTTGGCGGATGTGCATAGATTACTGGAAGCTTAATCAAGCTACTAGGAAGGATCACTTCCCACTTCCATTCATGGACCAGATGTTGGAGAGGTTGGCCGAGCAAGCTTACTACTGTTTCTTGGATGGTTATCCGGGTTATAACCAAATCGCGGTTAACCCGGAAGACCAAGAGAAAATTGCTTTCATATGCCCGTTTGGAGTTTTTGCCTATCGGAAGATGCCTTTCGGTCTTTGTAATGCGCTTGCGACATTTCAAAGGTGCATGCTTTCCATCTTTTATGATATGGTAGAAAAATACATTGAGATTTTCATGGATGATTTTTCTATTTTCGGTCCCTCTTATGATAACTGTTTGCCTAACCTTGCTGCTGTGTTAAAGAGGTGCATGGACACCAATTTAGTCTTAAATTTGGAGAAGTGTCATTTTATGGTGCAGGTAGGCATTGTGCTTGGGAACAAAATTTCAGCCAAGGGGATCGAAGTGGATAAATCCAAGATTGAAGTGATTGAGAAACTACCTCCGTCAGTGAATGTCAAGGGTGTGAGGAGTTTCCTTGGGCATGCAGGCTTTTACCTGCGGTTCATCAAGGACTTTTCAAAGATAGCCAAGCCGCTGTGTAGCCTTTTGAACAAGGACACTCCATTTATGTTTGACACTACTTGTCTTAACTCTTTTCATATTTTGAAAGACAAGTTGATTACTGCCCCCATCCTTGTTGCACCCAACTGGGAGTCACCATTTGAATAAATGTGTGATGCCAGTGACTACGCAGTTGGGCCAGTTTTGGGGTAGCGAAGGGACAAGTTTTTCCATGCCATTCACTATGCTAGCAAGGTTCTCAATGAGAACCAAGTGAATTATGCAACAACTGGAAAAGAGTTGCTAGCCATAGTGTTTGCGTTGGAAAAATTTCGTTCCTACTTAATTGGGTCACAAGTCACTGTTTTTACTGATCATGCTGCGATTAAATATTTGTTGACTAAGTTAGATTCTAAACCAAGACTCATAAGGTGGATTCTATTGTTGCAGGAGTTTGATTTAGTCATCAAGGACAAAAAGGGCAGCGAGAATGTGGTGGTTGACCACTTGTCTCGATTAGTGAATGAGGAGGTGGCTGCTAAAGAAAAGGACATTCGGGATGAGTTCCCGGATGAGGCTTTATTGCTGGTACATGAGAGACCATGGTTTATCGACATGGCAAATTTCAAAGTAGTCAGCATTGTTCCAGAGCACCTCACTTGGCAACAAAAGAAGAAGTTCTTCTGGGATGCCAACCATTTCATGTGGGATGATCCATTTCTATTCAAGGTTGGACCGGATGACTTGTGGAGGAGGTGCATTAGTCAAGAGGAGGCAAGGAAAGTTCTGTGGCATTGTCATAACTTTCCCTATGGTGGACATTACAATGGGGATCAGACAGCTGCAAAGGTCCTCCAATCTGGGTTCTTTTGGCCCTCAATCTTCAAGGACTCTTACAACCATGTGAAGAGTTGTGACAAGTTCCAAAGGACCGGGAACATTTCAAAGAGGGATGAGATGCCACTACAGAATATATTGGAGATTGAGGTATTTGACTGCTGGGGCATAGACTTTATGGGTCCACTTCCACCTTCATTCTCTAATCAATATATCTTGGTGGCGGTGGACTATGTCTCCAAATGGGTGGAGGCCATTGCGACACCGCAGAATGATGCCCAGACAGTGATTAGATTCATCAAGAAGAACATCTTTGCCCGGTTGGGTGTCCCAAGGGTTCTTATAAGTGATGTGGGATCTCACTTTTGCAACTCACAACTGAGAAATGTATTGGCCAAGTATGATGTGAGGCACAAGGTGGTAGCTCCCCATCATCCGTAAACAAATGGGCAAGCGGAGGTCTCTAACTGAGAGATTAAGAGAATTCTGGAAAAGACTGTGGCCGCTTCAAGAAGAGATTGGGCAAAGAAGCTGGACGATGCCTTGTGGGCCTACCGGACTGCACTGAAAACTTTGGTGGGGTTGTCCCCATTTCAGATGGTCTATGGAAGGGCATGTCATCTGCCCGTAGAGTTGGAGCATCGAGCCTTTTGGGCATTGAAGTTCTTGAATTTTGATGCCACTCTGGCGGGTGAGAAAAGAGTGAATCAGCTGCATGAATTAGAGGAGATGCGCCTTAATGCATATGAGAATACAGCCATTTACAAGCAGCGAGTCAAGACCTAGCACGACAAGAAGATCGTGATGAAAACATTTCGGCCGGGACAGCAAGTTTTACTATTCATTTCCAGGCTGAGATTGTTTCCGGGCAAGTTGAAGTCTAAGTGGTCGGGACTGTTCATTGTCAAGGAAGTCTCACCTCATGGAGCTGTGGAAGTGGAGGATCCTACTTCAAAAAGGACCTTCAAAGTCAATGGCCAAAGACTTAAGACCTACTTGGGTGGTGACATAGAGAGATTGATCTCAGTTGTGCGCCTTCATGATCTTTGAGGTCATCTACCTGTCAAGCTAGTGACGTTAAAGAAGCGCTTATTGGGAGGCAACCCAAGTTTTATTTTCATTTTTCCTTTTATTGGGGACAATGTAAATTCGTAACCTTGGGGTAGGGGTATTTTGCATTTGCATGTTGGATTCATATAGTTTTGCATGGTAGCTTTGCATGTTCACATGATTAGATTGCCCCTTACCTAAATTGTGCATCCAATTGTGAGAACTGAGTGCCAAATAAATTGTGATAGTGAATTGTTGAACCCAATTTTTATTCTTGTGATAAGGCTGCAAATGAAAATGCTTGAGATGATCTGTGATAGTTGATAATTAGCATGTGGTGCCGTAGATTTGTGTTTCTCACTGATTTTTGAACTACAAAATGTGAGATTTTGAGCCAAAAGGGGTACTCACTAAATTTACCCCATTCCTTGTGATTAGAGTGTTATTCCTCTTGGTTTGTATTCTCTAGAACTTGACTTGAAACCATTTTGAAGCTTAAAAATTTTTGAAAACATTTTTGAAAATGATTGAGGCACTAGGTATTTTTCCGACCTTCTGAGCTTTGAATGACTAAATGCTACCCCTTAGTTGCCTAATTTTGAGCCTCCATGACTAAAATACTTTTCTTGGTACCTTGAAATTGTGGATGAATGATGCTTGATAAGGTGACCTTCTAAAGTATTACAAAAGGGTAAAAAGGTAGTTGTAAAAGTTTGGGATAAGAAAATCAGAAAAATCTTTCTCTTGAGCTGAAAATCTCCCCTTCTCCAAATAAAATAAAAATAAAAGAAAAAGAAAAATCTATGGAGAAGGGGATGACAAAAGAAAGTGAGAAATGAAATAAAAAGAAAGAAAGAAAGGTGGAAAAAGGAATCAAAACCTAAAAAGGTATTTTAGAAGGTCATGCTTTGCAATGCTTGATTGTGTTTAGCCCTTTTGAAATTTCCTTTTCTTGACTTCCCCACCTAATGATAAATCCCATGGCCCCGTTACAACCAAAGCAAAAGACCTCTTGATTCTTAATTGTTTTCATTAATAAAGTAGAGATTTGGTTGATAGTCAAGCCTATGGTAGAATTCATTCCTTGAGGAAAGTGGAGCGAATTGTCTTATTTCCCTAACACTTGAGTGAGAGGAGAAAGAGAGCCAAGCAAATGAACAAGCTTGGGGTGATCTTCAGGTGAGAAAGAGTGCCCTAATCGGTGAGAATATGAGTCTAAGAAACCTAAGCCTCTAATTGGACTTGAACTGATTGTCTCTTGCTGAATTATTTGAGATGCCTGTTACTTGGATTACTTGCTACTCGGGTTCTTGGTTCACTATCCGTAATCTGATTGTCTATATCTTCTGGCCTTAGTGATTGCTTGAGGACAAGCAATTGAATAAGCTTGGGGTGATTTGATAGTATGATTTTACATCATGTTTCCTGTACACTTTTGCATGCATTTTTCATATAGATTAGGCATTCTTTATTTGATTTTAGTTAGTTTTTTCCCTTGGATCAGGTGAGGCGGTTTCTTGGTGTTGTTTTGGAGGAATTCAAGGAAAAATGCTCAAGATTAGCCATTATGGATCTTGATGAAGACAGAGCATAAAAAGTGAAGAAAATGACCCAGGCAGAGCAAATCACGGCCTGGCCGTGATGACCCTCACGACCGTGATCGAGCAATAATTGAGAGAAAAGAAGGCAAAAGTCAAAAGCTGTCACGGCCAAGCCGTAACACCCATCACAGCCGTGACATGTTAATGGAGTCAGACCCCCTCTTGCAAGAATCTGTCAAGGCCAAGCCGTGACGGCCATCACGGCCATGACAGATCATTTGGTGAAGGCAGAAGCTATCACGGCCTGCCCGTGATGAGAATCACGGCCGTGATGTTCCAATATTTGAAAGCGCGCCAAGGCAGTAAGCGTCACGGCCAGGCCGTGACGGCCATCACGGCCGTGACACGAATCCTGATCTATAAAGGAGCACGAGCATAACAGAAGAAAAACAGTTTTTGAAACCCTAAACTCTCTCTCTGAACCAGGGGCAGCTGCACAAGGATTCCATGGAGTTCCTCTTCCTTTTCTTCTATATTTCTTTGGTTTTGGCTATGATTATGAGTAGCTAAATCCCCATTGTTGGGGTTAGGTGTAGCTTTTCTGAATTCTCCATGTATATGATTTGATCTTGTAATACAGTTTTTATTTCTTTATGAGTGATTGATTGTCTATGCTTAATGCTTGTTGTGGCTAGCACCCCCATGACTCGATTAGTGTTTTGATATGCAATTGGAAAATTCGTATTAGAACCGGGACTGAGATCAATCACCTAGTAACCCTTGTGTCTAGGAATGGAGTTTGGTTTACTAGTAATCGCATAATCCCTAATCATAATGCGAATTCACTAATCAAGGCCACCTAAGGAATTGGGGTCTATTAGTGGATTTAGGCTCTTGTCATCCGAGGAATCAGGGCTTGAGTAATTTAGTGGATTGATTGTCATACTTGAAGTAGAAATTGTTTATTAATCAGATTGTAATTTAATGAACCTAATCCCAGCGTTGTTCTTATATCTGAAGAATCCTTTTAACTACCTCCCAAGTGTGCGAGATAAATACTCAAAGAACTTTTTCTCTTATTTTGATTGTTTTAAATTTAAATCTTGTTTGGGCTTGGTATTTATTATCGAGCTCCCTTCAATCCAAATATCCGCTTGGATAGTAATTGATTCGGTACGTGTTAGTAATTGTCACAATCCTCGTGGGAACGATAAACGGTCTCACCACCGTATTACTTACACGACTGGGTGTACTTGCCCAGATTCGTCAACAGTATGATAGGTTAAGTACGTTTCTAATGGATAATGGATTTAACAGAGGAAAAGTAGACACAACTCTATTTAGAAAGTCTATTAAGTCATATTTCATTGTAGTACAGATTTATGTTGATGATATCATTTTTGGTGCTACTAATGAATCTCTGTGCAAGGAATTCTCTAAGTTAATGCAGAAAGAATTTGAAATGAGCATGATGGGAGAACTCAAATTCTTCCTTGGACTTCATGTTAAACAGTCTATGGACGAGGTGTACATCCATCAGAATAAATATACAAAGCAACTTCTAAAGAAGTTTAAGATGGATGATTGCAAACCGGTGAATACCCCTATGCATCCCACTTCAATACTGAACAAAGATGATAAAGAGAAAAAGGTAGACCAAAAGGTATATAGAGGTATGATAGGATCTCTTTTATATCTGACTGCGTCTAGGCCTGATATAATGTTCAGTGTTTGCTTATGTGCTCGTTTTCAATCTGATCCTAGAGAGTCCCATCTCACAGCAGTTAAAAGAATATTTAGATATTTAAAAGGTACTACTAATCTGGGTTTGTGCTTTAAGAAAATTGATGATTACAGATTAGTTGGCTTTTGTGATGCTGACTATGCTGGAGATAGAATTGAAAGAAAAAGCACCAGTGGAGGATGTCACTTCATTGGAGCTAACCTAGTATCATGGTCAAGCAAAAGGCAAAGTACCATTACTCTATCAACTGCTGAAGCAGAATACATATCAGTTGCATGCTGCTGCTCACAACTTCTATGGATCAAACACCAATTGGAGGACTACAATGTATTTGTAAGTGTTGTGACGCCGGCAAGTGTACCGGGTCGTCGCAAGTAATAAAACACGGTAAGAGTCTACCGAGGTCGAACACAAGGATTGGGCTACCAATTCGACTAATTTCGCGAGAAATTCGATAAGTTGGTTAAGTAGAGAAAGTGGTTGGAGAGAAACTAGGATCACAATTCAAATTAACAAATCAAATCAAATCAAATAAGATACGGTGATGAAATCTGGAATTAAAAGCATCTAAGCTTTCGAATCCACCTACCCAATCATGCAAAGTTCCCAAGTGATAATGATCTCCTCCCTAGGTTCAATTTTAATGTCAACGGGACCCCTAAATTCTCCTATATTCACTATCGTGCTCAATAGGACATATTCGATGATTTGAGTTAATTACTTACTAGGTCTCTTAACCCTAATCTCGAATTCTATTAATTATTGTTCCCTAAGAGTTGCATCGATCTCCTATTCACTCTCGTGCAACACTCGATCGATGTTCCCAATTCAAGTTCTAAAACGCGAATCGTCGATCGGCCTCAACACGTTTAACTAGTTGATCACGCAAGCATATAACCAACACAATGAAATCAGAATTGGAAAACAATAATTGAATTAAAAGAGAGAGAGAGTTACATCACATGAATACTATGCCGCCATAGGTGGCTTCATCGATCCCTTAGACAAGGGGATTAGTTCCTCATGTCCGTAACAACGACTCACGTACAATCGGAATTCATCCTAAGACTAAGAATAAGAATAGAGAAGAGGGAGACGCAGCCCCAGAATAAGGAATCTAAAAGATCTATAAAAGTTCTGATCCAAAAAGTTCTGCAATCTGTTCTGAACTGTTGTATTTATAAGGAGGCCACGCGTCACGGCCGTGACGGCTTCTGTTTCTGGCGTACTTCTAGAATTTAAACCCTCGCGACGCGAAGGATGTCTCGCGACGCGAGCCTTCTTTTCACGGCCCGTGATGTGAATCACGGCTAGGCCGTGATGGTCTCTGACTTGTGTGGATTTTAGGTCACGGGCGTGATGGTCATCACGACCAGGCCGTGACGGCTTCTGTTTCTGGCTCTTCTGTGGGATTCAAACCCTTGCGACGCGAGCCTTCTTTTCACGGCCCGTGATGTGAATCACGACTAGGCCGCGATGGTCTCTGACTTGTGTGGATTTTAGGTCACGGCCGTGATATACATCACGGCTAGGCCGTGATGGTCTCTGTCTTCCCGGGTCTTCAAACTCTCGCGAGGCGAGCTTCCTCTCGCGGGGCGAGAATCTCCAGAATGGCAATCTCCACTATTTCTTGACTTTCCTTAATTCTCAGAGCTTCACTTATTGACCTGAAAACAACACAAGCAACCACAAGCGTAATTCTATCCAAAAGAAGCTAAAAACTACACAAAAGACGCAAAACGAGTCAAAGTCCAACTTAGGAACAAAACAAGGCAAATTTGGGCGAAAACGAGAGTGAACTCGAATAAATTGGCACATAAACCCTAGTTCATCTAGTCATAAAACTAGATAAGCCAGAGGCTTATCAAAACACCACAAACTTAAACCTTGCTTGTCCCCAAGCAACCTAAAACTCAAAAATGACTCAAGACTTGGCAAACCTGAAAGATCTATTCAATTTCGCACAAATTTCATGCGACTTTACAAAACAGTTTTTCTTCTTTGATTCCCCCCTTTTTTCATCAATGTAATCCCCACATTCATCTACTTTAAACAATTGAGAATTTATCATTCATGCCATCATTACTCTAAGTTGAGGCTCAAAGATACACACAAAGGAAGATCACCTATTTCAAACAATTGCCTTCCTCACAAGGGCATTTAGTATTTCACTCATTCGCTCAAGTTTGTCTAGGCTATCAACTTTTCACTCACTTTCACATTCTAAGAGCACTTCCCATGAATTTGATTTTTATCTCAAACATAGTTCCCACGAAAACATGCATGCAACATCAATAGGTCTTTCAAAGGTTGTAATGGGGCCTGGCTAAGGGTAGGATAATGAAGGATATTTAAGCTTAAGTCCCTAGGAACTAAGAGAGCATGAGCATTTTGACACTTTTTCCACTCAAATTCCTTTTTCCATTTTTCATTTGGGCTCGGGTGACTACATCCTTTTCCTTGCTAATCTTTTTGTTCTGCCCCTTTTCTTTTGGCAATTTTTTTTTGTTTTCTTCTTTTCTTTTCTTTTCTTTTTGCCTTGGGTCAACCTTTATTTTCTTTTTCTCATCCCAATATGACATATCACCTCGTAGCCACCCCAAACTTAGTTTCTCACAACTCTTTTCTCATTAAGCTTCCATGCTCTCCTAATCCTAAGATTGGGTTAACATGGTTTTTTCAGATTTCGGCTCATAATATAGGGTCATAAAGAAACAATAGGCTAATTAGGCTCAATGTGGCTGACTAGGGAACATGCATGAGGGATGGTTCATTTTAGGCCAAGTAGTTATTTCAAAGAAAATCGCCTAAATCATTTGATGCAACACATAATCATGCAAACCATAAAGAGATTCAAGCAAATTCGGGAAAGTGCAACTTAAAAGTGATTTCACACAATCAAAAATAGAGTTGGAGGCTCAAATCCTCACCTGGACATTTTGCAAATTGTTTGACCGAGATACAATTCCTAGTGTGTGCACCCCCTCACCCCAAACTTATCATAAATCAAGCAATCATAATAAATCTCAAAGTTCAATTTTCAATTTTTAAGTGGGGATCAACTTTTCTATTATTAGAACCTAGGGGGAAATCATAAATGGTCAATATAATTCATGCAATCAATCTATGCTCAATTTAATCAAAATCCAACAAGCTTGCCGACACACTATTCATACATAAACTCTTGATCTTCTCAAATTATTCAAGAGTGACAAACAAAAACAAAACAAAAATAAAAAACAAAACAAAAGTTAGGAGAAGAGAGGGATACCTAGCTTGGGTTGCCTCCCAAGTAGCGCTTGTTTAACGTCCCGAGCCTGACTCAAGTCACCCCGGAGGGTTAATCTAGAAAAAGGACCTGCTTGCCATTTGGGATTGATTCCCCATGATAGTGCTTCAGCCTTTGTCCGTTCACTTTGAAGTTCCCAGTGGCCCCTTCTAACTCCACTGCCCCGTGAGGGAAAACTTGTAGGATCTTGAATGGTCCCGACCACCTCGATTTCAGCTTTCCAGGGAAGAGCCTCAACCTTGAATTATAGAGAAGCACCATTTGTCCGGGCTCAAACCTTCTGGGCAAGATGTGCTTATCATGCCATGCCTTAGTCCGCTCCTTATAGATTTTTGCATTTTCATAGGCTTGCATGCGGATCTCAGACAACTCATTCAAATCCAACAGCCTCTTCTCACCGGCCTTTGTCAAGTCAAAGTTGAGCTCCCTAATTGCCCAATAAGATTTCTCCTCCAACTCCACCGGTAGGTGGCATGCCTTTTCGAACACCAAATTGTAGGGAGACCTTCCAATTGGAGTCTTGAAGGCGGTCCTATAAGCCCATAGAGCATCATCCAATTTCCTTGAACAATCCTTCCATGAGGAGTTGACGGTTTTCTCGAGAATGCGCTTCAACTCACGGTTGGATACCTCTGCTTGCCCATTTGTTTGGGGATGATAGGGAGTAGAGACTCTGTGCTTGACCCCATACTTCTCAAGAAGCTTGTGCATTTGATTGTTGCAGAAGTGGGATCCCCCATCACTGATCAACACTCTTGGGACCCCAAACCTCGAGAAGATATTGCGCCTCAAGAAATCCATGACTACCCGTGCATCATCTGTGGTTGTTGGGATTGCCTCCACCCACTTCGACACGTAGTCCACAGCCACCAAAATGTATTGGTAAGAGAAAGAGGGTGGGAATGGTCCCATGAAATCTATCCCCCATACATCAAAGAGCTCTACTTCGAGCATGCAATTCAAGGGGAGTTCATGCCGCTTAGAAATATTGCCAACCCTTTGGCAACGATCACAGTTTTCAACAAAGGTGTAGGCATCCTTGAAGAGCGTCGGCCAAAAGAAAACACTTTGGAGGATCTTTTCTGCAGTCTTCTTTCCCCCATAATGCCCACCGTAATCCGAGCTATGACAATGCCACAGCACGTTTCCGATTTGGTCATGGGGAATGCACCTCCTGAGGATCCCATCCGAGCACTGCTTGAAGAGATAGGGGTCCTCCCACACATAATATTTTGCATCCGAGAAGAACTTCTTTCTCTGTTGATTAGTCCAACCTTGCGGAACCACATTTGAAGACTTGAAGTTGGCCATATCCGCGAACCAAGGAGGGGAATTTTCAATAAGTGCAAACAGCTTTTCATCAGGAAACTCTTCCTTGATGTCTAACAATTCCTCCTCGGTGTCGGGATTGACCAACCTAGATAAGTGGTCCGCCACCCCATTGTCGGATCCCTTCCTGTCCTTAATCTCGAGATCAAATTCCTGCAAAAGAAGAATCCGCCGAATTAATCTAGGTTTGGCCTCTTGTTTTGTCATCAAGTGTTTTATGGCCGCATGATCAGTGAAAACCACAATCTTAGACCCCACGATGTAGGATCTCAACTTATCCAAAGCAAACACCACAGCAAGTAGTTCTTTTTCAGTGGTGGAATAATTAGCTTGTGCCTCATTCAAAACTTTACTTGCATAATAAATGACATGAGCTAATTTTTCCACCCTCTGCCCCAAAACAGTCCCCCACCGCATAATCACTAGCATCACACATGATTTCAAATGGCAAATTCCAATTAGGTGCAGTGATTATGGGTGCGGTGACAAGCATATTTTTCAAAACAATGAAGGCACTTAAACAAGAATCATTAAAATCAAAGGATACATCCTTCACAAGAAGGTCGCAAAGCGGCCTTGCGATTTTGGAGAAGTCTTTGATGAATCTCCGGTAGAACCCGGCATGCCCCAAAAAACTCCTCACCCCCTTTACAGTGGTTGGTGGGGGAAACTTCTCAATCAACTCGATCTTCGCCTTATCAACCTCAATCCCCCTGTGGGAGATTTTGTGCCCCAAGACTATACCTTCCTTGACCATGAAGTGGCATTTCTCCCAATTGAGCACAAGGTTAGTCTCTTGGCACCTTTTAAGCACCAAAGTCAGATTCTTCAAACAGTTGTCATAAGAAGTTCCAAAGACCGAGAAGTCATCCATGAACACCTCAATACATCTCTCCACCATGTCCGAGAAAATAGAGAGCATGCACCTTTGGAATGTAGCGGGAGCGTTGTACAATCCAAAGGGCATCCTCCTGTAGGCAAAGACTCCATATGGGCAAGTGAAGGCCGTCTTCTCTTGGTCTTGAGGATCCACCACAATTTGATTATAGCTGGAGTAACCATCCAAGAAACAGTAGTACTCATATCCGGCTAACCTCTCAAGCATTTGATCAATGAAGGGGATAGGGAAGTGATCCTTTCTTGTTGCTTCATTCAGTTTTCTGTAGTCGATGCAAACTCTCCACCCCGTGATAGTCCTTGTTGGGATCAATTCATTGTTTTCATTGACCACCACGGTTGTTCCACCCTTCTTCGGGACCACATGAATCGAACTAACCCAATTGCTATCCGAGATTGGGTAGATGATTCCGGCATCTAAAAGCTTAATCACTTCCTTACGCACCGCTTCTTTTATGATGGGATTTAGCCGTCTCTGTGGTTGAACCACCGGCTTATAACCATCCTCCATCAAGATTTTATGCATGCATAGGGAAGGGCTTATACCTTTCAGGTCCGAAATCTTCCACCCAATGGCGGATTTGTGTTCCCTAAGAACTCTCAACAGCTTCTCCTCTTCATCCTTTTTCAAGGCATTGCTAATGATCACCGGATGTTGTCCCTTCTCCCCCAAGAATGCATACCTTAAGTGGGTCGGGAGTTGCTTCAATTCCGGTATCTTTCCATCTTCCTCATTGCCTTCCTTGTTGAGCTTCTCCTTTGCACATTCATCCCTTGGGAGACTCGGTAAGGCTTCCATATGTTTCAAGTATTCAAGATAGTCCTCATCCCCCAAGGGGTCTTCTTCCTCTCCATCATCACCATGGGATTTTACCAACACTTGTGCAAGTGAAGAACCATGGGCTTCTCTAGTGGTCTTTTCTTCGACAATACTATCCACCACATCTACTCGATACACATCCGACCTCTCCGCGGGGTGCTTCATCGCTTCAATGACATTGAAGACTACATTCTCATCTTGCACGCGGAGGGTGAGCTTCCCTTGTTGCACATCAATCAAAGCACGCCCTGTGGCCAAGAAGGGCCTCCCCAATATGAGGGGGATCTCGGCGTCTTCATCCATATCGAGCACCACAAAATCTGCCGAAAATATGAATTTGTCCACCTTCACTAGCAAGTCTTCGACAACCCCATAAGGGTATTTGATAGAGCGATCGGCTAGTTGGAGTGACATCCGTGTATCCTTGGCTTCCTTGATCCCCAACTTCTTCATCATAGAGAGGGGCATTAAGTTGATGCTTGCCCCTAGATCACACAACGCCTTCCCTATATTCATCTCCCCAATAGTACATGGTATCGAAAAGGAACCGGGATCCTTCAATTTTGGAGGGAGTTTTCTCTGAAGGATGGCACTGCACTCCTCGGTCAAAGCAACTGTTTCCTCATCCACTATTTTCCGCTTCTTGGAGAGAAGCTCCTTCATAAATCGGGCATAAGACGACATTTGTTCCAGGGCTTCCACAAATGGAATGTTGATTTGAAGTTTGCGGAAGACATCAAGGAATTTACTGAACTGTTTATCCTGAAGGGGCTTCTTCAATCTCTCAGGGTATGGTACCTTCATGTAGGATGGGAGGTCCTTGGGCTCTACCCACTTCTTTCTACGGAACTCTTCATCTACAAGCTTAAACCTCCCTCCTTGCTCCGGTGCCTTACCTCTTGCTAACTCCTCTTCTTTCTCAGGTTGTTCTTCCTCAACATGTGGTGGGTTTGAGACCTCAACTTCCTGAGAACTAGGTGCACCCCTGTTAGATTCCAGCACTCTACCGCTTCTAGTGGTTACGGCATTGCACGGTATCACCTGGGAGAGTGCCTGGGAGGCGCTCATTTAATTGCTTCGCGAGCTACGCTATTTGTGTCTCCAGATTCTGAATTGCCGATCCTGTATGAGTCGCCAACTTGTCAATGGCAGTGTTTGTGTTGATCGACGATTTCTCCATTGCTGCACTCATCTTCTCAAAAGCCAGCTCCCACGGTTGTCTTCCACTATCTGTCATTTGCACTTGATTAGTCCCTGGAGGACCCTGCTGAGTATTGCGCTGCTGAATCCCAATGTTTGGCCTCAGACCCTGTTGAGGTTGTTGCCCGGCTAGACCACCACTAGCATTACTCCAAGCGAAACCCGGATGGTCTCTCCTCATATACCCCCTATTCTGATTGTAGTCATTCTGTCTGTTTCTCTGATAATTATTCTGGGGCACAGTGTCATAGAAGTTGTGGCATGAATCCACATGTTCCTGAGAGAAATTCAGCGGGCAAATCTGAGTGTCATGATCCCCATTGCAGTTGTCACAACCCGGAGGCATTCCCTCGTGTATCGCATTAACCCTCTTGTTCCCAGACAAAGCCTCATTCTGCATCTTCAAAAGTCTGTTTTGCTCTAAAATGGCTTCCATTGTCCCAGAACTGATTCCACTTGAGGTTTCCCTACCACGGTTGTAATCATTGTATGACATCTTCTCTAACAATGCCCATCCATCCTCGGCTGATAAATAAGAGAACGAGCCGCCAGCTGCGGCATCACAGTTCATCTGATAGCGTCCCCTCAACCCATTAAAGAAATGCTGAACTTTGGAAACCGGGTCAAAGAACGCTGAGGGACATCTTCTCAATAACCCATTGTACCTCTCCCATGCTTCATTGTAAGTTTCATCCTCCGTTTGCCTGAATGATGTGACGGCTATTCTTGCTTGTGCCGCCTTCTGAGGAGGAAAATATTTGGTTAGGAACTTCTGTGCCATCTGCTCCCAAGTTCTGATGCTGTTCCTATCCAAGCTGTCTACCCAATCGCGAGCGACATCCCTAAGAGAAAGAGGGAAAAGCCGCAAGCGAAACTCATCCTGAGAGACTCCCCTGGTCTTCTGTAAGTCACAAGCTTCAAGGAAGCGAGTGATGTGTCTATGAGGGTCCTGTTTGCCACTCCCATCAAACTGATTCTCACGGATCTGGAATGTGACACATGCTTCCACTCTGAAGGAGTCTGTATTCAGGTTGCCCCTCACAATAGAAGAGTCACAATCTCCCAAGCTTTGTAGATCGTACTCGAAGAGAGGCTTGTAACGAGGAGGAGGAGGAGGGTTTTCTTCAGCCATGCCCTCTATTTTAATTCCTTCAATTCTTTTCCGTTCCCTGGCTTCTTTCCTTAATTGCCTCTCGGTCTTGGTGATCTCGGAATCAAATAGCAAGTCCTCTTGTAGAAGGGTACCTCGCATACAAAAACAGGCAAAGACCAAGTGGAATCAAAGAAGCAAAGAAAAATAATAGCAATTAAATAAAAGAAAATAAAACTAAAAGTCAGCTTAACCAAACAGCCGAATTTCCTAAAAATTAGGAAAATTGGTCGTGCCAATCCCCGGCAACGGCGCCAAAAACTTGTTGTGACGCCGGCAAGTGTACCGGGTCGTCGCAAGTAATAAAACACGGTAAGAGTCTACCGAGGTCGAACACAAGGATTGGGCTACCAATTCGACTAATTTCGCGAGAAATTCGATAAGTTGGTTAAGTAGAGAAAGTGGTTGGAGAGAAACTAGGATCACAATTCAAATTAACAAATCAAATCAAATAAGATACGGTGATGAAATATGGAATTAAAAGCATCTAAGGTTTCGAATCCACCTACCCAATCATGCAAAGTTCCCAAGTGATAATGATCTCCTCCCTAGGTTCAATTTTAATGTCAACGGGACCCCTAAATTCTCCTATATTCACTGTCGTGCTCAATAGGACATATTCGATGATTAGAGTTAATTATTTACTAGGTCTCTTAACCCTAATCTCGAATTCTACTAATTCTTGTTCCCTAAGAGTTGCATCGATCTCCTATTCACTCTCGTGCAACACTCGATCGATGTTCCCAATTCAAGTTCTAAAACGCGAATCGCCGATCGGCCTCAACACGTTTAACTAGTTGATCACGCAAGCATATAACCAACACAATGAAATCAGAATTGGAAAACAATAATTGAATTAAAAGAGAGAGAGAGAGTTACATCACATGAATACTATGCCGCCATAGGTGGCTTCATCGATCCCTTAGACAAGGGGATTAGTTCCTCATGTCCGTAACAACGACGCACGTACAATCGGAATTCATCCTAAGACTAAGAATAAGAATAGAGAAGAGGGAGACGCGGCCCCAGAATAAGGAATCTAAAAGATCTATAAAAGTTCTGATCCAAAAAGTTCTGCAATCTGTTCTGAACTGTTGTATTTATAAGGAGGCCACGCGTCACGGCCGTGATGGTCATCACGGCCAGGCCGTGACGGCTTCTGTTTCTGGCGCACTTCTGGAATTTAAACCCTCGCGACGCGAAGGATGTCTCGCGACGCGAGCCTTCTTTTCACGGCCCGTGATGTGAATCACGGCTAGGCCGTGATGGTCTCTGACTTGTGTGGATTTTAGGTCACGGGCGTGATGGTCATCACGGCCAGGCCATGACGGCTTCTGTTTCTGGCTCTTCTGTGGGATTCAAACCCTCGCGACGCGAGCCTTCTTTTCACGGCCCATATGTGAATCACGGCTAGGCCGCGATGGTCTCTGACTTGTGTGGATTTTAGGTCACGGCCGTGATATACATCACGGCTAGGCCGTGATGGTCTCTGTCTTCCCGGGTCTTCAAACTCTCGCGAGGCGAGCTTCCTCTCGCGGGGCGAGAATCTCCAGAATGGCAATCTCCACTATTTCTTGACTTTCCTTAATTCTCAGAGCTTCACTTATTGACCTGAAAACAACACAAGCAACCACAAGCGTAATTCTATCCAAAAGAAGCTAAAAACTACACAAAAGACGCAAAACGAGTCAAAGCCCAACTTAGGAACAAAACAAGGCAAATTTGGGCGAAAACGAGAGTGAACTCGAATAAATTGGCACATAAACCCTAGTTCATCTAGTCATAAAACTAGATAAGCCAGAGGCTTATCAGTAAGTAGTATTCCACTTATGTGTGACAATACTGCTGCAATCAATTTATCTAAGAATCTAATATTGCATTCTAGAGCTAAGCATATAGAAATCAAACATCATTTTATTAGGGATTATGTGCAAAAAGGTGTGTTTGATGTTCAATTTGTAGATACTGACCACCAATGGGAAGATATCTTCACTAAACCTCTTGCTGAGGACAGATTTATATTTATAAGAAAGCATTTGAAGATGTTGTATGTGGATTGAGCTAGTATAATTATTATTAAATTGATCGTCCATTGCATGCTATTAAAATTCGTATGGCTTCTATTCTAGCTACAGGAGCAAACGTTTCAGTATAATCAATACCTTATTGTTGGTTATAGCCTTGAGCTACTAACCTTGCTTTATTTCTGACAACTTTACCATCTTCATCTAATTTGTTTCTAAAGACCCATCTTGTTCCAATAACCGACTTGTTTTTAGGCTTAGAGACAAGAGTCCAGACATCATTTCTTGTGAACTAGTTAAGTTCTTCTTGCATAGCAAGAATCCAGCTTTCATCCTCAAGAGCTTCTTCAATGTGTTTAGGCTCCAAATTTGAAATACTTGATTCTCTTAATGTGGATCTGGTTCTTACTCCTTCAGAAGGATTTCCAATAATAAGATCCTTAGGATGATGAGTGTTGAACTTCCAATCCCTTTTGAGATCATCATGAAGATCTTGACTTGTCTACTGACTCGTTTGTTCCACTTGTCTTTCAGCCTTAGGCATAGGTTCTGTGATGGTTAGATCGGGTTGTTGACTTTTTGGCTTGTTTATATCAAGACCTGCAAGATCATCTTCTAGATCTGATAGTTCTTTATCAGTCTTTAATCCATCATTGAATTTAACATGAGCAGATTCTTCAATAATACAAGTTCTTGAATTGTATACTCTAAAAGCCTTAGACTTTTCAGAATATCCTACGAAAATACCTTTATCTACCTTAGAATCAAACTTTCCATGATTATCTTTGGTATTTAGAATAAAACATTCACATCCAAAAGCATGAAAATAAGATATACTGGGGCTTTTTCCATTCCACAATTCATAAGGATTCCTTTTTAGAAAAGGCCTAATAAGTATTCTGTTTTGTACATAACAAGCAGTGTTTACATCTTCTTCCCATAAGTACTTAGGGAGATTATTTTCATTGAGCATAGATCTAGCCATCTCTTGCAGAGATCTGTTCTTTCTCTCAACCACTCCATTTTGCTGTGGAGTTCTAGGTGCAGAGAAATTGGGAGAGATTCCATTCTCCTCATAGAACTGTCTAAAATGCTCATTTTCAAATTCTCCCCCATGATCACTTCTAAGGGTATAAATACAGAAACCCTGCTCATTTTGTACTCTTTTGTAGAATACTGAGAAAGCCTTAAAAGTCTCATCCTTGTGTGTTAGGAAGAGTACCCATGTGTATCTAGAATAGTCATCAACTATGACAAATCCATATTTTCTTCCAGCTAGGCTGGCAACACTAACTGGTCCAAACATATCCATGTGTAACAACTGAAGAGGTCTAGAGGTTGATACTTGGTTTTTAGATTTGAAACTTGATTTTATCTGTTTACCTCTCTGGCATGCATCACACAAGACATCTTTCTTAAAGCTAATATCAGGCAATTCTCTTACGAGATTATTTCTTTTTAATTCAGAAATTAGTTTCATACTAGCATGTCCTAGCTTCTTATTCCATAACCATCTCTCATCCTCTTTAGACATCAGATAGGTTACACTTTGATCTGAGAGATCAGACAGTTCAATCTTATAAAGATTTTGTTACCTTTTAGATGAAAAGAGGGTTTTGCCACAATAGTCTTTAACTATGCATACATCATTGGTAAAGGAAACATCAAAACCACTATCACATAATTGACTTATGCTAAGCAAATTGTGTCTTAATCCTTTAACCATAAGATCATTAGATATAGAGGAAAGAGGGGGTTTACCACCAATAGTACCAATTCCTATAACTTTCCCTTTCTGATTCCTTTAATTTTTCAGCAGTCATGTTGTTCTGAACTTTTCAACGGGGAATAGGATCAAGTAACTTCTGGTGTGGCTTCTCAAGTTTAATAAACTCAACTCCAAAAGGTTTTCTTGAGTTAGATCCTTTATAGAAGGTTTCCTTTCTTGTTGGGTGATCATTCCATCTTGTTAAGTACTTTTCCTCACAGGCTTCTTGACACGAAGAGTCACTAATTATGTTGTGTTCTTCTTCTTGAAGACATTTTTATAATCCAACTTCTATCAATGATCTGCATATTCTTATTCAAGGATATACTTTTGCACAAAGAAGCATTGTTGGTAACATAAATAGTATTAAACAAATAAAATATTTTTAGATTTGATGCACCTTTTGGGTTTGTCAAAAACAACATTTTTAAAAGACAAAATTCTTAAACATATTTTTCTAATGTTAAAAAAAGTATTTTAACAAGATTAGTCCAAATGAATTTGGTTTACAAGAGAAAAGAGCATAAAGAAAAACATTTCACAAAACAAAATTAACATCTTATAAAAACATTTTCAGTTTGAATTTTTGTGAAAAGAAATTAAAAGACACGAGGTTTTTAAAAAAAAATTTAAAATCAAACATTTTTTTTTAAAAAAGATTTTGGTTGATAAGATAGCAAGGATCTTTAACTCTAAGCGGTTAAGCTTTTCTACAGAGCACGTAGCTCTGATACCAATTGTTAGATCAAAGCAACCATCACACAAGAGGGGGGGGGGGGAATTGGGTGATAATAGAAATTTAAAACTTTTACTAAACAACAAAACATAAATCACAGTTTTTCAAATTAAGAGAGTGTAGATGGATAAAAGAAGATAATTTAAAAACCATCTAACAAAACTAATAACATATTTTTAACGAGTTTTGAATAAGGAAGATAAAGCATTTCACCTGTCTAATGGACAATATTGACTTGTCTGATTATCTTAGACTAAACATTAACCGGTTAGACAACATCTAGAGGATAAAAAACATTTGAAAATAGCTTAGAACATAAAGCTTAAAATCAGTTAGAAAACTTTGTTGAAAATACATAAAACAACAAAGATAAGGAGATAAGGGTAGAGAGAAAATAAATAACAAGATTTATCCCGGTTCACTCATATAAACGATGAGCTACATCCAATCCCCAGCAGTAGCTGAGTTTTTCTCCACTATCACATCAGATAATTACAATGAGTAGTCTTTGCACACCTAGCCTCTCCAAGCTCATTGAGTATTATTCTTAACCAGCCTCTCCAGACTGTTGCAAGTATTATTTGCACACCTAGCCTCTCCAGTCTCATTGAGTATTGTTCTTAACCAGCCTCTCTAGACTGTTGCAAGTATTATTTGCACACCTAGCCTCTCCAGGCTCAACGAGTATTATTCTTAACCAACCTCTCCAGGCTGTGGCATTATTTTCACCTAGCCTCTCCAGGCTCACTGGATTTTGATGAAGGTTACATAGAGAAAATCTCACAACACTCATGGAGTGATTTTACAATGAAGTTGTTGAGACGAAATCTAGGCAAGTATGCCTAGTCGTACAAGTAATACGGTGGTGAGACCGATATTGTTCCCACGAGGACTGTGACAAGTACTAGCATTTACCGAATCAATTACTATCTAAGCGAATCTTTGGATGGAAGGGAGCTCAATACTAAATACCAAGCCCAAGAGTTAAAATAAACAAAATAAAAGGAAAATTTCTTTTTGTATTTTTGTCAAACACTTGGAATGCAGAGAAAAGGATTCTTCAAATATATGAAAGATGTTGGGATTAGATTTCACCAAACCATAGCCTCATGCAATACCAAGACCACCAATCCAGTGTATGATTCAAATATTAAAATCAATCCACTAGATTACTCAAGCCCTAATTCCTTAGATGACAAGAGCCTAAACCCACTAATTAAACCCTAATTCCTTAGGTGGCCTAATTAGTGAATTTGCATTAAGAGTAGGGATTACACGATTACTAATAAACCAAAATCCATTCCTAGATGCAAGGTTTACTAGTTGATTAATTCCAGATCAAGAATTGATAAGAACGTCCCCATTGCAATTCAAATCTCAAAATCAGTTTATAGATGATCAGACCACAAAAAGCATTAAGCGAAGGAATTAAACACTAATAGAGAAACATATGCATGGATTAATACATCAAGGCAATTACATGATATTCAGTTTAGCTACATCTAATCCCAATAAAAAGGGAATTAGCTACTCATAGTGATAGAGAAAACTACAAAAGAAATAGGGATGAAGGAGAGAGAAAACTCCATGGAAGCCTTCACAGCAGCCCTTGGTTCAGAGAGAATGTCTTAGGTTAGAAATTATGTGTTTTCTGTTCTGCCCAGATGCCTATTTATAGATTAGGTGCGCCATCACGGCCAGGCCATGACGGGTTTTCAAATAATTCACCAAGAGACAATCAATTTCAAGTCCAATTAGAAGCTTAGGTTTTTTAGACTCATATTGTGACACCCTAAACTCGGGTCGTCACATGGTTACCCGTTTGCGGAAATAAAACTTAATTTGCTGGTTACTTTCGGAAAGTAATGTTTTCTCAACGTGCATCTTTTCAAAATATGGTGATAATTTTTTTTTCTTTTAACCTCATAACAACAACGACGTACTCAAATTACACTTAAATACACAATGTATATAAGTCACACAACTATACTGCCTCATATGTTTTCATACATAAATCATTTTCAGTTTTATCCTCAAAGCATAATAGGACCTAAGTTGGTCGTAACTAACAAACACTACAGCCAATAGGAGCAACACATCACGCTTCCAACTAGACAGCCTTCCTCTTCTTGTAGGGATCATACCCCTTGTACGTCTCTGAGATATGTTGTAAGGGTAAGACACCAATATATGGATTTATCACCATAACTAAATGCGCAACACAAAAGAAGGCACATACACATATACATATTTATAACAACATACTCATTCATATTATATCACATCGTTTGTCAATAGGTTTCACACCCCAAACATCAACGTTGAAAAACTATGCATGAACACTTCAAAACATCATCTAAACATTCATACCTAATCTCATGAGACATCCCCAACTTCGTGGTGAGTTGATCAGACTCGATAGTTACCGGCACACAGCCACAGGCACACAGCCAAAACCCATCACACACTGTCCAACATCGTGGCACAGGTATCACAACGTAGATGGGGACTCATTGTCCACCAGGCACAATAAGAACATCTTTATGATCTACCATGACGCCGCAAGGTAATCACTCGTATAAAACCCATCACACACTGTCCAACATCGTGGCACAGGTATCACAACGTAGATGGGGCCTCATTGTCCACCAGGCACAATAAGAACATCTTTATGATCTACCATGACGCCGCAAGGTAATCACTCGTTTGATCATGGCACGTCTGCCAAATGCATGCAAGAAAAACATTTTGTTCTCAACACTTTTCTTTGTGTTATATCTTTATTTGTCAAAGCTCTCAAAAGCTTACAACTCAACATCGTTTCAAACATCGAATGCTCTCAAAAGCATCATCGTTTTCAACATCGAATGCTCTCAAAAGCATCATCGTTTTAAACATCTTTGCAACGTTTATTAACAACACAGGACCTCAAAGTTCGAGTGCTCAATCACGAAGCCCCTAGACCGTTGCAATCAGTCTTAGGTTCGTGGTAATAGAAAACATCTTAAAACGTTTTAAATTCTTTAAGTAGATACCTTGTCTACAACACAACGAACCTTAATACCCCGACGTCTCGGTTATTAAGTTCCACATCATCGTTTTACATCGTTTTTGTCTGTGAAAAACAAATCCAAAATAAGACAACGTCTTAAGAACACTAGAACCCGGACATCTCGGTTACTAAGTTCTATATCGTCATTTATATGGTTTTTCATCTGTAAAAACAAATCCGAAATAAGATCTCCCTAACTTATTTAAGTTACCAAAAATACATCATTGAGTAAACTCATTTACAGAAAATCATTTCCACTTGAAATTCGTTTGTAAAATGTCAAATCATCAAAAACTTTTTTACTGAAACTTCAGCTCTAAAAATTAAATCAATTCAGATGAAACCTCTTCTCAAATTAAGTACTGCTGTTTTTAAACCTTCACCGTAAATAATTTCGAAACTTGCCGTCGTTTATCATTTTTGAAGAAAATGTTTTTAAAGTCAAACTTTGACTTTGACTTTGACTTTGACTTTTTATTTTTATTATTAATATTTTATTTTTTTTATAAAGGATTTTGAAATATTAATTTCACAAAATAACTTTTTATAATATTCCAAAATTTCTTGTGTAAAAATTAGCAGTACTAAAAAAATTTCACGGTTACACTCTCACCATGACTCATAAATTTCTTTTACACTAATAAATCATTAAAATAATAATATTTCTCAAAACTCATTATTTTTCCATAACAATATTTTCCACCACTATTATATTCCAACATTCCCCATAAAACGTTAAATATAATTTTCACAACTCATTAAAGCTTTTATCTGATTAATCGGTTATGCACTGACCACTGTCAGGCCTCTCAAACAACATCCAACATTCATCATTCAACAACATCATCATAATTATATCACCAGGCAGATCATGCATCATAGCAACATAATATACTACTGCAGATAATTAAATCAATTAAAAGCAGATCAATCACCGATACACAGATAAACAACACAGCGTAAACAACATAAACAAATAACCACAACCGCATATAAATCACATCAACCACACTACAAGTAAAAAGTTATTGAGAAAATCCCTCAGGTAAGCTCCCCTTACCTCTTGAAGATTGAACTAACCGTTCCTGTTAATCTCCTAATCTCGATCCGATTTTTCTCTCCGTCGGCGTAAATTAGTTAACTCAGTTGTTTCCTTCAAACGAATTGCAACCAAAATAAATTAAATCAAACAACAATACAATTGGCTCATGGAGGTTAGGGTTCGGCTTCACCCAATTTTCTAGGTTAGGAAAATTAAAATTTGGTTAGATTAGGGATTAATGATCCATAAGTTACTTAAGTATGATTAAACACTTAAACCAAGATTATGAACCAAGAACATGAACTAAAACTCATCTAGTTCTAAGAACTAGGGTTCGGTTTTCTCAAGATTCATAGGCTAGAAATTTTAAAATTTCTTCAACTCTTGGATTTAATCAACATACAAAACTTAGAGTTGGATTCAAGTGTTATAAACAACTTTTGAATCACAAAACCATCAAGTGTTTATACCTAGGGTTTCGACCCAGTTCAAAAATTAGGGAAAGAAATTTATCATGATCTTATTCTTCTAGATGATGAAAATAGAGATGATTATGAGATCATATCAATTGGTTTCATGTCAAAAGGATTTTTCTAGAATTAGTTATGAATTTTTGAAGAAAGCTTCAAGAACTTTGAATCATATGAAGAACATGATGATCAAAGGCATAAACTCAAGAATCTTGTGAAGAGAAAAGCTTAGAATTGCAAGATTAAGAGAGACTACCTCTTGATGATCAATGAAAAGTATGATCTTGATGATGTTCAACACAAATTTCTCATGGTGTTCTTGAGAAACTTAGAGAGAAAGATGAACATGATGAGGATTTAGAACAGTTTTAGTAATTTGGGCATATCTGTCAACATACTTGTCCGTTTTAGATGATCTTTATGTCGTTGGAAATAAGAGAGAAATATTAACAACTTTCATGTTGAAAGTTTTCCGAGATTCAGATCATAAATTGGTCAGAATTTCGTGGCAGTTTCGGGTGATTGATGAGAGAATGACTTTGCCTTATAACTCATCCACTTAACATAAATGCTCATTTATGGCTTAGGAAAAGTGATGTCCAAGTGCTTGGAATGGAGGAAGGAGCCGTGAGGTTTTGGGTGGATTTGGTCAAAATTCTCAATGGCATGGCTTGTAATTTTCATGAAGAGCCAAGGGTAAAATGGTCATTTCCAGGTAAAATATTCCTTTCGCCATAAATGCGACATTATGCCCATTATGACGCGGATAAGCTCGTCATAAATGCTCGTCAAGTCGGTCAAGTCCATCACCTCAGCTACATTGCCAACTCCTTGGTTCATCTGGCGCAAGCTTTTCCTAGAGATATCTCGACGTATACGCCCGCAACAAATATAATATTTTAAATTTTTTCACCAAAGTTTTCAAAACTTCCAGTATCGTAGTAAATACGATAAAAATATTTTTCATCTCGTTCACGAATTAAAATTAGGTTTTCTGAGCAGTAAACTTTTACTGTCAGTGAAAACACAAAACGGCAGACTAGTTTCCGTCTGAATTTTCAACCAAGAACTTCCCCGTAACCTTATGAAAATAAGTATAACATGGAAATGACCTTGGTTTATCCAAAATCATTTTCTAAGTCTCGGATAAAAATATATATTTATATATTTATTACCGACATTAAAAAGCAGCGAAAATCGGGGTGTTACACATATTCTAACTGATTCGGGCACTCTTTCTCACCTCACTCAAGTGTTTAAGGATATATAACATTTCACTCATTTTCCTCAAGGAACGAATTCTACCATAAGCTTGACTATCAACCAAATCTCTACTTTATTAATGAAAACAATTAAGAATCAAGAGGTCTTTTACTTTGGTTGTAACGGGGCCATGAGATTAATCGTTAGGTGGGGAACTCAAGAAAAGGAAATTTCAAGAAGGCTACACAAAATATCAAGCATTGCAAAGCATGACACCTTCTAAAATACCTTTTTGGGTTTTGATTCATTTTTCCACCTTTCTCTCTTTCTTTTCATTTTATTTCTCACTTCCTTTTGTCATCCCCTTCTCTATACTCTTTTTTTATTATTTTATTATTTTTATTTTTATGGAGAAGGGGAGATTTTCAATTCAAGAGAAATATTTTCTGACTTTCTCATCCCATACTTTTTCAACTATCTTTCTACCCTTTTTGTAATACTTTAAAAGGTGCCATACCAAGCATATTCATCAAAGTAATTCGAGGTACCAAGAAAAGTATTTTATTCTTTCAGACTCAAAATTAGGCAACTAAGGGGTAGCATTTAGTCAATCAAAGCTCAGAAGGCCGAAAAAATACCTAGTGCCTCAGTCATTTTCAAAAATGTTTTAAAAAATTTTTAAGCTTCAAAACGGTTTCAAGTCAAGTTCTAGAGAATGCAATCCAAGAGGAATAAAACACTCTATCACAAAGTATGGGGTATATTTAGTGAGTACCCATTTTTGGCTCAAAAATCTCACATTTAGTAGTTCAGAAATCAATGAGAAACCAAATCTACGAAACCACATGCTAATTATCAACTGTCAAAGATCATCTCAAGCATTTTTATTTGTAGCCTCATCACAAGAATAAAAAATTGGGTTCAAGAATTCACTATCTCAATTTATTTGGCACTAAGTTCTCAGAATTGGATGCATAATCTTAGCAAGGGGCAATCTAATCATGTGATCATGCAAAACTATGCCTATATGAATGTAACATGAAAAATGCAAAAATTTTAAAAAATTAAATACCCCTACCCCAAGCTTAAAAACTTACATTGTCCCCAATGTAAATAATCAAGTCAGAGAGAGGAGAAAAATGGAACAACTCACCGAGGTGGTAGCGGGTGTTGGCTCACATGCCTAGTCAAAGAGAGGCTGGAAATTGTGTCACAGCCGTGATGCTCTTCACGAGCAGGCCGTGATCAATTCTGGTCCATAGGAAGAAGCCTGTCACGGCCGTGACCTCCATCACGGCCAGGCCGTGATGTTCTCTGATCTTCAGGGTCCTCTCATCACGCCCGTGATAGGCATCACGGCTGGGCCGTGATCCTTTCTGTTCTTCATGGCTGGCTCATCACGGCCGTGACCAGTGTCACGGCCTGGGCGTGATGGTTGCTGACTTTGCTTGTCCTTGCCCTTTTTGCTTCTCCTTCCTTCTTACCCTGAAAACACTTAACAAATCTATTAATTTATGATTTTTTTATCCTCTTGATCTTCTCAAATTATTCAAGATTTAAATTCAAAAACAAATGGAAAAGGGAAAAGAAAACTTGGGTTGCCTCCCAATAAGCGCTTCTTTAACGTCACTAGCTTGACGGGTCGATGATCTCAAGGACCACGAAGGTGCACAGCTGTGGTCAATCTCTCAATGTCACCACTCAAGTAGGCTTGAGCCTTTGGCCATTGACTTTGAAGGTCCTCTTTGAAGTAGGATCCTCCACTTCTATAGATCCATGAGATGAGACTTCTTTGACAATGAACGGTACCGACCACTTACACTTCAACTTGCCTGGAAACAATCTCAGCCGGGAATTGAATAATAAAACCTGTTGTCCTGGCTGAAATGATTTCATCACGATCTTCTTGTCATGATAAGTCTTGACTCGCTGCTTGTAAATAGCTGCATTCTCATATGCATTGAGGCGCATCTCCTCTAATTCATGCATCTGATGGACTCTTTTGTCACCCGCCAAATTGGCATCAAAATTCAAGAACTTCAATGCCCAAAAGGCTCGATGCTCCAACTCTACGGGTAGATGACAAGCCTTCCCATAGACCATCTGAAATGGAGATAACCCCAAAGAAGTTTTTAATGCAGTCCGGTAGGCCCACAAGGCATCGTCAAGCTTATTTGCCCAATCTTTTCTTGAAGTGGCCACAGTTTTTTCCAGAGTTCGCTTAATCTCCCGGTTAGAGACCTCCGCTTGAACACTTATTTGCGGATGATATGGAGATGGCACCTTATGCCTCACATCATACTTGGTCAACACATTTTTCAGTTGTAAGTTGCAGAAGTGAGATCCCCTATCACTTATAAGGACCCTTGGGACACCGAACCGGGAAAAAATGTTCTTCTTGATGAACCTAACCACTATTTGTGCATCATTCTTCAGTGTTGCAATGGCCTCCACCCATTTAGAAACATAGTCCACTGCCACCAAGATATATTGATTGGAGAATGAAGGTGGAAGTGGACCCATAAAATGTATGCCCCAACAGTCAAATACTTCAACCTCCAATATGTTTTGCAGTGGCATCTCATCCCTTTTAGATATGTTCCTTGTCCTTTGGCACTTGTCACAACTCTTCACATGATTGTAAGAGTCCTTGAAGATTGAGGGCCAAAAGAGCCCAGATTGGAGAACCGTTGCAACTGTCCTATCCCTATTGTAATGTCCACCATATGGAGAGTTATGGCAATGACACAAAATATTCTTCGCTTCCTCTTGACTAACACACCTCCTCCATAAGCCATCCGGTCCAACCTTGAACAGAAATGGATCATCTCACATGACATGGTTGGCATCCCGAAAGAATTTTTTCTTTTGTTGCCAAGTGAGGTGCTCTGGAACAATGTTGGCTGCCTTGAAATTTGCCATGTCGGCAAACCATGGTCTTTCATGCACCAGAAATAAAGCCTCATCCGACAACTCATCCCGAATGTCCTTTTCTTCTGCAGTAACCTCTTCATTCACCAACCGAGATAAGTGGTCAGCCACCACATTTTCGCTGCCCTTTTTGTCCTTAATGACTAAGTCAAATTCCTTCAACAATAGAATCCACCTTATGAGTCTTGGTTTTGAATCTAACTTAGTCAACAAATATTTAATTGCAACATGATCAGTAAAAATAGTGACTTGTGACCCAATCAAGTATGGACGAAATTTTTCCAATGCAAACACTATGGCTAGCAACTCTTTTTCAGTTGTTGCATAATTGATTTGGTTCTCATTGAGAACCTTGCTAGCATAGTGAATGGAATGGAAAAACTTTTCCCTCCGCTGTCCCAAAACTGCCCCAACTGCGTAGTCACTGGCATC
Organism: Sophora flavescens; assembly: GCA_030762895.1. Lineage (NCBI taxonomy): Eukaryota > Viridiplantae > Streptophyta > Magnoliopsida > Fabales > Fabaceae > Sophora > Sophora flavescens. Next base: position 111,672,344 of record CM061067.1, on the reverse strand, counting down.
ACACATTAATTCAAATGGTGACTCCTAGTTGGGTGCAACAAGAATGGGAGCGGTGATCAACTTTTCCTTCAAAATCTGAAAAGAGGTAAGGCAAGCAGTATCAAACACAAATGGTGTGTCCTTGTTCAAAAGGCTACACAACGGCTTGGCTATCTTTGAGAAGTCTTTGATGAACCGCCGTTAAAAGCCTGCATGCCCAAGAAAACTCCTCACACCCTTGACATTCATTGGTGGAGGTAGTTTCTCAATTACATCAATCTTGGATTTATCCACTTCGATCCCCTTAGCTGAAATCTTGTGCCCAAGCACAATGCCTTCCTGCACCATAAAATGACACTTCTCCCAATTTAAGACTAAATTGGTGTCCATGCACCTCTTTAACACATCAGCAAGGTTAGACAAACAATTATCATAAGAGGAACCGAAAACATAAAAATCATCCATAAAAGCTTCTATATATTTTTCTACCATATCAGAGAAAATGGAAAGCATTCACCTTTGAAATGTTGCAGGCGCATTACACAGACCGAAGGGCATCTTCCGATAGGCAAAGACTCCAAAAGGACATATGAAGGCAGTTTTCTCTTGGTCTTCCGGGTTAACCGCAATTTGGTTATAACCCGAATATCCATCCAAGAAACAATAATAAGCTTGCCCGGCCAACCTCTCCATATTAAGGACTCAGCAAGTCCAAAGACTAGTGTGGACGAGTGCTTCTGTCACCTTTAGTGGACGAGCACTTCTGTTACTTTAGTGGACGAGAGCCTCTGTTACTTTAGTAAACGAGAGCCTCTGTTAGTTTAGTGGACGAGAGCCTCTGTTACTTTAGTAGACGAGCTCCATATGCCACGCCATTGGATGGATACTCCTTTAACTGGTTGAACGTAACCTAGTAGACGAGCTCCATATGCCACGTCGTCATTGGACGAGCGCTTCTGTTACCTTAATGGACAAGCTCCATATGCCACGTCATTGGACGAGCGCTTCTGATACCTTAATGGACGAGTGCTTTTGTTACTCCAGTGGACGAGCACTTGTGTCACTTTAGTAGACGCTGACTTTCATCACTTTAGTGGACGCTAGCTTTCACTTTAGTGGACGCAAGTTTCTATCTCTTGCGTTTTGGATGTGCGCTTTGTAACACCCTAGTTTTTACACATATGATGAAATTTTTTATTTGGATGTTTATGTTTATTTTGGTATGTGTTTTAGTTTGAGTAATTAAATTACTCTCTTCAAATTATTTTATCGGGTGCATTAGCACTAACTTATTTCAGTGAATGCACGCTTACTAAACAATAATATTATGTTATTGTCACTAGCAGTATTTATTTAGAAAAATATTTTAAATAATATGATTGAAAGAAAATTATTTTCATATTTGACTATATTTAATTTTAAATTTTAAAATATGTTGTTTTAAAATTAATCGGAGATTAAATTTTGGACCATTAACTTTCTTAGTTGATCAGTTCAACTATCATTCTTGACTCTAATTTAAATTTTGAAAGTATATAATTGTCAACCATTATTTTTAAATCAAAAAGCCAAAAACATAATTATTTTTAGGCTCAATATTTACTACTCATTTTGTACCTACTACTATTAATCAAAAAAAATTTCTTCCTTCCTCTCCACTCTGTTACGCACACGGACCCCCCCCCCCCCCCCGCTTTATTTTTCTTTTTCTTTCTTCTTCACAAGAACAGAAACACCCATCCTTCTCTCCCTTGGTTGTCACATTCTCTCCTCCTTCACTCTTGCTCAGACCGTGACCCCTCCACCTGCAGCCACCATCCGGCCGCGCGACGCCACCATAGGGACGTTGTCCGGTCGCTGCTCAATGCGGAGAAGACCAGCACGCGTACCCAGCCTCTGTTCCGCATGTCGCTCTGCCTTTCACCGTCACGGGAAGCTCGTTTCCGGTCGCACCAAGGGAGAAAAATTCATGATACTCTAATCAAATCAGATTTTCCCCAATTTTGTTTAAAACCTTAATTTCCCAATTTGAAACATTAGTCAAATTATGTTGATTTTGTCAATTTTGATTATGATTTAATGTAATTAATGTTGTTAATTTGTAGTTCCCTAGCCTAATTATATATTACTTGATCAAAATTGGTTTTTCCCAAATTCCTAGAGAACTCTAAAACCCCAATCATTTTAAATGAAAAACCAATATTGTTTCCTTAGTTGAATTAATTATTTAAGTTGTACAAACTTATGTTTTGGGATGATGAGTTTCTGATTTTCGGTTGTGCTTGCTATTGGCTATGTTGATGGCCAATTTCCACCTATGTGGATGTGACGGTCATAGTTGAAGGAGAAGAGGGTAAGTGGTTGGAAATATATCGAAGTTGTTATAAGCGTTGCGAAGTGTTATAGGAACCCGGAACGAGTGATCTTATTCTTGTCATCAAAGGTAAGGGGAGACTGCCTGAGGGATTTTAGGTAACTACATGCAAATTGTGTGTCGTATTTGAGTTTATTTGTTGTGATGTGTGGTGTCAAATTAAATTGTTATACGACTGTTATGTGGTTTTTAATGTTTTTTGTGAAAGCATGATTATACTGTGATATATGGATATCTGCTATGTATGGATTCTCTGTTGGTTGGTTGGTTGACTGAGAAGCCTGACATTGGTCAGTGCTCAATTAAATTAAAGATAAAAGTTTTGAAAAAGCTTTGGGAGGAATTCAAAGGATTTGCTTTATGGAAGAAAAATATTGAAATTATTTATATTTGATGATGTTTTGGAGAAAAGAGTGAATTATGAGTAAATTGTGAGGACGACATCTTAAAAATATTTCAGTTACGTTGTCTTTTCCAAACGAATTCAAAAATAAGACGAAAAGTTATTCTAAGAAATGTAAGTGTCAAGGATATTTTAACAGTGTTGGAAAAATTAATTTACGACAAAGAGTCCTATTCTTGAAACAGCAAACGACGGACAATTCCGTCAAGGTTTACCAAAGTGTTTGTAAAGAGGGTATTATTGAGAAATTGTCTCAAATAAGATCTTACAGTTCAAATTATTGATTTTGGAACAAAAATAAGTTTTAATGAATTTTTAAGTTTACAAAACGAATTTCTCACGTAAAAGGATTTTCGGTAAACATCGAGTTATTTCCATCAACTTGGATAGGTTGAGGAAACTTTGATTTTGTTTTGTTTTTCACATAACGAAAATGGTTTAAACGAACCTAGCAACCGAGACGTCGGGTCTAGAGTTCTAAGATATGGGACTGGGGTCCGAAGAGGAAATTATGGACTACAATGTCCTATAAACCATATATTTGGTTTTGTGCACTAAAATCTATGCGTCCAAGACTGGTGCATTAGTCTGGATTTCGTGATTTGCACACCTTTTGACTTGGAGTCAGTTATTTTAGAATGAGGTATTAAACTTGAAAGTTTAAATTGGTGATTTAGTCGTGAGACTTTTAGCTCCGACACCTAAAGATTGATCACAAAGAAAACACTGAGAACAAAACGTTTTACATGCATTACAGGGCAGACGTGCCTTTGCATAGGACTTGAATGCTTGATGGCAAGTATTCATGCAATTTGCATCACTGTGCCTTGATGGATATACGACCAAGTAGACCGTGTGCTATATGTATTCACCACTTTGCCTTTAGTTGGACTGTGGAATGGTCAATAGAACTTTGCCATATCGGGCATTGATTCTGCCTTATTTATTTGTGGGTTGGAGCTCCGGAGATTAGGTCTCAAAGTTAGTTGTGGAATATTGAAGTGTCATGGTTTTTAAAATGGGTACGACTGTCGGGTATGAAACCCTTTGATAAATCTATTGTTTATCTTTGAATATTCATGTTAAATGGTAATTGAGAGTCGAGCATGTGGTTATCGTATTTAAATCCATGTATTGGTATCTCACCATTGCATGTGTAGGTTTTTATGGTTTTGCTGTTGTACCTTGGTACACGCGTACAGAAGATGCAGGAGAGGTTTCCAGTTTTGCTCGGGGATATTATTCCCAATCCTGGAAGATGTATAATGTCAGGTATAATGGTAAGAACCATAGGGGTCTTTCCCATGAATATCTTTTAGAACGACCAGCTTAGGTTTTGAGACGATGTTGATTAATGTTAGTATGTACGTTTATGGCTCGGAGAGTTTTTTTTTTTGGATGGAATGTAAATGGCTCGGAGAGCCCTTCTTTTGGATGAAAAATTTAAAATCTTTCATTTTGGTCAGGTATTTGTTTATGTAAATATTTTCAGAAAAATACCGTCTTTATGTTTTCTCGTATGACTGGAATTTCTGGGATGAAAATGGAAATATTTCAACACGTGTTTCTATCTTGGGATGTTGCAATTACAGAGGAGACTCTGTCAAAATTTTTGTAAAAATATTCAAGCTTTTTGTTTAAGTACATTTCGAAAATAAATAGGTTTACCAGGCTAGGTTTGTAAGTCTGTGCGCCAGTCACGGCTTAGGTTTTGGGTCCTATAACAAATGGTCTATATATGACCAAAATTTGTACCATGATAGGTGAAAATGTGATGTTACTATTTCAAAACAGCTTTAAATTTTACCGTAACCGCATTTAACAAACTTTATACCCGTTTTCTGGCACTTATATATTTATATAAATTAATTTCCCAAAGCAACCAGCGAAATTCCCTTTTAAATTCATTTCCGCACGTGTTTACAAAGTAATGCCCAAGGGGGGTGTTACATGCTTCAATCACTACAGTGATGGACGTTTGTTTTAATCACTACAGTGCTGGACATGAGCTTCAATCACTGCAGTGTTGGACGTGAGCTTCTATCACTACACTGTTGGACGGATGATTCTCTTATTTAATCTGTACACTCGATAGACAGGTTAGCAACCAATATGAAGGTTAATTAAATCATTAACCAATGTTTAGTTCTCATCAAAACTTAGGGAAATGCACATCAGACATTTTAGAGACTTAACAAGTTTAACTATAATACAAATTTTAAAAACAAATATTAATCTAAAGATTCTTAACTTTCTAAATCTAGCATCATCTATACTTCCTTTTGGATGTTTTTATTTAGTTAAATATTTTGATTTGTAATGTTTTACGATTAGATTTAGAAGACAATATTTGGAAAGTTTTTTAATTGTTAGAACGTTTCTTTTGTAATGTTTTTTAATTGGAAAAATAGGTAAATTGGTCATAAACGTTTATTTTATTTTTCAGATTGATTCTATAAGTTTTTTATTTTTCAGATTGGTCCTACAGGTGCAGGTGTGAGTACTTAGGTACCCAGAAGGTACGGGTAAGCATACTAAAGTTGCTACCCACGCGGGTGCTGGTCTGGACATAGGTAATTTTTTCAAACGCGGGCATGGGGTCCAATTACAAATTTTTTTAGTATAGGGACCCAATTGAAAACTTTATAAAGGTTCGAGGATCCGATTACAAATTTATCTAGTATAAGGACCTACTTGAAAATTCCCAAATAGTTCAGGGACCTACTCAATAGTTAAACCAAATAATAATATATCAATGGGGTCGTATCCTACTAGAACTTGACATGTGAGTAGTGTGTGTCGCGATTTGCATGTGTTAAGAAGAAAAGAAACATGCAGTTTCAACATTAAGCATCTTGTATGTATCATGTGAATTTTGTTGGTCAAATTCACGAGAAACAAATGACTAGTGAGAATATAAGAAATGAAGAAAGAAATGCTACAGATAAAAAAAAAACACAAAGGAAGAAGGAAATAAGCAGCAGGCAAATAAATCAAACTATGGATCAATTTTGGGCTCTATTGCTGGCTCAAAGCTTGCAAGCATATTGTTTATGTGGGCTATGATTTAGAGGTATTTTCCTCATCAGCTTCATAAATAATTTGAAATAGCTGAGGGAAAAGATATTTAAATATAGAGGTCCCAAACCACACATCAAGTCAAAATCTAGTATTTGAACCATCCCTAACCCTCTTCGTCACCCTTCTTGAGAACCAGCCAGCTGCCAACCCCATTTTCACTTTCAATACTACACAAGTCTCTCCATCAAAAGGAAGTTTCATTTCTATACCTATTGGTATTTAAATTCTCCAGACCCAAACATCCATTTAACAACTTGAACCAAACAGTTTTGTTATCATTTATGCACCTCCATTCACTACTAAAAAAGTTGAAATTAGCAACGGAATTTAGCGACGACAACATATCCGTCACAAACTACGACGAATTTAGCGACGAATTGTGTTTTGATTTACACTATTTCATGGTATACTATTTAGCTACATATTCAGTGATGAAATATGTTGTCGTTAAAATCGTCGTAGCAAAATTCGTCGCAAATTTTTTTTCTTTGACTTTAATAGTGTAATTAGCAACAAAAAATGTTCGTCATGAGGTCCCTCGTTGCCAAATTCATCGCTACATCCGTCGTTAATATGCTATTTGAAATCTATAGTTCGTCGCTAATTTCATCATTAAAATTAACAATGGAATCAACGACGAATACTTTAGTGATTGATTATTCACGTTGCTAATGTCGTCGTTAGAAGGTGGTGTAAGTTGTGGTATCTCAGGAGTCAGGAGAGATCTCAACTTTGATATCCACCATGTGGTTGGAAGCGAGAAGGAATTATTAGAAGTTGGGTATCTCGTTGATGTCTTGAGTAATTCTACTATGGAGAGACATGTTGATTTGGATGTGAGTTTGGGTGAATTTGTAAATCGAGTTGATAAATTTGTCAAGAATTTTGATAGCACAAAGATTGTTACTTTCTTGGTGCGGTTCTATTTAAATTATAACCAAAGCAACATTATTGACCAATGGATCAGCTTTGCAATTGCAAAGGGAGTTGGAAGAATCAATCTACTCTTTCTTGGAATGTCGTATGCACATTTTGATATAAGGGACGACAAACCTTACAAGTTTCCATTTGGCTTATTTTCGAAGTCTTATGCTTCAACACTAAAGCATATCCATCTACAACGTTGTCTTGTTTGCCCTCCCATCAACTTTGACTTCATTCCATTCACAAATTCAAGATCTCTTACACTTGATCAGGATGTAAAGGTGGATGAAATGTTTATTACAACTCTACTATCTAATTGTCTTCTACTTGAAGATCTTAGATTAATTTTTTGTGAGTTCAAATCATATTCAATGCCAAAGATAATAAGTTCATCCTTATGCCATCTAGAGATTACATGCTGGTTTGTTGTATCCAACAATGTCATCAAGAATTTAAACCTGACTTCATTGGATTGCCTTACACTCACATCATTGGATTATGATGGAAGAGATGGTTTGGATTTGAAGACCTCGTACTTTAATACCCCTATGCTCAAGATCATTGATCACTTCATTTGTTCTGATGAAATAGTTAATGCAAATGCTTTCTTTGCAACTCTTCCTGAACTTGAGATTCTGCATTTGGACATCTATTATATAACAGTTAGCTTGATAAACCGTTGGAACTGTGAAATTTTTACATGTCTTTGCCATTCTAATGTTATATTAAATTAATCTTACATGTCCTTATTCAGGTACTCACAACTTCCATAAATATAACTCAACCACTCAAACATCTTAAACAGTTGAAATTCACTATAGACATCCAAGACATAGATTTTGATCTTTTGTGGATTTGAACCATCCTTCGAGCTTCTCCTCAACTGCAAAAACTTTCACTCATGGTGAGTGAATATGGTTAACAAACATGTTTTAATTTGTTTTTTTTATAGTCCTTCTAATTTATTTTAGAGGCATGGCACATGAACATGGTTGCCTTAGATTTGACGGAGTTTGTCATGGTGGGTGTGATGACAAGTTATAGGTTCAATACTATAGTGATTTTTTTGATCTTGGTTGAACTTCTATCTTGTTTAGGGGTTTTTTATTCTTTCGGTTTCATCCTTATATTTGTGTTTAGTACCCCTAATGCTATATTCAATACTTTTTGGCTTATATAAAAAAAAAAAGCTTTTGTTGTTATTTTAGATCAGATAATTTTTTCAGACATTTTGGTTTGCATTCATTAGTACAGGTCTGGAAGCATTGCCATTCACCACCATTCATATTATGATTTTCCTTTTTTCAGGTCAGAAGTCCAGAGTTCTTTGAAATTCAAAATGATATTAAGTATACTGAAATATTCTCTCACGACGAGGTCAAAGTTATTGAAATGGGAGGATGTGTTGGTAGTTGGTATGAAATTGAGTTTGTTATGAATGTTCTAAAATATGCCCACAAACTTGAGCGAATAGTTTTGAGCCCCTATTGGAAAGATTATGACGATGATGGTTGGAATTCTGATCCCATGTTGTTTCGAACTGAGCGTGAAAGGATTCGTGAAAAGATTCATGGCGAAGATGTAATAGGACAAACAGAACTTATACTCATATAAGTGTGTATTATATAGCATTGCTGAATAATTTATGTTTTTAATACTCAACGGGGCTAAAAGCCCAACATTGTTGATAATTTTATTACTTGTTATCAACACAATAAATTATTATGTATTTTTTTTATGACAGCAATAATGTGTATTGGACTATTGTTGCGTACAATTAACAATCCGGCCGGCCGCATATATGTTTGATGTAATATAATTTAAATTATATTTTGGTTCATTCATTTTTTAAAAATAGCAAGATAATCATTGCAATTTAAAGATTTTTTGTAATTAAAATATAACTGCTTCCAAATGTTTTTAATTGTATCTGAATCTATTATTTTTCAACAAAAATAACCACAGCCCATATTTTGAAGTTTATCAAGATAATAGCAAAATATAAAACAAAATATGTTTTACTTCCTTTTTTTTATCTTTATTATATAACAACTATTCACTTAAACAACGTAAGTGTTTCTTTTAAAAAATAATTAATTACTAATTGTTTAATATTATATATATATATATATATATATAATATAATATAATATATTTATATATAATGTGAAAATATATTTTAAAGAAATACTATCTAATGGAATTTTACCATAACTTGAAAAATTCTAGATGATATATATATATATATATATATATATATATATATATATATATATATATATATATATATATATATATATATATATATATATTGCTAGTATAATTATGTTATGATGTTTTTTTTAAAACTATAATTTTTTGTCTCTTTTTATTTTATTTGAGTCTTCTAAAAAGAAGTTGTGAGCCATCATGATTGGACGATCCGGCTATCTCAACCTCAGCTTTGAAAAATAACCTCCATCCCAACGTTGAGCAAAGCAATTTAGGACAATTTCTATCACTAACCCCTTATATCATTACAATTCAAATTCAAATAAATAAAAGCACATTCAACTAATATAATATTCTAAACAACACTACAAGAAAAAGGCCTTTAGCGATCGACAAAATCGGTCGCTATTTTATGATTTTCGGTCTCTAAATATGTCAGTGACCGAATTAGTGACCAACCATCAGTGGTTTGCTAAAACCTTGGACTAATTCATATAGTGACTGTTGTAAGACTCAATGAATTTATGATTTTGATATATGACAAATACAATTTAATGTGTGTGCAAGTGTTTTAGTGTCAAATTGCAAAGACAAGTATCAAGCAGTGATCAACAAGTTCATTAAGCAAATTCAAGGAAAATATTCAAGGAAGAACTTGAAGGAATCAAGGAGCTGCATGTAGAAATCAAAAGAGCAAAGTCAAAGATCAAAGGATCATCAAGACCAAGCTTAAAGGAGAATTTTATATTTAAGTCTTAGATGATTTGTAAGAGAAAGAAATCTCTTAGTCACAAAATAACTCAACTAAAAAGATGCATGAAGAAAATCAATTTTCATAACCTGCATTAGAAGGAATAAGTTTTTTTTAATGAAAATGATTTTTGGAAAAAAGAGAATTATTTGTCAGGTACAGCCATGTAATCAATGGATGTATGTCTGCTACTGCAACTGACAAATGAATTTAAGGTTCTTGATTTAATACATAGATGAACTGAATGGATGTACTGATGGATTAACTAAGTTCAAGATTATCAGTATGAAATTGGTTAATACAGCCATGTACTCAACCCCTGTTCAAGCACCGGAATCAAGAAAACAGATTATGTTATCAGACCCAAATCTATTTTGATTGATCCCAACGGCTATAACTTGTTTTCTATATAAAGTGGGATCAAAGGAACACTCAAAATATATCAACAAACATATCAAAACAGATCAGAATTACACGAAATCAATTTGAAAGATCAATTGTGAAAATCATTCATCATCTTTCTTGAGCTTATTGTGAAAAGAGTGTTTCATTCTCATAAGTGCTTCAATTTGTATATCTGACTACTGAGAGTTAGGAATGAATTTTTCGTTCTATTTGATTGTAAAGAGAGAGGGAGTCTCTCTGTGTGATTAGGATGAGGTATTTCTAAGGAAGAACATTGAGGCTCTTCACAAGAGTGTGGTCTCTCGAGGTGAAGGAGTGCTCTGTGGTATAAAGGTTTTTCAAGTTACCTGGCTAAATCTTGTTGTGTTAGTGTGTGAAAACCCACTGGTGGAGTGGGGACTGGATGTAGGTCACAGTGGTGGTGACTGAACCAGGATAAATCTGGTTATGTGGTATCTCTAAACTCAAACTCTTTCATTTCTGTCTTGCGCATATAACTGTGATCTTGATGTTCAAAGTTTTCAATTGATATCGGTTCTTGATCTGCATAATCAGTATTGAACCTTAAGTAAACTGTAATAATAATTGCATATTCAATTATACTGAAACTGAAACCTGCAAGTTTGTTCTTGATTGTTAATGCTTGTATCTGAAACTTGCATAACTTGTTCTTAATCTTTAAAGGTTTAATCAGTTTCTGTATTTTGTTATTACTGAGTTTTGAACTTCCTGTTTGATTCAATCACTAAAGTGACAAGCGCTCGTCCACTAAAGTGACAGAAGCGCTCGTCCACTAAAGTGACAGAAGCAATGATTTATCTTTCTGAACTGATTCACCTCATCACCTTCTATTCAAGATTTCATAAAATGCACTTCACTGTTTTTGTAAAAGATCCTAAGGCAACTCTGACTTGAAAAGTAAAGGTTTTGAAAAGGAAGAATTTTTTGAAAACTCAATTCACCCCCCCTCTTGAGTCTTTGAAGACAAAACAACAATTGGCATCAGAGTTAAACTCTTAAGTTTGGCTTAAAAGCTATAAGAGTATGGCTTCCAATGACTGTTTGAATGAAGGGGCTTCCCTTGCACGCCCTTCTACCTTCAATGGATCTGAGTATGTCTATTGGAAGGAAAGAATGGTAATCTTTCTTGAGGCAGCAGGTGTTGACATATGGGATGCAGTAGAAAATGGACCATTTGTCCCCTCTACTATAGATGCTAATGGTGCTCCAAGAAATAAGCCTAAAACTGAATGGAATGAGGATGTTAAGAAAAGAGTTCAATATAATGCACGTACTAAGAATATTATAACATCTGCTTTAAGCCGTGATGAGTTTTTCAGGGTTTCAAATTGCAAATCAGGAAAGGAGATGTGGGATACATTGCAAGTAACACATGAAGGAACCACAAATGTCAAAAGAGCAAGAATGAACACCCTCACACATGAATATGAGGTATTTCGCATGAATTGAGGAGAACCAAAGGAGGTTATGCAAATGCCATTCTCACACATTGTGAATCAATTGGCTGTACTTGGAAAGACAGTCTCCAATGAAGATAAAGTTAACAAAGTCATGAGATTCCAAGGTAGAGAATGGCAACCTAAAGTAACTGCAATTTCAGAATCCAAAGACCTTTCAACAATGTCAATTGCATCGCTCTTTGGAAAACTGAAAGAGCATGAATTGGAGTTGAACAGACTGAATGAGAATGAAGAAATTGACAAAAAGAAAAAGGGATTGGCTCTGAAATCACAAGTCAGAGAAGTAGAAGACAGTGATGATAAAGATTCAGCACAAGAGGCAGAATCTGAAGAAGAGATGGGAATGCTAGTTAGAAAATTCAAGAAGTTCCTAAAGAAGAAAGGCAACTTCAAAAGAAAGTCATCCACTTCTCAAAGGAGAAATTTCAGCAAAGGTGACAACTCTTCCAACAACATCACATGCTATGAATGTGGAAAGATTGGCCACATTAAGCCTGACTGTCCAAAACTTCAAAAGAAGGACAAAACAGAAAAGTTTGAATCAAACGACAAGAAGTGGAGAAAGCCAATAAAGGCCTACATTGCTTGGGATGATAATGATGTAGATTCCACTGAAAAATCTGAATCTGAGGAGGCAAACTTGTGCTTGATGGCCAACAATAACAGTGATTCAGAGAGTGAGGTAAATTGTGATTCACAACCAACTTTTGAGGAATTGCAAGATGCATTTGATGAGTTACATGCTGAATATCTTAAGATTGCTAAACAACTTGTCTCATCTAAAAAAATAATTGCTAAACAATGTGATGATTATGCATGCTTGAAAATGAAAGAAAGAGAACTAAAAGCTAGGAATAAGGTCTTGATTGCATCTAGCTCTAACTGTTCTAAGTGTTGTACATTGACTAAAGAAGTTGAAAAACAGAAAAATGACTTAGCCAAGTTCACAAATGGTAAAAATAACTTGAATGCTTTATTAGGACAGCAAAAGTGTGTTTATGATAAGGCTGAAATAGGCTATGAACCTAAGATACATGAGAAATCTTTCAAGAAAATTTTTGCTGCACCTAAGACATCAAACACACCATTTGTTAAATGCAACTTTTGTTCTAGAAAAGGTCACACAGCTTCTACATGTCAATACAGAAAATCAGCATACAATAAATCTAAGTATATATGGGTTCCTAAAGGAACTATTGCTGCAATTAACTCAAAAGGACCCAAACAGATTTGGGTACCTATAGCACAAACATGAAATTATGTTTTGTAGGTGTGGTGGAAGGTCAAGAGAAAAAATTGGAATCATGACATAGAGCCTTCACCAAACACAAAATGGGTAACAATAAAGAAATAATATTGATTGAATATGTTTTCTAATTATCATTATTAATGTATGATTGTGAATCTTTGTGTTGACTTATATATCATTGTATAATATGTCTACATTGTTGTATTAAAGTTATTTGATCAATCTTGGAATAATCATATGCGGCTTTTGTTTCACAAATTGAATCCAAGAAAATTGATGAAGCCTTGAATGATTTGTTTTGCTTGCTATGCAACAATTAACTTTGAATATGATCTCTATCATAAGAACTTTTATTCAAAGTAGAGAAATTGAGATTGAATATGTTGATACAACTAAACAACTTGCTGATATTTTTACCAAGCCCTTGAACAAGGAAAGCTCGGAGACCACATCTCCGTGCGGTAAGAACCATAAATACCGTGGATTTCAAACCACCTAAAGTTTCAAGGCCCGTCACTTTCATTGATGATGACTTTAGGGGTGTAAGTCCAAACCAGGACAACCCAGTGGTAATAACAGTAAAGATCGCCAACTTCTCTGTTCGGAAGGCATTAGTAGATCATGGAAGCTCGGCTGATATCCTATATTATCTGACCTTCCAAAAGTTCAGTGCAACCTTACAACAATAAATTGATAGGCTTCTCAGGAGAGCAAGTGGATACACAGGGTTATGTCGACTTGATGACTACATTTGGGACTGGAAGCTTATCCCGAACCATCTTGGTTCGATACCTAATCATCAATGTCGCGACTTATTATAATCTCTTGATAGGGAGGCCGGTCTTGAACGTTCTGGGTGCCATTGTCTCCTCGCCACACCTGACCATGAAATTCCCATCAACATCTGGTGAGATTGTGGCAGTCAGAGCTGATCAGAGAGAAGCCAGGAAGTGTTATGTAGACATTCTGAAGGTAAGCATGGTGAAGGAAGAAGTCCCCAAGATAAACTCTGCAGTGGAAAGTAAAGGGAGGAAGGTTAAAGATAGTTCGGTGAGTCTGGTAGATCTAGACCAAAGAGAAGAGACGAGAGACACAAGACCAGAGCCGGTGGAGTAGTCCAAAAACTTCTAGATTGGAGATCGGCCAGATCAGCAGGTAAAACTCAGAATACAACTAGATCCACAACTGAGGGAAGAGATACTCTTTATGCTTAGAAAAAACATAGATCTCTTTGCATGGAAGGTATCCGTGTATCCAGAGGCTAAACCGGTAGACCAAAAGAAAAGAAGGTTAGGGGAAGAAAGGATAAGGGTAGTTGAAGAAGAAACAGCTAAGTTACTGGAGGCCGGGTTCATCGGAGAAATAAAATACACCATATGGTTGGCAAATGTACTACTTGTCAAGAAGGCGAATGGAAAGTGGCGTATGTGTACCGATTACACCGATCTAAATAAGGCATTGTAAGACTAAGCCCTCATTCATGTTTTGATGTATGACAAACAAAGTGTATTTTGAATAAGATTTTTAATTTTGACTACGTACTCATTTCGTGTTAAGTTGCATGCAAGATCACTCGTCCAACAAAGAAAAACTAGCGCTCATCCAACACAGGGAAAATATAAGCGCTCATCCAAAGAAGTGAACCAAGAATGACGTCTAACAAAGTAAAAAAAAAAACTGACGTCCATTGAACCACTAAAGAGCTCGTCCACTAAAGTACCATTTGGAGCGTGTCCACTGAAGTACAACAAAAGCACGTCCACCGAAGTACAACAAGAAGAACGCGTCCACTGAAGTATAACAGAAGAGCTCGTCTGCTGACATGACACTTGGAGCTCGTCTACCGAAGTAACAGAAGAGCTCGTCCGCTGACGTGGCACTTGGAGCTCGTCTACTGAAAGTAACAGAAGCACGCGTCTACTGAAGTAAAAAGGAGAGCTCGTCTACTAATAGGGGCAAAAGGAACTCGTCTACTAATGATACGCGCTTTGGACTTGCTAAGATCTTAATGAGAAGCTCCGTCCACTAACATGGAATATAAAGCTCGTCTACCAGTTGAAGCCCGTCCAATTACCTTGTGTTAGCACTCGTCTACCAGTTGAAGCACGTCCAATAACTTGTGTTAGCACTTCCGTCTACTGACGTTGCAAAATGGACGCGGCTATTTGCTATTCTTTCAGATAGAAATGGATATTTTACTCTTCAATTAGACTTGGCTATCCTTTCAGATGGAAACGGTTATTTTTTGAGAAGGACGCAAACTCTACAAGAATCAACGAAATCTCATTTCAAGAACAAGAATTAGGAAAACAGATTTTGTTAAATCAGATCCAAATCTGTTTTACATGATCCCAATGACTATAATTTGTCTTCTATATAAAGAGGGATCAAAGGAACACTTTTCATGAACCTAACTCATTCTGATTGTGAAACTACGAAAGATCCAAAAGTGCTTCATCTCTGAGAAAAGTGTGATATTAGTTAGAACTTCAATTTGTATAATCAGACTTTTATAGTCTTTCTTCTACTCAACTCTTTTCGTGGATTACTGTGATTAAGAGAGGGTATCTCTTAGGCTTGAACAAGGATAGAAGGGATCCTTGGGTATATAAAATCAAGTGTTCTTTGTGGTGAATTCTTGAGCAAGGAGGTTATCCTTGTGTTGCTGTAATGGGAATTTTGTAATTGCTGATTATAGTGGAGAAAACCACAGAGGTGTGGGACTAGATGTAGGCTTACCAGAGGAGGTAGCCGAACCAGGATAAATCGGTTTGCGTGTTCTTCTCATCTCTAAACTCCATATACTTATTATATGCACTTGTGTGTTGTGAATGAGTTTTAAGAATACTTGTTAACTTGAATCTTTGATCAACAATCTGTGTTAAACTTGTTATTACTTCTTATAATTCTTCTTAACATCATCACTTGTTCCATAACCTGATTTTTGGGAATTAAAATTGAGTGAAAACCAATTTTCTTTAAAGAAACATTGTTTTGCTTTAAATTGTTGAAAAAGTTTTCAATATCTCAATTCACCTCCCCCCACCCCCCTTCTTGAGATCGTAGCCACTACCAACAACTGGCATCAGAGCTAAAACTCTTGTTACAAAGCTTAATAGCATCAAGAGATGGCTACAAATGATATCCTGGGTGATGGGGCTTCACTCACTAGACCCCCTACCTTTAATGGCTCCCAATACATGTATTGGAAAGAGAGAATGCTTATCTTTCTTGAGGCTGCAAGTTTAGATGTATTAGATGCTGTTGAAAATGGTCCCTATGTTCCATTTATTCTTGATGCTAAGGGAAATAAACAAACTAAACCAAAAGATGACTGGAATGATGATGATAAAAGAAGAGTTGGTTATAATGCTAAGGCAAAAAATATTATAACAGCTGCTTTGAATTATGATGAGTTTTTTAGGGTCTCCGATTGTAAAACGGCAAAGCAAATGTGGGATACTCTTCAACTCACTCATGAAGGAACCAACGATGTGAAAAGAGCAAGAATGAATGCACTAGTCCATGAATATGAACTCTTTCACATGAAGAATGGTGAGGAGATAGATGTACTACAAAAGAGGTTTACACACATTGTGAACCAACTAGAAGGACTCGGACATACAATCACAGATGAGAAAAAGATTAACAAGATAATGAGATGTTTGAGTCTTGAATGGCAGCCAAAAATTACTGCAATTGATGAAGCAAAGGATCTAGACTCCATGCAGATTGCTACTTTATTTGGCAAGTTGAAAGAACACGAATTGGAACTCAATAGATTGAAAAGTCATGAAGATAAGGAGAAAAATAAGAAAGGACTCTCACTCAAGGCTCATATCTCCAAAGAATCAATAGAAAGTGATGAAGATGAACACCTTGATGAAAGTGAAGAATCCGAAGTAGAAGACATGGGATTGCTTGTGAGGAAATTTAGAAGATTCATCAAAAAGAATAGAAACACGAAGCAATTCAATTTTCCTACCAAAAAGAACACGAACAAAGGTGAAAGCTCTTCCTCAACAATCAAATGCTTTGAATGTGGAAAGCTTGGACACTACAAAAATGAATGTCCAAAGCTACAAAAGAAAGAAAAGTATGAGAAGAACAACAACCAAGGAAGAATTCTTGGTGTTGGAACAATAGGAAAAAGTCCAGCAATCAAGATTGAGGATGTTCTCTATGTGGAAGGGCTCAAACACAATCTACTAAGTATAAGCCAATTATGTGATAAAGGCTACAAGGTAAACTTTAACTCAAATTTGTGTATGATCGAATCCATTCATGATAATAACATAAAATTGATTGGAAATAGAATCAATAACATCTGTATGCTAGACTTAGACAATTTAATTTCCAATGATGCATGTTGCTTAATTTCCAAAGAAGATGAAAATTGGCTTTGGCATAGGAGAATATCTCACATTCATATGGATTACTTGAATAAATTGATTTCCAAAGAACTTGTAATTGGTTTACCAAATAAAAAGTTTGTTAAAGAAGGCTTATGTGATGCATGCCAAAAGGGTAAACAAGTGAAAACCTCATTTAAGGCTAAAAACACGGTTTCAACTACTAGACCCTTACAATTGCTGCACATGGACCTTTTTGGACCTTCTAGGATGAAAAGCTTTAGTGGAAATCTTTACGCTCTTGTAATTGTTGATGACTTCTCTAGATTTACTTGGACCTATTTTTTAGCACAAAAGAATGAAGCTTTTAAAGCTTTTAAGAAAATGGCTAAGGTTGTTTAAAATGAGAAAGATGATAAAATTGTTTCAATTAGGAGTGACCACGGAGGAGAATTCCAAAATGAGGAGTTTGATAACTTTTGTGATGAACATGGTATAAAACACAATTTTTCTGCACCTAGAACTCCACAACAAAATGGAGTAGTTGAGAGGAAAAATAGGTCACTTGAAGAAATTGCTAGAACCATGTTAAGTGACTATAATTTACAAAAGTTTTTTGGGGCTGATGCTGTGAGTACTTCATGTTATGTTTTAAATAGAGTTCTAATAAGGCCAATTTTGAATAAAATTCCATATGAACTTTACAAGGGAAGAAAACCTAACATTTCTCATTTTCATGTCTTTGGTTGTAAATGTTTGTGCTAAATAATGGCAATGATAATCTTGGGAAATTTGATCCCAAAGCTGATGAGGGTATTTTCCTAGGTTATTCATTAACTAGCAAAGCATATAGAGTGTTTAATAAGCGTACTTTATCAATGGAAGAATCTGTTCACATAACATTTGATGAGTCTAACCCCAAAAGTTTGGGAAAGGACATTTTTTATGATGCAAAAACTCTTGAGGATGAAGTGAAATCTGATGAAGGAAAAGAGAGCAACAAGGAAAAGGAAGATGAAGAGAGCAACAAAAAAACCTCAAGCAGAACTTCAACAAGATTATCTTCCTAAGGAGTGGCAAGCTTCAAAGAATCACCCCCTAGACAATATCATTGGAATTTGGTGAACTAATGCAAACTGAATTTGCAATGTCCATGATGGGAGAGCTTACCTTCTTTCTTGGACTTCAAATTAAACAATGACAAGATGGAACCTTCATAAGCCAAACAAAGTATTGCAAGGAACTACTAAAGAAGTTTGGAATCAAAAGTACAAAGGAAATGGCAACACCAATGAGTCCAGCCTGCTACTTGGACAAAGATGAACATCGTAAATCTATAGATGTATCCAAGTATAGAGGTATTATTGGATCCTTACTTTATCTCACTACAAGTAGGCCAGATATAATCTTTAGTATGTGTATGTGTGCAAGGTATAAAGCTAATCCTAAAGAATCACATCTTACTGCAGTTAAAAGAATCATGAAGTATCTTTTAGGAACAAAAGAAATGGAGCCGTGGTATCCCAAGGGATCCACTTGCACATTAATAGGATATTCCGACTCTGACTTTGCTGGATGCAAGTTAGATAGGAAGAGAACAAGTGGAACATGCCATTTATTAGGAAATTCCCTAGTGTCCTGGTTTAGTAAAAAACAAACTAGTGTGGCCTTATCCACAGCTGAAGCATAATATGTTGCAGCCGGGAGCTATTGTGCTCAAATCCTATGGATGAAACAACAATTAATTGACTATGGCGTTTATCTGGATCATATACCAATAAAGTGTGATAACACTAGTGCAATTAATCTAACAAAGAACCCAATTATGCACTCAAGAACCAAGCATATTGAAATTAGGCATCATTTTATCAGGGATCATATTCAAAGTGGTGATGTTGTGATTGAACATATAGATACAACCAAGCAATTAGCTTATATATTCACCAAACCACTAAATAAGGAGAGTTTCTTCTTTATAAGAAGGGAACTTGGCATAATTGATCCTCAAAATAATTGATAACAGATGGCAAGCAAGGCAGCACAAGTTGCTGAAAATTATGAAGGACATGGGCAAGATGTTTTTATCTAGTCTCAGTTTAGACTAAGTGTCCTTAGGTGTCTGTAATTCTTTTTTTGATGTTTTGGATGTTTTGAAGTATTGCATATACTCTGTAATGATTTATTATCAATGAATGCAAGACTATTTTTCAGTTTGATTTCAATATTCTCCACAGTTTCTTTTTGATAATGACAAAGGGGGAGAAAGATGAACCGTACAACTATTAATTCTGTCTTGCATTTGCTGTAATTTTTTTTTCTCTGATATGTAATTTTTTTTTCTCTGATACCTGAGTATGAACTGCTTTGAAAAGACATACATCAACTTATAAAAAATGTAAGATGATTTTTTTTCATGGTAATGATATGATAACACTTGATCTTTTGAAAGATATCAATGACACAAGGGGAGGATGAAAATGACTCAAGAACCATGCTTACTGAATAGCTGTACTCTGATTTCTTAATAACTAAGGTTAAGTATGGTAAGGTTTGTCATAATCAAAAAGGGGGCGTTTGTAAGACTAAGCCCTCATTCATGTTTTGATGTATGACAAAGTGTATTTTACATAAGATTTTTAATTTTGACTACGTACTCATTTCGTCTTAAGTTGCATGTAAGATCACTCGTCCAACAAAGCAAAACTAGTGCTCGTCCAACACAGGGAAAATATAAGCGCTCATCCAAAGAAGTGAACCAAGAATGACATCCAACAAAGTAAAAAAAAAAACTGACGTCCATTGAACCAATAAAGAGCTCGTCCACTAAAGTGCCATTTGGAGCGCGCCCACTGAAATACAACAAAAGCACGTCCATTGAATTACAACAAAAGCACGTCCCCTGAAATACAACAAAAGCTCGTCCACTGAAGTACAACAAGAAGAGCGTGTCCACTGAAGTATAACAGAAGATCTCGTCTGCTGACGTGGCACTTGGAGCTCGTCTACCGAAGTAACAGAAGAGCTCGTCCGCTGACGTGGCACTTGGAGCTCGTCTAGTGAAAGTAACAGAAGCGCACATCTACTGAATTAAAAAGGAGAGCTCGTCTACTAATAGTGGCAAAAGGAGCTCGTCTACTAATGATATGTGCTTTGGACTTGCTAATATCTTAATGACAAGCTCCGTCCACTAACATGGCATATAAAGCTCGTCTACCAGTTGAAGCACGTCCAATTACCTTGTGTTAGCACTCGTCTACCAGTTGAAGCACGTCCAATAACTTGTGTTAGCACTTCCGTCTACTGACGTTGTAAAATGGACGTGGCTATTTGCTATTCTTTCAGATAGAAATGGATATTTTACTCTTCAATTAGACTTGGCTATCCTTTCAGATGGAAACGGTTATTTTTTGAGAAGGACACAAACTCTACAAGAATCAACAGAATCACATTTCAAGAACAAGAATCAAGAAAACAGATTTTGTTAAATCAGATCCAAATCTGTTTTAAATGATCCCAACGAGTATAATTTGTCTTCTATATAAAGAGGGATCAAAGGAACACTTTTCATGAACCTAACTCATTCTGATTGTGAAACTACGAAAGATCCAAAAGTGCTTCATCTCTGAGAAAAGTGTGATATTAGTTAGAACTTCAATTTGTATAATCAGACTTTTAGAGTCTTTCTTCTACTCAATTCTTTTCGTGAATTAGTGTGATTAAGAGAGGGTATCTCTTAGGCTTGAACAAGGATGGAAGTGATCCTTTGGTATAGAAAAGCAAGTGTGTTTTCTGGTGAATTCTTGAGCATGGAGGTTATCCTTGTGTTACTGTAATTAGAATTTTGTAATTACTGATTATATTGGAGAAAACCACAGAGTTGTGGGACTGGATGTTGGCTTACCAGCGGAGGTAGCCGAACCAGGATAAATCGGTTTGCGTGTTCTTCTCATCTCTAAACTCCATATACTTGTTATATGCACTTGTGTGTTGTGAATGAGTTTTAAGAATACTTGTTAACTTGAATCTTTGATCTACAATCTGTGTTAAACTTGTTATTACTTCTTATTATTCTTCTTAACATCATCACTTGTTCCATAACCTGATTCTTAGGAATTAAAATTGAGTGAAAACCAATTTTATTTAAAGAAACATTGTTTTGCTTTAAATTGTTGAAAAAGTTTTCAATATCTCAATTCCCCCCACCCTGGTGGACGGTTTACGCAAGTATACCTAGTCGTACCAGTAATAAAGAGGTAAGAGGGATATCGTTCCCACGAGAACTGAGACAAGTACTAGCACGTAACAAATCAACTACTATCTAAGCGGATATTTAAATGGAAGGGAGCTCAATATTAAATACCAAGCCCAACAAGAGTTAAAATTTAAAATAAACAAAATAAAAGGAACAAACTCTTTTTGGATTTTTATCAAACACTTGGAATGCAAAAACAGGGATTCTTCAAATATGATGAAGGATGATGGGATTAAACTTCACTAAACCTTTGCCTCATGAAATACTAAGACCACCAATCCAGTTTATGCTTCAAATATTAAAATCAACCCACAAGATTACTGAAGTCCTAATTCCTTAGATGACAAGAGCCTAAATCCCCTAATTAGACCCTAATTCCTTAGGTGGCCTAATTAATGAAGTTGCATTAAGAGTAGGGATTACATGATTACTAATAAACCAAAATCCATTCCTAGATGCAAGGTTTACTAGGTGATTAATTTCAGATCAAGAAATGATAAGAACTTCCCAATTGCAAATCAAATCTCAGAACAATTCATGGATGATCAAACCAAAAAAAGCATTAAGCATATGAATCAATCACTAATAAAGGAGCATAAACATAGATTAATAAATCAAGGCAAATACATGAGATTCGGTTTAGCTACATTTAATTCGAACAAAAAGGGATTTAGCTACTCATAGTCATAGAGAAAGCCAAAATCAAAACAATAGAAATAAAAGAGAGAAGAAACTCCATGGAAGCTTTCCACAGCAGCCACATCACCCCTGGTTCAGAAAAAAAGTCCTTTTAGGGTTGGAGTCCAGTCCCCCCTTATTCTGCTCAAATGCCTTATTTATAGATTCAAATAATGCGAGCCACGACCGTGATGGCCATCACGGCCAGGCCGTGACGGGTTCTGCCCTGGGCGCTTCTTCAATTTTTGGTTTGTCACGGCCGTGACGCTCATCACGGCTAGGCCGTGATCAGTTCTGCCTGTTGAGGGTCTGGTTCAGTTGACATGTCACGGCCATGATGGGCATCACGACTAGGCCGTGGCCAGTTCTGACTTTTGCGTTTTTTTCTTTTCAGTTTTGCTTGATCATGGCCGTGATGGGCTCTGTTTGGTTCATTTTATTTGTAACATCCTAAAATTCTAACATAATTAATTAAAAAAATAATAATAAATAATAATAATAATAATATTAAATTATTAAAAATTATAGTGCAAATAAAATATAAATAAGAGATTTAGTGTAAAGGAGTGATAGTATAAGGATTTAATGAAATTTATTAACTATTATAAAGAATGCAAAATTATATAAATATATATATATATATATATATATATATATATATATATATGAAAAAAGAAAAAAAAACAAAGGAAGAAGCATACTTGGGCGTTAAAAGCCCAAGCAGCCCAGCAACATTTAAAAAGAACAACCTAAAAGAATCCTGACGCACTACTGCGGCTATGTATATATAACTATACATATAAGTCGGCTATGCAAGTTAGTAGCGCCGCACGGTGTAGTTTCTTTTCTTCCTTGTCAGTACAATCCTAACAACACAGATTCAAGAACGCCACCAAACGGAAGAAGAATTTTTAGGGAAGCGCTAATTATTATCATAAATAATTTCTAGAGCACATTGGAGGTCTTCAAGAGGTGAATAATAATACTCTTATGAACCCTCTCTATGGTATTTTTATGTGTTTCACGGTGGTTTTAGATTTATAATATCATATTTCAATTGCTGTATTTCTGTTTACATAGGGAACGGATTTTTAACCAGGAAGTGGAAATTGGACGTGATCTACCTTTTCCCTTTTTATTTTTATTTTTTTTCTGTTTGATTGTTTGTTTGTTTTGTTTTGTGGTTCTTCACAAAAAGGGGATAATTGTTAAATTGATGTAATGATGTAATTGTTTGTCTAGATGTTTATGATTAATATAATATATGATGATGATTTGTATGATGTTTGCTGTAATACCACTTATGACAGGGGTATCGAAAAGTAATACCACCGTAATGGGGTATCGAAAGTAACATCCCCATATAATTGGGATGTCGAAAATAAGTAATACTACCTAATAAGGAGTATCGAAAGTAACACCGCCACAGGTTGGGGTGTCGAAAAGTGAGAAATACCACCATGTGCACATGGGAGGTATCGAAATGGAAACGTCCCCGACAGGAGGGTGACATCGAAACACTCCTCGTGAGTAGGGGTGGGCAATGGGACGCCATTGTCGTGTGATGTGTGAATATATGGCATGCCGGCAAGAGGCCAATTTAATTAGGAGGTCTTCGGACCGCTTGGATTTAACTTGAATTTATCTGGTATATGAAATGTGATGTATTGAGATGAGTTTATTATTAATGTTAAAAGTATTTTATTTATATATATTATTTTGAAAAATTAGCGGGTGTCATAGACAATTTTTCGGTTACCGCACCGGCTGAGAACAATGCTATTTTCGAAAATGTTTTTATAAAACTGAATTGTTGATCACTGGGATTTTATATCTCATTATTAAGCATTGTTTTCAGAGCACGAGGAGGACGTCATTGAGGCTGAAGAGGCATGAAGACTTAGTGGACTCGATTAGATAACCTTTCTAGTTTGGTTAGTCTGTTCTTAAATAAGGAGCCGTATGTGGCTAGACGCAATTATATATCGTTGGGATTGTAGTTAGACGCCCGGTTTTGAAGCTTTTGATTTTTTAATTATTTATTTATATCTATATCCATTACGTGGATAATTTAATACTATATTATTTAATATGAGGCATTTTCAGACTTTAATGTTTTTTCTAATTTTTCTTTATGAGATATATGTTTTAATTAAATGTTTTAAAGGATATTCTATTGATTTTATCTTGGGATCTCTAATGTAACAAAGGGTGTTACATTTATGGTATCAGAGCAGTTCGATTCTAAATCGGACTGTGGTAGTGGGGCTTTTTCAAAAAAAAAAAAAACTTGGGCGTATAGGATGCTTGTTAGAGTTATAATTCTGCATTCTATTCTTTTGGATATTGGACTTGATCAACCCACTGTTTGATTGGTGGTATGCAGATTATGGCAGCAAACAGGCGAGGGAGAAATGATGCGCTTGCGGCAACTTTGGCTCGAATGGCCAGAGTTATGCAGGAGCAGACGGAGACTCTCTGTCAGATGAGGGATAAGGGGGACGTGCTTAACGTGGTACCGGTTGCAGCTCCAGATCCACAGTACAGGGGCCTGTCAGAGTTCAGGAATAATAATCCGCCAGCCTTTCGAGGGACCACCGATCCTAGTGAGGCAGAGGAATGGTTACTGAAATTAGAGAAGATCTTCCGGGCCATGGGGTGCTCTGATGCTCAGAAGATGGATTTTGCCACCTATATGTTAGAGTCGGATGCAGAGCACTGGTGGAACTGTGCCAGGGGCGGGTTGCTTGTTTCGGGCGCCCCTATCATGCGGGACAGATTCAAGGAAGTATTTCTGGAGAAGTACTTTCCGCACAGTGTCCCGATACAGAAAGATATGGAGTTTCTACATCTTCGTCAGGGGAGTATGACGGTGGCGGAATATGTGGCCAAGTTTGAGAGGCTTGCAAGGTTCTCCGCACAGGTGAGGGATAACCCTGATGGTCCATGGAAAGCAATTAAGTTCGAGCAGGGTTGGAAACCGGAGCTGCAGAGCCTCATTGGGCTCCTAGAGATTCGAGACTACCCCTCTTTGGTGAATAAGTGTAGGGTGGCGGAGCAGAATATGCAAGCGGTGCTGCTTGAGAGGTCGAAGGAGAAGAGCTCCAGTGACGGCAAGTGGTTCCATGGGAAAGGGGGTAATTTCCAGAAGAGCCCACGACCTGTACCTACGATCACGAAGGGTAAGTAGGTTCAAGGTGCTCAAGGTGAGAAGGGGACTGCATGTTACAAGTGTGGGTGGCAGCATGGAGATCATGTGTGCCCCACGACACAAACCACTTGCCACCAATGCGGGAAGATGGGACACTTTGCTAGGATGTGCAAGTTAGGAGGACAATCTCAAACTAGATCATTGAACCACGGAAGGGTCTTTACCATCCAAAGAGAGGAGGTGAAGGAGTCCGATGGTTTGATCGAAGGTAAGGACTTTATTAAAGGTCATGATGTTATCATATTGTTCAATTCGGGAGCAACATATTCATTCATTTCATTTAAATGTGCTCAATTCTTAGAGTTACCTGTTACTAAACTGTCATATGATTTGTGTGTTTCTACTCCTGCTAAAGATAGATTGATTACTTCTTCTGTCTGCCTGCAATGTTCCTTATTGTTTCAAGACCTGAATCATATTGTTGATTTGATATGTTTACCTATGTCTGGTCTGGATATTATTTTGGGCATGGACTGGTTGTCTCGTAATAATGCTGTTATTGATTGTGCTAGTCGAACTATTTCTTTCATTCCACAGTCCATGTCTGTTGACTCTCCTAGGACAGAACATCTTATTTCTGCTGCCTCATGTCATAAGTGCTTAGTTGAGGGAGCTCAGGGATATATACTTCTCTTTTCTGCTAAGATAGAGGCTGAGAGTGATATAACGGCGTTGCCTATTATGTGTGAGTTCCTAGATGTGTTTCCTAAGGATGTCTCTGATTTACCTCCAGATAGAGAGATTGAGTTTACCATAGATCTAGTACCTGGGAGTGGACTCAGACGTAGCACCCTATAGGATGGCACCTCTAGAGTTGAGCGAGTTCAAGAAACAGATAGAGGATATGTTGCAAAAGGGGTTCATTAGGCCTAGTGTGTCACCTTGGGGAGCACCAGTGCTTTTAGTGAAGAAAAAGGATGGGGGCATGAGGTTGTGTGTTGATTATAGGCATCTGAATAAGGTAACCATCAAGAACAAATATCCCTTGCCTAGGATAGATGATCTCTTAGATCAGTTAAGGGGAGCGTCGGTGTTTTCCAAAATAGATCTAAGATCGGGATACCATCAAATTAGAGTTAGAAGCGAGGACATCCCCAAGACAGCCTTCAGGACAAGGTATGGGCACTATGAGTATGTAGTGATGCCCTTTGGAGTGACCAACGCCCCAGCCGTTTTCATGGACTACATGAATCGGATCTTTAGGACCTTTTTGGACAGGTTTGTGGTGGTGTTCATAGATGATATTTTAATATACTCTAGGACACCAGAAGAACATGGAGAACACTTAAGGTTGGTGTTGCAGATCTTGAGGGGCGAGCGTCTTTATGCCAAACCAGAGAAGTGTGAGTTTTGGCTAGACGAGGTAAAGTTTTTAGGACACACAATCTCAAAGGATGGTGTAGCGGTTGATTCCTCTAAAGTTGATGCGGTGTTGGGATGGCAACAACCGAAGACAGTAACCAAAGTGAGAAGTTTCTTAGGCTTAGCTGGTTACTATAGGAAGTTCATAGAGGGGTTCTCTAGATTAGCCTTACCTTTGACCCAGTTGACTAGAAAAGGGAAGCCTTTTGTGTGGGACCAGGAGTGTGAGGACGGGTTCCAAGAGCTTAAGAGGAGATCGGTGTCATCACCAGTCTTAACTATACCGGACCCCTTAGTGAGTTTTGTGGTATACTGCGATGCATCCAAGAATGGCTTGGGATGTGTCTTAATGCAGGAGGGCAAGGTGGTAGCATATGCCTTTAGGCAGCTTAGGCCACATGAGGGGAATTACCCTACCCATGACCTAGAGCTAGCAGCTGTGGTTTTTGCCCTTAAGATTTGGAGGCATTACCTTTATGGGGCAACGTTTGAAGTTTTTAGTGACCATAAAAGTCTTAAATATATGTTCGACCATAAGCAGTTGAACATGAGACAACGAAGGTGGATGGAGTTCCTTAAGGACTATGACTTCGAGTTGAAATACCATCCAGGAAAGGCCAAATTTTGTGGCAGATGCTTTGAGTAGGAAGTCCCTACACGTGTCAAGCTTGATGGTACAAGAGCTGAACCTGATGGAAGAGTTTAGGGACATGAACCTGGAAGTGTTGGATGTGACCTTAAACGTCTTAAGTTTGAAGCTGAATAGATTGGAAATTAATAGTGACCTTAGAGATGAGGTTAGGCGGGAACAACTTTTAGACCAAGAGTTGCAGTCTCGTTTGGGACAAGAGGGTTATGAGTTGTCTGTTGATGGACTAGTGAAGTTTAAGAATAGGATCGTTGTTCCTAAAGAGGGGACCCTTAGAGAGAAGATATTAGAGGAGGCTCATAATGGAAAGTTTACCATACATTCGGGAATAACAAAGATGTACCAAGACCTTAAGAGGATGTATTGGTGGCCAGGAATGAAAAAGAATGTGGCTAGCTTCGTAACTAGGTGTTTAGTGTGCCAAAAGGTTAGGATAGAACATCATAAGCCTTCGGGGTTGTTGCAGTCCTTGGAGATTCCAGAATGGAAATGGGTGAGAATTTCTATGGACTTTGTGATGGGGTTACCTAAGACGCGTTTGGGCTTAGACGCCATTTGGGTGATAGTGGATAGGTTGACCAAGTCTGCCCGCTTCTTGCCAATTGAGGCAACCTATAGCTTAGACAAGTTGGCCTACCTTTATATCAAGGAAATAGTCAGACTTCATGGGATACCCACCTCCATAGTGTCAGATAGAGACCCGAGGTTTACCTCTAGATTTTGGAGAGCTTTTCAGCAGGCCTTTGGGACTAAGTTGAACCTTAGCACAGCCTATCATCTCGAAACGGATGGTCAGTCAGAGCGGACCATTCAGACCCTTGAGGACATGCTTAGAGCGTGTGTCTTGGATGAAGGAGGGAGTTGGGATAGATTCCTACCTCTCATTGAGTTTGCATATAACAATAGTTATCACGCTAGTATAGGCATGGCACCCTATGAGGCCCTATATGGGAGAAAGTGTAGGTCCCCTTTATATTGGTGTGAGGTAGGTGAGAAAACCTTGATAGGACCCGAATCGGTCCAGGAAACCTCAGAGAGAATCAAAATGATTAGGGAGAAGATGCGCACGGCGCAAAGTAGACAAAAGAGCTACGCCGACAAAAGGAGAAAGCCTCTAGAATTTTAGGAAAGTGAGCATGTATTTTTGAGAGTCACTCCTAAGACGGGGGTAGGGAGGTTGATGAAAGTCCGCAAGCTAAATCCTCGTTTCATGGGACCTTTCCAAATCCTTAAAAGGGTCGGGCCTGTTGCTTATCAATTGGCTCTTCCGCCACAGTTGGCGAACCTTCATGATGTTTTCCATGTGTCACAACTCAGAAAATATGTGCCTGATGAATCTCATGTGATAGCTCCTGAGTCTGTACAATTGAAGCATAATTTGATCTACAAGCCAAAGCCTAGTAAATCTGGACAAGGCTAGAGGGGGATTTTGGGAGTGGGGGTGTGGGGTGGGGGGGGACATCGCGCGTCAATACCCAGATTATATTATCTAAGGTATGATAACCTTTTAGTTTTGAATGACATATGTTACAAATGGTGTCAGAGCAGCACCTCTCCTAGTACGGTGTGGTTCAGGGACGAACCAAGCGGAAGCTGGTGGGCATGTAACACCCGGGTGCCGACGAGGGGGGAGAGTGGTCGCCGGTGCAAGAAGGCACGGACAAGGAGCGGCTTCTGGCAGGCTTCTAGGCGGAGGGACACATGAATGAACCGATTACACACCCGAATGAGAGGGATTCTGAGACTGTGTAAGTATGGGACTATACAGTTGAGGAAGGCTTATATGAATTGATTGGTACTACCTATACTAAAAAGATGCATCTTCTTTTCAGGAGCCCATCACTTAAGAACTCCACAGTTAAGCGTGCATGACTTGGAGCAATTCTGGGATGGGTGACCTCCTGGGAAGTATTCCCAGGAAGCGTGTGAGTGAGGACAAAGCAAGTTGAAAAGACTCGTGTTGGTTTGTGGGGACAGTCGTCAATCCATAGAGCAGCCAGGGATGTTACATTCTTCACTTTTCAAGCCCCATCTCCATGCAAGCTCCATCATGGTTGAACATGAGCATTTAATCCTTAATTTCTACAAAACAACACAACAAAACCGCCTTACCCGTTCCAAGGTAAAAACTAACAAAAAATCAAATTAAAATTGCATAAACTATATGAAAATGCATGCAAAATGTTAATGAAATATGAGGTGAAATTACACTCATAAAATTACTCCAAGCTTAAGACTTTGCTTGTCCTCAAGCAATCACCAAGGCCAGAAGATATAAATAATCAGATCATGGATAGTGAACCAAGAACCCGAGTAACTAATCGAAGTAACAGGCATTTTCAAATAATTCACCAAGAGACAATCAATTTCAAGTCCCACTAGAAGCTTAGGTTTCCTAGACTCATATTCTCACTGATTCGGGCACTCTTTCTCACCTCACTCAAGTGCTTAAGGATATATGACAATTCGCTCAATTTCCTCAAAGAATGAATTCTACCATAAAATTGACTATTAACCAAATCTCTACTTTATTAATGAAAACACATAAGAATCAAGAGGTCTTTTACTTTGCGGTTGAAACGGGGCCATGGGATTAATCGTTAGGTGGGGAAATACAGAAAAGGAAATTTCAAGAAGGCTAAACAAAATATCAAGCATTGCAAAGCATGGCACATTCTAAAATACGTTTTTGGGTTTTGATTCATTTTTCCACCTTTCTTTCTTTCTTTTTATTTTATTTCTCACTTCCTTTTGTCATCCCCTTCTCTAATTTTTTTTTATTTGGAGAAAGGTAGATTTTCAATTCGAGAGAAATATTTTTCTAACTTCTCATCCCATACTTTTTCAAACTACGTTTTTACCCTTTTGTGCAATACTTTAGAATGTCTCCTACCAAGCATCATTCATCAAAATATTTTAAGGTACCAAGAAAAGTATTTTATTCTTGTAGGCTCAAAATCAGGCAACTAAGGGGTAGCATTTAATCAATCAAAGCTCAGAAGACCGGAAAAATACCTAGTGCCTCATCATTTTCAAAAATGTTTTCAAAAATTTTTAAGCTTCAAAACGGTTTCAAGTCAAGTTCTAGAGAATACAATCCAAGAGGAATAAAACCTCTATCACAAAGAATGGGGTAGATTTAGTGAGTACCCCTTTTTGGCTCAAAAATCTCACATTTAGTAGTTCAAAAATCAATGAGAAACACAAATCTACGGAACCACATGCTAATTATCAACTATCAAAGATCATGTAAAGCATTTTTATTTGTAGCCTCATCACAAGAATAAAAAAATTGGGTTCCAAAATTCACTATCTCAATTTATTTGGCACTAAGTTATCACAATTGGATGCATAATCTAAGCAAGGGGAAATCTAATCATGTGATCATGCAAAACTATGCCTATATGAATGCAACATGAAAAATGCAAAAATTCAAAAATTTACAAAAATGCCCCTACCCCTAGCTTAAAAACTTACATTGTCCCCAATGTAAATAATCAAGTCGGAGAGAGAGGAGAAAAATGGAACAACTCACCGAGGTGGTAGCGGGTGCTGGCTCACATCCCTAGTTAAAGAGATGTTGGAAAATGTGTCACGGCTATGATGCTCATCACGGGCAGGCCGTGATCAATTCTGGTCCATAGGAGCTGGCTTGTCATGGCCGTGACCTCCATCACCGCTAGGCCGTGATACTCTTTGATCTTCAGGGTCCTTCTCATCACGCCCGTGATGGATATCATGGCTGGGCCGTGATCCTTTATGATATTCTCATTAAGCTGATCACGGCCGTGACCACTATCACGGCCTGGGCGTGATGACTTCTGCTTTATTTGTCCTTCCCTTTTTGCTCTTCCTTCCTTCAGAACCTGAAAATACTTGGCAAATCTATTAATTTATGATCTTTTTCCTCTTGATCTTCTCAAATTATTTAAGAGTCAAATTCAAAAACAAATGGAAAAGGGAAAGAAAACTTGGATTGCCTCCCAATAAGTGCTTCTTTACGGTCTTAAGCTTGATCATACTTCTTTCAATCAACCGGGGTCGGCTGGGCGTAGAAGTGCAAGAACACTTCTCTTCCATGGAACTCCTTCAAAGAGCCGATTTTTTTCATAAGGCCAATTGCGTTTTCGCTTTTCCCTTTTCACTCTGAGCTTCGTGACCTTACTCCCTCCCAGCGGAAGTTATGTTTCCACATGATGAGCAACTCCAACTTCATCACCATTTGGTGCATCATTTGTCTTGCAAACCTTCGGAGTTGCTTCCATGTTGAGCTCTTCCTTCTTAGTATTGACAGCAAGTTGATTGGGTTGAGCTTCCAAATCACACAAACACTTCTCTATTTCCTTCTCCTTTTTCTCATCATGATTTTCAATAGAATTCATAATTACCTTCTCAAGAGTAGAGGAGTGGTGCTAATGTGCAAAGAATTTTTTAGCCACTACATCCACAATGTCCATGCGGAAACAATTCTCTTCATCACTCGGGTGATGCATAGCTTCAAATACATTGAAAATAACCTCTTCATCTTGCACTCTGAGTCGAAGTTGGCCTTTTTGTACATCTATGAAAGCATGACCAATTGCTAGAAAAGGTCTCCCTAATATAAGTGGAACTTCTGCATCCTCCTCCATGTCTAATATCACAAAATCCGCTGGGAAGATAAACTTATCCACTTTAACCAAAACATCTTCCATAATACCAAAAGGACGCTTGATTGATCTATCGACTAGTTGCAATGCCATCCTTGTTGGTTTCACTTCACCACATCCAATCTTGTTCAAGATTGAAAGCGTCATCAAATTGATACTCGCCCCCAAGTCACACAAGGCCTTCCCAATAGCAACACTCCCAATTGTGCAAGGGATTGTAAAACTACCAGGATCTTTAAGCTTTGGAGGTAGCTTCCTTTGAAGTATCGCACTACATTCTTCCATCAAGGCAACAGTCTCATCTTCTTTAAACCTCATTTTCTTCGTAAGTAACTCCTTCATGAACTTTGCATAAGTTGGCATTTGTTCTAGTGCTTCAGCAAAGGGTATGTTGATTTGTAACCTCTTAAAGATGTCAAGAAATTTGGCAAATTGCTCTTCCTTCTCCTTCTTCTTGCTCAAGTGAGGATATGGCAACTTTACATAAAAAGGGATCTCTTGAGGCTTGTCTCCATCTTTCAAAATCTGGCTTTTACTCTTCCTCAAAATTGAATCTTCATCCACTAACTTTTCTATCTTGTCTTTTTCACTATCTTTTTCTTCTTCCTCTATTACAACCTCTTTGTCTTTTTCCTCATTTTTCGCTCTTTTTTCAGCACTCAACTCAGTTTTTTCATCAACTCTCTTATTTTTCAATAAAGGCTCACCGCTCACTTTCTCAAGACTTTTACCACTCCTCAAAACAACAGCCTTACAATGCTCTTTAGGATTTATTTGAGTATTACCTGAAAAACTGCCGCTAGATTGTTTCGCTAGGTGCTTTGCAATTTGTCCAACTTGAACGTCCAAGTTTTTTATGGAAGCATCGGTGTTTTTCTGGTTTGACATGGACATTTGCATGATTTGATTGAGGGTGTTCTCCAAGATAGAAGTCCGGTCTTGAGGCGGTTGTGTGGGATGAGGCTTACTTGCTTGTCTTGCATCTTGTTTCTAACCAAAACTCGTTTGATTCCTCCAACCTTGGTTGTAATTGTTAGAATATTGGTTGTTACTTTGCCGCCCATAGTTCCCCATATAATTAGCTTCCTCATGGGAACTAGGTGTGGCCTCACAATTTCCATTATCATGATCTCCTCCACAAAAATCACATATCATTACCTGTTGAGGTGGCATGATTGTCCCTTGCATGGTTTGCAGTTGTTGTGGGAGTTGAACTAGTTGCTTGGTAATGACCTCAAGTTGTTGTGTCATAAGCTTATTTTGAGCCAAAAGTGCAGTTTGTGAGTCTAACTCCAACACTCCCCTTCTTGATGTGGTACCTCGGTCATGATGCATCAAATAGTCATTAGATGCCATAGCTTCTATCAAAGTCAATGCTTCCTCCGGTGTCTTTGTGTTCATGGAACCTCCAGCTGAGGCATCCAGCATAAGCTTGGTTGACGGCCTCAATCCATTGCAAAATGTTTGCATTTGGACAAGATCATCAAACCCATGATTTGGACATTTTCGGAGCAAGTCTTTGAACCTCTCCCATCTGTCATGAAGAGTCTCACCCTCTTGTTGAACAAAGCTTGTGATATCACCCTGTGTCTTCACAAATCTTGAGGCGGGAAAGAACCTTGCAAGAAATTTAGCCTCTAAGTCATCCCATGTAGTGATGCTCCCCCTTGGTTGAGGTTGGAGCCAAGACTTGGCTCTATCTCTTAGAGAGAAAGGAAAAAACCTTAGGCGAATTGCATCATCGGTAGCACCATTTATCTTCACCGTATCACATAACTCAATGAAGTTGGAGACATGATTATTAGGATCCTCCTTCTCCATCCCGGTAAATTGATTTTGTTGTATAATATTTAAGAGAGCCGGCTTGATCTCAAAATTGTTGGAATTCACTGGAGACCTCACTATGCTATTGAC
Source organism: Sophora flavescens (assembly GCA_030762895.1). Classification (NCBI taxonomy): domain Eukaryota; kingdom Viridiplantae; phylum Streptophyta; class Magnoliopsida; order Fabales; family Fabaceae; genus Sophora; species Sophora flavescens. The sequence continues at coordinate 111,638,419 of CM061067.1, read as the reverse complement.
ATGCCGATTGACATTTGTATTGGCATAATCCCCAAGTGTCCTCCGTGGAACACCCTCACCATTGCCTGCCATCTCAAGTGGTTCTTGATAAACTTGTGAAGTGGAGGTCTCTTGTTCTCTTTCTTGTCGTGCTAATAACTTCCATTGTCTTGCTTGACTCCGATTCTTCCTAGCCGCTCTTTCTATTTCAGGATCGTAGAGAAGTTGGTCAACCGATATAGTACCTCGCATGTAAAAAAGCCTAGAGACCAAGAATGTTAGTACTAAATGATAGCAAAGAGAAACACATACTAAAGCAGAAAAAATAAAATTGTGCTTAAATTAGTAATCGAAATGGGTATGCTAATATTGAAACACAAGTCCCCGACAACGGCACCAAAAACTTTTTGGACGGTTTAGGCAAGTATACCTAATCGTACAAGTAATAAAGAGGTAAGAGGCATATCGTTCCCATGTGGACTGAGACAAGTACTAGCACGTAATAAATCAACTACTATCTAAGCGGATATTTGCATGGTAGGGAGCTCAATATTAAATACCAAGTCCAACAAGAGTTAAAATTTAAAATAAACAAAATAAAAGGAAAAATTCTTTTTGGATTTTTATCAAACACTTGGAATGCAAAAATAGGGATTCTTCAAATATGATGAAAGATGTTGGGATTAAACTTCACTAAACCTTTGCCTCATGCAATACTAAGACCACCAATCCACTTTATGCTTCAAATATTAAAATCAACCCACAAGATTACTCAAGTCCTAATTCCTTATATGACAAGAGCCTAAATCCCCTAATTCGACCCTAATTCCTTAGGTTGCCTAATTAATGAATTTGCATTAAGAGTAGGGATTACACGATTACTAATATACCAAAATCCATTCCTAGATGCAAGGTTTACTAGGTGATTAATTTCAGATCAAGAAATGATAAGAACTTCCCAATTGTAAATCAAATCTCAAAACAATTCATGGATGATCAAAACACCAAAAGCATTAAGCATAGGAATCAATCACTAATAAAGGAGCATAAACATAGATTAATAAATCAAGGCAAATACATGAGATTCGATTTAGCTACATCTAATCCCAACAAAAAGGGATTTAGCTACTCATAGTCATAGAGAAAGCCAAAATCAAAACAATAGAAATAAAGGAGAGAAGAAACTCCATGGAAGCTTTCCACAGCAGCCATAGCAGCCCCTGGTTCAGAGAAAAAGTCCTTTTAGGGTTGGAGTCCAGTCCCCCCTTATTCTGGTTAGATGCTGTATTTATAGATTCAAATAATGTGCGTCACGACCGTGATGGACATCACGGCCAGGCCGTGACGGGTTCTGCCTTGGGCGCTTCTTCAATTTCTGGTTTGTCACGGCCGTGACGCTCATCACGGCTAGGCCGTGATCAGTTCTTCCTGTTGAGGGTCTGGTTCAGCGGACATGTCACGGCCTTGATGGGCATCACCACTAGGCCGTGACCAGTTCTGACTTTTGCCTTCTTTTCTTTTCTGTTTTGCTTGATCATGGTCGTGATGGTCATCACGGCTAGGCCGTGATGGGCTCTGTTTGGTTCATTATCTTCACTTTTCAAGCCTCATCTCCATGCAAGCTCTATCCTGGTTGATCTTGAGCATTTAATCCTTAATTTTTGCAAAACAACACCACAAAATCGCCTTACCCGTTCCAAGGTAAAAACTAACAAAAAAATCAAATTAAAATTTCCTAAACTATATGAAAATTCATGCAAAATGTTAATGAAATATGAGGTGAAATCACACTCATCACCCCCCCCCCCCTCTTAAGATCGTAGCCACTACCAACAGGCATGTCCCAAGGATTAATATCCCTTGCCTAGTATAGACCGCCTAGTAGACGGAGCCTCGGGATACCGTTTGCTCAGTTTGATGGATGCTTACTCTGGCTACAATCAGATCAAGATGAATCCATCCGATGAAGAAAAGACAGCATTTATGATCGAAAGGGCTAACTACTGCTATAAAGTTATGCCCTTTGGGTTGAAAAACGTGGGTGCATCCTACCAGCGGCTGATGGATAAGGTCTTTGCTAAACAATTCGGAAAGAATATAGAGGTGTATGCGGACGACATGGTGGTCAAGTCGGATAATTCGAGAGATCACCCAGAGGATCTTCAGGAGATATTCGAAGAAATACGTAAGTACAATGAGGTTAAACCCTGAAAAATGTACCTTTGGGGTGCAGGGTGGAAAATTCCTCGGTTTCCAGTTGACCCGTAGAAGGATCGAGGCAAATCTGGATAAATGTCAGGCTATCATAGATATGAGAAGCCCACATAATATCAAAGAGGTCCAAAGCTTAGCAGGACGATTAGCCGCTCTATCCCGTTTCCTCCCAAAGTTGGTGGAAAGGGGGAAACCCTTTTTCAAGCTACTGAAGAAGTCAAAGAAGTTTCACTGGAATGAGGAATGTGAGGAGGCCTTCATAAGTTTCAAAGCATTCCTGTCAGCACCACCAATACTTACCCGGTCGTATCCTGGCAAGGATTTGTTGTTATACTTGTCAGTTATGGAGGAAGCAGTAAGTACGTTCCTGGTTCAAGAAGTGGAGAAGGTTCAAACCCCAGTTTACTTCATAAGTTAGGTGTTGCAAGGGGCATAGACCGGGTATCAAACAATATAGAAGCTGGCGTTTGCTTTAGTGGTGACGATGCGGTGTTTGAGGCCGTACTTTCAAAGCCATCGGATCGTGGTGAAGACCGACCACCCCATCAAGCAAGTATTGAGAAAACCAGAGCTGATCGGTAGAATGATACAATGGTCAGTAGAGTTATCAGAGTTTGGCTTAAAGTATGAACCACGAGGGGCTATGAAGGATCAATATTTGGCAGACTTTATAGCCGAGCTCGCCCCAGGAGTAGAAGATAATAGGGGATGGTGGACCTTGTATGTGGACGGATCGTTATAAAAGGTAGCGGAGTAGGAGTTATATTGGAAGGGCCCGAGGATTTAGTGTTAGAGCAATCCTTAAAGTTTACTTTTCCGGCCTCCAATAATCAAGCAGAATATAAGGCACTCCTAGCAGGCTTAAGACTTGCCAATGAAATGGGGGCAAAGAAAATAAGATGCAAAACAAACTCTCAACTAGTCACTGGATAGATTAAAGGAGACTACCAAGCAAAAGATGTTCAATTGACTCGTTACTTTCATAAGGTAATTAATTTCGTTCAAGAATTTGATGAATTTGTTATTGAACATATTCCTAGGGAGGAAAACACCGGAGCCGACCTGTTGTCGAAGCTCGCCAGCACCAATCGGCTGGGTATGTTGAAAACAGTGATACAAGAAACCCTGGAGCAATCGAGTCTATTACCTGATGAGTTGCTGTCCAGTGAGGAAGAAGATAGGGAGTGGATGACCCCTATTTGGGAATATCTGAAGCATGGAATAGAACCTAAAGATGAAGAAGAAGCCAAAAGAGTCAGAGTAAGGGCAAGTCACTTTTCCATCGACTGTGGGGAATTATTCAGAAGAGGGTTCTACACGCCTCTACGCAAATGTTTAACTAAGAGGCAGGCCGAGTATGTGATGGCAGAAATTCATGAAGGAATTTTGTGGAATGCACACCAGAGGGAGATCAATGGTATCAAGGGTGGTCCGAGATGGTTTTTACTAGCCCACATTAAGGATGGATTGTATAGAATGGGTAAGAAAGTGTGATAAATACCAATGTTACAGCCACCTGAAGCGTGCTCCATAACATGTTATCTCCATGGCCCTTCACCATGTGGGGAGTGGACATCATCGGGAAATTTCCCTCCGCCAAGGGGCAAGTCAAATTTCTATTAGTGGGTACAAAAGTTTGTCTGGAAGGATATAATCTGTAGGCACGGTTTACCGCAGGCAATAGTGTAAGAGAATGGAACACAGTTTGTTGACAGAGTTTTGAAAGAATTCTATTTGAATCTGGGGATCAAACACTTAGTTACATCAGTGGAGCATCCCCAAACCACGGGCAGGTAGAAGCAGTGATGTGGGCATGGACACACAAAGCCAATGACCTAGCATTGAAGACTTGCATGGACCTATGACAAGGGCAAGGCTTATAACAGTCCAAGACACACTCAAAACGATGGTGGTCAATCACTTGTCTCATAGGTAACTTCATGAAAATGGCATCACTTTGAACTTCTTATGCATTGAGCCATTGACTACCTAGTTATGGATAGGATCTAGGACCTTTTTATAGATTAGACTTCATGTAATAAATATAGGAGCTAGGACCTTTGTATAGATTAGACTTCATGTAATAGAAGTGCTTATTCACAAAAGCACTTAAGACTAGTTTAGGAATTGGGCCTATTGGGTCATTAGCATCTAAATAGGAAGCATTAGGCCTAAAACAAAGCCCACACTTGGGTAGATGAGGTAAAAGGGCTCTACTTGCTCCTCAAGTTAGAGTAACTTGCGCCTCGAGTAGGATGTGCCTATAAATAGGCCTCATGTAATTCATTGTACTGGCCGAGGAGTAAAACCCGACCACCGAGCTTGGATACCCGATCCAACCAAGGTGGGAAGGATAAAATATCGATGTTATCTTTATTAATCTTGATATTATCTCAAACAACATTATCCGGTTAGAAGAGATAATATCCCTTAAATTAAGGGATAAGATATTGATATTATCCTTAAATAATCCTAATATTATCTCAAATAACCTTATCCGGTTAAAAGAGATAATATCCCTTAAATTAAGGAAATAACATCTAAGAGATAAAAGGAGATAAATCCATATCTCTTAAAGATTGGGGGATCCTATTATAAAAAGAGGAGAACCCAAGAGAGAAACTCACTTTTCACTAACCCCGGTGACTCTCCTTTAAGCGTATTAGAGAAACTAGCTCGACCAAGAGACTATTGAAGAGTCCTTGCTCGCCGGTATTCATCAGATACAAGATTAACGGATTGAGATCACCGTATGGCCAAGGGTTGAACCTAGAACTACGTCTGGCTTTGATTCCCATTGGGATAAGTAGGACCGGAATACAATATTCTGTCAAGCCATAATCTAAAACAACCCCCATTGTTCACTCTTGGTTTGACATTCTACGGAGAGATTCCGGCAAGTCGGATCTCGGCAGGAACATTTGGCACCCACCGTGGGGCCGAGGTGAAAATTTCCCCGGCCGTACCTCCAAACATCATTCTCCATGTGAATCGCCCAACGCCATAATTGATGATCCACCTTCTCCAGCAAATACAATGTTGTCGGCATCGAAGGCACACTCTCTTGCAATGATGCTTTCCTCTGGAGTTGGTTCTGTGATTCGGATTTTGGGTGTCACACGCCCCGAGTTTCCACAACATCGACCTCTGTCTCATTTCTGTTTAGACGCCCTCAAACTTAGATCTAAGGTTTGACACCGACGAACACCAACCTGTGCTAGCCTCTACACTCCCAGAACTAGCACCATTGAGAAGTCCACACCAGATCATGCACTCAATTGGCGAGAGGATCATCGCCGCTGTCCTGAGCTCGACCATCACGCTACATCACCAAGGAGATCGAGTCGTGACCTTCAGGTTTATTAGTGCGGAGAGTACTGCGTCTAAGCCATCCTCAGATCCAGAGGAAAAATCACCCTCTAATCATCCAAAGGGTTCAACTCACAGCTGTTGGCATCCATGAATGCTCTGGAAAAGAAGTATAGGAAAAAAAGAAAAGAAAAGAAAGCTTCACTGCTTTGTTAGCGTGAAGCACACCCATTGTCCTTTGAAATGTTTCTCAGAAGTATATGATATACGCTTATGGAGATTATAACCCGTGGCTTGTAGTAGTTGCGACGGCCACCACAATTCGGCCTCGGAGAGCTGAGGAAGATATCTTAGATAGCTCGGTCACCACAACTCGGCCTCGGAGAACTGAAGAAGATTTTGGAATGAAAGTATGCTAAAAACGAAGATTTTGGAATTCCCTTAAGATATCCATTAAGATTTTTGATATCTTAGAGAGCTCGGCCACCACAGCTCGGCCTCGGAGCAGAAAAAGGTTTCTTAGAGAGCTCGACCATCACAGCACAGCTCGGTCTAGGAGAGCTTGGCCATAGTAGCTTGAGTGAATGCCTAAATCAGAGGCCGCGAAATGGTTAGGTGATATTATTCTTTAAATCTAGTTTAAATCTAATATGATTTGATACGTTTTGCTCCACGCCTTTGATGTTGTGTTATGTAGCATCATATCATATTATTTACATATTTACTCGACATTCCATGGTCGAGTTTGTCCGAAACCGAGTTTATCAGTTTTAGAAAATGGAAAAGTCCATTAAATGGGAGGTGTTGGAGGAATGTCAGAGACTCGGGAGACCATCCATAGTCTTGGCCCAGGAAGGAATGGGTAGATCATGGGAAAAGAAAAGTGAAAGTTTTTTCATATAAAGGTTCCCAAATGTGACATCTCAAGTTCCAGGTGATATTGTTCTCTATCTTCCTCTCTTGATTAATGCATAATTAGATGGTAGAACTTACGTGTGACATAAAACCAATAATCAATAGGTCATATTTAACAAAGTATCTAAGCTATTGGAATGAAAGTATGCTAAAAACGAAGATTTTGGAATTCCCTTAACAAAGTTTCTTCCACTTTAATGGGGAGCCAGATTTATGCCATATATCCTTGCACAATATGCTAAAGGCAAAAATGGAAAAATGCATTGGTAGATGACGTACACCGCTCCAACCTCAAAAACCAAATGAATGAGAAACGGTTTGCTTTGGAAAAAGGTCAAATCTGATTGAAAAAACCTTATAGCTTATTAGCATGGTTATTTATAGTAAGTAGAAAAAAGGCCAAACTCTGCTGAAATTTTGTGAAGATTTCTCTAATAGACCTCTCTTCCAATTGTCATAGTGATGGCCATGTGCTTAATTACTTGTTCATTCCTTTCACAAAAAAGGACCTTGAAGCAGGTAATCGAAGCTGTGGTAGATGACGTACACCGCTCCAACCTCAAAAACCAAATGAATGAGAAATGGTTTGCTTTGGAAAAAGGTCAAATCTGATTGAAAAAACCTTATAGCTTATTAGCATGGTTATTTATAGTAAGAAGAAAAAAGGCCAAACTCTGCTGAAATTTTGTGATTTCTCTAATAGACATCTCTTCCAATTGTCATAGTGATGGCCATGTGCTTAATTACTTGTTCATTCCTTTCACAAAAAAACAAATAGCCTAAAAAGGTGACCGAGCTAAAATCGATCGAGCTGTTGTCGAAACGTCGAACCTAAAGAGGCAAGAGCCTAAAAAGGTGATCGAGTTAAAATCGACGGAGCTGTTGTCGAAACGCCGAACCTAAAGAGGCAAAAGCCTAAAAAGGTGACCGAGCTAAAATCGACCGAGCTATTGTTGAAACGCTGAACCTAAAGAGGCAATAGCCTAAAAAGGTGATCGAGCTAAAATCGACCTTGCTGTTGTCGAAACGCCGAACCAAAAGAGGCAAGTGCCTAAAAAGGTGACCGAGCTAAAATCGATCAAGCTATTGTCGAAACGCCGAACCTAAAGAGGCAAGAGCCTAAAAAGGTGATCGAGCTAAAATCGACCGAGCTGTTGTCGAAACGCCGAACCTAAAGAGGAAATAGCCAAAAAAAGTGACCGAGCTAAAATCGACCTTGCTGCGGCCGAAACGCCGCACCTAAAAAGGTAAAATCCTAAAGAGGTTGACCGAGCTGAAAATCGACCGAGCTGAAAGTCGAAATGCCGGGCCTAAAAGGGAGAAACTAATACCTAAAGAGGTTGACAGAGCTGAAATTGAAATGCCGAACCTCAAAAGGAGAAAGTCCTAAAGAGGTTGACTGTGCTAAAATCGACTGAGCTAAAGTCGAAATACCGGGCCTAAAAAGGTAAACAAAGAACCTAAAAAGGTTGATCCAGCTAAAATCGACCGAGCTAAAGTCAAAATGCATGATCGAAGTGGCCGACCAAGCTAAAATCGAAAGGCCGAACCTAAAAAGGTAAGCAAGAAAAACATGAAATAGTTAACTATGATAGGGCCGAGCTCAAAAAGCTCACGAGGCCAAATTAAAATGCCGATCACAAAAGGCGAGTAAGAACTTTGGAAAGTTAACTGAGTAAATCCAAATGCTGTGTTAAATACCATAAGTATGAAGTCTTTATCATTCATAAAGAAAAAGTACATATGGCATAGCCAAGAGTACAAAATATCTTAAAAATTTGCTGAGTTACTCATGGGCATTCCCATAAGCAAAGACCCCATCAAGGTTGGAACCAATAGTGTCTTCAGCTTGCGAAAGAGCAACTAAGGATGGCTCGAGCACGACCACTTCAGTTCCTCTTTTCTCCTCCTCTCCCACAACCTGGTCTTCATTATTCTCCTCTTCCTCATCATCGAGCTCGGACAAAGGAACCATTATGCCGTCTTTATTAAAATCCTTATCCACACCGGCTCTCGAAAGATCAGAATTAGGAAGAAAGCGCTGGATTTGTTTTATAGCACGCGAGAACCCAGAAACGTGTTTCCTTATAAGCTAGGCTTTAGCTTCCTTCAAATCGAACTGAAGCTTGCAATTAGCCTTTTTCTTAGTAGCAAGAAACTGCTGAAGATTGTCAAGGGAAAGCTTTAAAGCCTTGACAGCCCTCTGAAAGTGAATCCTTTCATTTTAGAGAGCTCGGATTGAGGAAAGGAGTTAGTCTTCTCAAGATCAACATTTCGAGTTTTCAATTTCCCAATTAACTGAGCTCGCTCTTCACACTTTGCCACGGCTTTTTCAAGCTCATCCCCAGTGCGCAAAGTTCGGGTAGCTTCCTCCTTCATGTTTTTCATTATTAGAAATCTAGTGGCTCGAAACATGGCTAATGGAGGAGACTTGGAGAGCATAAGCGGCCGCGGTTTTCATGCTCGCGTCAGGGCCCTATTCTAGTAAAAGCCGAGCATATGCTGGCTTAATAACTTGAGAATCCACTAAAGGGCCTGAGCTAAAATTGTCTAGCCAAGAACAAAGGGCAGAAGCCCAAAAAGCCGAGGCGAATCATTACTCCCTCGCACCAAAAAGACGAGGTCGAGCTATGCTCCCTCGCACTACGCACTGAAAAAAGTCGAGGTCGAGCAATGCTTCCTCCCTTGCACTAAAAATCCTAGACCGAGCAAAACACCTTCGCACCAAGGTAATGTCCACAGCAGATCATGCATATTAGAGACCCAAGATTTGAAGGAAATCCTGGTAGTGTTCGACCCAATAAGCGGGAATCCCAAGTAAGACTTGGCTCCGGACGAAAATCCGAGCAGTGCTCGGCCAAGTAAGTTGACAACCCAAGAAAGACTTGGTTCTACAAAAAAACAAATTTCCGAGCAAAGCTCCCAAATCATAATCCAAAGTCCTCGGCACCAAAAAGCGTGTTAAGATATGCGGGTAAACATTTAAGCCTTTTCGGTTATTTCAAGCTCGGAGCTTGGGGGGCTTATGGGGATAAAGGAAGGATATTCTTGGAAATCACGGAGAAAGGATATCTCTTAGCCTACAGCTCGATTGTTATTATGAAGAAATTGTATGAAAACTATTTTCTCATACAAATTGGAAAAGATATTAGGAAAGTTTATTCTGAGATACACCTTCAAGATCGTTAAAAATAATGACATTCAAGGTCAAGTGTCAAGTTAGTATTTCAAAATCCACCAGATGAAAGGGTTAAGAGCTACTCGAAGAAAATGTTAAGAGCTCTCAAAAGCTTCAAAGATCGAGCTACATTTGGAAAAAGGTGAGTCAAGTTCAAACTCTCAAGATAAGCATCTTGAAAGCATCAAAAATTTTAGCTGAAATACAAGCCTGTGGTAAATTCCTAATGACCGAGTTTGAGCTTGACTTTCCAAAAGATCGGTTCGAGCCTGAATCATTGATAAGTTGAATCTCAGCTACCAGTTTCTAAACTTGTCTTAACAAAGGTAAGATTGAAGTATCTTCTGTTCAGAACATGTTACTGGCCGAGATGTGAACCTCAACCACTAAACTCGAGTACTGCCCGAGATATGAAACTCGGCCACCGAGCTTGATTAGTCGAAGTAAGAGGATCTATGCAAATCCTGTACTTTATCGACACTAAGGACAAGCTCGACTTCTTTCATAAAGCTTTTGCACTCTTCTGAGCTCAAAGCTTGGGGAGCTTATATACTGGTCCAGATGTTAAACTCGGCCACCGAGCCTACCAAACTAAAATATTGGATGAGAAATAAAGCTGGATCACCAAACCCAAACAATCAAAGGGAAATGAGTACTAGACTCGCCCACCGAGCCCGGTGAACTTAAGAATTGACCGAAATGTAAAGCTCGGCAACTTGAAACGTGAAGCTCGGTCGGCTGAGGTGTTCACCGAAGTAAAAGATGTATGTAGACCGAAGTGTGAAGTTCGGTCACTTACCTTGACAACTTGAAAGGCTAAAGAGACCAAGTTTCTAACCTCGTAAGGCCGAGGTATCAAGCTCGACCACCAGGAAATCAAGAGAAAGGATTGTTAGGCCCACTTTCCAAAGCCGCTAAACTCTAATGTTAGCCGATGTATGAAGATTGGCCATCGAACTGTGGCAAAAAGGGGAGAAGTCTTACTCAATAAATCCTGAACTCGGATAATTTTAATGCCAAGCTCGGCTCCTGTCATGAAAACTTCTACGCTCCGTTGAGCTCGAAGCTTGGGGGGCTTGTGTACTGGCCGAGGAGTAAAACCCGGCCATCGAGCTTGGATACCCGATCCAACCAAGACGGGAAGGATAAAATATCGATATTATCTTTATTAATCGTAATATTATCTCAAACAACCTTATCCGGTTAGAAGAGATAATATCCCTTAAATTAAGGGATAAGATATTGATATTATCCTTAAATAATCCTAATATTATCTCAAATAACCTTATCCGGTTAAAGAGATAATATCCCTTAAATTAAGGAAATCACATCTAAGAGATAAAAGGAGATAAATTCATATCTCTTAAAGATTGGGGGATCCTATTATAAAAAGAGGAGAACCCAAGAGAGAAACTCACTTTTCACTAACCCCGGTGACTCTCCTTTAAGCGTATTAGAGAAACTAGCTCGACCAAGAGACTATTGAAGAGTCCTTGCTCACCAGTATTCATCAGATACAAGATTAAGGGATTGAGATCACCGTATGGCCAATGGTTGAACCTAGAACTAAGTCTTGCTTTGACTCCCATTGGGATACGTAGGACCGGAATACAATATTCTGTCAAGCCATAATCTAAATTCTCAAAGATGGTTCAATTGTGGCGCCTTCCCCTTCATCTTCTTCCTATTCCATTTTCTACTTTGTTTGTTCTTTAATTCTTGCAATTTAAATTCTACACTTTAATTCTTGTTCTTGTCATTTCAATTCATATATAATTGTGCTCTTCTACTCCTTTTTGTTTCTCTTGATTCTCACTTAAGAATCAAGCATCATTCTATTGTTCTAGTTGTGTTTGATCTTAAATTCTTAGCGCTTGAAATCAAAGAAAGATCCTCAAATGTTTAGTCGTCAATCCTTGATCACATCAAGTGGTATCTAGAGCTAGATCTTTGATCTTCAATTGTTTTGAATTCTTTATCAAATTTGTTTTTCAAATTCTATGACGATCTTTGAGTTGGTACCAAATTCATAATGAAAATTCATTAGTAGTGGCGCCATTTACCACATGAATAGGATGATGAAAAGTAATTTGAATCCAATTGTGGTCATGGATATAGAATTTGAGATGAGTTTGAATTGATCTTGCTTGAATTTTTGGTGAAACTTTTTTGGCTCCACATTTTCACTTTCAAATTTTAGGCTCCATTTCTTGCATGTGCTCTTCCATCACATGTGATTTTGGTTGCTTCTTGAAAATTCAAGCATAGATATATTTTCCTTACTTTGTGAATTTGAACAATTTCAAAATTCAAATTCAAATTTCAATTCACAATAGTAAGATTGATTCAAATTTTAATCAAAAGTGCTTCAATGATTTCAAATTTTTAGAACCTAATAGATCTTCATGAAATTAAAATTGTGGAAATGATGTGTTTATCATCCACTTGAATGAAAGATCTATGTCTTTAATTACTCGATTTGTGCTCCTTCACTTGGAAATTAATCTAGACTACTTGAATTGTTCATATTTCCAAGTATTACACCAATTATGTTCAAATTTGTTCATGATTGATGGATCTTTTTGTAAATTCAAAAATTAAGTGTAATTGCTGTGAAATTGTAATTAGTAAAAGTCAAGTGGCTGAAGTTAAAAAAAATTGATGTAAAAAGAAAACGTTGGCCAAAACTGTAAATATACAAAGTTTTGGGGCAAAAGTGCAAATTCTCGAAAATTCCAGTAAAAGGTAAAAGACTTGCCACCATTTCACATACTTGTATTTGTATAGATCCTTCACAAATTGGTGTATCACATTTCACATTGATCATTAATTGTTCACCAACACTTTGATTAAATTTGAATAACACTTTGTTGAACTCTTTCAACTTGTCTTCTTCACATCAATTTGAGTGTGCAATTCTTCTTGAACCTTTTCTTGATTGTCTTCTAAACTCCATTAGTTTTGTATTAGTTGTTTTCCACTTTCTTGACCTCTTGAAATTGATTTGCTTATTAGTTGCTTTATCACTTGTTTGTGAACTAATAGTTGAGAATCTTGTTTCAATTTGTAGATCCCTTGAGGAGGAAACTCTTGAGTGGAAAGAGACAAGAGTGAAATCATCTTGTAAAAGTCTACTTGAGTTATATACACCAGTGACCATCTTTGAGTGAAAGGTGAGTGAGTGGTGAGGTCCTTGTACTTTCATTTTTCTAGTAATTCTATGATCTTTAGGTGTAATTGTCACTAGTTTGGTTTGTACTTAATGGTTTTGATTTTTGGTGATGTAATTGTTCTCATTGGTGTAATATTCATTTGTTTTGTGTAATTTTTGATTTTCTGGATTTTGAATGTAATTTTTGAATTTGTAAGTGCACCATGACTTCCATACATGAAGAAGACATTGAGATTCTCCTACATCATCACCAAGAACAAGGCACTTGAATAGGAAATTGGATAGAATGACAAACCACATGGAAAGAATGTTTGAAAGATTGGAAATACTTTAGAACAAAGAAGGATTAAGGCATACCAACTCTCATAGAGGTTCATCACATTCCGAAGACAACCATGAGGAAAGACCTAGATTTGATAGATGGAGACCTAGACATGAGCATAGAGGAAGAAGGCGTGACAAGGATGACAAGTTTCATAATGTGAAGGTGAAGATCCCTAGCTTCCATGGGAAGAGCGATCCCGATGCTTATTTAGAATGGGAAACCAAATTAGAACATATATTTTCTTGTTACAAGTATAGTGAAGAAAAAAAAAGTAAAAGTAGCAAGTTTAGAATTTCAAGATTATGCTTTAATTTGGTGGGATCAATTATGTAAAAAGAGGAAAAAGTATGATGAGGAACCCGTTAGTACTTGGAGAGAGATGAAGAAAGTCATGAGAAAGAGATATGTTACTTCAAGCTATACTAGAGACCTACACCATAGGCTACAAAGATTGAGGCAAGGAAGCATGAGTGTAGAAGAATATTACAAAGAGTTGGAGGTCATATTGATTAGAGCAAACATAGAAGAAGATAGAGAAGCAACTATGTCTAGGTTATTGAGTGGACTCAACCAAGACATCCAAGATGTGGTTGAACTTTACAACTATGTTGAATTAGAAGATTTGGTGCATCATTCAATCAAGGTTGAAGCTCAAGTCAAGAGGAAGAAGTCTTTCAAGAAACCTTTCTTCAACAACAACAATTCATCTTGGAAGGACAATTCCAAGAAGGAGGGTGACTCATTCAAACAATTAGAGGGTTTTGGTAAAGGTGGGTCCAATTCCACATCTTCTAACTCTAAACCTTCTACTTCTATCCCCACTTCTTTCAGAGCTAGAGACATTAAATGTTTTAAATGCTTAGGAAAAGGACATATTGCATCACAATGTCCTAGCAAGATAACAATGATCTCTAGATGCAATGATGATACTGAGGTCACTAGTGCCTCTTCTTGTGAGTCTTCTAATGAGAGTGGTGAAGATAAAGTTCTCCCACTTGAAGGAGACTTGTTAATGGTGGGAAGACTCTTAGGAGTCAAGGTTAAAGAAGAGGATGAGAGCCAAAGAGAGAATATTTTTCACACTAGGTGCATGGTGCATGGAAAGTTGTGTGCACTAATCATAGATGGAGGATCTTGCACTAATGTGGCTAGTCAAAGATTGGTGACCAAACTTGGCCTCAAAACCAATCCACGCACTAGGCCATACAAGTTACAGTGGCTAAGTGAAAAGGGTGAAATCTTGGTGAACCAACAAGTCTTGTTGAGTTTTGCCATTGGCTCTTATCATGATGAAGTAATATGTGATGTGGTGCCTATGGAGGCGGGACATGTGTTTCTAGGAAGGCCATGGCAATTTGATAGGAAAGTCATACATGATGCCTCTCGAATAGATTTACTTTCATTTACTCTTGTACCCCTCTCTCCTAAAGAAATTTGTGAGGATCAAAAGAAAAGGAGAGAAAAAAGGGTGCTTGAGAGAAAAGCCAAGAGTGGAAAAGAAATAAATAAAGAAATTAATGCGCCACAAAAAAATATAAAAAAGGCAAATGCCACTAGTGAGCAAAATGTTTTTGAAAAAACTAAAGGTAAAGAAATAGATGGCAAAGAATGCTTATTTCTAAAAGAAAAAGAAGTCAAGAAAATATTATTGGCCAATCAACCAATATATTTACTTTACACCAAAAATAATGATGAAAATTCTACATCATCTCTTTCTTTGCCAAAACCCTTTTGAGTTTCTTTTGGATGATTTCAAAGATGTTTTTGAAAAAGATCTTCCTAAAGGTTTGCCACCTATGAGGGGGATTGAGCATCACATGGACTTAATTCCTAGTGCTTCTCTTCCTAATAGGTCGGCCTATAGGAGCAATCCACAAGAAACAAAATAAATTCAAAGGCAAGTTGAAGGATTATTGGAAAAATAATGGATAAGAGAATCACTTTGTCCATGTGCAATGCCCGTTATTTTAGTACCAAAGAAAGATGGTACGTGGAGAATGTGCACGGATTTTAGATCCATTAATAACATAACCATCAAATATAGACATCCAATCCCAAGGTTAGATGACTTATTGGATGAGTTACATGGGTCACAAATCTTTTCAAAAATCGACCTACGAAGTGGCTATCATCAAATAAAAATAAGAGAAGGGGATGAATGGAAAACCGCTTTTAAAACCAAGTATGGACTTTATGAATGGCTTGTGATGCCCTTTGGACTCACTAATGCACCAAGCACATTCATGAGGCTCATGAACCATGTCCTTAGGGAATTCCTTGGTAAATTTGTGGTTGTCTATTTTGATGATATTTTAATATATAGGAAAACACTTGATGAACATCATGAACATTTGAAGTGTGTTTTGTTAGTATTAAGGAATGAACAACTTTTTGGCAACCTTGAGAAATGCACATTTTGCACCACCAAAGTGGTATTCTTGGGCTATGTTATTAGTGCACAAGATGTGCAAGTGGATGAAGAGAAAATTAAGGCCATCCAAAGTTGGCCAACACCTAAAAATGTTGGAGATATTAGGAGTTTCCATGGATTGGCAAGTTTTTATAGAAGATTTGTCAAAGACTTTAGCACTTTGGCAAGTCCTCTAAATGAGGTTTTAAAGAAAAAATGTGTCATTTCATTGGGGCCAAAGCCAAGAAAACTCCTTCAATATACTCAAGGAAAAATTGATCAATGCACCAATTCTCGCGCTTCCAAATTTTCTGAAATCTTTTGAGATAGAGTGTGATGCTTCTAATGTAGGCATTGGGGCCGTTTTGCTTCAAGAAGCCCACCCCATTGCTTACTTTAGTGAGAAACTTGCTGGGGCACATTTGAACAATTCAACTTATGATAAAGAACTATATGCCATATAAGAAGTCTCGAAGTTTGGCAACACTATCTCTTGCCCAAGGAATTTGTCATTCATAGTGATCATAAGTCATTAAAACACTTAAAGGGGCAAGGAAAATTAAACAAGAGACATGCCAAATGGGTGGAATTCATAGAACATTTCCTTATGTGATTAAACATAAACAAGACAAAAGCAATGTTGTGGCAGATGCACTTTAATGTGGATATGCCTTACTATCAACTCTTGAAACAAAGCTTCTTGGGTTTGATCTCATAAAGGAATTGTATGTAAATGATCTGGACTTCTCTAAAATTTAAACTCAAATAGGTTCCATGGCACATAAAGGATTTTTCATAAGTGAAGGGTTCCTTTTTAAAGACGAAAGACTTTGTGTGCCAAGGCATTCTATTAGAGAGTTATTGGTAAGAGAAGCACATCAAGGGGGCTTAATGGGGAACTTCGGTGTTCACAAGACTTTAGAGGTTTTGCATGAACATTTATTTTGGCCAAACATGAAAATTCAAGTCCAAAAGTTATGTCAAAAATGCATTGAGTGTTTGAGAGCAAAGTCGAAGAGTAAGCCTCATGGGCTGTACACCCCCTTACCTAGTCTTTCTTCTCCTTGGATTGATACCTCTATGGATTTTGTGTTAGGATTACCAAGGACTAGGCGAGGGAATGACTCAAACTTTGTGGTTATGGATAGGTTTTCCAAGATGGCCCATTTCATTCTATGTCACCAAAGTGATGATGCTTGCCATGTAGCCAACTTTTTCTTTAGGGAAATAGTTAGACTATATGGGATTCCTCGAAGCATTGTATCCGATAGAGATACAAATTTTCTAAGTCACTTTTGGAGAACTTTGTGGGGAAATCTTGGAACTAAATTACTCTTTTCGACTACTTGCCACCCACAAACGGATGGGCAAACCGAGGTGGTTAATAGGACTCTTTCCATTCTCCTAAGAACCATCCTCAAGAAAAACCTAAAGTCTTGGGAATAGTGCTTACCTTTCATTGAGTTTCCATACAACCGTGTGCAACATTCTACTACTAAGCACACTCCTTTTGAGATAGACTATGGTTTTAATCCAAAAACCCCACTTGATTTGCTTCCATTACCAATTGACCAACCATTGTTGCATCAAGATGGGCTTGCAAAGGCCGAATTTGTTAAAAAGCTCTATGAACAAGTAAAATTGAATATTGAAAAACAAGGGGAGCACAATTCAAGGCAAGTAAATAAGGGAAGAAAACAAGTGTTACTCAAACCGGTTGATTGGGTATGGGTGCACTTAATAAAAGAGAGGTTTCCTTTACAAAGAAAGTCCAAACTCCCACGAAAGGGTGATGGACCTTTCCAAGTATTGGATAAAATAAATGATAATCAATATAAAATATATCTCCCTGGTGATTACAATGTGAGTGCCATGTTTAATGTGTCTGATCTCAGTCTTTTTGAAAATGACACAGGATGATTAACACAATTCGTGGACGAATGTGCCTCGAGAAGGAAGGGATGATGTGGGCATGGACACACAAAGCCAATGACCTAGAATTGAAGACTTGCATGGACCAATGACAACGGCAAGGCTTAGAAGAGTCCAAGACACACTCAAAAAGACGGTGGTCAATCACTTGTCTCATAGGCAACTTCATGAAAAGGGCATCACTTTGAACCTCTTATGCATTGAGCCATTGACCACCTAGTTATGGATAGGACCTATGACCTTTTTACAGATTAGACTTCGTGTAATACATATAGGAACTAGGACCTTTTTATCGATTAGACTTCATGTAATATAAGTGGTTATTCATAAAAGCACTTAAGACTAGTTTAGGAATTGGGCCTATTGGGTCATTAGCATCTAAATAGGAAGTATTAGGCCCAAAACAAAGCCCACACTTGGGTAGATGAGGTAAAAGGGCTCTACTTGCTCCTCAAGTTAGAGTAACTTGGCACTTCAAGTTAGTCTAGCTTGAACCTCAAGTAGGATGAGCCTATAAATAGGCCTCATGTAATTCATTTTACAAGTTTGAATACAATTGAGTTTTCTCACACTTGAGATTTCTAGAGAGAGTTGAGAGTTCTCCTCTTGTTGGTTCATGAGTTGAACCATTTATTCTTATCTTGAATTTCCATATTCAAGTGGTGAATCCTCCTTTGGCTTATCAATTCAAAATTCTTCTCAAAGATGATTCAATTGTGGCGCCTTCCCCTTCATCTTCTTCTTATTCCATTTTCTACTTTGTTTGTACTTTAATTCTTACAATTTAAATTCTGCACTTTAATTATTGTTCTTGTCATTTCAATTCATATTTAATTGTGCTCTTCTACTCCTTTTTGTTTCTCTTGATTCTCACTTGAGAATCAAGCTTCATTCTATTGTTCTAGTTGTGTTTGATCTTGAACTCTTAGCACTTGAAATCAAAGAAAGATCCTCAAATGTTTAGTGGTCAATCCTTGATCACATCAAGCAACGAATAAGGTCATACTAGGGGAACTGTCAATCTAGTGTGTAGATTAAAAATGTAAGAATCATCCGTCCAAAGCAAATAATAGAATCATCCGTCCAACGCAAGTGATAGAATCATCCGTCCAACGAAAGTGATTGAAACACACGTCCAACACTGTAGTGATAGAAGCTCACGTCCAACACTGTAGTGATAGAAGCTCACGTCCAACACAAGTGATAGAAGCTCACGTCCAACACTGAAGTGATTGAAGCTCACGTCCAACGCAAGTGATAGAATCACACGTCCAATACTAAAGTGATAAAAGCTAGCGTCCACTAAAGTGATAAAAGCCAGCGTCCGCTAAAGTGACAGAAGCGCTCGTCTACTGAAGCGATAGAAGCGTTCATCTACTGAAGTGATAGAAGTGCTCGTCCACTAAGGTAACAGAAGCGCTCGTCCACACAAGTCTTTAGACTTGCTGAGTCCTTAATATGGAGCTCATATACTAGGTTACGTTCAACCAGTTAAAGGAGTATCCGTCCAATGACATAGCATTTGGAGCTCGTCTACTAGCCCGAATGTAAAATCTTAAATGGCAAGATGGACGCAGCTATTTTCAAGATGGATGCTCTTATCCTATGAACGCGAATTCTCTTAGAATTATCATAATCTTATTTCAAGAACCAGAATCAAGAAAAGTCAGAAGTTACTCTCTCAAGCAACCTCGGATATCAGTACCAAAGACCAGTTTAGGAATGCTTCCAACATGCTTTATTCCCTAGTACCTCTGGTCCTTACACGAAAAGGGAATTGTACTTAGCAAAGTACAAAAAGCTCTCTGCACAACTCTGATATAGCTGTATCACGATGCATAAAGCCATGATCCTTCATGTTAGAGTACAACCAACATTCCTATTGCATTAATGGCTGCCCAGAACGACTCTATTGCATTTAATGAAGTTCTGCTAGAAGCCACCATCTGAGGGAATGTCTCTAACGGATCCTAAATGCTTGAAGACCATAAATACATAAGTCATTGAAGGTGAAGCACAGATAAGAGAGGATACACATAGCATTAAAGAGTCATTACTCTGCACATTAATATCTTCACTCTTTCATTCTGTATTCTTCAATCATTTGAAGTTATTACGCAGACTTTCCTAAGCTTTACATTTAACCCACTCTCTGAGTGTTAGTGAAAGATCTGTCTGTGAGAAGTTGTATTTATTACAAACCAAATCTGTCAAACAAACCTGAGTGAGCCTGAAGAGGCTAAGTGTGCAAAGAATACTTGTCTTGAGCCTGAAGAGGCTAGGTGTGCAAAGAATACTTGTCTTTGAGCTTGGAGAGGCTAGGTGTGCAAACAATACTTGAGTCTGTAACCTGATCAGTTATAGTGGATAAATCTTGGTGCTGCCAAGGACTGGACGTAGCTCTTTGCTTTGAAGAGTGAACCAGGATAAATAACTGTGTCAATCTCTCTTTCCTTAAACTCTTTAGTTGCTTTAGTTCTCTTACGTCTATCAAGTGGTGTGTTTACTAAAAGTCACCCGTCCATCCTTTATCCTTCCACTCGTCCAAACCTAGCTTCTGTATGCGAAAAGATTTCAACTTTGTTTAAATTATGATAAACATAATTCAACCCCCCTTCTCGTGTTTATAGTTGTCTATTTCATTTTGGGCCGACCAAAGGGAAACCGGGCCGAGGAGTTGCCGAGCATATCCTATGAGCATATCACTGCACACCTCAGTCTACCACTAAAGAAACACCATTTAGACTGACATACGGGACCGACGCAATGATACGAGTAGAACTGGGCGACCCGAGTTTGCGAAGGGTTGTCTTCAATCCAAATTTGAACGAGGAAAGCACGAAGATAGAATCGGACTGGGCGGAATAGGTGAGAGAAGAAGCTAGAATCCGTGAGGAGGCTTCCAAGCAAAGGGTAGCAAGGAGATACAACTCGAAATTGCGGCCCAGGAGCTTCAAGATGGGGGACTTAGTGCTGAGAATACAGGGTGAAGCTCGGAAGGATAAGATAAAAGGAAAGCTGGCAGCTAATTGGGGAGACCCTTTTAGAGTAGTGGAGAGCCTAAACAATGGGGTATATCGATTTGAGGAATTGTCAGGGAAAGCCATACCGCGCACATGGAATGCTTCCCATCTGAAGTTTTATTATAGTTAAAACTCTATGTTAAAAGCGAGTACTCTTTTTCCCACCTTGTTGTTTTTATCCCGTAAGAAAAAAAGAAGGGTTTTTCACTGAGGAGGTTTTAACGAGGATCTGCTCCTTTCAATGAAGCAAGGCCGAATCCGAGCCTAACACTTAGCCAAAGCTAAGTTCAAAAAATTATGAGCCGAGTCCGAGCTCAAGGTCGAATCCGAGCTTTACACTTAGCCAAAGCTAAGTTCGAAAAATTACGAGTCGAGCTTAGGCAAAGCGAAGTTCAAAAAATTACAAATCGAGTTCAAGCTCAAGGCCAAATCCGAGTCTAACACTTAGACAAAGCCAAGTTCGAAAAATTACGAGCCGAGTCCGAGCTCAAGGCCGAATCCGAGCCTAACACTTAGCCAAAGCTAAGTTCGTAAAATTATGAGCCGAGTCCAAGCTCAAGGTCGAATCCGAGCCTTACGCTTAGCCAAGGCTAAGTCCAAAAAATTATATGCCGAGTCCGGACTCAAGGCTAAATCCGAGCCCAACACTTAGTCGGAGCCGAGTCCGAACTCAAAAGTGAAACTCAGCCTCAAAAGTAGAAGATAAAGTTCCCAATTTTTAAGTCGTGCCTGAACTCGACGGCCGATTACGAGCTTGACAAACTAGCCGGAGCTAAGTCTCAAAACTCTAAATCCGAGCCCAAGACAGGAGGATAGAACAAAAGGCATAACAAGTGAAAGGTATTAAAATTAAAGTTACAGACAAGAGCAATAAGACGAAAAACCTTTTTATTAATGAAAGTAACATTACATCGGTTACAAAAATCCTAGTAATATGAAGATAAAGACAACAATGGTACTCCCTACCCAAACACCCCCCCAGAACCCATCTTCTGACTGGTCCACCTGGGGAGGAAGCTTTGGTCTTAATTGATGGTGAGATCTGCTTCCAAAAAGCGGCAAGCAGGAGAAGACTCAAGTCCTTCTATAGAAGCATCCCCGGGGTGGCCCTATTATTTCTATCTTACCAACCCCGACCTCGCCATCAGCTGGCGGGGAGGATGAACTGCTACCCAATAGTCGAGAAGTTAATCCCCCAGGGAAAACCAACCCGCATACTAACGGATGCAGTCACCCACACCCCTTACTAACGGATGCAATTAACCATTACCAATAACACATAGTCTTTAAAGCAACCCAAGAAAAATAGGGTTCCACCGCCATCCCAAATAAAATGAGACATGGAGAAACAGAGAAGTGAAGAAGTAAAGAAGAACGAAAGGGAAAAGCCCACTATTAATAATAATGTATGGTCATGAAGTGATCCCAGTGCATTAAATGGACGCACATTTTCAAAACATGACAGTAATGGAGGCATGCGTTTCCAAAGCAGTCAAGATTACGTAACTTGCAAAGTTTTGAGGCAAAACGTGGGGAAAAAGAATAAATGATATGACCGTTAAGCTGAATTCCCACAAGGGCTGAAATCCAAAAATCCCAAAATGGTTTACAACAACCGTCAGTGATAACTCGGCTCACTAAGTAAGCTCTTCATTCTTACCAAAGAACCAAAGCTTGGGGGGATGAGTAAGACAGCAGCGTCTAAACTCATGACTTAAAGGAAATCACGAAGAGCATAATAGGTATAAAATACTGAAATATAAAAATTGTAGTTCATATATCGAGGCCATAAGGCCAATTAGTCATAATTAC
Source organism: Sophora flavescens (assembly GCA_030762895.1). Taxonomy (NCBI): domain Eukaryota; kingdom Viridiplantae; phylum Streptophyta; class Magnoliopsida; order Fabales; family Fabaceae; genus Sophora; species Sophora flavescens. Next base: position 111,616,150 of record CM061067.1, on the reverse strand, counting down.
AAAATATGCCTTAAAATAAGGCCGAATACAACAGTTCATAAAAGAAGAAATAAACATATGAAGAGGAAGCTTAGGGTGCGGGGGGAGCAGAGTCAGCATTCCTAGCTGAGGTGACTGTTGGAACCAAAGTGGTTTTGGATTTAATAATCTCTAAGTTTTGATGCTAACAAAAGTATTAAATTTGCTTGGCAAAGTGTTAGTTGAGATCTAACATGTGAGTTCAGTTTATGCTGGAATATTCAAAATAATATACGGTATACAATGCTTGGACTCGTACAAAGAATTACCCTTCCAAAGGTTATTTAAACTGTTTATAATTTAATTGATAAAGTAGACTTGTTTTCTAAAGTGGACGAGGCTATAAATGAATACCTAAGTAACTTGTGAACAAAATGCTGGAATTTCTGACTGATTTCAAGAAAACCCATACTCAGAATCAACCACCTCCACCACCTCCTCCTGCCTAACCTTGAATTTGTTTTCGAATGTGGTCCCTCCATTTTCTTTTGTGGGGGGGAGGTTTTTTTTGTGGCTCTTTGGGTTGTTTTTTTTTCTTTTTTTTTTGGTGTTTTTTCCTTTTGTATTGATCTATTAGCTTATATGTAGTTTGTCTCATATGCTTTTACTGATTACTTATCTGAATGCTTTGTCTTAGGGGGAGCTTTGCAAACTCTCTTAGACTTTGCTTTTCAAATTTAATTAGTTTTTGTCATCATAAAAAATGGGGAGATTGTTGGAACCAAAGTAGTTTTGGGTTAAATAATCTCTATGTTTTGATGTTAAAAAAAGAATTAAATTTGCTTGGCAAAGTGTTAGTTGAAATCTAACATGTGCTTTCAGTTTTGCAGGAATATTTAAATATAAGTAATAGAAACTTGGGATAATTTTTCATTGGACTCCTTGAGAAAAATATGTGTCCACCCTTGTAGACGGGCTACTCAATGTTTTGGTAAAGTTATTTATTTATTTAATTAAGTATACTTGGGGCTAAATGCTTACTAGACGGAAATCAAAATAACTTGTTAGATACAGCAAGTCCAAAGACTTGATAGTAAACGTGTCTAGCTTGCCACGTTAGCAGACCATTAACGTTTTTTTTCCGAATGGCTCCGGTAATCCTTATTCAATATATATATAATTGAAAATCATTTTTTAAACCCTTTTCTTTCCAATCATATGTTTTTGTTAGAGTCTGGTGGATCATCATCAAAGAGCATCAGTTAGAATAGGTGTACATAGATGTAGTACACGGATGTATTAAACACAACAGACCGCATACATGGGTGTTGTACATAGGTGTATTTGTAATAGCTATGTGATATCTGTTTCAATTAGTTAGTTATCTGTTAGTTGCATCAGTTTGTTATTTGTAGCTGCTCTGCAACAGAGTCTGTAACTAGAACTGATAGGATATATAAGGTCTTATCTATTGTATATGGGCAAGTGATTTTGGGCATTTTCTTGATCACAGATTGAGTGCAAGTGAGGGAGAGTATGTTGGTAATGGCTACAATCTCAAGGGGGGGGGGGGGGGGGGGTGAATTGAGATATCGAAAACTTTTTCAACAATTTAAAGCAAAACAGAGTTTTCTTAAAGAAAATTGGTTTTCACTCAATTTTAATTCCCAAGAATTTGGTTATGTAACAAGTAATGATGTTAAGAAGAATTATAAGAAGTAACAACAAGTTTAACACAGATTGCAGATCAAAGATACAAGTTAATAAGCATTCTTAAAACTCATTCACAACACACAAGTTCATATAATATGTATATGGAGTTTAGAGATGAGAAGAACACGCAAACCGATTTATCCTGGTTTGGCTACCTCCTCTGGTAAGCCTACATCCAGTCCCACACCTCTGTGGTTTTCTCCACTATAACCAGAAATTACAATATCCAATTATAGCATTCACAAGGATAACCTCCTTGCTTAAGAACACACCAAAAAGCGCACTTGCTTTTCTATACCCAAGGATCCCTTCTATCCTTGTTCAATCCTAAGAGATACCCTCTCTTAATCATCAAGGATCCCTTCTACCCTTGTGTAACAACTAAGAGATACACTCTCTTAATCACACTAATTCACAGAAAGAATTGAGTAGAAGAAAGACTCTAAAAGTCTGATTATACAAATTGAAGTTCTAAGAAATATCACACTTTTCTCTCAAAGATGAAGCACTTTTGGAAGATTTTTTAATCTTTCGTATTTTCACTTTTAGACTGTGTAAGGTAATTGAAAAGTGTTCCTTTGATCCCTCTTTTTATAGAAAACAAGTTATAGTCGTTGGGATCAATTAAAACAAATTTGGATTTGATTTAACAAAATATGTTTTCTTGATTCTCGTTCTTGAAATAAGATTCTGTTTGTTCTTGTAGAATTTGTGTCCATCTTGAAAATAACCGTTTCCATCTAGCCATTAAGATTTTACATTGGGATGGGCTAGTAGACGATCTCCATTTAGTACTTTAGTTAACGAAGCTTCTCATTAAGGACTTCGTAAGTCCAAAGAGCATAACCTTAGTAGACGAGCTCCATATGCCACTTTAGTAGAAGAGCACTTCTTGTTACTTCAGTAGACGAGCACTTTTGTTACCTTATTGGACGCGAGCTTCTGTTACTTTAGTAGAGGCGAGCTTCTGTCACTTTAGTGGACGCGAGCTTCTGTTACTTTAGTAGACGCGAGCTTCTGTTGCTTTAGTGGACACCAACTTTTTAGTAGTTCATTGGATGTCAAATTTTTAGTAGTTCATTGGACGTCAGCTTTTTATCACTTCATTGGACGTCAGCTTTTTAGTAGTTCATTGGACGTCTGCTTGTTTCACTTTGTTGGACGTCTGCTTGTTTCACTTTATTGGACGAGCGCTTATATTATCCCTTGTAAAAATTAGTTTCTTCTTAAATTTAAGTGCTTCACCTAAGAAATCAAATGTGCTATTTTTACAATAGCATCTAAAGTATAAGATCTTCATTGCTTGATGCTTTAGTCCTTGTCCATTGCTTTGTGTCCTTGGTCTTCCATCCTTTAATCCTTGATTTATCTTTTTCATGAGTGATCTTGCATGCAACTTAACACGTAATAAGTACATAGTCAAAATCAAAAATCTTATGAAAAATACACTTTGTTTGTGTGTGTGAGATTGATGGGGGAGGGGGAATGAAATATGGAGAAGGAGTTCTAAGATGAAGGTGCAAACTGGATACTACATAATTGCATGAAGGGTTTGGGGGTGTAAGCCAGCATGTCGTTGGATACCTGCGTTGGAGGCCGTGTTTTCATATATAAAATAAAAAAAGAAAGTTACTTCCCTTAAACAAAGTCAAAATTGTCAATAGTTGTACTTAAATTTTCAGTCAATTTCATTATTTATACAATTAGCATGTAACCCACCTTAATACTTACATATTTATATATGAATATGAAAGAGACAAGTCTTATTGTACATTGATTAAGTCTGAGAAAGGGGATGAAAGAGAGAAGTCAGGTACATTCGTTGGACATCGAGAATTGGCAAAATCGAGGTGAAGGGTTTTTGTTTCAGAAACCGAGAATAACAGGTTTAAGTGTCAAATTCCAGCCATCCATTTATTTTAGTAATATATCCAAATTTTGGACCCTCATGGGTGAGGGATTTTTTTGGGCCCTCACCCTAGAAGTCGCCTAACCGATTTACTAAGAGTTGTAGAACAAGGAGTTGTACAAGAGCAAGTCGGTGTAGGTCTAAGGAATTCCAATTGATCCAAAACAATTTTCATATCACTAAAGAAAGTTGTAAGAGATCGATCACCTTGACGCATAGAGTGCATATTGTATGAGGGGGAAATAAATGGATGGTTTATGACATGCTTTTACAAATTTACCCTTATTAAAAAAATTACGATAAGTAATATTATTTAAAAAGTGTAAATTTTAAAAATATATGAGGGTAAATTAGTAATTTCAATTACTTTTCCTCAAAAATACCCAAAATGGGGAAAATAAAAAGTGTGGGTTAAGTAGGAGAATGAATTATTTATTTAAATACCCAAAATATTTTCCTCTAATTAATAAAACTCACGAACACGGAATAATGTATAAAAAACCTTTTGGTTAAAATAATTTTTTAGTTCCTATACGTGTCACTCATTTTTAAATTAGTCCATATACAAAAAAAAAATTTATATTAGTCCCTACACGTGCAACCGTTACCAAATAGGTCCCTACCGTTTAACAGTCGTTAATGACGATCATTAAGTTGGTCCCTACATGTGTCACTCATTTTTAAACAAATAATGGTGTCCCATGTTGGTCCTTATATTTGTTACTCATTTTTAAATTGGTCCCTACATGTGTCGCTCATTTTTAAATTGGTCCCTACATGTGTCACTCGTTTTTAAATTAGTCCCTACGGTGAGGTTTCGCAGTGATTCGGGATCGCTCCAGCCGAGGTGTGTCGTGCGTTCTTCATGGTTTGCAAAGCTATTACTGGAAAATTGGGGCATTTGTTCGAGCTTTGCACCGATTCTGGGAGGGTTGTTATGGAGAGCACAACAGCTTGCAGGCAATTTAAAAATGAGTGACACATATAAGGACCAATCGGGGGCACTGACATTTGTTTAAAAATGAGTGACACATGTAGGGACCAATTTAAAAATGAGTGACACGTGTAAGGACCAACTTAATGATCGTCATTAATGGTCGTTAATGGTCATTAAACGTCAAGGACCTATTTGGTAACAGTTACACGTGTTGTGACTAATATAAAAATATTTTTTATATAGGGACTAATTTAAAAATGAGTGACACGTATAGGGACTAAAACATTATTTTAACCTAAACCTTTTATTTCCTTTCCTTACCATAAAAAAAAACTCAAATAATTCCTTTGACATTGTTACTTCCTTATTTACTCAATTATTCAGAGTACCGAAATTTCAAATTTCATTAGCTTCTAGTTGTTGTGATTCTCAACTGCAGGTCCTGTATTGCAGAAAGCAACATCGTAAATGCTATGTCCACCCAACACAGTCACACCACCTATGTCCATCTCACTGTTCCAAAAGCTCAACACTTCCAACCTCAGATTTTCCCAACTTTTCACTATCACCCACCCATTGCACACGTTGTCTCAACAACAACAACAACCTCGTCCTTCGCACTCTTCCTTGGACCCTGTAACAACTTGCACCAAACTGATCCACTCATCTATTCAAACCGGTTCTCTCTTGCCTGGAAAACTCGCCCATGCCAACATCATCAAGCTTTCTCTCCAGCCCTCTGTTTTCTTGCACAACAATCTTCTTCTAATGTATGGCAAACTGGGTTATATAAACGCTGCCCAAAACCTGTTTGATGAAATGCCCCAACGCAACGTTTTTTCATATAACTCTTTGATTTCTAGGTATTCCCAAATGGGGTTTTATGACAAAGCCTTAAATGCCTTTTGTGAGTCCCGAGTTACTGGTCTTATGCTTGATGAGTTTACCTATGCTGGGGTTTTGGGTGTTTGTGGTTACACTGGTGATGTGAAGTTGGGAGAGGTGGTTCATGGTTTGGTTATTGTGAGTGGGTTGAATGTAATGGTTTTTATGATTAATTCTCTTATTGACATGTACTCCAAATGTGAACGGATCGAGCAGGCGAGGCTTTTGTTTGAGACTTTGGCGAATATGGACGATGTTTTGTGGAATTCACTTATTGCTGGTTATGTTAGGTTAGGTAGTAACTGTGAGGTTTTCAAACTTATTATGAGAATGCATCAGTCTGGCTTTATGTTTAGTACTTATACTTTAGGAAGTGTACTTAAGGTATGTTGTGTGAAGAATTTCAACTGTTTTGGGAAAATGCTTCATGGATACATGGTGAAACTTGGTTTGGATTTGAATGTTGTTGTTGGGACTGCATTGCTTGATATGTATGCAAAGACTGAAAATTTAACAGATGCAATTCGGATTTTCAAGTGTTTTCCCTACCGAAATGATGTCATGTATAATGCCATGATTGCTAGATTCCTGCAAATGCATACCATCTCTAGTGAATATGTGCATGAAGCACTTAATCTGTTCTTCAAGAAGGGAAGGCAAGGATTGAAGTCCTCAAAATTTACATTCTCGAGTATACTTAAGGCTTGTATTGCTGTTGAAAATTTTGAGGTTGGCAAGCAAATTCATGCTCAAATTTGTAAAAACAATCTTCAGTCGAATGAGTTCATTGGCACTTCATTAGTAGACTTCTAATCCTTTTTCGGTTCAACTGATGATGGGCTATGGTGCTTTAACTCAACTCCTAAATTGGATCTTGTCTCATGGACATCCATGATTGCAGGTTATGTTCAAAACGGACAGCTTGAAAATGCTCTATCTTTGTTTCATCAACTTTTGGCTTATGGAAGGAAACCAGATGAGTTCATCATATCTAGTGTGATGGGTGCTTTTGCAGAAATGGCTGCTGCAAGATATGGAGAGTGGATCCAAGGTTATGCATTAAAATCTGGAGTTGCAAATTTTACTATTGTTCAAAATTCATGGATTTGCATGTATGTGAAGTCTGGAGACAGATTCTGCTCAGCTAACATTTCAGGAGACGAAGAACCCTGATGTGGTATCCTGGTCTGTGATGATTTGTAGCTACACGCAACATGGTTTTGCTAAGGAAGCTCTAAAACTTTTTGAGTTGATGTCTGCCTCTGGAATTGAACCCAACCAGATCACATTTCTTGGGGTCCTAACTGCTTGTAGCCATGGAGGTCTCATTGAAGAAGGATTAAGATACAAAGAAATCATGAAGAAAGGTTATGGCATAGCAGCTAATGTAAAGCTGTTGCTTGCATGGTTGACCTCTTAGGGCGCGCAGGAAGGCTACAGGATGCTGAAAACTAGATTTTTGTTTCAGGTTTTGAGGATGATCCGGTAATATGGCGTGCCTTGTTAGGTGCTTGCCAGATTCATAAGGACACTGTCATGGGAAAGCATGTTTTTGACAGAGTAATAGAGCTTGACCCTCGTGCATCTGCATCTTATGTTCTTCTTTATAACATCTACGATGATGCGGGGAAAGAGAAGCCTGCTTTGGAGGTTAGGAAGCTCATGCGAGATAGAGGGATTGAAAAGGAACCTGGTATAAGTTGGATTGAGGTAGGAAATAAGGTTCATACATTTTTGGTGGATGATTGTTCTCATACAATGAGTCAATTGATTTATTCAGGGTTAGAAGAAATGTTGGTAAAGATAAAGAGAATCAGCTGCAACAATGAGGAGCTTCTTTTAGGCATCTCTAAAGCTGAACTCAACGGCACCATAGGCGTGAACTACCACAGTGAAAAGTTAGCTGTAACTTTTGGGATTATCTCTTTACCAAATTCAGCTCCAGTGAGGGTGATGAAGAATTTGAGAGTATGCTTGATTTCCATAAAACAATGAAGCTCATCTCCAAGGTGGAGAAGAGAGAAATAATTCTTCGAGATCCTATTTGTTTCCATCATTTCAAAGAAGGTTTTTGTTCTTGTAAGGATTACTGGTAGCAAAAACATCAGTTCCCTGAATGTCACATTTTTTACAGGTAACCCCCCTTGGCATCATATGACAAATTGGAGAAGTCATACCTGGCTAAATTTAATAAAATGAAGGGCATTGTCGAGACCCTAAGCCAAACAGTCTCCTCTGTGTTAATAAAAAGGACTGGAAGTAACATATTAAGATTATAGGGTAAGTGGCTTGAACGCGCTGTCGCCACGCGCCAAAAAGAACGAGCGTTTACAAAAATAATGTAGTATAGAGCGACAACTCGGATATCGTCTCTCAAGGACTCTTTAGTTGTTGTTATTATTAACAGAAAATCAAAAGTTAGTTTTGGGGGTTTTGGATTGAGTGCAATTAAAATAAAGAAAACAAAGCAATAAAAAAAAAAACAAAGCAGTTAAAAGAGTAACAAATAAACTAAAGACGATTAACCTACTGTTCTCGGTTTCCCACTATCATTGGTTCATGCAAATCCAAGCCCTAAGCAGATTCTAAACCCTTTCCGATTGTAGCATCAATTTACAAGCGAAATCAATACTACGAGACATATATTCCTATTCCCGAATTAAGCAAACGGGGTGAAGCACTCATGAACTAAGCGAACATGATTGAACACACGAGAATTAAGCAAACATGATTATATATAGGAACATACAATCATCGAAATAAATCAATACTAATCCTATACATATCTGAATTAAGCAAACAGAAACATATAGAACAGTACTGAAAAGGAATAGCAATTCAAATGGGAAATCCAGAACCTCAAGTGTAATTGAAACCAATCCTAGTAGATTAATCTAGGAGACTAGTTCTCCATTACAAACATAAGCACAAAAGAAAAGAAAATAAACTACTGGAAACTACTACTACTATCTATCAAAGACTAGCCAAAACTGGCTAACTCTGACTTCTCTCTTCAGTTCTGCCTAAGACTGTCTTATATACACGTTTCTGGAATCAGAGGACTCGCGAGGCGAAGCCTCTCTCGCGACGCAGAAATTGTGAACAGTCTGCGACTTTTGATCTTCTTGCAGGGCGAGCATATCCTTCGCGAGGCGAGAATCTGAAGAGTCCTCTTATTACGCCCGTTATGGACATCAGGGGCCAACCGTGATGCTTTTTGACTTCCAGGCTCGCGAGGCGAATGGATGCTCGCGAGGCAAACGCTTCAACTTCAAAACTGCCACAGCCGTGACCTTCAACACGGGTAAACCGTGATCGTCTCTGACTTTCAGGGCAGGGTGACTCGCGGGGCGAGAGATTCTTCGCGGGGCGAACCAGAATTATTCATTTTTATTAACCTGAAAATAAGAAATAACAGTAAGTATTTTATTTAACTCTAAATCAACTAAATTAACCTAAAAATACTTTACAGACTCAAAATACTGCTTAAGGACAATCAAGTCTAATTTGGGTGAAAATGATATAAAATTAGCACAAAGCCAAGGTCTTTACTAGTTATAAAACCAGTCAAACAGAGGCTCATCATGGCTATACGTGTACAACTTCCCTGTTGCAAGGACATGGAAAAGAATTTCTTCACTAAATTTTTTTGAATTGGTGGACTAAGCATACATATTCTAACATGAGGGAGAAAGATGAGATTGTTGTCTTGCAGAATAAGGTAGTTAGGATTCTTTGATATTTCTTTTAATTATGTTGTGTTATTAACTTATTTGTTCTGAGTCATTTTGGGAAAAGCATATTTTGTAACAATGAGTAATAACTGAAAACAATAGTGGTAGAGGAAAATATATTCCAATGATTCGTGAAAGATCCATTGGCATTCATGATGATTAGCCTTTTTTAACTGTATATACTTATTTTTTTACTGATCATATCAAATCTTATTATGTTTGAAGGGTGATGATTTAAATTACACCGACTTCCCCTAAAGGGAGGTGAATGTAGCTTTTGAAACAAGAGGGGTACCAAGTGTAATTAAGTCAAACCTCAAGGGAGGTCAGAGTAAATTCTCCTACGTTTTTCTTTAGTTTCCCCCCTCTTTTCCAGGCATATGTGACCTGACAAATTCTTTCAGTTACATGTTTCTTGGACCATTCTACCTTTTATAAGTTTTAGTTTAGCATCATTCTGAATTTCAAATATTTTTTCTCCTGTTTATCGCTTTAATTCTACCAATGCCTTTCTAAATTATTTGCTTGGTTGTGTAATGGTGGAACTTCTGAACTTAACATAAGCATCGTAATAACAGAACCACGGTAATGTTTCTTCTAATTACTAATGTAAGTTATGCTTCTCTTGGCTTTGTTTCTTAAAGATGCATCTCATGTAAAGAAATATATAGCAACTGACAGATGCACTGCTAATTACCATAGTGTGATATTATTTACACATGTGAAACTTATTAATAAATATAGATTTGAAAATAAGGGGATTGGAGAGGTTTAACCATGGAGCTGAATCTAAAACAACTTAGGTTAGAAAAAGCAACGGGTGGTCACTCATTGGCAGAGTAGAAGGTGAAATTAACATTCTGTTTTCCTTGCTGAGCATCAGGTCTTGAAGCAGGGATTGTGGTTGGTTTAGAAGGGTTTCTGGCTGGTAGATTGTGAACCCGACTCCACAGAAGCTATCCATTTGGTTCTTGGTTAGGATAGCTTACGGTATCATTATGGTTCTCTCATTACTGAGGCTAAACACTGGTTCAGTTCAGCCTCTGGTGGGAGGTCAGTTTGGTCTACATTTTTCCTGAAGCCAATAGTTGTCCATATTTCTTAGCAAAAAGTTAGGCTCATGTTGATGATAATTTTTTGGTTTGGCGATCCTCTCCTCTTGGTTTTAATAGTCTGCTTTTAGATTGTTCTTTGCATGTGACTTTTGTTAGCCAGCAGCTTTCCTTTTCTTGTTTTTCTGCTGTACCAAAAAGAGCATCCTTCTGAAAAATAAAATAAAATCCTTTTTTCCCATTTGGGTTTCCTTTGTTTTTATTATTTATTTTTAATGAAGCACTTTTATTGTTTATTTATCTCTATTTTTTAGTATATTGATGCTCTGTCATTGAATCTCTTTCTCTCTTTCATGAACCTGTAAGACTAAGTCCTCATTCATGTTTTGATGTATGACAAACAAAGTGTATTTTGCATAAGATCTATGATTTTAACTATGTACTTATTACGTGTTAAGTTGCATGCAAGATCACTCATGAAAAAGATAAATCAAGGATTAAAGGATGGAAGACCAGGAACACAAACAAGGACTAAAGCATCAAGCAATGAAGATCTTATACTTTAGATGTTGTTGTAAAAATAGCACATTTGATTTCTTAGGTGAAGCACTTAAATTTAACAATAAACTAATTTTTACAAAGGATAAAACAAGCAGACGTCCAATGAAGGGATAAAAAGCAGACGTCCAACAAAGTGAAACAAGCAGACGTCCAACACTGGGATAATATAAGCGCTCGTCCAATGAAGTGAAACAAGCAGACGTCCAACAAAGTGAGACAAGAAGAGGTCCAACGAAGGGATAAAAATCGGACGTCTAATGAAGTGATAAAAAGCTGACGTCCAATGAACTACCAAAAAAAAAGAAGGCTGGCATCTACTAAAAGTAGCAGAAGCACGCGTCTACTAAAGTATCATATGGAGCTCGTCTACCATATGGAGCTCATCTACCAAATGGAGCTCGTCTGCTGATGAGGCACATGGAGCTCGTCTACTGAAGTAACAAGAAGAGCTCATCTATTGAAGTGACAAAAAGCGCTCGTCTACTGAAGTAACAGGAAGCGCTCGTCTACTAAAAGTGGCATATGGAATTCGTCTACTAAGGTTACGCTCTTTGGACTTACTAAGATCTTAATAAGAAGCTCCACCCACTAGCATGGCATATGAAGCTCGTTTACCAGTTGGAGCACGTCCAATTACCTTGTTAGTACTTCCGTCTGATGGCATGACAAATGGACGCGGCTATTTTTTTCTTCAAATGGACGCGGCTATTTTTTCTTCAAATGGATGCAGCTATTTTTTTTCTTCAAATAGACTCGGCTATTCTTTCAGATGGAAACAGTTATTTTCAAGATGGACACAAATTCTACAAGAACAAACAAAATCTTTTTTCAAGAACAAGAATAAGATCCAAATCTGTTTTAATTGATCCCAACGACTATAACTTTTTTTGTATATAAAAAGGGATCAAAGAAACACTTTTCATCAACCTTACTCATTCGGATTGTGAAAATACGAAAGATTCAGAAGCTTCCAAAAGTGCTTCATCTTTGAGAGAAAAGTGTGATATTACTTAGAACTTCAATTTGTATAATCAAACTTTTAGAGTCTTTCTTCTACTCAATTCTTTTTGTGATTTAGTGTGATTAAGAGAGGGTATCTCTATGAGCCTGAAGAGGCTAAGTGTGCAAAGAATACTTGTCTTGAGCCTGAAGAGGCTAGGTGTGCAAAGAATACTTGTCTTGGAGCCTGAAGAGGCTAGGTGTGCAAACAATACTTGAGTCTGTAACCTGATCAGTTATAGTGGATAAATCTTGGTGCTGCCAAGGACTGGACGTAACTCTTTGCTTCGAAGAGTGAACCAGGATAAATAACTGTGTCAATCTCTCTTTCCTTAAACTCTTTAGTTGCTTTAGTTTTCTTACGTCTATCAAGTGGTGTGTTTGGCAAAAGTCACCCGTCCATCCTGTATCCTTCCACTCGTTCAAACCTAGCTTCTGTTTTATAAAAGATTTCAACTTTGCTTATATTCTGATAAACACAATTCAACCCACCTCCCCTTCTCGTGTTTATAGTTGTCTATTTCATAGACTACACTGAAACTTTTGCACCTGTTGCTAGGCTAGAAGCTATTAGAATATTACTTTCATTTGCTACACATCATAATGTTATGCTTTTTCAAATGGATGTTAAAAGTGCATTCTTAAATGGGTTTATTAATGAAGAAGCATATGTCATGCAACCTCCAGGGTTTGAAAACACAAATCACCCTGAACATGTTTATAAGCTTAAGAAAGCAATGTATGGACTTAAGCAACCTCCTAGAGCTTGGTATGATAGGTTAAGTACATTTCTAATGGAAAATGGTTTTAACAGAGGAAAAGTAGACACAACTCTATTCAGAAAGTCTATTAAGCCAGATTTCATTATAGTACAGATTTATGTTGATGATATCATTTTTGGTGCTACTAATGACTCTCTGTGCAAGGAATTCTCTAAGTTAATGCAGAAAGAATTTGAAATGAGCATGATGGGAGAACTCAAATTCTTCCTTGGACTTCATGTTAAACAGTCTATGGACGAGGTGTACATCCATCAGACAAAATATACAAAGGAACTTCTAAAGAAGTTTAAGATGGATGATTGCAAATCGGTGAATACCCCTATGCATCCCACTTCAATACTCAACAAAGATGATAAAGAGAAAAAGGTAGACCAAAAGGTATATAGAGGTATAATAGGATCTCTTTTATATCTGACTGCGTCTAGGCCTGATATAATGTTCAGTGTTTGCTTATGTGCTCATTTTCAATCTGATCCTAGAGAGTCTCATCTCTCAGCAGTTAAAAGAATATTTAGATATTTAAAAGGTACTACTAATCTGGGTTTATGCTTTAAGAAAAATGATGATTACATATTAGTTGGCTTTTGTGATGCGTACTATGCTAGAGATAGAATTGAAAGAAAAAGCACCAGTGGAGGATGTATTTTCATTGGAGCTAACCTAGTATCATGGTCAAGCAAAAGGCCAAGTACCATTGCTCTATCAACTGCTGAAGCGGAATACATATCAGCTGCAAGCTGCCGCTCACAACTTCTATGGATCAAACACCAATTGGAGGACTACAATGTATTTGTAAGTAGTATTCCACTTATGTGTGACAATACTGCTGCAATCAATTTATCTAAGAGTCCAATATTGCATTCTAGAGCTAAGCATATAGAAATCAAACATCATTTTATTAGGGATTATGTGCAGAAAGGTGTGTTTGATGTTCAATTTGTAGATACTGACCACCAATGGGCAGATATCTTCACTAAACCTCTTGCTGAGGACATATTTATCTTTATAATAAAGCATTTGAATATGTTGTATGTGGATTGAGCTAGTATAATTATTGTTAAATTGATCGTCCATTGCATGCTCTCTATGCACGTCCAGAGCAAGTGGATTCTACGCGTCGACTACCTATGTCCTTGCACGTCCACTCTTAGCCTTGTGTGGACTCGTCTTTGAACACATTTATTGCTTATATTAATATGTTCTTGAACATTTTTATATAAAAACTCTTCTATTTCCTTCCCGAGTCAGCAACTCTCATCAATCCCATCAAGACCTTTTTATTGGGTTAAGTTTACACTTCCTAGTTGGACCACTCAAAGGCTAACAACTCAATTAAAAAGGCCACACCAGTGCCACCTTAGAGTTCACCAGGTGTTTATCTTTTAAACCCCTCCCCACTTTTTACCTTGCACATTTGCCCCACAGGGACCTTAGTGCAAACCCAAAATAAATTTATTTTCCTTTTTCTTTTTTTTAATCCAAAAGGACCAAGCTGCAATTGCCAACTAAAGTAAAATATTGGATCCCCCATTTTCCCATTTGTGTTCGTTGTTATACCCTAATCAATCCACCATTGTTTTTCTGCAACATTTTTGTTCCCCATATGTCTTCTTTCTTGTTCGACAGACCAACCTAATCAACAGCCATTGTTTTTCTGCTACAACTTCGTAACATATCCTTATCTCCTCACTCGCGATCGATGGTTCACCCTAATTCACCACCGTTGTCGACCATCATGGGTACACCATTGTTGATACCATAAGCACAAAAGTGCCCAGCCTGAATAACTAAACATAGACGAAGAGGACGAGTGGAATATTGAAGTAGATGTCGAATTCAACCAACCAGAAAGCTCGATCTGTTAGTGTGAGTGTCAATCCCCATTTTGTTCTTTATTTGAAATTATTGTTTTGGTTGATTGTTTTAAAGATTTTGTTTAGGTTGATTATTTAAAAATTGATTATTTAAATTACCGCTAAATGATATTTAAAATGGTTGTTCTATGATGTTATCCCCCATATTTGTTTCAATTAACCTCCTTCTAGCTTCCCATAGCATATGTATAGTGTTCTACGCTACTCAATTTGATTTTTGATGTGTATATTGTATGTTCTGTTTTTTTTTAGATGGTTGATGTTCAGGTGGAAGACACTGTAGATCTCAGTCATGATTCAAAATGGAATAACGATAGAAGTACAAATAATGTTGTTATTGGTAATAACAATGAAAATAAGGAAGATGGAGATGAAGGCTTGAAAAGGATAACTGAATTGTCGTTGGATGACATCTTTGGCTTGGAATTTGCATCTGAAGTTGAAGCATGTAACATCTACTTTTCATATGCTAATACCTAAGAGTCATGGTTTCATGGCTAGAAAAGATGAAATTTGCCGGGATGCGATGGGAGAGATAAACATGCGTCAGTTAGTTTGCAATAGGGAGGGTAAGAGAAATCAAAGTCATTTGGATAGACTGGACAGAAGTAGAGAACACAGGCCTATTACCCGTACCATGTGCCCTGCCAGGTTTCGTGTCCATATTGATGGCAGACATTCGAAGTGGATAATTGTTGTGTTTGAGGATTCACATAACCATGATTTGACATCGCCTGAACAAGTTCATCTGATTCCTTCTTATCGGTCAATGAGCAATGTAGACAAGGCACAAGTAGACATCCTTCATTTATATGGTGTGAGGACATGCCATATAATGGGTCTAATGCTTGGACAGAAAGGTGGACATGGTGATCTAGGATTTTGTAAGAAGGACTTGTACAACCACATAGATCGTCAAAAGCGTGCTAAGATAGAAGATGGTGATGCTTTTACCGCACTGCCCTATTTCCAAGCAAAGGATGATAACGATTCCATGTCCTTTTCCAAGTTTACAACAATATCGGAAGGTAGGTTGCAGAATTTTTTTTGGGCTGATGGAGCTAGTCGCATAGACTATGGATGTTTAGGTGATGTGCTGGCATTTGACATTACCTATAAAATGAACAAGTACAATAAGCCATTGGTGATCTTTTGCGGTTATAATCACAACGGACAAACTGCAATTTTTGGTTGTGAACTTGTTGACGATGAGAAGACAGAGACATATAGATGGGTTTTAGAAACGTTTTGTGAAGCTATGTGTAACAAACACCCAAATGCAATTGTTACTGATGGAGACAATGCGATGAGGGAAGCTATAAAAATTGTGTTTCCTGATGCTACCCATAGGCTTTGTTAATGGCACCTTCACCAAAATGGTGTTGAAAATGTAAAGAACTATGATTTCCTTGTAGAGCTGAAGAAGTTAATCTATGGCAACTTCTCTCCTACCAAGTTTGAAGAACAATGGGAGACTGTAATTGGTACATATGGCCTGCATAATAACAAATGGGTAAAAAAATTTTATAAGATGAAGGAATTGTGGGCTAGTGCGTACTTGCGTGATAAGTTATTCTGCGACATTAGAACAACATCGATGTGTGAAGGCATTAACTCCTTCATCAAGAGATATGTGCAACAAAGGAACAGCTTAGTTGATTTTTTGCACAATTTTGAGCATGCTTTGAAAGAATACAGACACAATGAATTGATGTCCGATTTCAGGTCATCATATGCTGACCCTGTTCTTACAACTGCCCTGCATAAAATAGAACAAGGTGCAGCGAAAGTCTTTACAAGGTCTAAGTTTAGAGAAGTAAAATCTGAGATTGAGGATTCTGTAGATTTAAATATATCTGAAAGGGTAGTTAATGGAAATTCTGTGCACCTGAAGATGAATAAATTCTACAATCCTAGAAGTGAGTTTGTCATTGTTTTTGATACAGCAGAGAGGAAATTTACATGCGAGTGTCGGATGTTTGAGTCACGGGGCATTCCTTGGAGTCATATACTATGTGCAATGAGGCATGAACACATTGATGCTATACCCAGCTCCCTAATTTGCCGACGATGGACCAAGTCTGCTAAGCTTGACTATATGACAGCTGCTTCTTCTGTTGATCGTGATCGAGAAAAACTTGTTATGTTACGTTCAGGTTCATTATCTGCTGCATGTAACAGATTGTGCAATCTTGCAGCCAGAAACAAGGATGATTTTTTGTATATTAGATCTGAAATCCATAAACTTACATTAAAGCTAGAGAGTCGTATTAATGGAACACCCCAACAAAACACAAGTGCAAATGTGATTAACGATCCCGAGGTGGTAAAAACCAAAGGTGCCCCGCGAAAGAAGAAATACGACAAGAAGAGGAGGCGGTGTTCTCATTGCAAGAGAATTGGTCACAATATTAGTACATGTCCTGTTTTATCTCAGAAGGATGTTTTGTGCAGTATGGATGAAGAGTCATCGAGGTTCGAGGTTGATTTAGACATGGAAAGAAGTGATAATGTAAGTAGTATGTTTGTTTAATTAAATGAGTAAAAGGTGAACTATTGATAAAGTACTATTATGATTTTAGAGCTCTAATACATTGAATAATATATAGGTCGATGTTCAGGATGATGACGTTGATGGAACTCAACAAACATGTTCAGTTCAAGCATCTACTCGTAGTGAACATGTAAGTCTGTCATTTAACTACCAGCTTAAAAAACCATGTATGTCTAACTTGTTAAAGGCTGTTATGAAGGTTTCTTGTCCACGGCAGAAGAAGCAAAATGTGAAATGTCCAATTCCAACTCAAAAATCAGCAAAGGTATGTATAGGTAAATCAATAATTAGTTAAGGTTTGGGTTTCAGTTTTCAACATTGTTGAATTTTATGCAGCAGAAGCAGACATTGCTCCAAGAACAAGATAAACATAATGGAACTGGTAGTGGTGCACATCAGAATATACCAAATAGATATGCTCAAACTGTACATCATTTCCAACAATATCATGTACATCCAATGTTTCCCAACATGGTCCCTCCTTATCACATTTACCCTCCTCCAAATCAGTCGTTCCTTATAAATCCACATGTATATAAAATGTCCTTCGAGTTCCATTTGTATCTTTCTTATACTATTCTAAATATGGTGATTGATTTTGTTGTACTATTTTGGTTTTATGAGCGATCCTCCTGATACACGGAAAAAGTGATCACTGATATTAAAGAACAGGTTAGTCTGTTTGGAAACTATGCAGTTGGTTTATTGCATATTTAAAATGATGTCTGTTTGAAAACTACAGCATCTTTTTACTTTTTTCACAGGGACTTTGTTCATGGGTATGAGAACATGACTATAGGACTAATGGGGAAATTAACATGAAGCTGATCGATTATTGCGTGGGGCAAGCAATCCTATCATTGTGATTGAAATAACCAATGAAGAAAATGAACTGTAGTTTAACCCGATGTACATGCAGTTATTGTACTTTGCACACTTTTTTAAATGATTGTGATTGTCATTGAACCACTGTACTTTGCAATACAACTTGGTTTATCTTTTTTAGTGAGTTTTTCAGGCATTGGTGTTATGTTTTTGATTTCTCGCATGGTACAGCAACATGGTTTTTTTGTACGTGATGTCGCGACCAAAAAGAAAACATGATTTACCTTTTAGAGAATAAACATGGAGTCGCCACCAACTTTATTTAATTCCGAGAAAATTGGAAAACCCTTTAAAAAAAGCTTTGGGTTCGGTAGTCGATTACGTCTAGGGAAGGGATGGAGACTTAACCCCATGGCACCCTAGAACATCCATAAAAATGGTTACCCAAAATTAGTTGTGTAAATTATTAATAACTTTGAAAATATTTGTTTTACCCCGAAAATCATTTAAAGGAAAAATCACTCTTAATCTTAAGATATTTTATATTTTTTATCGGTTTTATATTTGTGAAATTTTTTTATTAGACCTAAGTGAGGTTGAACATGGCACGTAAGTCCACAGGGCAACCTCAAAATCTAAAGGATTGAGAATGCCACTTGTCATAGAGCAACCCAAAAATAACATTGATATTTAAAAAAATGCTACATAAGAATTAGGAAGTGAAATATTATTTCATGATCTCATTTTTTTATTTTATTCTACCTTTTGATTAAATGTTGAATAGTCCTAAATAGGTTGAACATGGCACATAAGTCCATAGGGCAACCTTTATTCTAAGGGATTGAATAAGCAACGGAAGACCTACTCGTCCAACAGAAAGTGAAACATGCAATGGAAGACCTACTCGTCCAACAGAAAGTAAAACATGCAATGGAAGACCTACTCGTCCAACAGAAATAGTCGCCCATGATGGTCCAGAATGCCCTTATGGCCCAATATGAGTAAATAGGCCCGATCAGACTAGTACGGCCCAAGTTGGCCCAATTCAAGAAAACACATCGAAGAGGACTTGTCGAGGAAAATAGACCTAGAAAGCCCCGATCAACCAAGATGGACCTAATTGACTAAAATGTCCCAATATGAAAAATAGTCACCCATGATGTTCCGGAATGCCCTTATGGCCCGATATGAGTAAATAGGCTCGATAAGACTAGTACGGCCCAATTCGAGAAAACACGTCGAATAGGACTTGGTCGAGGAAACTAGACCTAGAAAGCCCCGATCAACCAAGATGGACCAAATTGACTAAAATGTCCCAATATGACAAATAGTCGCCCATGATGTTCCGGAATGCCCTTATAGCCCAATATGAGTAAATAGGCCCGATAAGACTAGTATGGCCCAAGTTTGCCCAATTCGAGAAAACTCGAGGAAAATAGACCTAGAAAGGCCCGATCAACCAAGATGGACCCAAATTGACTCAAATGTCCCAATATGACAAATTGTCACTCATGATGTTCCGGAATGCTCTTATGGCCCAATATGAGTAAATAGGCCCGATAAGACGAGTACGGCCAAAGTTGGCCCAATTCGAGAAAACACGTCGAATAGGACTTGGTCGAGGAAAATAGACCTAGAAAGCCCCGATCAACCAAGATGGACTCAAATTTACTAAAATGTCCCTACATTATGGTGTGAAATCTTGGACTATGTTATTAATCCATTATGTGACTATGGATATTTTGTGGAAATTATGGATATTACTTACCCTGCTATATATGTTCATGTGTTATTTCTTCCACTGTTTTTTATCATATTGTTGTGCAGCGTACTAGGACCTAGGACCTTGGCCTTTCCCATGATGACTATGAGTATGGTAATCCCAGTATTTGTCCTTTGTCATTTTTACTTTGCCATTGATTCCTAAACCTCTATACTGGATGTAACTCTGAATTTTGAATCACATATAATAAATCTCATGAAGAGGCTTTTACTCTATTCTTTTTGATGGAGTTGCTGCCACTGTATGCTCGCTGACCGTCTTCAACAATTTGCCTCTTCATCACTGGAACTGTGCTAATTAGATTGGACTAATAGAAGATTGTACTTTCATATCAGCTGTTTATGCTAATGTCTTTGTAGAATGTAACTTACAGGTATTGAATTGTCCAAATTGTAACATAGGAAGTGAGTTATATGAAGTACATCAACTCTGATATGTTGGTTTCCCAGGTTGGACAAAAAGTTCTGATTGTTTTTGCTGTAAATGTTAATGAATGAAATGAGCATTTCCTTATTTAAATATTTCTGGTGAGTTTTTGTTGTTGTGAACACATTCTTGAACCAGGAGCTTGTTGCAAAAGTCTTCTAATAGCTAGATTAAACCATCTCTTAGTAATATACATACATAAATAAAAAAAAGTAACCAAAACAGGGAACCAAAATTGTGCCAAAGCACCAAGGCCAAAATAATCATCGTACATGGATTTATTCTCCTTAAACACAATCTGATTACATTGCATACACTTAGAAAATACATTCTTGTGTAACTGCATAACATAAAGGAACCAAAATAGTGACCTATAATTGTGCCAAAGCACGTAAAAGGGCAAAAAAACTCATTGAAAATGCATTGTTCTATCGAACAGAACTTGTACACACCCGGCAACTTGCACTAATTCACTCTTTTGATACTCTATATACTTAGAAAATTATTGGGTAACTTCATAACACAGCAAAATCATGGACAACAATCAAAGATGCATGAACAAGTTCAGTGAGCAATCAAAGGAAAACATTCAAGGAAGAACTTGGATGAATCAAAGACCAAAGACGAAGATCAAGGAATCATTAAGACAAGAGCTTAATGAAGGAATTAGTTTTAAGTCTTAGATGATCTATAAGAGATGAAATCTCTTATTCACAAAAAGCTCATTTGAAAAGATGCACGAAGAAAATCATTTTTCATAACCTGCATTAAAAGGAATAAGTTTTCGTAAATGACAATGATTTTGGAAATAAGATTTCTAAGCGCTCGTCCAACACTAAGATTTCTAAGCGCACGTCCAATAAAGTGAAACAAGCAGACGTCCAATAAAATGAAACAAGCAGACGTCCAATGAAGTGAAACAAGCAGACGTCCAATGAAGTAAAACAAGCAGACGTCCAACAAAGTGAAACAAGCAGACGTCCAATATAATGAAACAAGCAGACGTCCAATAATGTAAAACATGCAGACGTCCAATGAAGTGAAACAAGCAGACGTCCAATGAAGTAAAACAAGCAGACGTCCAATAAAGTGAAACAAGCAGACGTCCAACAAAATGAAACAAGCAGACGTCCAATGAAGCGAAAAAAAAGCTGGCGTCCAATGAATTGATAAAAAGTTGGCATCCACAAAAGTGACAGAAGCTCGCGTCTACTGAAGTAACGAGAAGCGCTCGTTTGCTGATGTGGCACATGGAGCTCGTATACTGATATAACAAGAAGCGCTCGTCTACCAAAGTGGCATATGAATCTCCGTCCAGTAAAGTACTAAATGGAGCTCGTCTACTATCCCATCTAAATGTAAAATCTTAATGGCTAGATGGACGCGGTTATTTTCAATATGGACGCGAATTTTCAAGAACTATCAGAATCTTATTTCAAGAACAAGAATCAAGAAAACATATTTTGTTAATCTGATCCAAATATGTTTTAATTGATCCCAACGACTATAACTTGTTTTCTATATAAAGAGGGATCAAAGGAACACTTTTTATATAACAAAACGAATAACATATCGAATACGATACACATATCATTCATCATCTTTCATTAAGCTTACTATGGAAAGAGTGTTTCAATACTCAAAGTGCTTCAATTTGTTTATCTGACTATTGAGAGTTAGTAATCAACTTTTGTTTTACATTTTGATTGTAAAGAGAGAGGGAGTCTCTCTGAGTGATTAGGGTGAGGTATACCTAAGGTTGAACATTGAGGCTCTTCACAAGAGTGTGGTATATCGAGGTGAAGGAGTGCTCTGTGGTGTGAAGGTTTTTCAAGCTACTTGGTAAAGCTTGTGTGTTACTATGTGAAATCCCACAGGTGGAGTGGGGACTGGATGTAGGTCACAGTGGAGGTGACTAAACCAGGATTAATCTGATTGTGTGGTATCTCTAAACTCAAACTCTTTACTTTCTGTTTATGATCAAGAACCTGCGATTTTGATGTTTAAAGTTCAATATAATATCTGTTCTTGATCTGTAGAAACTGAATTGAAAATTGAGTTCGATTGTAATCAAGACCGTGTTATCTGCATTCAAAACTGAGTTAATCAAAACCATTCTTGATTGCTGAAACTGATCATATACTGAAACTGAAACCTGCATAACTTGTTCTTATCTTTCTTTCTTAACTATGAACTATGAATCAATCTTTCTTATCTTCATCACCTTCTATTCAAGATTTTGTAAAAACCCTTCATTGATCTTGTAAAAGATCCTGAGCCCACAAAATCCGCAACTCCGATTTGAAAAGTTTTGTGAAAAGTTTTTAAGAGGGAAATATTTTAAGAAGACTTAATTCAACCTGAATCTATTAACTATGAATCAATCTTTCTTATATTCATCACCTTCTATTCAAGATTTTGTAAAAACCCTTCATTGATCTTGTCAAAGATCCTGAGGCCACAAAATCCGCAACTCTGATTTGAAAAGTTTTGTGAAAAGTTTTTAAGAGGGAAATATTTTAAGAAGACTCAATTCGCCCCCCGAGTCGTTGAAGCCAAAACAACAACAACCATTTGACAAATTCTCATTTCATTAATATAGTCTCAGTAATACACTTGCTAAAAAAATAAAAGGTCTTGGAACCATCTACTACCAATTTGACAGACATTTCATGCCAAACAATCACACTTTCCAAATAAATACATCAAAACAGACATCAACATAATTGCCGAAACAAGCCAAGACACAACCAATGTGATACAAACATTGTCTCTTTGTTTGCGAGCTAATACAACATCAACCCTATGATTTCTTTCAAGTTCTAAAAGTTGATCAATAATTTGCTTCAGTTGGTTGTCAGCTACTTGGTTGCTATTAGCTTGGTCTTCATGATTGTTATTTGTTTGGGTGGTAATAGCATGATTGGAAGTTACTTCACTAATATTTGGTCGATTGCCATTTGCTTCAACAGCAATAGGCTGGGATGGATTAGGTTGAATCCCATTAGCTTGCCTTCCACTAGCTTGATTGCCATCAGCTTGACTGGAAATTCCATGCTATATGGGTAGAACTCATCTATGAAAACCAAAAAACACCAGATAAGGTTCAACATTTAAATAACTAAATATTCATGATTTTCAGTTGCTTCACTATCAATTATTCTGATGATTTATCGGAATGTGACAAAAACCCTAACTTTATGTATATATATATTGAACAATTTATATAACACATTGATTTTACAAAATACAAACGAATTGAAACATATCACAGATTCATGAAAAAATAACGATGGAAATTTACAGAAAAATGAAACACAAAAAACCACCACACCTTCAAAGAGTTTCTGGCTTTTGAGGTTCTTGTTCACTGATCGATGACCAAAGAAGAGTTCAGAGGTACCAAATGCGAGGATGCGACGGCGGTTGGTCGACAGTACCCAACGATGACCCTTCGACCTTCGATGGTAGAACTCTTGATTTAGGATTCAAGTTGGTCGTTCCAACTTCAGTGGTGGAAAAGCTGATCTTAAATGAAGAATGGGGGAATATTTCAGTTGGCAATTGCAGCTTGGTCCTTATGGATTAAAAAAATAAAAAGGAAAATAAATTTATTTTTGGTTTGCACTAAAGTCCCTGTTGGGCAAATGTGCAAGGTAAAAAGTGGGGAGGGGTTTAAAAGATAAACACCTGGTCAACTCTAAGGTGGCGCTGGTGTGACCTTTAATTGAGTTGTCAGCCTTTGAGTGGTCCAACTAGGAAGTTTAAACTTAACCCAATATTTATCATTGGTACCGAAGAATTCACCTTTATTCTTTGCTTGCTTAACCATCATTACTTCGATGACCAGCATTCTTTCATAGATGACCAATTCCATTGTTTCCCTTATTTCTCTCTCGACCCATACCTACCCTTAGCCGTACATTCTTCTATTTTTCTTTCAATCTCTGCTCCTTTTGAGGGTTTAGGGGGTGGATTGGTTGGTGGTGGTGGAGGCTGCAGAGGAAGGAGGGGTTGACAGTGCTGGAGGAGTCAAAGAGGATATGTTAGATAAAGGGAGGAGAAGAAGCCGGTGACGGTGGCGACAAGGATGAGGGGGTCAGGAGAGTGAGTGGTGGTGACAGTGCCGTAGTTGGAGAGGCTGTGAGGGGTAACGACGAATTGAGTCTGAAGGATCCACCACAATTTCATCTTTGTTGATAATGCCAAATTCCATTCTTTAAGGTAATGCCAATTTCATTGAGGCCTTGCATTGAAGTGAATGCCGCTGCCAATGTTTGATTGGTATAAGGTCCAATCCCTTTCTTTTTTTCGTCTTCCTCTATGGCTAATCCAAATAAAAAATGAAATTCTCAAAAAACATGGTTTACATTTTGATTATATACCATTTATGTATTCTTTCCTTGGCATGCAGTGGTGTGATAGGTTTTCTTCTATGCTCAACAGAGGGGCCTCTATTGATTTTGTGAAGCCCATCAACCCCATTGAAAAGGTGGAAGGTGTTGATAAGCATGGAAGAGAACTTCGCTTCTATAACTCAGAGGTAAATATCTATAAATAGTTGTCGCTTCTACTCATTTAACTTTCTGTATTGGCTTGAACGATCTTTTCTCTTTTCCAACACTTCTAAGCGAATATCTGACCCATGGTGGGTAGCAATAGGTACCTACATGTTATATTATTTATTTGGCTAAGTTATAGGATTATTTGATGAATAGCTAGGTACATTTTATGACCACCAGTAATAGGAGGAGGTACACTTATCTCATCAACTGCTTGATAATCTACTGAAGTTTTAGTTGTGTTGTGTTATTGAATTTGATTTCAGGAGTATTCTTCCAAAGCCATAGGGAAAAAGGAACTTTGAGGGGAAAACATGTTGAGAAAGTTGATATATTATTAGTTCTTGGTAGGGAAGTTGTTTACTCATATATTACCATGCATCATTGGTTTTGTTGTTAAACTAACTTTTTTGGTGTGGATGATAGTATTGATAACTAATAATTATGGAGAGTTAGTCTGCAAATATTCATTTCACAGCTTGAACAATGTTTATTATAGATTGTTAAATGAGCAATGTCCATTCTAGAATGTTAGTCTGCAAAATATTCATTTCACAGCTTGAAGCCTTGAACAATGTTCATTATATAATGTTGAATAAAATAATCTAAAAATTTATTAGCTTAACCCATCATTTTACATAGCATTTACTTTCCTTTGGTTTTATTGTTTTAGGGTATGAACTGTACATCCGAGGATACTATATGCTGCCATCATTCTAATATATGGCAAATGATGTTTTTACTATGTGAAACCACTCTCCAGCCATCACTTTTCAATTTAAAAATGTTCTTTCAATTTAATTGAAAATGTTATGTCCCCCTTTTAGTTTATTAATTGAAGCTTGAATTGAATTTGGGGCCCTCTTGTTTTGAGCACATTAAGTCAGAGACTTTGCAAGTAAGGCCCTATAGTGTCCAGAATCAAAGCAAAGCTAGGCATTAAAATTATTGACTGAGTGTCATGCATTTTATGTGACCAAGTATAAGTTGATTGATCAATTATTC
Organism: Sophora flavescens; assembly: GCA_030762895.1. Lineage (NCBI taxonomy): Eukaryota > Viridiplantae > Streptophyta > Magnoliopsida > Fabales > Fabaceae > Sophora > Sophora flavescens. The sequence continues at coordinate 111,590,591 of CM061067.1, read as the reverse complement.
ATATTTTGGTCAAGCCCATTCATAATCATTGCATCTTCCTTAATTACCAATACTTCATTATAATTTAACTTCTCTTATATCACAATCATAATTTCTTATTTAAATATTCTGGTCATGAATTTTTTCTCTTTTATATCTCTTATAATGATTCAACAGTGTAGCATAGATGAACTTTTGTAAAGGACCATCAAGCACGTGCTTTTCTTGCAAAGTATATAACAAAGCATGCCAACAAGTTGCCAGGTTCTTTCTTGCATTAGATTTTCTTTTGTTGGGTATTTGGTGATTTGGTGTTTGGAACTTTTCTGATGCTGCGAAAAGCTCAAGAAATTTAAGCTTTAATAACACTTGAAAGTGGAGGAGCAGTTTCTACAACCCAGTTCATAAACTGAAGTCTCAAATATTTATCTTGAGTTGCACCATAGAAGGTACTACTTTATGTATCTTTTCCCTCACAGTCTTGACCCTTGGTGCAGCATGTTTAGTGCAAATTAAAAGGTCTACTGGCCACATATTTCACCACATCCATTGTATAGTCCTTTCTAAGAGGAAATTCATAGCAAAGTTCACTTTCTTCTTTGTTTTCATTCGTGGGATGTCCTGTTTTTTTGCTGTTTCATTGGCTCTAGCATGAACTATGCTTCCTGTTCTAAAATTAATTGTGCAGAGAATAGAAGTCTTTGAAGTTGATGGCTGCAATAGAAGAATGTCAACCTTATCTTTTCATCAACTTTAATTGGCCGATTACATGGGAGGCCTGGATGCTCATTACAGTACCAAATTAATGGAGGTAGAGTATAGTAACTTATGTAATTAATTAGAAATTTGGTGGGTATATAAGCATATTCAGGACTTGCCTTAAACCTCATTTGGCTACTAGCCTAACAATGAACATGTTTAAGTGGTAGTTAGGAACAGTTTTCAGGACTTTGATTTCAACTCAGGAAAGAGTGATATGCTACATTAGACTAACAAGTAACAACTCAAATCCGGTAGAGACCACACATAAATATATTCCTTATTGACAATATGAGAGCCAACATTAATGCACAAATTCAGCATGTGGTTTGAAAGAGCATCTAAACTACTGAAAAATAGTAACTCTACCTGCATTGCACATATGACATTTAGCTTGGTTTTGACATTTTATCGAGCATCTAAACTATGACGCAGCAAACCTGGTGCTTGATTTACATGGTAAGAAATTAAGCATGTTCTTTGGTGATTGTTAACAATATTATACTTATTTAGTATAACATTGGATGTAAATTCCAATGTGAATACACTACAAAAAAAAACAATTGTTTAGCGACCGGGATATTCGGTCGCTAAACATTGTAAATCGGTCGCTATTTAATTTAGCGACCGAATTAGCGACCGATTAATGGTGGTGGCTGAATACCTGGTCGCTAAGCTTTTAGCGACCGGAATATTAATTCGGTCGCTAAATGGCTACCGTAATTTCGGTCGCTAAATAATAAAAAACGGTCGCTATTCGGTTGGTCGCATTGTTTAGGTAACCATTTCTAGTGACCGATAATCGGTTGCTAGTTCGGTCGCTAATTTTGGTTACTGTTAACCTATATTAGCGATGGATTTTCGGTCGCTATACCACATCTGTTAATGTTAAATAAAGTTTAGCAACCGAATTATTGGTTTCTAATTCGGTCGCTAAACTGGTTATGATTAATTATTTTTTTAAATTTAATTTTTAAAATAATTTTTTTTTGTTTTTCTTTAAACGTTAGCAAAATTACTAATAAAACACACCAAATTACTTATGAAATATACAATCATAAGAAATAATAAATATATAAAAAAAATAATCCAAAGTGTCGTACAAGAATTGTTTAAAGTCAAAAATATGAAAAAAAAAATCAGTCATGATGAGGGGGAGATGGAGGAATCCAATCATCCTCAGTGTCCGTACCACCGACGTCTGCTAGTTGATCGTCCTCTGGAGTAGCAACATCAGTAGCTGGCGGCGGAACTGGAGGAGCGGCAGCAGGCGGCACAACCGTCAAAACATCACCCTAAGCAACTGGAGTCTGGATCCTCATCTGCTCCAACACCAGCCGCAGTGTCTGGCCCTGCTCGATGCTCGTCTGCATCAGCTGCTGGTGTGCCTGAGTCAAATGTGCAATCTGGTTCGCCATCTGCTGCTCTCTCTTGCTCTTCTCCCGAAGCTCTGCGTTCAGCTGCGTGATGGTGTCCTGCATTTGGTTGAACTGCTCCTGAGGGACGGTATCGGCGTAGTAAGGAGAAGGCGTGCCGGATGATGAATATATATATAATGTAAATTTAATTTAAATAATTTAATAAATTGTTACCTTAAACTCTTTAAACAACTGATCCCTATGTCCCCCTGAGATGGCCTTCCATGTAGGCCATGGACGATCAAAATTGCGTCGCAGGATCTTCGATATCGAATCAGAAGGGCCCTTCGCAAGCAGAAAGTTGCAGCAAAATTAGAGCATTAATAAATGTTATAAATAAATTAAAAAAACAAGTAAATAGAAATTAAAGATACTTTATATATATTAAAAAATTAAATTAGCTTACTCGTTATCCCCCCTGGGGATAAGAAGAATCCTCCTGTCGGATGGACCACGACTCTCCTGTCCCGATGATGATGATGGTCATGTCGTAGGTGTGGATGATGAGGGTGCAGCCTGTGTCCCGACCACATGAGGCTGGGTAGGGGGTGCAACTCCATCACCCTGAGGTGTCCCGTCCACAAAGGTACTGGTAGGGTGGTCTCGATTTGAAGGCTGTGGGTCGGCCGGCGAAGGGACTCTCGCAGCACGACCTCCATGACGACCCCTACCTCTAGAGGAATCTGTCATCTGTGAAAAAAAATGAAAAAATGATTACACAACAGTGTAAATAATACAAAAATAAATTACCTAAGTAGAATGACATTTACACAATGAATTATGACATAAATAAATTACCTAAGTAGAATGACATTTACACAATGAATTATGACATAAATAAATTACCTAAGTAGAATCTCCGTCACTAAATTCATCCTCACTCTCATCAGTATCACTGGAATGTACCTTCGCTAGATACGTCCAACTCGGATTGATCCATTAACTCTCTTTCAACTTCTTCCCCATTTCCGGAAATGTCCGCCAGAGAATTAACAATAATGTCCGGCGTAATTTGCAACGGTACGTGTGGTCTTGAAAACTCATCATCTTGGTACGGAGCATCTTTTTCAGGCTGGTTGATTACATTATCAGTAATTATACTGCGAGCCCTTATCTTAATAACACCCAACCGGTCATGATGTCCTTCGGGATATGACGAGTAATAAACCTGCTCTGCCTGTTGTGAAAAAATGAATGGGTCGTACGCCTTATTATACCTTCGAAACAGCCTAACTTGAACAATACCATATTTTTTATCTATTTTTGTCCCTACGTCAAGAGTAGGATCAAACCAATCACACTTGAAGATAACTAACTTCATCACGGGGAAACCGGTATAATCGAGTTCAAGGATGTCAGTTAGAACCCCATAGAAATCATCCTCTACATTGCCATCAGTGGCTCGCACACAAACACCATAGTTACACATCTGCATTCCTTCATTCCATGTTTTTGTGTTAAATTTATATCCATTTACAATATAAGTGTTCCATGATGTAACCCATCTGTTAGGCCCCCATGCCAAATTTGTCAAAAATGGATTTTGAACATTGTTTTATGGATCTAGTACCTAAAAAATCAAATATTATATTATTCTTATACATGCTATATATTTAAGGAGATAAAAAGTATTTCAACAAATGAAGATGCTTAACCTACATATTTACTGAACCACGTAGCAAAGTGAGAAGTAATTTCTCGATCAACCTGATCATTTGAAATGTCAGGTTGGAGATCCCTTAGAAAATTGTTGTACATCCTACATATGGGAGATTAACAGCAGGACGATTAATAATCATAAATGTCAATTGAACTTATAAAAGACATTGTACAAACTTACTCTAAATATGGCGCTACCTCTTCACAATTTTGAAGGATATACAGATGAGAAGCATTAATGCCACGCTGCTCCAAGAAATATCCTTTTGATTTGCCACTAAATCTGCCCGGATAGTTGAATATTGATATAGGAGGACTAGTTGAACTTCCTTCGCCCGAATCAACGTTTCTAGGCATCCTTGTCCTTCTCGTGTTAACTTCGTCCGGATAGAAATAAGAGGCAAAAGTGGAAGTCTCCTCTACTAAGTATGCTTCACAAATGGAACCCTTCACTCGTGCCTTGCTCTTGACTTTGTGTTTAAGGGAGTGCAGGAACCTATTAAAGAGGGATACATACAAATAATTACTAGTTTTAGGGAAAGCTAAACTACGATCTCGTGTTCGTGAATTTTATATGTATTAAGTAAAATAGTTGATGTTGTTTACCTCTCAAATGGATACATCCAGCGGTATTGGACTGGGCCACCAACTCTTGCTTCATAAGGTAGATGAACTGGCAAGTGTTCCATGGAATCAAAGAAACTCGGTGGGAAGATTTGCTCCAGCTTACATAACAAAACGGGTATCTTGACTTCCATATCCTTTAATTAATCCACATTTAGTGTTGTCGATGTAAGCTCCCTGAAAAAGTGGCTAAGCTCAACAAGTGGGTTCCAAATTTGCTTCGGTAATGCGTCGAACACAATTGGAAGCAACCGTTGCATGAACATGTGGCAATCATGACTCTTCATTCCATGTAACTTTGCTTCCTTAATGTCAACACATCTACCCAGATTGGAAGCATACCCATCTGGTAACTTTAGTCCTTTAACCCACTTACAGACGACCACTTTCTGTGTTTTGCTTAGTGTATAACTTGCCTTCGGTTTCATAAGTCTACCACGACCATCGTCGTGCAACTCAAGCTCCTTACGATTATAAATGTTAGCCAGATCCAATCGGGCTTTATTTGTATCATTTGTCCTCCCCTTGATGTCCATCACAGTGTCAAACACATTCAAAAACACATTCCTCTCAGTATGCATGACATCAATGTTGTGACGGAGTAGCTGCGTCCTCCAATACGGCCACCTCCAAAATATACTTTCTTTTGTCCAATTATGGTTGATGCCATAATCAGGAATATGTTCTCCTAGGGATTCATGGACGAGCGGTAAGTACTGTACTCTGCGCCATACATTAGGACCAGTCAAACGTGGTGGAGGCGGTGTTGTCTCCGCACAACGCTTCTTGAATGCATTCTTGTTCCGCCTATAAGGATGATCTTCTGGAAGGAATTGATGATGACAATCAAAATATGAGATCTTTCGACTGTTTTTAAGCGTGAATGTCGTCGATCGCTCCATACATATTGGGCATCCAAGCTTCCCCCCGCAGTCATCCAACCCAACATCATCCCATAAGTGGGAAAGTTGTTGATCGTCCACATCAAAGCTGCTTTCATGATGAAATTCTACCTCAAAGATACGTCATATGTCAACACACCATCATTCCACAACATCGTCAACTCATCTATCAGCGGCTTCAAGTACACATCAATCTTACCTTTTGGATTAGATGGGCCCGGAATTATGACTGTGAGAAACATAATCTCCCGCTTCATGCACATCCCGAGGGAAGATTGTACGAGTCGGGATAACCGGTCAACAAGAGTATGCTTTTCCAGATGCCCAAAAGGATTAAATCCATCAAGAGATAACCCCAATCGGACATTGCGAGGTCCTGCGAAAATGCCATATGAACCCTATCAAAATGCTTCCAAGCTTCTCCATCAGATGGATGACACAAGACATCTTGCTCCCTCTCATGCTCACTATGCCACCTCATGTGAGCTGCAGTGGCCATCGAAGAGTACAATCTTGTATGTCTTGGCACGAGCGGAAAGTACCACATCTTTTTTAGCGACCTCTTCTTCTCAATGCCCATCCTAGTGGTTGTCTTATACCGATCCGCACCACAAAATCGACAACATGTTATGCTTTCCGCTGAATCATCCTTATAGTACAACATACATCCATTCGGGCAACAATCAATTTTAAAACACCCCAGATCCCAAATTTTCCACAGACTTCTTAGCATGATAAAAACTAGTAGGCATCTGATTGTCTTATGGCAATGCCTTGGACACTGACCTGGTGAGGCGATTAAAACAGCCTTCTTGCATATTGTAGTCAGATTTGATACTCAACCATTCCATGCACATCGACAACTCCGTGTACTCCTGACATCCTTCCCACAATGGAGATCGTGCAGTACTCAGCATATCATAGAATCTTTGAGCTTCGGGATTTGGATTCTCCTCTATGTATTGGGAACCCACTCCACCATCTTCTCCCCCATCTTCTTCTAGAACAACACCAACCGATGGTCCAACATGATCCATTATCATCTGCTCGTATGGATTCAATTCTTCCCTCCGGTCACCACTTCCATAGTACGAACCTTCAAACACAATCGGGTTTAAGTCAGGCAACGTCTCACCATGGTTACTCCACCAATAGTAATCAGACATGAAGCCCTTCTCATAAAGATCGGCTACAACTCCATCCACGCTTTTGAAAGATTGACACTTGCATCTTTTGCAAGGCACCTCAATTGATCACCTCCCAGCCGTATAAATCTCTCCTGGCTAACAACAAACTCTATAAACTCACCCACTCCAACTCTATACTCTTCCCTAAGACATTTATTCCGATCCAACCTACGATACATCCATTTCCGATTCTCCGGAATTTCCATTGCTGGCAATTAAATAGCCTGACCAATCCTACAATAACGCTTATATATTACGGTGCATTCTAATAACTCCATCAATCTCGTTCTTATGACAAGGTATGAACCTATCCCATTCGAGAAGAAACCTTTAACACACTCGGCTAATAATAGTTATTCCCATATTCAAATACCTTATACTTGACAAAATTTCGGCAGCATTTCCCATCGGTCTCCAAGTACACCACTCGAGCATGGTGAGAATCACCGCGATCAAGTATGCACCAGGAGAACAAAAGGAAATGCATCAGACCGAGATTTCAACAAGTATATAAGGCATTTGAATATTCAACTAACTATTGTACGAGTGTGAAAAAGGTTTTTTCCCAAACTGTCCCACTTGGACAATTCAAGATTCAATACAATGAGCATGCATACCTTGATAAGTTATGCATGCTCATTAATATTGAATCTCAAATAGGAAACTAAGGCTTTAGTAAATTAATTATTAACTCTAACAGAAAATAAAACCATTAACCTATAAATATTGCAACATTGTTGAGCTTATATAAATTGCAGCGTAAATCAATACAAACTTATATTAAATATTGTAGCAAACATCCTATTGAGCTCCGCTCTCCACTAACAAGTAGCAGTTAATTGTCAAACACATGCATAATTTCTAAATTATCAGCACACAACTAGCATCCCGCCTTTCGGACAGGATCACATCCTATTGAGCCCCGCTCTCCACTAACAAACAACAAATATTGACAAACACATGCATAAACATTAAATTATCAGCATACAATCATACAAGATCACATCCTATTGAGCTCAGCTCTCCACTACCAAACAACACGATAATTCACATAATACATTACACTGAGTGTTCAGAGAACTTACCTGAGAGAGAAAACACAACCGAGTAAGGATAAGGGCAGGAGCCGGAGCCAACAGCAAGTAAAAGAATATGATAACAAGGACCTATCGTGCATAAATGAAGTTAGTCCTTTCAAATCAAATCACTATTCTATATATACAGAATCCAGTACAACTATTTATAAGACTAGAAACACATAAATTAATATAAAATAGAATCAATAATATACGGTTACAAATTTAGAACAACTTGCAACTTGGTACGAGTGTTATCTATTAGAATCAAGTGATTCCTTTTTTTCTTAAGTATTCCCTTACTTCCAAAAATAAACGTAACATATAGAAATATCACCTCACCGTGTTAGTTTAACTTTTTCCAAAGTACACCTCTATACCCATCTATCCCCCTCCATAGGAATAGTTGCCCAATCTAATGTTTTTTTGTCTATGCTTTAATTAATAAATCATTATGACCTTAAGTCACTCACTTAACATTAAACAATCATGTGCCTCTGTTAACAAACATGGGGAAAACTCACAAATAAAGATATACCTAACTAAAGCACATAATCCAAAGCACCAAGCAGTAAGCATACTCAACTTACAACAACAAAAGACACACATGGAAGACACAAGGAAGAGCACATTGAAAATAATAATAGCAATAATATATATAAAAACATAATATGTGCACCAAAAAGTTGAATTACTACTGACCTTTAACATCAGTTCATGAAGTTTGAAGAAGCTGAAGCTACTCAAAATATATAAATCTATCTATCTTTTTGGCATATTCTTAGCTTCTCATCTCAGTACTCAGTAAAATGGATTGCACCAAATTTCCGGACAAAGTAAGTTGTTGTAAACATCAATGTACTGATGAACTTTGTTTATATGTTCAAACATGACTGCAAACCCATTATTGAGTCCTAAAATCACTTATGGATAGAAGCAAAAAAATTGTTATTTATGTGCTTTGCCAAAAATCGGTTTGAGTTTTTCAACTCCTTTACTCTTACCACAGTAGCCTTAAAAATTAATCCTTTCTCATATTCGCTTAAATCAATACAAATGACACTCATCAAGTGATAATAAGAAAAGATGGAAAGATCCATGTAGCATACTAGCATGTTAAAATAGAACAAAGAAATGCAACTTCACATGCAACTTTACAGATTAGCAAACATAGTAGTTTTCAGGAAAGCAGATGCTTTTACGTCGTTTTGAAGGATGGTCATAGAGAGGACTTTTCCTACCGAAAGTGCCTAGATAACCTAGTAAGGATGGTCATCAACAACTATTTCTAGAAAGCTCCATTTCCTAGTGAAACAAATGAGTAGAAAACCAGAGTTGCTTTCATAATATTGTGTACAGAGCTGCTTTCTAATGTGAATAATGTTAGAATGATGACGACACATCATGCATGTGCCTGGCAAACTGTGCCTAGCCCTTCATTTTATCTAACCCTATACTTAATACTTCATTATCTAAGAGACTTGCTTTTGTTGGCTTCAAGAAGAGACTTTCTTAAGCTCATGGACTTTAAATTAGTAAATGAATAATGATCTTATTAACAACAACAAAGTCATGCCATTTACGAACTAATAACACTTTATCAATTCATTCCAATGCTTACAATGTAAATATATACAAATATGAATCCATAATCATTTCCAAACAAGTTATCAACAAATACATATCAAATTATTCTAATTACATCGATTCATTGTTATTGAAAGATTTTTATTTTAAAGAGAATAAACAATTCTTCATAGCAATCCAAATGTATGAACATGCTCAGATATAAGTACTAGCCTTCAATAAATTTACATCATCAAACAGAAAAGAGATAAGTAGAATTACCAAATGAATCCGATTCAAAATGACTGAAAAGCTCTCTTGGAATTACAGGCTACAATAATGTTTTTAGATCATTTCATACTCCAACAAAGAATATTTTTTTGTTTACAGAGAAGTGAACAAGAACATGAAATCCCTAAAACCCTCTTTTGAAATTTTTGAAACAGATTCAGACAAGAACCAACAAATTCATGGATTCCAAAAGAATCAAAATACAATACAATCAGAATGCATACACAATATAATATGAAATTATTCACAGCAAGTAAACAGCTACATCACAGAGGCTATAGATCATACTATTGTGAGATATTCCCTGAGGCAATATAACAGAACAATGAACAGCCTTCAAAGACATAAATTCAGCCAAGATATGGAAAGATAAACAGACCAGAAATTACAAGTGCCATATTTAATAGAAAACACATCATTAACACAGGGACAATCTTGTTACTGGACATGTTAAACTAGAATGGTCTTCAAACAACTGCCTCAGTATTGGTCATTTGTTTGAACTATAGCCATGAACTATCCATGTTTTAAATTGTAGACACCTAACACAAAACAAATTGAAAATCCATAGCACACATCCTCACTAACCAATTTAGATGCATTTCACAAAGCATAACTGAATCTAAATCAAAGACTAAGATGCTGAAATGGAAAGTAATTTCACATCTAAATCAACAAGAAGCAAACCAGAAGGGTTCTCAGATTAAATTTAAAACATTGAATTGGTACAGTTACACTAATCCTAGTTCTCACTGTTATCTTTATCTCATCACTTAAATATGCTAATGGATTCAAGTTTCACGGCCAATGCAGGTGGGTGCTGTAACACCCCGATTTTCGCTGCTTTGTAATATCGGTAATAAATATATAAATATATATTTTTATCCGAGACTTAGAAAATGATTTTGGATAAACCAAGGTCATTTCCTTGTTATACTTATTTTCATAAGGTTACGCGGAAGTTTTTGGTTGAAAATTCAGACGGAAACCGGTGTGCGTTTTCTTTGTTTTCACTGACAGTAAAAGTTTACTACTCAGAAGACCTAATTTTGAGTCGTGAACGAGATGAAAAATGATTTTATCGTATTTACTACGATATTGGAAGTTTTGAAAATTTTGGTAAAAAAATTAAAATATTATAATTGTTGCGGGCGTATACGTCGAGATATCTCTAGGAAAGCTTGCGCCAGATGAATCGAGGAGTCGGCAATGTAGCAGAGATGATGGATTTTACCGACTTGACGAGCATTTATGACGAGCTTATCCGAGTCATAATTGTGACACCCTAACCCAGGTCATCGCATGGTTACCCGTTTGCGGAAATAAAACTTAATTTGCTGGTTACTTTCGGAAAATAATGTTTTCTCAACGTTCATCTTTTCAAATATGGTGATAATTTTTTTTTTCTTTTAACCTCACAACCACAACAACATAATCAAATCACACTTAAATACATAATGTATATAAGTCATACAACTATACTGCCTCATATGTCTTCACTCCTAGATCATTATCAGATTTATTCTCCTAAACACCATATATCAAAATAGGACCTAAGCTGGTCGTAACTAACAGACACTACCGCCAACTGGAGCAGCACAGCATGCCTTGAACTAGACAACCTTCTCCTTCTTGTAGAAATCCTACCCCTTGTACGTCTCTGATATGTGTTGTAAGGGTGAGACACCAATATATGGATTTAACAAAATAACTAAATGCTCGCACAAAAGAAGACACATACACATATACATAAACAACTCAATTATAGCATACAGTTTATCAATGGGTTTCACACCCCAAACATCAACATTGGAAAACTATGCATGAATACAGGCCCACAGCCAGAATACAGGCACGCAGCCAGAACTATGCATGAATACAGGCCCACAGCCAGAATACAGGACTATGCATGAATACAGGCCCACATCTAGAATACAGGCACGCAGCCAGAACACAGGTCCACAGCCTGAATACAGGAACTATGCATGAATACTGGCCCGCAGCCAGAATACAGGCACGTCTGCCAATGCATGCAAAACACTTTCGTTTCATTCTTTTCTTTGTGTTCAATCTTTCTTTGCCGAAGCTCAAAATGTCTTACAACCCAAATAGTTTTAAAACACCCTTAAAACTTTTATTACAACATAGGACCTCACAGTCCGAGTGCTCAATCACGACACCTCTCGACATGCACCAGTCAGAGGTTCGTGGTAATAGAAAACATCTTCAATGTTTCAACACGGTATACCTCATGTATATGGTATAGGCTCTCAAGTCCAAATGACCTCGAGTCCATCACAACACAGAACCTTAGTACCCCGACGTCTCGGTTACTAAGTCCAACTGTACTTTCAACACGGTTGAATCAACTTTTGACTTTCAGAAATTCTTTTTCCAAGGTAGAAGTTCATTATAAAATCCTTAAATCATAAAACTTTGTTTTTCACAAACCAATGAGTCACTTGAGGTTTATTCTCCTCAAAATATGCACTGCCGTTTCAAAAATACTTGCTATCTACACTTTTCCAAATTTGTCGTCAAATATTATTTTTAAGGCTTTTTAAGCCAAAACTTAACGTTTTCCACTTAATTAATTTTCTAAAATCATGATTAACTTATTTTCACCAATTAATTTCATAAAAGAATATTTTGTAATAATCCGGAATTTCTTACGTAAAAATTAGCAGTGCAAAAATATTTTCGCGGTTTCGCTCTCATTGTGACTCATAATTCCCTTTTCCAGAAATAAATTATTAAAATAATAATATTTTCCAAAACTCTTCATTTTCCTCAAAATAAAATTCCTTTAATATTATATATCAATATTTTGCCGTTAAAACATTGAATATAATTTGCGTAGCTTTTTAAAGCTTTTATCCGATTAACTTTAATTGAGCACTGACCACTGTCAGGCTTCACACACATCAACCAACAGCTATATCACAGATATTCCCCAGGCAGATCATGCATCATAGCATTATAATATACAATTGCAGATAATCAAATAGTTTAAAAGCAGATCAAACACCGATACACAGATAAACAACACAACATACCACATAAACAGATAACCACAACCACATAAGTTATACAAACTACACTACAAGCAAATGGTTATTGAGAAAAATCCCTCAGGCGAGCTCCCCTTACCTCTTGAAGACTCGAACTAAGGGTTTCAAATAATCACCCGATTTGATCCGGTTTCCTCCGTCGGCTTTAGGTCAAACTAACCCGATCGATTCCTTCATAACGAATTGCAACCAAAATAAATCTAAATCAAACAACAACACACTTAAATCAATAGGGGTAGGGTTCGGCCTCTTCTAAAATTTTAGGTTAGGAAAGTTAAAATTTTGTTAACTTAGGGATTTATGATCCTTAAGCAACTTAAGCATGATTAAGCACTTAATCCAAAATCATGAACTAAGAACTTTGAATGAAACTCATCTAGCTCCAAGAACTAGGGTTTCGGCCAAGGGCTGAGTTTGGGGTTAGAAATCTCTAAAATTTCTAAACTCTTGGATTTAATCAACATACAAAACCTAGAGTTAGATTCAAGCGTCACAAACAACTTTTGAATCACAAAACCATTAAGTGCTCATACCTAGGGTTTCGGTTTTGATGAGATCAATAGGTTAAAGTTTGATTTTTGATCTTCTATATACTTGAATACAAGAACTATCAAGATATAATCATGAATCAAGACATGAAAATGAAACAAAACCTAAGAACACAACTTTACCCTAGGTTCGGCCATGACCAGAAATCAAGGAAAGAAATTTCTCATGATATTATGCTTCTAGATGATGAAAATAGAGATGATTATAAGATCATAGCAATTGGTTTCATGTCAAAAGGATTTTTCTAGAATTAGTTATGAATTTTTGAAGTTAGCTTCATAACTTTAAGTAAAATAAAGAACATGTTGATCTAAGCCATGAATCTACAAAAGTTGTGAAGAGAAATAATTTAAATGACAAGATAAGAGGTTGTTACCTCTTGATGATCCAAGAAAAGAAAGATTTGGATGATGTTCTTCACAAATTTCTCATGGTGTTCTTGAGAAACTTAAAGAGAAAGATGAACATAGTTAGGGTTTAGAACAGTTTTAGTATTTTGGGTATATCTCTCAACATACTTATCCGTTTTGGATGATATTTATGTCGTTGGAAAGAAGAGAGAAAGATTAACAACTTTCATTTTGAAAGTTTTCCGAGATTCAAAATAGAAACTGGTCATAATTTCTAGGCAAAATCTGACGAATTATGAACACTTTGAAGAAGCTTAGGTTTCCAAGAAGATAAACATGGAAATGAAAGAATAAGTGCCTTAATGAAAAAGACAACACACTTAATGAAGAAGGAAAGAGTGAGCCGTGAGTTTTGAGTAAGGTTTTGGTCAACTTTTCCAATGGCATTTGCTTGCAATTGTCATAAAAAGACAAGGGCAAAATGGTCATTTCATAGCAAAATTTCACTTTATCATAAATGTGTCATTATGGCCATTATGACACGGATAAACTCGTCATAAATGCTCGTCAAGTCGGTCAAATCCATCATCTCTGCTACATTGTCGACTCCTCGATTCATCTAGCGCAAGCTTTCCTAGAGATATCTCGACGTATACGCCCGCAACAAAGATAATATTTTAATTTTTTTTACCAAAATTTTCAAAACTTCCAGTATCGTAGTAAATACGATAAAAACATTTTTCATCTCGTTCACGACTCAAAATTAGGTCTTCTGAGCAGTAAACTTTTACTGTCAGTGAGAACGCAGAACGGGTTCCGTCTGAATTTTCAACCCAAAACTTCATCGTAACCCTAAGATATAAAACATGACAGGAAAATAACAGTATTTCATCCAAAACAATTTTCTAAGCCTCGGATAAATATATACATTTATATATTTATTACCGATATTACAAAGCAGCGAAAATCGGGGTGTTACAATAATGGCCATAATGGCACATTTATGACAAAGTGAAATTCTGCTATGAAATGACCATTTTCCCTTGACTTTTTATGACAATTGCAAGCAAATGCCATTGGAAAAGTTGACCAAACCTATCCAAAACCCACAGCTCACTCTTGCCTTCTTCATTAAGCATCTCTTCATCTTTCATTTCCATGTTCTTCTTCTTGAAAACCTAGCTTTTCTCATAAGAACTTCAAGAACATTCAAAATTCGTCAGATTTTGCCTAGCAATTCTGACCATTTTCTATTCTTAATATCGGAAAACTTTCAACATAAAAGTTGTTCATCTTTCTCTCTTCTTTCTAACGACATAAAGATCATTCAAAACGGACAAGTATGTTGAGAGATATACCCAAAATACTAAAATTGTTCTAAACCCTAACTATGTTCATCTTCCTTAAGTTTCTCAAGAACACCATGAGAAATTTGTGAAGAACATCATCCAAATCTTGATTTCCTTGAATCATCAAGAGGTAGCAACTTCTTATCTTGTCATTTAAATCATTTCTCTTCACAACTTTTGTAGATCTATGACTTAAATCCATATGTTATTCATTTACTTCAAAGTTCATGGAACTAGATTCAAAAATTCATAACTAATTCTAGAAAAATCCTTTTGACATGAAACCAATTTCTATGATCTTATAATCATCTCTATTTTCATTATCTAGAAGCATAAGATCATGAGAAATTTCTTTCCCTAATTTCTGGACTGGGCCGAACCTAGGTCAAAGTTGTGTTCTTAGGTTTTGTTTCATTTTCATGTCTTGATTCATGATTGAATCTTCTAGTATCTTGATAGTTCTTGTAATTAAGTATATATAAGATAAACAATCAAACCCTAACCTATTTGTTTCATTAAGGCCAAAACCCTAGCTATGAATACTTGACGATTTTGTGATTCAAAAGTTGTTTGTGACACTTGAATCCAACTCTAGGTTTTGTATGTTGGTTAAATCCAAGAGTTGAGAAAATTTTAAAACCTCTAGCCTAAAATCTTGAGAAAAACAGAAACCCTAGTTCTTCGAGCTAGATGAGTTTCATTCAAAGTTCTTAGTTCATGATTTTGGATTAAGTGCTTAATCATGCTTAAGTTGCTTAAGGATCATAAATCCCTAAGTTAACAAAATTTTAACTTTCCTAACCTAAAATTTTAGAATAGGCCGAACCCTAACCCTATTGATTTAAGTGTGTTGTTGTTTGATTTTGATTTATTTTGGTTGCAATTCGTTATGAAGGAATCGATCGGGTTGGTTTGACCTAAAGCCGACGGAGGAAACCGGATCAAATCGGGAGATTATTTGAAACCCTTAGTTAGAGTCTTCAAGAGGTAAGGGGAGCTTACCTGAGGGATTTTTCTCTATAACTATTTGTGTGTAGTGTGATTTATATGATTTATATGTGGTTGTGGTTATTTATTTATGTGGCTTACGTTGTGTTGTTTATCTGTGTATCTTTTAAATTATTTAATTATCTGTAGTAGTATATTATGTTGCTATGATGCATGATCTGCCTGGTGATATAGTTATGATGTTGTTGTTGAATGATGAATGTTGAATGTTGTTTGAGAGGCCTGATAGTGGTAGTGCACAACCGATTAATCAGATAAAAGATTGAATAAGTTGTGAAAATTATATTCAACGTTTTATGGGAAATGTTGGAATATAATAATGGTGGAAAATATTATTTTGGAAAAATAATGAGTTTTTGAGAACTATTAGTATTTTAATAATTTATCAGTGTAAAATAAATTTATGAGTCACGGTGAGAGCGTAACCGTAAAATTTTTTTAGTACTGCTAATTTTTACGCAATAAATTCCAAAATATTATAAAAAGTTATTTTGTGAAATTAATATTCCAAAATACTTTATATAAAAAAATTATAATAATAATGAAATAATAATATAAAATAAAAAGTCAAAGTTTGACTTTAAAAAAAATATTTTCTTGGAAAATGATTAACGACGGCAAGTTTTGAAATTATTTACGGTGAAAGTTTAAAAATAGCAGTACTTGTTTTGAGAAGAGGTTTAATCGGAATTGATTTAATTTTTAAAGCTGAAGTTTCAGTAAAAGTGTTTTCAAGTAGAAATGATTTTCTGTAAATGAGTTTTACTAAACGATGATATAGAACTTAGTAACCGAGATGTCGGGGTACTAGTGTTCTTATGACGTTATCCTATATTGGATTTGTGTTTCACAGACAAAAACGATGTAAAACGACGATATGGAACTTAGTAACCGAGACGTCGGGGCACTAGTGTTCTTATGATGTTATAGACTTGGTGTCTAGTAGGTAGATTGTGTGTCTACTTCACGACGTAATAAACGACGGTAAAAGATTTATGATGTTTTCTATTACCACGAACCTAAGACTGATTGCAAGGTTTAGGGTTTCGTGACTAAGCACTCGGACTGCGTGTCCTGTGTTGTTAATGAAAGACTTTAAGACATTGAAAACTACGTTGGTCGTAAGCTTTTGAGCTTTGGCAAAGGAAAGATTACACACGAAGAAAACGACGAGAACAAAATATTTTATATGCATGCATTGGCAGACGTGCCCACGATGTCCTATGTCGGATACCTTAATGATAGTGTATTTTGGCTACGAAGTTATGTCGGATACCTTGATGATAGGGTATTTTGGCTACGAAGTTATGTCGGATACCTTGATGATAGGGTATTTTGGCTACGAAGTTATGTATGATGCCTTGATGTTAGGGTATTCATGCTATGTTCTATGTCGGATACCTTGATGATAGGGTATTTTGGCTACGAAGTATGTATGGTGCTTTGATGAATAAAGTATTCCATGCCACGAAGTGCCTAATATATTTGGCTATTGAGCTTGATCAACTCATTTACGCGGTGTTGTGGGATCTCCGGAGATTAGGAAAAAGTTAGATGATGTATTGAAGTGCTCATGCATAGTTTTCCAACGTTGATGTTTGGGGTGTGAAACCCATTGATAAATTGTATGCTATAGTATGGATGCTTATGTTGTTATAACATTAAATTGTACATGTGCCTTCTTTTGTGCGAGCATTTAGTTATTTTGTTAAATCCATATATCGGTGTCTCACCCTTACAACACATATCAGAGACGTACAAGGGGTAGGATTTCTACAAGAAGCAGAAGGTTGTCTAGTTCAAGGCATGTTGTGCTGCTCCAGTTGGCGGTAGTGTCTGTTAGTTACGACCAGCTTAGGTCCTATTTTGATATATGGTGTTTAGGAGAATAAATCTGATAATGATCTAGGTGTGAAGACATATGAGGCAGTATAGTTGTATGACTTATATACAATATGTATTTAAGTGTGATTTGATTATGTTGTTGTGGTTGTGAGGTTAAAAGAAAGAAAGAAAAAAATTTATCACCATATTTTTAAAAGATGAACGTTGAGAAAACATTATTTTCCGAAAGTAACCATCAAATTAAGTTTTATTTCCGCAAACGGGTAACCATGTGATGACCTGGGTTAGGGTGTCACATTAGTGGTATCAGAGCTGGTCGAGTCTTTCGGGAATGTTGGGAAATAGGTCTGTTAGGTTTTTGTTGTGTGATCTCTGGTTGAACCTTGTTTGAATTTTTTCTTGGTTGAAACAATATGTGTTGACACACAAGTAAGTATGTTTTGGTGGGTTCTGATTGGGTTGAGACCTTGTGAGAACTCATGTTTAGTAAAGGGTACTCATGTTCATGTTGATACATTCGTTTATCCTTTAGGACAGTATCAGACATTTGAATAAGGTACCTGTTATTGAATGTTTTTGGGAAAATTTTCTGAGAATGTCCCAAGTCTGTACGGACGAATGGATGTTGAGTTTCTGATTGATCTAGTTTGTAGATTTAGCCAGATCTCAACTGCTTTGAGTAGGATATTGCAAACGAAGTTAGTTGGGTTAGACTTCAAGAAATGGAATTTTGGTCCATTTCTCGATAAGTTAGTCATCATCTTCATTGATGATGTTCTCGTTTACTCTAAGAGTCACGAGGAGTATGAGAGACCTCTGTATCAAGTGTTACAGGTCCCTCGCAAGGAGTTGTTATATATTCAAGGATCGACTTGAGAACAAATTACCACCAGATTGGAGTTAGGACTTATTAAAGATTTTGTTCTGTAAACTCAGCTTATGAGGAAAGATCAACTGTTCGTGTGTCTGAGTGATTGACCAAGTTATCAGGAAATCGTGCCGATACAGGGTGACCACACTAAGTGCGTCATAAAAGACCATTGTGCTTGTGAGAAACCAAGGCGAATAGATTTAAATCTTCAACCTTAGATGAGGGTCTCAGGATTCAGAAAAATTGTTCCTTATGGACAAATTGCTTTTCAAATTCCTATGGTTGTATTAGACAATCATAGCGGTACATTTTGTACAAGCCAAATTTATTTTTCTGATCTTGATTTAAAATCTATCCTGACTTTGGTTCTAACAGTCTGGATATTTTCATACTTCTTTGGGAATGTATTATGAGTATTTTTTTTAGTTATGTGACATATATGAATTCTTGATGATAGAAGTTTCTTGATGAGACTTAGTCAATTCACTTTTACTTTTGATGGAAGTGATCCAGTCTAAATTTTGTCGGACTGATGTTCTTTTAAATCGTTGTGTAGTAAAGTTCTTGTGAAGGAAGAAACTTTATTAGACTCATGTTTGTAAACTTGTATTAGCTATACATTTTTACACTCACGAACCTATTGAAGAATCTTTTTACATATTGGACACTTGTATCTTTCAGATTGGTCAAATTATTCTTTATGCTTTCTTGTGAAAGCGAAATCAAGAAATTTATTATCTTGAGAATATCTTTTCAAATTATTGTGAGTAGATTGACGAAGTCGAAATCTTTTTACTGCTTAGGTCCATGGAGTAATGGAAAAACCAACAGAGGTATGTATCAGAGGACTGATCCAACGTGATAAGAAATTGATCCTTAGAAGGTTAGTTGATAGTAAGTGTAATATCTAAGCACGACAAGAGGTGAGTGGATTTTTATGGAGGTGTAGATGTGACTAGTAGAATTAACATCAGAAAATAAGATGATTTTGGCAGATTTTGTTATGATCGAGGTAGAGTTTGCTAAAGGAACCAGGATAATGATAAAATGATCATCGTTAAGATTTAATCGTATGATTGGAAGGAATTACAGAAAGGTGTCTATGGTGGTTTTACCTAAGTTGAATGTGAACGGAAAAGAGAAGTTCTTGAGTAAAATTAAGTTGATAGGAAAGTTCTAAAGCTAAGGATTAGATAATTCTATTCTATAATCCCTTTTGGTTTAATTGCATTAAGATATGCAATGAAGTTATTTTGAGGATGAGATGTGTGAGGTCATATTAAATCGGAGTAGTGAATTATAATGAATAGAAACTAAGACTATGATTAAATATTTTGAGTAGGGAGTTGATACGTGGTGCTGTGTAGATATTGTTGGTATTAGTGATAATATTCTGAATTAGATGATTTAAATAAGGTTTCTGGTGGAACAATGTTGATAAGAGAAGTGATTAAGTTTTGATTTTGTTTTTTTCGAGTGTGATAGACTCTGATGAAATTTTGAGGATAGTAAGGATAAGTAGAAATCACATAAGAATGAACTGTGTTATGAGATATGGAATGAGGAGAATGAAGCAATGTGAAGGGCAAAGTAAAGTCTTAAGGTTAAGATGAGGTTACAAAATCCTGTTTAATTTCGAGTCTCGAAATTTCGAGGACGAAATTTTTTTAAGAGGGGTAGTAATGTAACACCCCGATTTTCGCTGCTTTGTAATATCGGTAATAAATATATAAATATATATTTTTATCCGAGACTTAGAAAATGATTTTGGATAAACCAAGGTCATTTCCTTGTTATACTTATTTTCATAAGGTTACGGGGAAGTTTTTGGTTGAAAATTCAGACGGAAACCGGTCTGCGTTTTCTGTGTTTTCACTGACAGTAAAAGTTTACTGCTCAGAAGACCTAATTTTGAGTCGTGATCGAAATGAAAAATGTTTTTATCGTATTTACTACGATATTGGAAGTTTTGAAAATTTTGGTAAAAAAATTAAAATATTATAATTGTTGCGGGCGTATACGTCGAGATATCTCTAATAAAGCTTGCGCCAGATGAATCGAGGAGTCGGCAATGTAGTAGAGATGATGGATTTGACTGACTTGACGAGCATTTATGACGAGCTTATCCGAGTCATAATGGCCATAATGGCACATTTATGACAAAGTGAAATTTTGCTATGAAATGACCATTTTCCCTTGGCTTTTTATGACAATTGCAAGCAAATGCCATTGGAAAAGTTGACCAAACCTATCCAAAACCCACGGCTCATTCTTGCCTTCTTCATTAAGCATCTCTTCATCTTTCATTTCCATGTTCTTCTTCTTGAAAACCTAGCTTTTCTCATAAGAACTTCAAGAACATTCAAAATTCGTCAGATTTTGACTAGCAATTCGGACCATTTTCTATTCTTAATATCGGAAAACTTTCAACATGAAAGTTGTTCATCTTTCTCTTTTCTTTCTAACGACATAAAGATCATCCAAAACGGACAAGTATGTTGAGAGATATACCCAAAATACTAAAACTGTTCTAAACCCTAACTATGTTCATCTTCCTTAAGTTTCTCAAGAACACCATGAGAAATTTGTGAAGAACATCATCCAAATCTTGATTTCCTTGAATCATCAAGAGGTAGAAACTTCTTCTCTTGTCATTTAAATCATTTCTCTTCACAACTTTTGTAGATCTATGACTTAAATCCATATGTTATTCATTTACTTCAAAGTTCATGGAACTAGATTCAAAAATTCATAACTAATTCTAGAAAAATCCTTTTGACATGAAACCAATTTCTATGATCTTATAATCATCTCTATTTTCATTATCTAGAAGCATAAGATCATGAGAAATTTCTTTCCCTAATTTCTGGACTGGGCCGAACCTAGGTCAAAGTTGTGTTCTTAGGTTTTGTTTCATTTTCATGTCTTGATTCATGATTGAATCTTCTAGTATCTTGATAGTTCTTGTAATTAAGTATATATAAGATAAACAATCAAACCCTAACCTATTTGTTTCATTAAGGCCAAAACCCTAGCTATGAATACTTGATGATTTTGTGATTCAAAAGTTGTTTGTGACACTTGAATCCAACTCTAGGTTTTGTATGTTGGTTAAATCCAAGAGTTGAGAAAATTTTAAAACCTCTAGCCTAAAATCTTGAGAAAAACAGAAACCCTAGTTCTTCGAGCTAGATGAGTTTCATTCAAAGTTCTTAGTTCATGATTTTGGATTAAGTGCTTAATCATGCTTAAGTTGCTTAAGGATCATAAATCCCTAAGTTAACAAAATTTTAACTTTCCTAACCTAAAATTTTAGAAGAGGCCGAACCCTAACCCTATTGATTTAAGTGTGTTGTTGTTTGATTTTGATTTATTTTGGTTGCAATTCGTTATGAAGGAATCGATCGGGTTGGTTTGACCTAAAGCCGACGGAGGAAACCGGATCAAATCGGGAGATTATTTGAAACCCTTAGTTAGAGTCTTCAAGAGGTAAGGGGAGCTTACCTGAGGGATTTTTCTCTATAACTATTTGTGTGTAGTGTGATTTATATGATTTATATGTGGTTGTGGTTATTTGTTTATGTGGCTTACGTTGTGTTGTTTATCTGTGTATCTTTTAAATTATTTAATTATCTGTAGTAGTATATTATGTTGCTACGATGCATGATCTGCCTGGTGATATAGTTATGATGTTGTTGTTGAATGATGAATGTTGAATGTTGTTTGAGAGGCCTGATAGTGGTCAGTGCACAACCGATTAATCAGATAAAAGATTTAATAAGTTGTGAAAATTATATTCAACGTTTTATGGGAAATGTTGGATTATAATAATGGTGGAAAATATTATTTTGGAAAAATAATGAGTTTTTGAGAACTATTATTATTTTAATAATTTATCAGTGTAAAAGAAATTTATGAGTCACGGTGAGAGCGTAACCGTAAAATTTTTTTAGTACTGCTAATTTTTACGCAATAAATTCCGAAATATTATAAAAAGTTATTTTGTGAAATTAATATTCCAAAATACTTTATAAAAAAAATATAATAATAATAATGAAATAATAATATAAAATAAAAAGTCAAAGTTTGACTTTAAAAAAAAATTTTCTTGGAAAATGATTAACGATGGCAAATTTTGAAATTATTTATGGTGAAAGTTTAAAAATAGCAGTACTTGTTTTGAGAAGAGGTTTAATCGGAATTGATTTAATTTTTAAAGCTGAAGTTTCAGTAAAAGAGTTTTCAAGTAGAAATGATTTTCTGTAAATGAGTTTTACTAAACGATGATATAGAACTTAGTAACCGAGATGTCGGGGTACTAGTGTTCTTATGACGTTATCCTATATTGGATTTGTGTTTCACAGACAAAAACGATGTAAAACGACGATATGGAACTTAGTAACCGAGACATCGGGGCACTAGTGTTGTTATGATGTTATAGACTTGGTGTCTAGTAGGTAGACTGTGTGTCTACTTCACGACGTAATAAACGACGGTAAAAGATTTATGATGTTTTCTATTACCACGAACCTAAGACTGATTGCAAGGTTTAGGGTTTCGTGACTAAGCACTCGACCACGTGTCCCTGTGTTGTTAATGAAAGACTTTAAGACATTGAAAACTACGTTGGTCGTAAGCTTTTGAGCTTTGGCAAAGGAAAGATTACACACGAAGAAAACGACGAGAACAAAATATTTTATATGCATGCATTGGCAGACGTGCCCACGATGTCCTATGTCGGATACCTTAATGATAGGGTATTTTGGCTACGAAGTTATGTCGGATACCTTGATGATAGGGTATTTTGGATACGAAGTTATGTCGGATACTTTGATGATAGGGTATTTTGGCTACTGAGTTATGTACGATGCCTTGATGATAGGGTATTCATGCTATGTTCTATGTCGGATACCTTGATGATAGGGTATTTTGGCTACGAAGTATGCATGGTGCTTTGATGAATAAAGTATTCCATGCCACTAAGTGCCAAATATATTTGGCTATTGAGCTTGATCAACTCATTTACGCGGTGTTGTGGGATCTCCGGAGATTAGGAAAAAGTTAGATGATGTATTGAAGTGCTCATGCATAGTTTTCCAACGTTGATGTTTGGGGTGTGAAACCCATTGATAAATTGTATGCTACAGTATGGATGCTTATGTTGTTATAACATGAAATTGTACATGTGCCTTCTTTTGTGCGAGCATTTAGTTATTTTGTTAAATCCATATATTGGTGTCTCACCCTTACAACACATATCAGAGACGTACAAGGGGTAGGATTTCTACAAGAAGGAGAAGGCTGTCTAGTTCAAGGCATCTTTGTCTTGCTCCAGTTGGCGGTAGTGTCTGTTAGTTACGACCAGCTTAGGTCCTATTTTGATATATGGTGTTTAGGAGAATAAATCTGATAATGATCTAGGTGTGAAGACATATGAGGCAGTATAGTTGTATGACTCATATACATTATGTATTTAAGTGTGATTTGATTATGTTGTTGTGGTTGTGAGGTTAAAAGAAAGAAAGAAAAAAATTTATCACCATATTTTTAAAAGATGAACATTGAGAAAACATTATTTTCCTAAAGTAACCAGCAAATTAAGTTTTATTTCCGCAAACGGGTAACCATGTGATGACCTGGGTTAGGGTGTCACAGGTGCTTTGAGGCTTTAAAGTTTAAATTATACAACACGTCAACAATCAACAAAAAACCAAAACCTGTTTATGTTTCACAGTCTCACATGCAGCAATGGCATTCTGTGGCTCAAGTAAACATCAATTCTAATCTCACAGTCTTGACTTTTGATATTTCAATGCATTCAAAAAAAAGTTACAAAAACAAATTTCTCGTGCTTTCTCAGTGAGAGCTTCCTAATCCTAATAGGAGTGATTAAATAATGACACATGAAAACAAATGATCATCACAACTCACAACTCACATGAAATACACAAGTAGCTCTTCTCAGTAGTAAACATTAAAGCAATGAAATGCATACGATCCACAAAATTTTGAAATGAAACAATGAAGCAAAATAAAAAATGATACATAGAGAGTCCATGGTTACCTCAAGGCAGAGCAGGGAATGCACAAAATGAGGAGAGAAGAGGGTAGGAGGAGCTTTGCACGTGGTGACCGGAGGGCTGCGTGTTGGTAGCCGGAGTATTGGTCGAAGCACTGAAACGGAGGGGGGGGGGGGGGGGGAATTAAAAAGAGAGCGGGAAGAGGGGAAAGGAAGAGAGGAGAGGAAGAGGGGAGGAAGAGATGGAAGAAGAGGAGGAGGAGGACGGAGGCTTACCGGAGATGGCGGTGGTGGTGCGCCTTTGCGGTGGGTGGCGATGGTGACTGGCGGCCTGACGAGGCGAGGGAGAGAAAAGGGGTGAGTGTGGAAGAGATGGCAGAAATGAGGAAGAAGGGAAAGATTTCACGACTTTAGGGATTTATAATTTGGCGACCGAAATAATCGGTCGCTAAATCGGTTGCCAATCACTTAAATACAAAATCGGTCGCTATATTCGGTCGCGGGATCTCTATTTCTGAATTTAGTTTACCGCTCTTTAGCGACCGAATTAATATCGGTCGCTAAATGAGTTAATTTGAAATTTGAATTCATAAATTTAGCGACGGATTTTTAAATCGGTCGCTAACACACGCTGTTTTAATTTTTTTTACGTGCCGTTTAGCGACCGAATTAATATCGGTCGCAAATGTAAATAAAATTTAACCGTTGCATTTAATTCGGTCGCCATTTCAGTCGCTAAAAAGGCATAAAATTTCTTACTTTTAATTTCCTTTATTTAGCGACTGAAATAACGACCGATAACTCTGCTACGCTCTATTTCGGTCGCATTATTAACTCTAATCAGTCTTTCATGTAGATCCTACAATCGGTCGCCATTTCGGTCGCAAAAAGTAACCAAAAAATTTGATCACTATTTTCGGTCGCTAAACAACCTTTTTTTTGTAGTGATAGTGTCATAGACTTGAGTGCCATTTCAAGCGTAGGTCCAATCCAATGTGTCTTACTACAATATGATTGTTGGTTCTTAAACATAATTTGCTTTAGATTCATAATTCCAATTTTTTTCAGTTTTTTATTTTATTTTTTTTCCCATTTTTAGAGTTACAATACCTTTATCAGGAAAAATGATTGTGTTTGTCTTTGAATGTGGCTATTAAGAGTACATCAATCTCTATACAATGATTTTGGACTTATTAATTGTTGATGGGGATGCAGAAAATATATTGCATACTTAAGAATTTCACTTTTAAGAAACTGGATTTATTATACTAAATTTAATATTATGCATACACAATTTCAGTGTAGGAAAAAGCTTGAGGAGATTTTCTGGATGAAGCTAGAGAAGAGAGAGAATGGAAGTGAGGTGGAAGCGGTTGATCGCATGGATGGGGTAATGTGATCGAAAGATGATGAAGGCAACCAATTAAGTGACAAAGTGATAGATAACATCGTTAGCCTTGTGTGGTGATAATGCTTAATTTCCTTTTTCCAAAAAAAAAAAAAAAACAAGATTCTAACAGGCTCTATTGATAATGGCATAATGCTTAATTTAATTGGGACACTAGGAATGTGATAATCCATTTCGAGTAATTTTCAATTATTATTCCTTATGTTTTAGTACTTCTTTGTAACTATTGATTTACTCTTTTTTTCTTCTTGATTTTCCTTTATAATCATAACTTGCAGACCTAGAGAGCTAAGTTTAACAGCACGTTCCTGCTTGGATCAGCTAGCATAATAGCCAAAATAGAAAGCTTTTTAGGCTTCTATAGGTAGATCCTCATCTCAAAGTTATTATTTTATGTGTTGTACCAATGAACCATCTTGATAAATAGCAGACTCTGATGCTATTAACTAATTATACACTCTATGTTGCACCTTAATCAGGTTGCTAATGTTATTAACTTTTTCTAGACTCTAAATGCATAGTATTGGTGATCATTTGTTCATGGTTTAGAAGTAATAAGGTTGATAATGCTATTATCCTTTTCTGGACTCTAAAGCCAATGAACTTAATTTGTTTCACTCAATACATAAGGTATCACATGTTAGTGGTTTGCATCACTGTGACAAACTCATGATCAAATGATCTTTTTTATCCAAAGAAATTTTTGCTCTTCATCCCATATTTTGAGGTAAAACTATTCATAAAAGACTCCACACTTCAATTTGGGATAAAAAATAATAAAAGATGTCAAGTTCAAAGTTCAGGGGAAAATGGACTGTGGAGTAAAAACACTCTATCAAGTACATTCTCCTATAGCATAAATGAATGTATTCAAAATCTTATGTGTAAAAAATTAAACCATGAGCATGATTGAACTATTCTGATGGTTTTGACAGTTCAAAATCCTGTAATGCATCAGAATGATTGCATTTTTGTTGCTAGCGTCACAAATTATTTTCTTATATTTTACTTTTACCATCATTTACTGAACTGTGGATACTGTGATTGGTTGAGTATACTTTTACATTTGCAACATTGTTTCAAACCATGAACGTGAGATGCATCTATAATGGCTTTATGCTCTTAAAAGGGGTCTTTGCACCAAACTTGTGGTGATCGAAGCTTAAAATATGATAAAACTTCAAATATGATTCCAAGATAAAGCCCTGAGGCAATTAAGATAAAGGCGAGGATTTATTTATAGTTGTTTGATAGAGAATGAAGTGCATTCTTTTGCTTTTAACATAAACATGGTATTTGATTCTATTTCTAAAAAAACCATCTGTGGTTTTCTAAAGAGTTTTACATATTTAGGCATTATGTTTCTTGTCCCATATAAGATGACTTTTGTTTCTTAGAATGATTTCTGGTGATATAAATATTTTAGTTCAAAAAATAAAGGTGCCAATGCATATGTGCATTTGATATGTATAGTAAAGGTCAAGTACATAAATTAATGTTAAACTCCTGATAATGTGCATCTGACCATGGGGGACAAACTTTAGTATGGTTTCTAACAGCATAAAACATTAATTTGTTGCACTTGACAATGGGAGGTTTGCACAACTCACATGTATGTCAATACACAACCATATTTACCTTGCTCGAAACATGGTCATGTTCATTTGGGGAACTCATGTGCAACAAATTCTTTCATGTATTAAAGTGCATTTTGGGAACTTAGGATCAAGTGCAGTTTAGGAACTCATGGTTATGTATATTTCTTTTTATAAAAGTGTTCTAGTGTTCTTTTTTGTCTCTATTTATAGTATTTATGTGGTTTTGGAAAATTCCTTGAATCGGTGAACTTCTACATTTTTGTGATTTATCAAGTTTTTGTTGTCTTAAAAAATGTTTCAAGGATAATGGATAGGCATTTAAAGTTCATTTCACAAAGGCATGTTGATACAATGTCTTAACTCTTATTAGTTCTGCAATTGTTGAATGACATCGGTTCTACATCAATATATGGTCATTGCCACTTTTTATTTGAAATGTCCTTACTGTAGTTCATTCTTTTATTAGGATATGATGCCCAAATTTTGTGATGCTGGTGTCGGTGGTGAAACACATTGGCGATAAAGTCCATTTTGATTTGAGATGGAATTCAAATGATTTGACCCTGGCAATTGGAATTGTGCAGATGGGACTGGTGACAATGATGGTAGTGGAAATGCCATAATTCTAAAAAACAAAATTAAGATCAAAAGGGAATGAACTATTTATTTGTGGCCTGCTGTGTTGGAGGTAGTTTTATCTTTGTTTCATTTTTTGGATTCATTGATGTAGTTCAAAACAGATTCTTGGATTGAAGTTTTTGTTGTGTTTGGGTTTTGTTCATCCTTGGTGGGTATTTATGAAGATAGTTCTTGTATAATATTATGTAGATGTACTGATGATGACAACGACTGAAATATTATTCATTGTATCCAAATTTCAACTGAATTTGATTGAAGTATTCTTATAAAGAAAGGTGTTGGTAAAGTAAGGTGGTCTAAATATTATATCTGTGCGATCCTTAGAGAATTAAACAATTTAAACAATTATTGTTGTAGTTGTTTTGCAAGCCATTTCCTGTAGTCGTTGGTATGTTTGCAGTTCTGATGGAACATCTAAAATGGGCATAATGAGAAGGTTAGTTCTGATGGAACATCTAAAATGGGCATAATGAGAAGGTATATAAACATTCTGTCTTTTGATTGAACACAATGTTATTAATGTTTGTTGCTTTAAATTATTGTTGGTAATATTTAGGAGATTGGATGGAAAGATTTCTCAATCTATAGGATAAAAAAGTGAGCAGATGTTCTTTTTGAGGTGGTCAATGATTTCTCTCAAAAAAGGAGATATTCATTTACATGTGGCAATGGAAACATTATTTCTTAACCTATAGTGAACTAAGAAAAGTGATTTATCTTGGTTTGACAATGGTTACTAGATAATTATTTAATTATATAAATACAACTTTTTTTATAATTATATAAATATATAATATATATGTATGCATAATATGTAATTTGGTATATGTTTTAATACATTGTTTTACCTTTGTTGCAGTAGTAACATGTACACATTAACTATTATCATATTACGCTAAGACCATCACAATAATGTAAAATGGCTAACGAAAGGCATTACTTAAATTATTTCTTATTACTTTCTAGGTATTGTCATTGACATTGCTGATAAATCTTATTGAATGTTGCGGGGGAAATGTATACATAAGAAGGGTAGAGGGGGGAAATGTGAACAATATCATGTTTCATTAAAATGATGTGGTGGGTCAATTTTTCACAACGTTGACGTGACGTACCGTTAGCTACATGACGTACTGTTAGTGACAAATTTCGGTATGTGTTGATTATGATATTAAGTGTATGTTTAGAGATGCTTACTATTTATTTCTTAATTAACATAATATAATTAAGGTATCAATAATTTATGTTTCAATTAACAAAGTATAATATTAATATATTTCAAAATATAAATAATAATTATAATTAATATTTGAATTAGAAAGTATAACAATCCATTGTCTCTGTTTTGGGATTTCTATATAAGTTGGATTTTATCCCCAATCATACTGTTGAGTTGTGCTTGTTTAATATTGTTTACTCAATCTTGTCACAACCAATAACAATGATAAACAATAAGGTTTTGTTCAATATTTTTGTCTTAGTTCTACTTGGCTAACTCTTGATCTTTATATTTTTTTTATCAGGTAGTGAAGGTGGTGTCTGTGGTCCATATATCTTCAAAGTATGTGGTATTAAGTATGTCCCACCTCCACAAGAAAGCCAAACCTGCCTTATTTAACATTATAGTTGAGCATCTCAAAATGTTGGAGACCAATTTCCATGCAAGGTTGTATGGCTAAGGCAAGTTGGCAAGCATATGTAGCTGGTGAATGGGCAAGGTTCTATGAGAAAAATGATTTGAAATAAGTTAGTCATATAGTCATAGGAGTGGATCAAAGTAATATTAGTTGGTGGTATGCAAAGATATTACCTATTTAAACAAAAAAAAAACATATAAGAAAAATTCAATCACTCAGTGACTAAGTAAACTTTTGTATTTTGGGGTAGCTTTGTATAGTTTCTTTTTCTGTTATTAAGAGTTTTTAGCTTCATTTCAGTTGTAATTATTCTCATGTAGGACGTCTTATATTATATATATTTTTATATGTACTTTTATAGTTTTTTTACTATCTTTTTCATAGTTTATTTGACAATTACCCTGCATCCAAATTTAAAAGTAATTTGGTTTTTTCATAGGAATTTTTTCTTTATTAGTTATTTGGAGGATGGAACACTTAGACCCATCACTAATGCAAATTGCATAAATTTGGACTGACCGTCTGTTAAAGTCCATCTGCATGAAACAATCTCCACTACTTCTCTATCAATGGTTGCAGCTTCATATCCTCACTGTACAAGTCATAGATGTAACTACTAATACCAGTTGCAAGATTGTTTGGAGTTCAATTTTTGTTAACCACATACTTGGTCAAATTAAAAAAGGGTTAAGTAAATGTAAAGGCATAATTCAAATTATTAATGATAACAATACTATCAATAATAATAATAATTGATGCATGGGTGCAAACAACATAGTAAATATATTAAGATTGTAGAGTGATTTTCACTGTACATCTGACATGACATGGTTTCCATGATTTAGGGAGCTTAATTATTTTTTTATTGTCTACTTTGCATCTGATTTTATTATTATAATTTGTTTATTTTATTCCCTGGGTAGCTTAACCAGATAGATGAGCATTTATTCAGATTAGACATTGAAAATAGGATGAGCATTTCACACACAACTCGTCTTCTTTTCCTTCTTTCTCACATTTCCGTTCTTCTTACTGATTGCTTGCAAAGTGCACACTTTCTTAAGATTGACGGTTCATCTGGAGGATGGTGTGTTTCTCATTAACTTGGAAATAAATTATTTGTCAGTTTCCATTTTACATTTTTTTGCTTTGATGATTTGATTGCTCAAGTTATTCTGAAGGAGGTATCCTCTTCTAGGTCATTGAGATTTGAGATTTGAGATTTTTCAACTCATTCCCTGTGTTACCAAGAGAATGTCTAGAACAGTGGTGGTTTTTGATTTTGACAAGACCATTGTTGATTGCGATAGTGATAACTGGGTTCAAAATAGTTGACCAGCAAAGGCCTCCCATTACTTGAACTGGCAAAAAACTCATTGAAAATGCATTGTTCTATCGAACAGAACTTGCACACACCCTGCAACTTGCACTAATTCACTCTTTTGATACTCTATGTACTTAGAAAATTATTAGGTAACTTCATAACACAGCAAAATCATGGACAACAATCAAAGATGCATGAACAAGTTCAGTGAGCAATCAAAGGAAAACATTCAAGGAAGAACTTGGATGAATCAAAGACCAAAGACGAAGATCAAGGAATCTTCAAGACAAGATCTTAACGAAGGAATTAGTTTTAAGTCTTAGATGATCTATAAGAGATGAAATCTCCTATTCATAAAAAGCTCATTTGAAAAGATGCATGAAGAAAATCATTTTTCATAACCTGCATTAAAAGGAATAAGTTTTCGTAAATGAAAATGATTTTGGAAATAAGATTTCTAAGCGCACGTCCAATGAAGTGAAACAAGTAGACGTCCAATGAAGTAACACAAGCAGACGTCCAATGAAGTGAACCAAGCAGACGTCCAACAAAGTAAAACAAGCAGACGCCCAATGAAGCGATAAAAGCTAACGTCCAATGAAGTGATAAAAAGATGACGTCCAATGAACTACTAAAAAGCCGGCTTCCACTAAAGGGACAGAAGCTCGCGTCTACTGAAGTAACGAGAAGCGCTCGTCTGCTGATGTGGCAAGTGGAGCTCGTCTACTGAAGTAACACAAAATGACAGTTAGCACAATAGATAACCAAAGTACTAAAATTGAGAACTCAAGCAAACACAGGCAGTGATAACTGGGTTCAAAATAGTTGACCAGCAAAGGCCTCCCATTACTTGAACCGGCGAAAGGCCCCTCTTAGCAAGCTTTATATTAGTATAGGCTTCGGATTTTATCAACGAATCATCTCTTGCAGGAGTTGTGGAATAGAGCCGGGAGCATACCTCTGGATTTTGGGGCCTGGGGAATCACCATTAGAATTAGCCCGGGTTGAACCATACTCCATGGAAGCACACGTCCATGTATACCAGTTGGGTTTCACTGATTTGTTCAATGAGCTCCTTCCCACCATGCCATGGAACTCTCTCATGGTAACTTTGTTATTTAATTTTATTTTATTTATATTCTGTGTCATCGTATTCTCTGTTTTTCAAAAATAATGTTTTTTTATTTTTAATTTGGCAATATGCATTGTGTTTGTGTTCTGGGTGTAAATAATTGGCCTTGGTTTTATAGGATAGGATGATGATTAACAAGGTATAACCATTGAGGACATTGAAGAGGTATTGCATAGGATTCCTATGCACCCTAGTTATGACCATTTTTTTTTTTTACAAATTATACAGCTTTGTGATTTTTATTCCTTTCCATTTTTTCTTTATAAATTCTCTGGATCTGATTTTTATTTACACTTTATTCATCTTTATCTCTCTCTCACGTTAATATCCTTTATTTCTTCTCAGTGTATTGTTTTTGTTGTTGTCTAGCTTTTCTCTCTTCTCATGTATGGTGTTGGGTGGCACTCATGATGGCCACACTGATTCTGTACTTGGTCTTCGTGGAACAAGGAGTACATGTTTATTAAAATTTTAAATTGTATTATGCTATTAGTTCTACTGCTGGATGCTTTCTCGGACCTAAAATTTTACAGGAATATACTTGCAAGTGCTAATGCTGAGAAGCGAGTACAGATTTGGGATGTTGTTGCTGGGAAGTGCGATATTACCATGGAGCATCACTCAGACAAGGCAAGAATTAAGCTAGAAAGGAAATAAATTTTATTTTGAGGTCATTTTATTGATAAAATAATATTTTTTCTCTTCATGTTCACATGTTTTTTAAGAACTGTTATGTAAGTTAGATCTTCAGTAACATTTTTTTATAGTTCATTAAGATACTTAGATTGTCATAATTAACACATTGATAATCATCATCAAGATCAACAAGTTTGTTGCCACATAATTTCATATGCAATTTACAGACACCAGGTCCTAAATTATTTCATTGCACGAGATTGTAATTATCCAACTGCACTCTTTTTGTCATAGAAAGTGGGAGGAAACACAGGGAAAATGGGGTTGGGTTGTGATGAATCATAGTTGAAATTTAATGGATTTTGTCTTTGTGGGAATAGGAGGACTACTGATCCTACAAGACCTTCTAATAAAGGGCAATCAACACTCTTTCATCTTTCTAAAGTTAGGTAGTGTTGTTTTGCTTGTGCTGGAAAACATGAATCTCTATTGTATTGCTATGCATAATTTCCATTTTAGCATTATGATTAGGTTAGGTAAATGAGTGATATAATAAATATTCTATTTCATAATGTGATAAAATATTTTTGCTAAATAGAATTCTATCTTTCTTGAAGAATTTGACCATAAAAGTAGATAGTTGCAGCAATACATGTAGATAGTTGCAGATGCAAAATGTATCGACTTTGTTATATTCAGAAAACTCTGTTCTAGAATCACACACACCACATGCTAACCATGAGATCATTCTGCAGATTTTGATGAAATTCTGTATCTCATCTGTTCTGGTCTTGCAGGTATTGACATGAATGGTATCATTTAATTAGACTACATGGTGGAGAAGCTTGATTATTGTTAGAATTGTTATTTTTAATTGTTATTTGATTATAGTTAGAATTATTATTTGTAATGTACAACTATATTCTGTCCCCTTACATGCATATATCATTATCTGTCATATACTGTAAGGTGATGTGAGTCCAAGGATGTGTATCAAATAATTTCTAAATGATGAAAATATTTTCAATTTTCAGGTTTCAAGAGATTGTACCTTTGAAGTCCTTAACTGTGATAGGAGCTGAGGACCCGATAAGTAGCAACAAGCTGGAGCCAGCTTATAGAAAGAACACTAAACAAAAAGTTGGATGCCCATGGTTAACACCTATGCTAAATTCATCAAAATCATCAAGTGACAATTCTAATCACTATGAGGAGAATAAAAAATGTGATGACCAAAGCAGTAATAAGTACACTTTGGTGGCTAGCAAGAAGATGGTCGGAGTGTTCATCAGTGTGTGGTTGAGACAGGAAGTGGTGAGGAAGTACTGTGTTTCTAGCCAGCTTTCTCGAGAACCAGTTTTTAATGAAGAGCTCTTTTACCCTTCACATGTTGTTATGATGGAATTCATGCTGCCAAAAGAACAATGGATATGTATGTTTTAATGAACAGTAAGGTTCTCTTTAAGACTGTTAGAAGAGATGATAAACTTAAAAAGTTGTATCCAGTGATTGTAAATGTTAACTACCTTCCTGATAAATTAGAAAGAATGAAGGAAGTAGTTGATTTCTATGTCAATGGGAAACAAAATGCCCTGGATAATTTCCCAGATGGTTCTGATTGGTAGGAACTTTATATAACTATAGTTCTAACATGGGAAGAACTTATATGCTCTAATTATGAAGTTTTTGAATGGTTTCAATTTATTGGGAAGAGCCAAATTTATCTTTAGAGTAAGTTTTATGTAACTTCGACTTGGTGTGTCATATGGGACATAATAGATTATAATTAGGAAGTAATCATTAAAATGAAATGCCTGTAAGAGTTAAAAAATTTATTTTCTCACTAACCCCTGTTTGAGACTAATCCAATATCTAATGTTCTGAACTAATATATATATATATATATATATATATATATATATATATATATATATATATATATATATATATATTTCTACCTGCGTCATTACTGAGTTGTCCTTTCATGTTTCTTAAGGATAGCTACTTCATTTTATTGAGGAATTTTATTGCTATATGATTTGTCACACTTTTAGTACTAGCGAAGTCACTCAAAATTGCCATATCACCAAGCTAACAAATCTCTCAATATTAAATAATATGTATTCGATTGTATTGATATAGGGGTGGTGCTCTTGAAAGGTCTTGTGTGCACCTGTACGGTGGTTTGAGTACCATGCTGCCTGTGTTTGCTTGAGTTCTCAATTTTAGTACTTGGGTTATCTATTGTGCTAACTGTCATTCTGTGTTACTTCAGTAGACGAGCTCCATGTGCCACATCAGCAGACGAGCGCTTCTCGTTACTTCAGTAGACACGAGCTTCTGTCACTTTAGTGGACGCCGGCTTTTTAGTAGTTCATTGGACATCAGCTTTTTATCACTTCAATGGACGTATGCTTGTTTTACTTTATTGGACGTCTGCTTGTTTCACTTCATTGGACGTCTAACTGTTTTACTTCATTGGACGTGCGCTTAGAAATCTTAGTGTTGGATGAGCGCTTAGAAATCTTATTTCTAAAATCATTTTCATTTATGAAAACTTATTCCTTTTAATGCAGGTTATGAAAAATGATTTTCTTCATGCATCTTTTCAAATAAGCTTTTTGTGAATAAGAGATTTCATCTCTTATAGATCATCTAAGACTTAAAACTAATTCCTTCGTTAAGCTCTTGTCTTGATGATTCCTTGATCTTCGTCTTTGGTCTTTGATTCATCCAAGTTCTTCCTTGAATATTTTCCTTTGATTGCTCACTGAACTTGTTCATGCATCTTTGATTGTTGTCCATGATTTTGCTGTGTTATGAAGTTACCCAATAATTTTCTAAGTATATAGAGTATCAAAAGACTGAATTAGTGCAAGTTGTAGGGTGTGTGCAAGTTCTGTTCGATAGAACAATGCATTTTCAATGAGTTTTTTTGTCCTTTTACGTGCTTTGGCACAATTATAGGCCACTATTTTGGTTCCTTTATGTTATGCAGCTACCCAAGAATGTATTTTCTAAGTGTATGCAGTGTAATCAGATTGTGTTTAAGGAGAATAAATCCATGTACGTTGATTATTTTGGCCTTGGTGCTTTGGCAGAATTTTGGTTCCCTGTTTTGGTTACTTTTTTATTTATGTATGTATCTCACTAAGAGACGGTTTAATCTAGCTATTAGTAGACTTTTGGAACAAGTTCCTGGTTCAAGAATGTGTGCACAACACCAACAACTCACTAGAAATATTTAAATAAGGAAATGCTCATTTAATTCATCAACATTTACAGCAAAAACAATCAGAACTTTTTGTCCAACCTGGGAAACCAACATATCAGAGTTGATGTACTTCATATAACTCACTTCCTACGTTACAATTTGGACAATTCAATACCTATAAGTTACATTCTACAAAGACATTAGCATAAACAACTGATATGAAAGTACAATATTCTATCAGTCTAATCTAATTAGCACAGTTCCAGTGATGAAGAGGCAAAATGTTGAAGACGGTCAGCGAGCATACAGTGGCAGCAACTCCATCAAAAAGAATAGAGTAAAAACCTCTTCATGAGATTTTTTATCTGGCATTCAAAATTCAGAGTTACATTCAGTACAGAGGTTTAGGAATCAATGGCAAAGTAAAAATGACAAAGGACAAATACTGGGATTACCATACTCATAGTCATCATGGGAAAGGCCAAGGTCCTAGGTCCTAGTACGCTACACAACAATATGATAAAAAACAGTGGAAGAAATAACACATGAACATATATAGCAGGGTAAGTAATATCCATAATTTCAACAAAATATCCATAGTTGCATAATGGATTAATAACATAGTCCAAGATTTCACACCATAATGTAGGGACATTTAAGTCAATTTGGGTCCATCTTGGTTGATCGGACCTTTCTAGGTCTATTTTCCTCGACCAAGTCCTATTCGACGTCTTTTCTCGAATTGGGCCAACTTGGGCCGTACTAGTCTTATCGGGCCTATTTACTCATATAAGGGCATTCCGGAACATCATGGGTGACTATTTGTCATATTGGGACATTTTAGTCAATTTGGTCTATCTTGGTTGATTGGGGATTTCTAGGTCTATTTTCCTCGACCAAGTCCTATTCGACGTGTTTTCTCGAATTGGGCCAACTAGGGTCGTACTAGTCTTATCGGGCCTATTTACTCATATTGGGCCATAAGGGCATTCCGAAACATCAGGGGTGACTATTTGTCATATTGGGACATTTTAATTAGTCAATTTGGGTCCATCTTGGTTGATCGGGGCTTTCTAGGTCTATTTTCCTCGACCAAGTCCTATTCGACGTGTTTTCTTGAATTGGGCCAACTTGGGCCGTAGTAGTCTTATCGGGCCTATTTACTCCTATTGGGCTATAAGGGCATTCCAGAACATCATGGGTGACTATTTGTCATATTGGGACATTTGAGTCAATTTGGGTCCATCTTGGTTGATTGGGCCTTTCTAAGTCTATTTTCCTCGACCAAGTCCTATTCGACGTGATTTCTCGAATTGGGCCAACTTGGGACGTACTAGTCTTATCGGGCCTATTTACTCATATTGGGCCATAAGGGCATTCCGGAACATCATGGGTGACTATTTGTCATATTGGGACATTTGAGTCAATTTGGTCCATCTTGGTTGATCGGGGCTTTCTAGGTCTATTTTCCTCGACCAAGTCCTATTCGACGTGTTTTCTCGAATTGGGCCAACTTGGGCCATACTAGTCATATCTGGCCTATTTACTCATATTGGGCCATAAGGGCATTCTGGACCATCATGGGTGACTATTTCTGTTGGATGAGTAGGTCTTCCATTGCATGTTTGACTTTCTGTTGGACGAGTAGGTCTTCCATTGCATGATTCACTTTCTGTTGGACGAGTAGGTCTTCCATTGCATGATTCACTTTCTGTTGGACGAGTTGGTCTTCCATTGAATGTTTGACTTTCTATTGGACGCGTAGGCCTTCCATTGCATGTTTCACTTTCTGTTGGACGAGTAGGTCTTCCATTGCTTGTTCAATCCCTTAGAATAAAGGTTGCCCTATGGACTTATGTTCCATGTTCAACCTATGTAGGACTATTCAACATTTAATCAAAAGGTAGAATAAAATAAAAAAATGAGATCATGAAATAATATTTCTCTTCCTAATTCTTATGTAGCATTTTTCTAAATATCAATGTTATTTTTGGGTTGCTCTATGATAAGTGTCATGCTCAATCATTTAGATTTTGATGTTGCCCTGTGGACTTACATGACATGTTCAACCTCACTTAGGTCTAATAAAAAAAATTCACAAATATAAAACCGATAAAAAAAATACCAAATATCTTAAGATTAAGAGTGATTTTTCCTTTAAATGATTTTCGGGGTAAAACAAATATTTTCAAAGTTATTAATAATTTACACAACTAATTTTGGGTAACCATTTTTATGGATGTTCTAGGGTGCCATGGGGTTAAGTCTCCATGCCTTCCCTAGACGTAATCGACTCCCGAACCCAAAGTTTTTTTTAAAGGTTTTTCCAACTTTCCCAGAATTAAATAAAGTTGATGGCGACTGCATGTTTATTCTCTAAAAGGTAAATAAAGTTTTCTTTTTGGTCGCGACATCATGTACAAAAAAACCATGTTGTTGTACCACGCGAGAAATCAAAAACATAACACCAATGCCAGAAAAACTCACTAAAAAAGATAAACCAAGTTGTATTGCAATGTACAGTGGTTCAATGACAATCACAATCATTTAAAAAAGTGTGCAAAGTACAATAACTGCATGTACACCGGGTTAAACTACAATTCATTTTCTTCATTGGTTATTTCAATCACAATGATAGGATTGCTTGCCCCATGCCAGAATCGATCAACTTCATGTTAATGTCCCCATTAGTCCTATAGTCATGTTCTCATACCCATGAACAAAGTCCCTGTGAAAAAAGTAATAAGATGCTGTAGTTTTGAAACAGACATCGTTTTAAATATGCAATAAACTAGCTGTATAGTTGCCAAACAGACTAACCTATTCTTTAATATCGGTGATCACTTTTTCCGTGTATCAGGAGGATCTCCCATACAACCAAAATACTACAACAAAATCAATCACCAAATTTAGAATAGCATAAGAAATATACAAATGGAACTCGAAGGACATTTTATATACATGTGGATACATAGGGAACAAATGATTTGGAGGATGGTAAATGTGATAAGGAGGGACCATGTTGAGAAACATTGGATGTACAGGATATTGTGGGAAATGATGCACAGTTTGAGCATATCTATTTGGTATATTCTGATGTGCACCACTACCAGTTCCATTATGCTTATCTTATTCTTGGGGCAATGTCTGCTTCTGCTGAATAAAATTCAACAATGTTGAAAACTGAAACCCAGACCTTAGCTAATTATTGATTTACCTATACATACCTTTTCTGATTTTTGAGTTGGAATTGGACATTTCACCTTTTGCTTCTTCTGCCGTGGACAAGAAACCTTCATAACAGCCTTTAACAAGTTAGACATACATGGTTTTTTAAGCTAGTAGTTAAATGACAGACTTACATGTTCACTACGAGTAGATGCTTGAACTGAACATTTTTGTTGAGTTCCATCAACGTCATCATCCTGAACATCGACCTACATATTATTCAATGTATTAGAGCTCTAAAATCATATAAGTACTATATCAACAGTTCACCTTTTACTCATTAAATTAAACAAACATACTACTTACATTATCACTTCTTTCCATGTCTAAATCAACTTCTGAACCTGACAACTTTTCATCCATACTGCACTGATGTGGCAGAAGCGCTCGTCTACTAATGTGGTAGAAGCGCTCGTCCATTGAATTGACAGAACACTCGTCTACTAATATGGTAGAGGCGCTCGTCCACACAAGTCTTTGGACCTGATAAGTCCTTAGAGAACCTCCGTCCAGTGATGTGGCATATGGAGCTCGTCTACTAGGTTACTATGTGTTTTAGTACTTCCGTTTGCTAATGTGGCAAGATGGACGCGCTTATTTTCGAGTCTTTGGACTTCCTGTACCTAACAAGTTATTTAGGTATTCTTTTATAGGCTCGTCTACTAAATAAAACAACAAGGTGATTTTACCAAGTTCTTGAGCAGCTCGTCTACAGGGGTGGACGCATATTTTTCAAGTGAAACTTATCCTAAGTTTATTTTTCTTATAAAAGCGTTCCTGCATAACTCAGAGCACTAGTTAGATCTCAACTAATACTTTTCCAAGCACATTTAATCCTTTTGTTAGCATCAAAACTTTAGAGATTAAATAAACCATAACCACTTTGGTTCCAACAATCTCCCCCGTTTTTGTTGATGACAATGTCGCGACCAAAAAGAAAAACTTACTTGTTTTTCCTTTTAGAAAGAAAACATGGAGTCGCCACCAACTTTATTTAATTTCGGTAAAGTTGGAAAACACTTTAAGAAAAAGCGTAGGGTTCGGGAGTCGATTACGTTAAGGGAAAGCATGGAGACTTAACCCCATGGCACCCTAGAACATCCATAAAAATGGTTACCCAAAATCAGTTGTATAAATTATTAATAACTTTGAAAATATTTGTTTTACCCCGAAAATCATTTTTTAAAAAAACATCTTTGGTTGTGAAATTTTTTATTAAAGCTAAATGAGGATGAACATGGCACGTAAGTCCACAGAGCAACCTAAAAATCTAAAGAGTTGAACATGACACTTGTCATAGAGCAAACCAAAACAAATATTGTTTTAATTAAGTATTTAGAACCGGTTGAAGGGGATTTAGGTGATCATCTTTTATTTTTTATGTAAAAGTAGCTTTACCTTATGAAAATAGAACAACAATGAATCATTTTACTAACTCATTCAGTAAACGAAGACAGATAAACATCATAGTAAACAGAGAAAAATGAAACATTTTACTAACTTGTTCAGTAAACAAAGACACAGAAACATCATAGTAAACAGAGACAAAAATGAAACATTTTACGGATTCATTCATTTTTCTCAATGAAGAAACATATAGCACACATCATACCAACTCATTCAGTTTCAATATCCATGGGTTTTTCTTTCGCATTAAACAGAGACACTAAAAAATAAGAATGTCAAGAGAAACTTATGAATAATATCAACAAAGAGAACAAGGATTACCAAATGAGAGAAAGAATAACAATGATTTTGTTTTCTCCCAGTGGTAAGATTTCAAGATAAAAACCCTTACATTTCAATTTCACTTACTCTTTTAACTCTTCCTTCTTAACCACTCTAATAACAGAGAAGAGGAAAAAAACTCAGATCCCTAATCTCTTTTCTTCACAAAGAAAACATCAGATAAAAATCTCTCTCCTTCTGTTTTTTCCTCCTCTTCTTTTATAGACAGGGGAGAGGGCTTCTTGCTTCTTCTCACCCAGTGGCTTCAAGGTCGGTCTGTATTAAATCCGAGCCTTGGGCGGTTCTGAGCAGCAATAGCGTGTGTTCAGATAGGGGCGGCATGAGCAGCGGGAAAGAGGTGATTTGACGTGAAGGTTGCATGTTTGAAAAGAGAAGGAGATGGGGTTTTTGTCTGACATGTAACTCAATCTCCTTTCTTCTTTTTTCTGATTGTCCTTTTCTCCTTGTTTTCTTCGTCCTTTCTTCATTATCTTCTTTTTCTTTATTCTTTAGCCTCCAGCCTAAAAATAAAATTGTAGTGGATGGAACCTCCCTGTCCAACAAAAGTTAGATATGCAAAATTAGATATTTAATAGATGGACCTCCTCATCCAACAGAAGTTTAAACATGCAATGGACGGAACCTCCTCGTCCAACAGTAAATGCAATGGACAGGACCTCCCCGTCCACCAGCAAGTGCAATGTAATGGACTGTACCTCGCCGTCCAACAGCAATTGCAATGGACTGGACCTCATCGTCCAACAGCATGCAATGGACTGGACCCATCCAACAACAAATGCAAAGCAATGGACCGGACCCGTCCAACAGCAAATGCGATGGACTGGACCTCGCCGTCCAAATTCAAGTGCAATGTAATGGACTGGACCTGTCCACAAAAAATGCAATGGACTGGACCTCGCCGTCCAACAGCAAATGCAATGCAATCAACGGGACCTCCCCGTCCAACAGCAAATGCGATGCAATGGACTGGACGCGTCCAACAGCACATGCAATGGAATGGACGGGACCTCCCCGTCCAACAACACATTGTTTCTTTGTCATTTAGCACCAGAAATAGTCTCACGAGATAAAGCATGACTCATGTGACAAAATACACCTTATATGAACCAACTTAAGTAACTACTGGTTTCGCTTTTAACAATAATATTATGAGTCTTCCTTACACCTTAAACATTGTATGCATAAAATTCAAATGTGCATAATTAATGCCACTGTCTTAGGCCCCTTTTTTTTTTAATATATATATATATATATATATATATAAATTAAAGACAATTAGTTTGGTAAGTGGTTGAATAACAAAGCCTAGTTCCGCATACAATGTATGTATTATTGAGATCGAAAATCAATCACAAGTGCAATTCACATTTGATGAAAATATTAGTGATGAAATCACATATAGATGAATAATCTTTTCATATTGAATATTTTCTATACATATTAGATCAATATATTTCTTCTATTGAGATTTGAGACACGATTTGAACAATTTTTATCATATAGCTATTTTTGGTTTTTAATTTTAATCCAAAAAGTTTTAAACTTTAGATGAGGATGAATCTAAAAAATATTGTATTAATCTTGTTTTTTTTTTAAAGATTTAGTTAACATTCAGGTTTTAATGGTCTTAATTTATTTTCACAATTAAAAGTATTGAGAAAATTGCTAAGAGAATAAATTAATACTCCGATAGAAGTATTAAATTATATCA
The DNA here is from genome assembly GCA_030762895.1 of Sophora flavescens. Taxonomy (NCBI): domain Eukaryota; kingdom Viridiplantae; phylum Streptophyta; class Magnoliopsida; order Fabales; family Fabaceae; genus Sophora; species Sophora flavescens. The sequence goes on along the minus strand of CM061067.1, from coordinate 111,547,792 downwards.
ATTGTTTTCTCAAATGTATCAATTGTTTATACATGCATATTAACTTTTTTTAATATATATTTTATCTTTTTTTAATATATATTTTATCGTGTGCAAGTCATATTAAGAATATCCATATTTTCATTAACATATATAATTTTGCATATATCAAAAGTATAATTATTTGCCTGCTTAAGATGAACTATCACGGTGTGTTGCTGCATGTGCTTGGGGCTGTAATGGTTTCGTGAACTTTTGGGATTTGTCTTGGTTGTTGCTGCTAGTGGTCTTTATCTGTTTTATCATGATGTTTTTCATGAACTTTTGGGATTTGTCTTGGTTGTTGCTGTTTGTTCTGTTTTATCATTTTTATCTTTATCTGCTAGTGGGTAATGTAATGAAAGGTGATTATGATGTTAAATTAAGAAAAATATTGTGTAAGCTACTAATAGAAGGTATATATAATGTAAAGATTTTAAATTAAGAAGAATATTATTAAAAGAAAAATGATTGTGTAAAGTGTGAACAGGGTACATCAACTTAATTAGCAGTCACACATGAAAGAACTGAACGCATATATAACAAATTAATTAAAGCAACCAAATAGCATGCATCACCAAATTAAAAATGAACTTCATCATCCTAGTTATCTATGACAAATTTATATGATTTTTATTTGAGAAAGACAAATACAGAGAGAGAATATTAAAATATGTATATTTGGTTTTAATATTTGAAAGAATATTATAAATATGTATTTTATGTGCAAATATGTACTTATATGGATTAATGGATATAAAGCTAGTCCTCTCTTTCCTCTAATATATACTCTGGTCTCAGACTCTCACTCTACGCGTGTTTTAACATGAAGCCCTTGTTGGATAGGGACATGTGGTTAGTGATTTTGAGGGTTGACAATGGAAATGCACCAATATATTGATGATTCCATTATGTGCCTAAAAGAATATATGGAACTGCAACGTCTGGTTCTATATTTTTGGAAGAATTATTGAAAAGCTATATTTGAGTAACACTTGTCAAATGAATGAATAAACCATTTAAAAACTCAATTAAGAATATGAGCTCATAAAAATACAATTCTAAAGTATCGATAAATTAAAGTTAGTGAGATGAGAGAGAAAGTTAGTGAGAGAGTGGCTGAGGGTGAGTGGATCAAGGTCAACAGAAAAGGAAAATACTTAGTGATCATGGGGACACGCTGAGATGATCTAGCTCTCTTCTCAGGGAGAGTAGGAAGATTCTTCCTCTTGGGGTCAGTCTCCCAAACGGGTATTATGTGCTTTGCAACTCCATCAGTAATTGGCATAAATGGAGGAGTTTTGACAAGATTTGGATAAATTTTCTTGGGGGGGAATTTGGGTAAAGGAAGGTGGATGACTAAAGTCCCTAAGTCATTGTGCATTTGAGACGCACGGTTTTGATTAATTGACATTCAGGGTGAGGTAAGTAGAGAGGTTCAATAGACTGGCTAGCTTCTTCCTCATATTCAGGTAGAGGATACAATCTGTTTGGGATGTATTCTAGTTCAAATTGGTGAGAGTGAAACAGAATTTTCCATTCTCTTTTTACTTTGGTCCAGTCCTCAGATTTGCCATTGTAAAGGATGGAAGTTGGGATGAGATGAGGAAATAGAGTTCCTAAAGGTTTTGGGAAGGGAGCACCAGGGGAAATGCCATCATCTGGCTGATTGAACCAGGGATCATTGGCAGGGATAATTGGTTGAAATTGTGGTATGGATAAGGAGGCTATTTGTGGGTGAGCAGGTGAAGGTGTAGACAAGTTTGTGGTTTAGTCAGTTTGTGTTGGTTGCGGTGAAAGAGGTGTGGGAATGTATACATCATCAATCATGTTTTGGTTGAACACATCATTTGGAGCAGAGACGGCAATATTATCATCAGAACCAACAGTACCAGGGATAGAATCACCTCTATTTTCTAAACTAGATACTAAGGCATCTACAACTATTTGAACATGATCACTAGCAGAGATGGTTACCTTAGAAATCTTAGTTGGTCTGGCCTTTCTTGCAGGTTGCCTGCTGATTTGAGTTGAGACAGGAACACCGGCCTCAGCAGCACTGACAACAGCATAAGTTTTCTGTTTCTTCACGGTGGTACTCATAGGAACTCTGTCCTCATCAGCTTCCTCGTCCTTATTGTGTGAGAAGATGACTCTTTTTTGCTTCTTCACAGCAGGAGCATCAGTAGGTTCCCTAATAACAATGCCACCAGCTGGCCTCTTGGGGGCAGGTTTCCTTGCTGCAGTGGTCTTTTGCCTAGTTACTCTTTTTATTCCTAGGACTTCAGCATGGTTTGCCTCAACCATTTCTTCCTTGATTTTCATATCTTCTTCTGATTTGGCCAGGGCAACTTGTTTGTAAGTGCTTAGTTGCATGCCTGAGAGATTGCTTCCCCCAAAATCAGCAGCTAACATTCCTTTCTCAAACAGAATTTTATTCTGATCTTCTTCAGACATGGCAAAAAGGACTTCATAAACACCTTGATGCCTGAAGTTTTTTGACAGAAGATGAGTGTAGGGAATGGCAGGTAGATTCTCTCTATTTTACATAGCATGTTTGAATCTGTTAAACAGAATCCAGGGAAAGTTGATTTTGGTTTCCCAGAAGAGATTGCACAGGCAGAATTTGTGGAGAGCAGAGAGGTTGTCTTTGGAGCTAGTCTTGTGTAAGACAGTCTTGTTCAGAATCTGATGGAGGATTCTGATTTCATCCTTCATTTCAGCAGACTTTTAGGAATGAGTTCTTACAGTGTCTACTTTCATTAGGGTGACCACAACGGTCTCAAAACCACCCAAGTCTTCTTCCCAAGTATCAATAATTACCAAACCCTCCTGGGAACAAGCGATAGCATCAGAAATGGTCTTTTCGAAGACAATCACCTTCTTTCCCAACACGAAGCTAATAATCTTAGTTTCGGTGATTGTGGGTTTCCTCCAGAAGGTCCTAATAAGGTTTGGGTAGATTGATACTTTCTCTAAGAACAAACTGCCCCAACCAGTTGCATTTATATACTTGCTTACATTCAAGTTGTACTCCTCCAGAACTTTAAAATTAAAATGATGTTCAACCGCTAAGTTCAGAGAATCAGTGACGTAAGAATGAATAGGGAGTGAAGATGAAGCCATTTTTGAGGTTTGAAGGTTAGGGTTCAGAGAAGCAAAGTTGAAAATTTTTGTAAAAAATTCAGATATTTCCGAGGGAAGAGACGTTGCTGTGAATTCTTCGGTACCAACCATAAATTTTGGGTTAAGTTTACACTTCCTAGTTGGACCACTCAAAGGCTGACAACTCAATTAAAAAGGCCACACCAACACCACCTTAGAGTTCACCAGGTGTTTATATTTTAAACCCCACCCCACTTTTTACCTTGCACATTTGCCCCACAGGGACCTTAGTCCAAACCCAAAATAAATTTATTTTCCTTTTTCTTTTTTTAATCCAAAAGGACCAAGCTGCAATTGCCAACTAAGGTAAAATCTTGGATCCCCCATTTTCCCATTTGTGTTCATCGCTCTACCCTAATCAATCCACCATTTTTTTTCTGCAACATTTTTGTTTCCCATATGTCTTATTTCTTGTTCGACGGACCAACCTAATCCACCGCCGTTGTTTTTCTGCTACAGCTTCGTATCATATCCCTATCTCATCACTCGCGATCGACGGTTCACCCTAATTCACCACCGTTGTCGACCATCATGGGTACACCATTGTTGATACCATAAGCACGAAAGTACCCAGTCTGAATAACTAAACACAGATGAAGAGGACGAGTGGAATATTGAAGTAGATGTCGAATTCAACTAACCAGAAAGCTCGTTCTGTTAGTGTGAGTGCCAATCCCCACTTTGTTCGTTATTTGAAATTATTGTTTTGGTTGATTGTTTTAAAATTGTTGTTTAGGTTGATTATTTAAAAATTGATTATATAAATTACCGCTGAATGATATTTAAAATGGTTGTTCTATGATGTTATCCCCCATATTTGTTTCGATTAACCTCCTTCTAGCTTCCCATAGCATATGTATAGTGTTCTACGCTGCTCAATTTGATTTTTGCTGTGTATATTGTATGTTCTGTTTTGTTTTAGATGGTTGATGTTCAGGTGGAAGACACTGTCGATCTCAGTCATGATTCAGAATGGAATAACGATAGAAGTACAAGTAATGTTGTTATTGGTAATAACAATGAAAATAAGGAAGATGGAGATGAAGGCTTGAAAAGGATAATTGAATTGTCGTTGGATGACATCTTTTGCTTGGAATTTACATCTGAAGTTGAAGCATGTAACTTATACTTTACATATGCTAAGAGTCGTGGTTTCGTGTCTAGAAAAGATGAAATCCGCCGGGATGCGATGGGAGAGATAAACATGCGTTAGTTAGTTTGCAAATACGTTTCAACTAAGCTTTGGCATTGTAGATTAGGCCATGTGAGTGAAAGAGGGTTAGAAGAATTATAAAAGCAAGGTTTAATTAGTGTTGAGATTTGTGAAAAGCTAGACTTTTGTGAACATTGCATTTATGGTAAACAAAAGAGAGTTAAGTTTCATAATGCAACTCATACAACCAATGGCATTCTAGATTATGTGCATTCTGATCTATGGGGCCAGCCAAGGTACCTTCATTGGGTGGAGCAAGGTATTTCATAACTTTCATTGATGTTTGGTCAAGAAAGGTATGTGTTTACCTATTAAAGCACAAAAATCAGGCTTACAAATGCTTCAAACGGTGGAAAGCATTGGTTGAGAATCAAATAGGAAGAAGTGTGAAGGTGATGAGAACAGACAATGGACTAGAGTATTTGAATGAGGAGTTCATTGAATTCTGCAAGGACAATGGGATCAAAAGGCACAAAACAGTGAGAATGACCCCTTAATAAAATGGGCTTTCTGAAAGAATGAACACGACCATTTTGGAGAGGGTGAGATGAATGTTGTCACACTCAAAACTGAGCAAAAGTTTTTGGGGTGTGGCTGCCAGCACAGTATGTTATTTGATCAATAGGTGTTCCTCAGCTGCAATTGATTTAAAGACACCATAAGAGATATGGACAGGCAAGGCTCCCAACTATGAGAACTTGAAGATTTTTGGATGCATTGTGTACATTCATAGCAATGATGGAAAACTTCGAACCAAAATCTAAGAAGGGAATCTTCTTAGGCTATCCAGAAGGAGTGAAAGGATACGAGGTGTGGTTGGTGAATCCTACAAGTCAAAGGACTATAATTAGCAGAGATATGGTTTTCAAAGAGGAAGACATGCTGAAAAATGAACAGGAAATTGCACAGCCAGCAACACAGCAGGTGCAAGATGATCATGGAGTTCATTTGGAGGTGGAGAAACCTGCAGGAAGTTCAAATTCTGGAGGAGACTCGAATGTAGAACCTTATCATGAACATATAGATTTACATGTTCTTGATGAACCTGAAACATCTTATAATTTGGTCGGGGACAGGGAGAGGAGACATATCAAACCACCACGGAGATTTAGCTATGTAGATATCATAGCATATGCTTTGAATATAGAAGCTGATGATCAAGCATCAGATCTTATTTCCTATAAAGATGCAATGTCCAGGCCTGACAGTGTGCATTGGAAGCAAGCCATGACAAAGGAAATGAGTTCCCTGATGAGAAATGATACATGGGAACTTGTTGAATAACCAGAAAAAAAAGGTTGTTGGATGCAAATGGATTCTTAAGAAGCCAGAGATAGAAGGAGTTGAAAAGGGTAGATACAAAGCAAGACTTGTAGCAAAAGGTTTCACTCAAAGAGAGGGAATCAATTTCAATGAAATCTTCTCTCCAGTTGTTAAACACAATAGCATTAGAGTCATATTGACTCTTGTTGCTGTCCATAATCTTGAATTGGAGCAGATGGATGTAATAACTGAAGTTGGCACAAGCAAACACAAGAAGGGGGGGGGGGGGGGGGGGTTGAATTGTGTTTGTTAAAAATTTTTGCAAAAACCCTTTTGAACAACTTTTTTACAAGCAGAAGATAAAAAGATTAAGCACACAAGAAATCCTTTTTAAAAGATCAACAAAAGCAATATCAAAACCCCACACTTAGTATAAGCAAATAAAACTGAAGAGTTTAGGGATAGAAAATTCACACAAGAGATTTTATCCTGGTTCACTCTCTTCCAACCAAGAGCTACGTCCAGTCCCTTCGACTTGAAGGATTTTTCCACTATTTCTCCAAAAATATTACACAGCAAGTATTCAACACCTCATCAGGCTACAAGTATTCCTTTCTTACCAAGCCTCTTCAGGCTCTAACTCTATCACAGAGATTTAAAAGTTGATCTTCTTAACTCACTAAGTGTGAGAGTATGACAGTTCAAGATCAGTTGAATATTACAACAAAATTCAAACTAAATGAATACAGCTTTTTCTTTTGAAAGAATGAAAGAATAAGATCTTGTCTTCTCAAGGATTGTATTGGCAGAAGTTAGGCTAGCAAAAAGTTGTTCTTCAGTATCTGAGGTCTTCTACTTATATAGCGACCTTTTCTTCTCTTGTAATTCTTCAACGGTTACTTAGAATAATCCCGTTTAGAGATAGAATTAAATGCATGATATCCGTTGAGACTGATAGCTTGATTTTGGTGAGTTGAAAAGTATCCTTGGTTATCAGAGAATCACAGAATGGAGGCTCACTGTTCTGAGTAGTTGTACCTTAAAAGCTTTCTTTCCTCCTTTGTGTATAACCCAGCTTTTGTTCAGTAATAAAGATGTCATCGTACAAATCGTTTTTCAATTCCAATTGTACTATATTGCTTTTTGTATTACCTTGATAGTACTATGAGTTTTCTTAAGGGAAACAAGACATTAAATCGAATAAACACAAATGGTAAGAACAAATATTCATTTGAAATAAATATCAATCATTTGAAATAAATTCATTGTGGTCCAGATTACATTAAATCTTATATTCAAGGTAGCAAACATATAGAACATATATAGCCATCTACTTAGTTTTAAGAACGCATCTATACAAGAGTTTAATTCTGCTCCTCCACTGATGTGGCATAAGCGCTCGTCTACTAATGTGGTTGAAGCGCTCGTCCACTGAATTGACAGAACACCCGTCTACTAATATGGTAGAGGCGCTCGTCCACACAAGTCTTTGGACCTAATAAGTCCTTAGAGAACCTCCGTCCAGTGACGTGGCATATGGAGCTCGTCTACTAGGTTACTATGTGTTTTAGTACTTCTGTTTGCTGACGTGCCAAGATGGACGCGCTTATTTTCAAGTCTTTGGACTTGCTGCACCTAACAAGTTATTTAGGTATTCTTTTATAGCCTCGTCTACTAAATAAAACAACAAGGTGATTTTACCATGTTCTTGATCAGCTCGTCTACAGGGGTGGACGCGTAATTTTCAAGTGAAACTTATCCTAAGTTTATTTTTCTTATAAATGCGTTCCTGCATAGTTGAGAGCACTAGTTAGATCTCAACTAATACTTTGCCGATCAAATTTAATTCTTTTGTTAGCATCAAAACTTTAGAGATTAAATAAACCATAACCACTTTGGTTCCAACAATCTCCCCCGTTTTTTATGATGACAATGTCGCGACCAAAAAGAAAAACTTACTTGTTTTTCCTTTTAGATAGAAAACATGGAGTCGCCACCAACTTTATTTAATTTCGGTAAAGTTGGAAAACCCTTTAAGAAAAAGCGTAGGGTTCGGGAGTCGAATACGTATAGGGAAGGCATGGAGACTTAACCCCACGGAACCCTAGAACATCCATAAAAATGGTTACCCAAAATTAGTTGTATAAATTATTAATAACTTTGAAAATATTTGTTTTACCCCGAAAATCCATTTTTAAAAAAACATCTTTGGTTGTGAAATTTTTTATTAAAGCTAAATGAGGTTGAACATGGCACGTAAGTCCACAAAGCAACCTCAAAATCTAAAGGGTTGAACATGACACTTGTCATAGAGCAACCAAAAAAAAAATATCGTTTTAATTAAGTATTTAAAACCGGTTGAAGGGGATTTAAGTGATCATCTTTTATTTTTTTATGTAAAAGTAGCTTTACCTTATGAAAATAGAACAACAATGAAACATCATAGTAAACAGAGAAAAATGAAACATTTTACTAACTTGTTCAGTAAACAGAGACACAAACATCATAATAAACAGAGACAAAAATGAAACATTTTACGGATTCATTCATTTTTCCCAATGACGAAACACATAGCACACATCATACCAACTCATTTAGTTTCAATATCCATGGGTTTTTCTTTCTTCATAAACAAAGACACTGAAAAATAAGAATGTCAAGAGAAAGTTATGAATAATATCAACAAAGAGAACATGGATTACCAAATGAGAGCAGAATAACAATGATTTTGTTTTCTCTCGGTGGTAAGATTTCAAGACCAAAACCCTTACATTTCAATTTCACTGACTCTTTTAACTCTTCCTTCTTAACCACTCTAATAACAGAGAAGAGGAAAAAAAACTCAGATCCCTAATCTCTTTTCTTCACAAAGAAAATATCAGATAAAAATCTCTCTCCTTCTGTTTTTTCCTCCTCTCCCTCTTTTTTTCTCCTCTCCTTTTATAGACAGAGGAGAGGGCTTCTTGCTTCTTCTCACCCAGTGGCTTCAAGGTCGGTCTGTACGAAATCCGAGCCTTGGGCGGTTCTGAGCAGCAATAGTGTGTGTTCAGATGGGGGCGGCGTGAGTAGCGGGAAAGAGGTGATTTGATGTGAAGGTTGCGTGTTTGAAAAGAGAAGGAGATGGGGGTTTTGTCTGACATGTAAGATGGGTTTTTTAGGATTAGGTGAAGTAACTCAATCTCCTTTCTTCTTTTTGCTGATTGTCCTTTTCTCCTTCTTTTCTTCGTCCTTTCTTCATTATCTTCTTTTTCTTTATTCTTTAGCCTCCAGCCTGAAAATAAAATTGTAGTTGATGGAACCTCCCTGACCAACAAAAGTTAGATATGCAAAATTAGATATATACTGGACGGACCTCCTCGTCCAACAGAAGTTTAAACATGTAATGGATGGAACCTCCTCGTCCAACAGTAAATGCAATGGACGGGACCTCCCCGTCCAACAGCAAGTGCAATGTAATGGACTGGACCTCGCCGTCCAACAGCAATTGCAATGGACTGGACCCGTCCAACAGCAAATGCAAAGCAATGGACCGGACCCGTCAAACAGCAAATGCGATGGACTGGACCTCGCCGTCCAACATCAAATGCAATGCAATGGACTGGACCCGTCCACAGAAAATAAAATGTACTGGACTCGTCCACCGCAAATGTAATGCAATGGACTGGACCTCACCGTCCAACAGCAAATGCAATGCAATCGACGGGACCTCCCCGTCCAACAGCAAATGCAATGCAACGGACTGGACGCGTCCAACAGCATATGCAATGGAATGGACGGGACCTCCCCGTCCAACAACACATTGTTTCTTTGTCATTTAGCACTAGAAATAGTCTGACGAGATAAAGCATGACTCATGAGAAAAAATACACCTTATATGAACCAATTGAAGTAACTAGTGGTTTCGTTTTTAACAATAATATTACGAGTCTTCCTTACACCTTAAACATTGTATGCACAAAAAATAAATGTGCCTAATTAATGCCACTGCCTTAGGCCCCTTCTTTATATTTATATATATATATATATATATATATATATATATATATATATTATTTAATGACAATTAGTTTGGTAAGTGGTTGAATAACAAAGCCTAGTTCCGCATACAATGTATGTATTATTGAGATCGAAAATCAATCACAAGTGCAATTCACATTGGATGGAAATATTAGGTATGAAATCACATATAGATGAAGAATCTTTTCATATGGAATATTTTCTATACATATTAGATCAATATATTTATTCTATTGAGATTTGAGACACGATTTGAACAATTTTTATCATATAGCTATTTTTGGTTTTTAATTTTAATCCGAAAAGTTTAAAACTTTAGATGAGGATGAATCTAAAAAATATTGTATTAAGCTTGTTTTTTTTAAAGATTTAGTGCACATTCAGGTTTTAATGGTCTTAATTTATTTTCACAATTAAAAGTATTGAGAAAATTGCTAAGAGAATAAATTATCCCCGTTTTTTATGAGGAATGAAAAAAAAAAAGAAAAAAAAAAAGTGTGCAAGTCATATTAAGAATATCCATATTTTCATTAACATATATAATTTTGCATATATCAAAAGTATAATTATTTGCATGCTTAAGATGAACTATTACGGTGTGTTGCTGCATGTGCTTGGTGCTATAACGGTTTCATGAACTTTTGGGATTTGTCTTGGTTGTTGCTGCTAGTGGTCAGGTGTGCGCATATTTGTTTGCTTTGTTATATTTGGGTTCAGTTCTTGAATTCATGTGTGCCATGCTAAATTAAGTTTATACATCATTTTTCTTTAAAATTAGTATCCCTATATTAATTAATTAATTTGCTTTGTGAATTCGATCGGCTCTAATTCCCCATTGCCAATTCAGTGTCAATATTCATGCATGGCTTCACTCTTCAATAGAGAGCTTCCCTGGTGTTGGCATTGGCCCCATCTTATTAAAAGTTTTAGCTTATGTAATTAATTTTATTTTATTCTGTTTTGTTTCATTCCATTTCATCCTATTGATTGATTGTCAGATATCCAAGCATTGCCTTAAGCGCATTTTCCTATCTTAATTTATTCTTTAATCGAATGTGAACACATGTTCATTTCATATCTCCCTTTCTTGGCTTAAACTTATATATCATACAAATAGTTTCCTATTTAATAATATTATTTGTACATATTTGTTATACTACTATTTATTTGGTTACTATAAAATAAAAATAAAAAACACATATGAATTCCAACATGCTCCCTTAGAAATTTAATTTTTCTTGTAAAAAAAGATGTAATAAAAATATTTATGTGTAAATAACAATAATCTGATCACTTCCACTTGCATGTACTAAGTGTGTCAATTATAATTCAACCCTTTCAAGCTATCTCTAGTTATTTTTAGTTAATTGCAACACGTAGAGTTCTATAGTCTATAAAAATTGACTTTAAAAATGAATTTACCTAACCGCCAAGTTCTAGTCTTTTGACTTAAAATTGTATAAGCTAATACTTAATTTTATTAGAAATAAAATAAAATAAGAAAACATGGATATATTTCCTAAAACTCTAATAATTACATAAAACAAAAATGCAAATATAAAATGAGATTTATAATTTATTTAATGGTTTCTTCATTAAATTAATCATTAGACTAGTTCATTAAAACTTAAAAGGATGAGAATGAATATGCTCAAACTTTAGAGGTTTAGAGAGAGAAAGATAGAATTACTACTATTATATAGAAAGAGTGTGTGGGTAATGGAATGAAAGGTGATGATGATGATAAATTAAGAAAAATATTGTATAAGCTACTAATAGAAGGTATATATAATCTAACGATTTTAAATTAAGAAGAATATTATTAAATGAAAAATGATTGTGTAAAGTGTGAATAGGGTACATCAACTTAATTAGCATGCACACATGAAAGAACTGAACGCATATATAACAAATTAATTAAAGCAACCAAATAGCATGCATCACCAAATTAAAAAAGAACTTCATCATCCTAGTTATATATGACAAATTTATATGATTTTTATTTGAGAAAAACAAATACAGAGAGAGAATATTAAAATATGTATATTTGGTTTTAATATTTGAAAGAATATTATAAATATGTATTTTATGTGCAAATATGTACTTATATGGATTAATGGATATAAAGCTAGTCCTCTCTCTCCTCTAATATACACTCTGGTCTCAGACTCTCACTCTACGCGTGTTTTAACATGAAGCCCTTGTTGGATAAGGACATGTGGTTAGTGATTTTGAGTGTTGACAACTGAAATGCACCAATATATTGATGTTTCGATTATGTGCCTAAAAGAATATATGGAACTGCAACGTCTGGTTCTATATTTTTGGAAGAATTATTGAAAAGCTATATTTGAGTAACACTTGTCAAATGCATGAATAAACCATTTAAAAACTCAATTAAGAATATGAGCTCATAAAAATACAATTCTAAATTATCGATAAATTAAAGTTAGTGAGATGAGCGAGAAAGTTAGTGAGAGAGTGGCCGAGGGTGAGTGGATCAAGGTCAACAGAAAAGGAAAATACTTCACGAAACCTGAGAGTTATTGGGTAAGGGAGAGATCAACCCAACACCTGAACAGAGATACTTCACTCAGATTAGGTCCTCGACAAGGGCGTCTACAGCAACATGAAAGAAGTTATTTTCAGGGCTCTTCATCATTCTACTTCACAAATTTTCCAGAGACATGTATCACAAATGACTTCAGGAAAATTTTCCTAAGGTGTGGAAACTCTATTGATGTGTTCATCCCAGTCAAGAGAGATAAGTGGGGAAAAAATTTTGGTTTTGTAAAATTTATAGACATTCAGAATGAGAATACGCTAATGGAGAGGTTAAATGATTTATGGATTGGAACTTATCATCTCAGAGTCAACCATACAAGGTTTGAACGTAGAGATACTTCAAAAGCAAATGGGATTCCTTGATAGTACTATGAATTTTCTCAAGGGAAACAAGACATTAATTCGGATAGAACAAATGAGAAGAACAAATATTCATTTGAAATAAATATCAATCATTTGAAATAAATTCATCGTGGACCAGATTGCATTAAATCACATTCAAGGTAGTAAACATATAGAACCGTCTGCTTAGTTTTAAGAACGTATCTGAGAGCACTAGTTAGATCTCAACTAATACTTTGCCAAGCAAATTTAATCCTTTTGTTAGCATCAAAACTTTAGAGATTAAATAAACCATAACCACTTTGGTTCCAACAATCTCCCCCTTTTTGATGATGACAAAAACTGATTAAATTTAAATAGCAAAGTCTAAGAGAGCTTGCAAGGCTCCCCCTAAGACAAAGCATTCAAAAACTTAAGCAGACTAACAGATAGATACAAACACTTATCATTTTTAGAATCTATATAAACACAAGTATCAGAGCATCAAATTTCAGATAATTTAAACATTAGTAAAGCAGATCAAATTATCAAGTAGAAGAGAATAAGCAATCATATAAGAACTTTTCAAAAGATATATATTATATATAATTGTCTTTCTTTTCCTTTCTCCCCCTTTTTGTCATCAGCCAAAAAGGTAAACAAGGAGTGGACCATCATTGTTAGCACAAGAAAAAGAAAACAAAAGTGAAGGCTAAGAAGATGGAGGTGGTGGAGGAGGACTCTGAGTTTGCCTCTTCTTGAAATCCATAAGAAATTCAAGCATTTTATTCACAACCTCTAAGGTTGGAGCCATTGAGGTTTGAACCTGCTGATGAACATCCTCCTTGATCTTCTCAGCTATTTTGTCAACCTTTTCTTCTACTAATTTTCTAACCCTTTCATCAACCAGCTTTCGAAGAACTTCTTCAATATTTGATGGTAGAGTCTTTGAGCTTTCTGCAGATTCTTGAAGAGTGTTCAAAGTTCTTGACTGATCTTCAGGGTGCACTACAACTAATGCCAGAGGTTGAGAAGATTGTCTTTCATATGAACTCTGTTGATGACACAATTCAGAAGTGTCTTCCAAAATATCAGTAATGACAATTTGTCCATTTGCTTCAGCAACAAGGTCATCTGAGATAGGCTTTGGAGTAGGTTTGGGTTTAGCTTTGATTTCCTTTGCCCATTTAATAGGATAAACAAACTCCATATTCCTGCTATTGATTGGAAGCCCCTAGAGGTCTTTGTATGTCATGTACCTAAAGTGTGAGAGTCCACACTTCCCTCTGACCTTGGGAATGTCTTCATCTTCTTGATCAGATAAACCAGAGGAAGATGCCTCTGTGGTGCAGTGAATGAGATGTGACTTCCAAAAATCAGCAGCTTTGTGCTCATCGATTAACTCAATGGATTCCTTATTTAGAAGTAAATCGTACATTGAGTAATCAAAAGTTTCTTGATTAAGGTCAAGCAATGCTGATTTAGCTTCAGGCATCACTCCCTTGAACCTTCTGTGATTCAAGTCCTTGTCCTTGTTGAGATCCAGCATTGGCAATCTCAGACAGATTCTGTAAGGCTTGATTCTAATCCTGGTTGTTTCCTTATGCCTTATCCAGGATGGAGGAACAAAATTTGCAGCCATATCAGCTCTTAGTTGGCTGAACTCCCATTTCAGCATATCATAGCAGAGTTGATCCATGAACAAATCAGCAGCCCTCCCATAGATTCTGGGATGCTCAAAGGACATCCATTTTATGTCCCTTGGCATGATCATGGGGACATGCTTAGATGATCTAGCTCACCTCTCAGGAAGAGTAGGAAGGTTCTTCCTCTTTGGATCAGTCTGCCAGACAGGTATAATGTGTCTCTCAACTCCATCAGTAATTGGCATGAATGGAGGAGTTTTGACAAGATTTGGATAAATTTTCTTGGGGGGGAATTTGGCTAAAGGTAGGTGGATGACTAAAGGCCCTAAGTCACTGTGCATTTGAGAGGGCACAGTTTTGATTAATTGACATTCAGGGTGAGGTAAGTAGAGAGGTTCAACAGACTGGCTAGCTTCTTCCTCATATTCAGGTATAGGATACCATCTGTTTAGGATGAGTTCTGGTTCATGTGGAATGGTGTGGAAGAGTATTTTCCATTCTCTTTGTACTTTGGCCCAATCCTCAGATTTTCCATTGTAAACGGTGGAAGTTGGGATGAGGGGAGGAAATAGAGTTCTCAAAGGTTTAGGGAAAGGTGCACCAGGGGAAATGCCTTCATCTGGTTGGTTTAACCAGGTATCATTGGCTTGTGAGGTTATTGTTTGTGTTGGTTTGGGTGAGAGAGGTGAGGGAATATATATTGAAGAGGGGATAGGTATGTCATCTATCCTAGCTTCTAAACTAGATACAAGGTCATCTACTGCTAATTGAACAGGATCATTAGCAGAGATAGTTACCTTAGGAGTTTTGGTTGGTACAATTGAAGGATCAGGCACAACGGCCTCAGCAGCAGCAGCAGAGGTCTTCTGCTTCTTTAGGATGGAGCTGATAGGGATGCTATCCTCATCAGCTTCCTCATCTTCATTATGAGAGAGGATGATTTTCCTTGGTCTCTTTGCAGTAGGGGCATCGGAAGGCTCCCTGATAGCAATTCCACTTGTTAGATCTCAACTAACACTTTGCCAAGAAAATTTAATCCTTTTGTTAGCATTAAAACTTGAGATTATTAAATCCAAAACCACTTTGGTTCCAACAATCTCCCCCTTTTTGATGATGACAAAAACTGATTAAATTTAAATACAAAAGTCTAAGAGAGCATGCAAGGCTCCCCCTAAGACAAAGCATTCAAATACTTAAGCAGACTAATAGATAGGTAGAAACACTTATCATACATAAGTATCAGAGCAAGTAAATATCAAAGCAAATAATTTAAGTAAAGCAGATCAAAGCAAATGCAAACAAACAACTGACTTTATTTATCAATATCTTTCTTTTCCTTTCTCCCACTTTTTGTCATCAGCCAAAAAGGTAAAAAGGGAGTGGATCGTCATGTCAGCAAAATAAAATAAGAAAGAAGAGATTCTAAGAAGAAGGAGGTGGTGGAGGGGGTTGGTTTGGATTTTGATTCTTCTGAAACTCCCTCAGCAAGGCTAGCATTTGAGTCACAATGGCATTTGTAGGGGCCAAGTTGTGTTGCACTTGTTTTTGCACTCTTTCTTCAATTTGTCGTGCCATCTGCTCAGTCCTCTCTTCAACAATCTTTCCAACCTTATCATCAACAATTCTGCCAATGATGTCCTCGAGATTGGATGGCAAAGATAATTGTCTTGAGCTTTCAGCAGAGTCTGAGATAATGTCTTGAGCTTGGGCTGGAAGATGAACCATAGCAAGAGCTAATGGTTAAGAAGATGTCTTAGGAGACTCAGCACCATGCTTAGAAGAACATAACTCATCAGATTGTTCTGTCAAAGTTGGCTCAACAGTAACAACAACATCAAGTAGAGTAGTTGAAGGCTTAGAAACAGGTTTTGAAAGGATTGCAACATTCAGTTCAGGGCCTCCCACAATTAAATCTTCAGATGTATGCTCAGAGGATGAAGTTGAAGCTGTGGCAAAAGCATATTGTATAACTGGCTCAGGGATATCCTTTGCCCAGTGAATTGGATAAACAAATTCCACATTTCTGCTATTGATAGGAAGTCCCCAGAGGTCTTTATATATCATGTACCTAAAGTGTGAGAGTCCACACTTCCCTCTGACCTTGGGAATGTCTTCATTTTCTTGATCAGATAAACCAGAGGAAGATGCCTCTGTGGTGCAGTGAATGAGATGTGACTTCCAAAAATCAGTAGCTTTGTGCTCATCGATTAACTCAATGGATTCCTTATTTAGAAGGAAATCCTTCATTGAGTAATCAAATTTTTCTTGATTAAGGTCAAGCAATGTTGATTCAGCTTCTGGAATCACTCCCTTGATCCTTCTGTGCTTCATGTTCTTGTCCTTGTTGAGATCCAGCATTGGCAATCTCGGACAGATTCTTTAAGGCTTGATTTCAATCCTGGTTGTTTCCTTATGCCTCAACCAGGATGGAGGCACAAAATTTGTATCCTTATCAGATCAGAGTTGGCTAAACTCCCATTTCAGTATATCAAAACAGAGTTGATCCATGAAGTCAGCAGCCCTCCCATAGACTCTGGGATGCTCAAAGGACATCCATTTAGTGTCCCCTAGCATGATCATGGGGACACGCTGAGATTATCTAGCTCTCTTCTCATGGAGAGTAGGAAGATTCTTCCTCTTGGGGTCAGTCTCCCAGACGGGTATTATGTGCCTTGCAACTCCATCAGTAATTGGCATGAATGGAGGAGTTTTGACAAGATTTGGATAAATTTTCTTGGAGGGGAATTTGGCTAAAGGTAGGTGGATGAATAAAGGCCCTAAGTCATTGTGCATTTGAGAGGGCACGATTTTGATTAATTGACATTCAGGGTGAGGTAAGTAGAGAGGTTCAACAGACTGGCTAGCTTCTTCCTCATATTCAGGTAGAGGATACCATCTGTTTGGGATGTATTCTGCTTCAAATTGGTGAGAGTGAAACAGAATTTTCCATTCTCTTTTTACTTTGGCCCAATCCTCATATTTGCCATTGTAAAGGATGGAAGTTGGGATGAGGGGAGGAAATAGAGTTCTCAAAGGTTTTGGGAAGGGAGCACCGGGGGAAATGCCATCATCTGGGTGATTGAACCAGGGATCATTGGCAGGGATAATTGGTTGAAATTGTGGTATGGATGAGGAGGCTATTTGTGAGTGAGCAGGTGAAGGTGTAGGCAAGTTTGTGGTTTGACAGTTTGTGTTGGTTGGGGTGAAAGAGGTGTGGGAATGTATACATCATCAGTCATGTTTTGGTTGAGCACTTAATTTGGAGCAGAGACAGCAATATTATCATCAGAACCAACAATACCAGGGATAGAATCACCTCTATTTTCTAAACTAGATACTAAGGCATCTACTGCTATTTGAACAGGATCACTAGCAGAGATGGTTACCTTAGAAGTCTTAGTTGGTCTGGTCTTTCTTGCAGGTTGCCTTCTGATTTGAGTTGAGACAGGCACACCGGCCTCAGCAGCAGTGACAACAGCAGAAGTTTTCTGTTTCTTCAGGATGGTACTGATAGGAACTCTGTCCTCATCAGCTTCCTCGTCCTCATTATGTGAGATGATGACTCTTTTTTGCTTCTTCAGAGCAGGAGCATCAATAGGTTCCCTAATAACAATGCCACCAGCTGGCCTCTTGGGGGCAGGTTTCCTTGCTGTAGTGGTCTTTTGCCTAGTTACTCTTTTTATTCCTAGGACTTCAGCATTGTTTGCCTCAACCATTTCTTCCTTGATTTTCATAGCATCTTCTGCTTTGGCCAGGACAACTTGCTTGTAATTGCTTAATTGCATGCTTGAGAGATTGCTTCTCCCAAAATCAGCAACTGACATTCCTTTCTCAGACACAATTTTATTCTGATCTTCTTCAGACATGGCAGAAAGGACTTCATAAACACCTTGATGCTTGAAGATTTTTTACAGAAGATAAGTGTATGGAATGGCAGGTAGATTCTCTCTATTTTGCATAGCATGTTGGAATCTGTTAAACAGAATCCAGGGAAGGTTGATTTTGGTTTCCCAGAAGAGATTGCACAGGCAGAATTTGTGGAGAGGTGAGAGGTTGTCTTTGGAGCCAGTCTTGTGTAGGACAGTCTTGTTCAGAATCTGATGGAGAATTCTGATTTTATCCTTAATTTCAGCAGACTTCCAGGAATGAGTTCTTACAGAGTCTTCTTTCATTAGGGTGACAGCAACGGTCTCAGAACCACCCAAGTCTTCTTCCCAAGTATCAGTAATTACCAAACCCTCATGGGCACAAGCGATATCATCGGAAATGGTCTTTTTAGAGACAATCACCTTCTTTCCCAACACGAAGCTACTAATCTCTGTTTCAGTGATTGTGGGTTTCCTCCAGAAGGTCCTAATAAGGTTTGGGTAGATTGACACTTTCTCTAAGAACAAACTGCCCCAACCAGCTGCATTTATATACTTGCTTACATTCAAGTTGTACTCCTCCAGAACTTTAAAATTAAAATGATGTTCAACCGCTAAATTGAGAGAATCGGTGACGTAGGAATGAATAGGGAGTGAAGATGAAGCCATTTTTGAGGTTTGAAGGTTAGGGTTCAGAGAAGCAAAGTTGAAAAGTTTCGCGAAAAATTCAGATTTTTCCGAGGGAAGAGAAGTTGCGGCGAATTCTTCGGTACCAACCATAAATATTGGGTTAAGTTTACACTTCCAAGTTGGACCACTCAAAGGCTGACAACTCAATCAAAAAGGCCACACCAGCGCCACCTTAGAGTTGACGAGGTGTTTATCTTTTAAACCCCTCCCCACTTTTTACCTTGCACATTTGCCCCACAGGGACCTTAGTGCAAACCCAAAATAAATTTATTTTCCTTTTTATTTTTTTAATCCAAAAGGACCAAGATGTTATTTCCAACTAAAGTAAAATCTTGGATCCTCCATTTTCCCATTTATGTTCGCCGCTCTACCCTAATCAATCCACCATTGTTTTTCTGCAACATTTTTGTTTCCCATATGTCTTCTTTCTTGTTCGAAGGACCAACCTAATCCACCGCCATTGTTTTTCTGATACAGCTTCATATCGTATCCCTATCTCCTTACTCGCGATCGACGGTTCACCCTAACTCACCACCGTTGTCGACCATCATGGGTACACCATTGTTGATACCATAAGCACAAAAGGGCCCAGTCTGAATAACTAAACACAGACGAAGAGGACGAGTGGAATATTGAACTAGATGTCGAATTCAACCAACCAGAAAGCTTGTTTTGTTAGTGTGAGTGCCAATCCCCATTTTGTTCGTTATTTGAAATTATTGTTTTGGTTGATTGTTTTAAAATTGTTGTTTAGGTTGATTATTTAAAAATTGTTTATTTAAATTACCGCTGAATGATATTTAAATTGGTTGTTCTATGATGTTATCCCCCATATTTGTTTCGATTAACCTCCTTCTAGCTTCCCATAGCATATGTATAGTGCTCTACGCTGCTCAATTTGATTTTTGCTGTGTATATTGTATGTTCTGTTTTGTTTTAGATGGTTGATGTTCAGGTGGAAGACACTGTCGATCTCAGTCAAGATTCAAAATGGAATAACGATAGAAGTACAAGTAATGTTGTTATTGGTAATAACAATGAAAATAAGGAAGATGGAGATGAAGGCTTGAAAAGGATAACTGAATTGTCGTTGGATGACATCTTTGGCTTGGAATTTGCATCTGAAGTTGAAGCATGTAACTTCTACTTTTCATATGCTAAGACCTAAGAGTCGTGGTTTCGTGGCTAGAAAAGATGAAATTCACCGGGATGCGATGGGAGAGATAAACATGCGTCAGTTAGTTTGCAATAGGGAGGGCAAGAGAAATCAAAGTCATTTGGATAGACTGGACAGAAGTAGAGAACACAGGCCTATTACCCGTACCATGTGCCCTGCCATGTTTCGTGTCCATATTGATGGCAGACATTCGAAGTGGATAGTTGCTGCATTTGAGGATTCACATAATCATGATTTGACATCGCCTGAACAAGTTCATATGATTCCTTCTTATCGGTCAATGAGCAATGTAGACAAGGCACAAGTAGACATCCTTCATTTATATGGTGTGAGGACATGCCATATAATAGGTCTAATGCTTGGACAGAAAGGTGGACATGGTGATCTAGGATTTTGTAAGAAGGACTTGTACAACCACATAGATCATCAAAAGCGTGCTAAGATAGAAGATGGTGATGCTTTTGCCACGCTGTCCTATTTACAAGCAAAGGCTGATAATGATCCCATGTCCTTTAACAAGTCAACAACAACATCGGAAGGTAGGTTGCAGAATTTGTTTTGTACTGATTGATAGTGTGATTTTACATCATGTTTTCTGCACACTTTTGCATGCATTTTTCATATAGGTTAGGCATTCTTTATTTGATTTTAGTTAGTTTTTCCCTTGGAACGGGTGAAGCGGTTTCTCGGTGTTGTTTTGCAGGAATTTAAGGAAAAATGCTCGAGATTGGCCATGATGGAGCTTGGATGAGGATGAAACTTGAAAAGTGAAGAAATTGAGCCAAGCAGAGCCTATCACGGCCTGGCCGTGATGACCATCACGGTCGTGATCAAGCAGAGCAGAAAAGAAGGCAAAAGTCAGAAGCTGTCACGGCCTAGCCGTGATGACCATCATGGTCGTGACATGGCAGCTGAACAACCCTCAACAGGCAGAACTGGTCATGGCCTAGCCGTGGTGAGCATCACGGCCGTGACAACCAGATCCTCACAGACAGAAGCTATCACAGCCTGGCCGTGATGAGTGTCACGGACGTGACAGATGAAAAGTTGAAAGCGCGCCCAGGGCAGAGACCATCACGGCCTGGCCGTGATGGCCATCACGGCCGTGACGCGTGGCCTCTTTACAAATAGGCACGAGCAGATAAGAAAAAAACAGTTTTTGAACCCTCAAACTCTCATTCTGAACCAGAAGCAGCTGCCTAGGATTGCCCCCATGGAATCCCTTCTCTCCTTCATCTTTATTTATTTTGTTTTAGCTATGATCATGAGTAGCTAAACTCCCATAGTTGGGATTAGATGTAGCTATTTCTGAACTCTCATGTATTTGATTTGTTTTGTAATACAGTTTTTACTTCTTTATGAGTGATTGATTTTCCATGCTTAATGCTTGTTGTGGCTAGCACCCCCATGACTCGATTTGTGTTTTGATATGCAATTGAAAGATTCGTATTGGAACCGGAATTGAAATCAACCACCTGATAAACCTTGTATCTAGGGATGGATTTGGGTTTATTCACAATCGTGTAATCCCTAATCCTAATGCAAATTCATTAATCTAGGCCACCTAAGAAAATAGGGTCTATTAGTGGATTTAGGCTCTTGTCGTTCGAGACATCGGGGCTTGAGTAATTTAGTGGATTGATTGTCATATTTGAAGTAGAAACTGTTTGTTAGTCATTTCATTGCATGAGGATGAAGTTTAGTGAAGTCTAATCCCAGCACCTTTTATCATATTTGAAAACCCGTTTTTATGCACTTCAACTGTTTGACAAAATTCCTCAAAGAACTTCTTCTTTCTATTTCATTAGTTTTAACTTTTGTTAGTATAGAACTCCCTTCAATCCAAAAATCCGCTTAGATAGTGATTGGTTTGGAAAGTGCTAGTACTTATATCAGTCCTCGTGGGAACGATAAACGGTCTTACCACCGTATTACTTGAACGACTGGGTATACTTGCCCAGATCCGTCAACAAGTTTTTGGCGCCGTTGCCGGGGACTGCGTCTCAATATTAGCATATCCATTTCAGTTACTAATTTAGGCAAAAATTTCTGTGCTGTCTTTTTTTTTTTTCTGTTCTGTTTTTGCTGTCATTTTTCTGGTGTGTTTGCTGTTTTTGTGCTACCATTTACTGCTAACACTCTGGTTTGCTAGACTGCTTGTGTATGCGAGGTACTGTCCCAGCTGACCAACTACTCCACGATCCTGAAATTGAAAGAACAGCTAGGAAGAATCGAAGGCAAGTAAGAGAGCAGAAACTGTTAGAACAACAAAAAGAAAAACAAGAGACTTCCACCTCTCAAGTGCAGCAAGAAAGACTCAGAATGACAGACAATGGTGAAGGTGCTCCACCACCACGGAGGACACTTGGTGACTATGCCAATACAAATATCAATCGGCATGTGACTAGCATAGTGAGGCCTCCAGTGAACTACAACAATTTTGAAATCAAGCCGGCTCTCATCAATATGGTTTCACAGAATCAATTTGTTGGGTTGGAGAAAGAAGATCCTAATGGTCATATGTCCAACTTCCTGGAGTTGTGTGATACGGTGAAGTTAAATGGTGCCTCCGATGATGCAATTCGCCTAAGGTTGTTCCCTTTCTCTCTGAGAGATAGAGCCAAGTCTTGGCTCCAATCTCACCCAAGGGGGAGCTTCACTACATGGGATGACTTAGAGGCAAAATTTCTGGCAAGATCCTTCCCCACTTCAAGATTTGTGAAGACAAGGAGTGACATCATAAGCTTTGCTCAACAGGAAGGTGAGACTCTTCATGACACATGGGACAGGTTCAAAGGCTTACTCCAAAGATGTCCAAATCATGGGTTCGATGGTCTTACTCAGATGCAAACATTCTGCAATGGACTGAGGCCGTCAACCAGGTATATGTTGGATGCCTCAGTTGGAGGTTCCATGAACACAAAGACAGCAGAAGGAGGGCTAATTTTGATAGAGGCTATGGCATCGAATGATTATTTGATGCATCATGATCAGGGTCCCACATCAAGAAGGGGAGAGTTGGAGTTAGATTTGCAATCTGCACTGTTGGCTCAGAATAAACTAATGACACAACAACTGGAGTCAATTACCAAACAACTCGCTCAACTCCCTCAACAACTCCAAACTGTTCAAGGGACAACCATGCCACCTCAGCAAGTAATGAGATGTGACTTTTGTGGAGGAGATCATGACAATGGAAGATGTGAGGCACCGCCTAGTTCCCATCAGGAAGCTAATTATATGGGGAACTATGGGCGGCAAGGCAACAACCAATACTCCAACAACTAAAACCAAGGGTGGAGGAATCAACCAAGTTTTGGTTGGAAGCAAGACGCCGGACAAACAAGCAAGCCTCAACCCACACCACCGCCTCAAGACCGGACTTTTATCCTGGAAAACACTCTCAATCAGTTCATGCAGATGTCCATGTCGAACCAGAAGAACACTGATGCATCCATAAAGAACTTGGAGGTTCAAGTTGGATAGATTGCAAAGCAACTAGCAGAACAATCTAGCAGCACTTTTTCAGGTAACACTCAGACAAATCCGAAAGAGCATTGCAAGGCTATTGTTTTGAGGAGTGGTAAAAATCTTGAGCAAGAGGGTGGTGAGCTTTTGTTGGAAAATCAGAGAGAGGCTGAAGAAACAGAAATGAATGCAGAAAGAACTGCACTGAGTGAAGAAAAAGGTAAATAGGTTGTAGTTGAGGAAGAAGAACAGGCCAGTGAACAAGACAAGAGGGAGAAGCTAGTGGATGAGAATTCAATCTTAAGGAGAACTAAAAGTCAGATTTTGAAAGATGGAGACAAGCCTCAAGTGATCCCCTCTTATGTGAAGTTGCCCTATCTTCATTTGAGCAAGAAAAAGGAGAAAGAATAATAGTTTGCCAAGTTCCTTGACATCTTCAAGAGGCTACAGATCAACATACCCTTTGATGAAGCACTAGAGCAGATGCCCACTTATGCAAAATTCATGAAGGAACTGCTCACGAAGAAAAGAAAGTTTAAAGAAGGCGAGACTGTTGCCTTGACTGAAGAGTGCAGTGCGATACTTCAAAGGAAGCTCCCTCCAAAGCTTAAGGATCCTGGTAGTTTTACAATCCCCTGCACTATTGGGAGTGTTGCTATTGGGAAGTCATTATGTGACTTGGGGGCGAGTATCAATTTGATGCCGGTTTCGATTTTGAATAAGCTGGGAGGTGGTGAGGTAAAACCAACAAGGATGGCATTGCAACTAGCTGATAGATCAATCAAGCGTCCTTATGGTATTTTAGAAGATGTCTTGGTTAAATTGGACAGGTTTTTCTTCCCAGCAGACTTTGTGATTTTAGACATGGAGGAGGATGCAGAGGTTCCACTTATATTGGGGAGACCCTTTCTTGCAACCGGACGTGCCTTGATAGATGTACAAAGGGCCAGCTTCGACTCAGAGTGCAAGATGAAGAGGTTACTTTCAATGTGTTTGAAGCTATCCATTCCTCTACTCTTGAGAAGGTAATTGTGAATTCTATTGAAAATCTTGATGAGACAGAGGAGAAGAAAATCAAGGACTGTTTGCATGATTTGGAAGCTCAACCCAAGTAACTCACTGTGAATACTAAGAAGGAAGAGCTCAAGAGGGATGAAGTTCAAGAGAAGCTCCAGTTAGAGCTTAAGCCCTTACCTCCCCATTTGAAGTATGTGTTCCTGGGTGTGAATGATGAAAAACCTGTCATAGTGAGCAATGAATTGTTCAAATTGGAGGAGGAGAAACTTGTAAGGGTGCTTCGAGAGCACAAGACAGCTATTGGATAGTCCATCGCAGATTTGAAAGGTATTAGCCCCACGTTTTGTATGCACAAGATCATGATGGAGGCTGAATTTAAATCGGTGGTCCAACCGTAGAGGAGGCTCAATACTACAATGAAAGAAGTGGTGAAGAAGGAGGTGCTGAAACTCCTTGAAGCTGGAATGAAATATCCGATTTCTGACAGTGCTTGGGTGAGTCCGGTACAAGTGGTTCCGAAGAAGGGTGGCATGACCGTCTTACATAATGAGAAGAATGAGTTGATTCCAACTAGAACGGTCACAGGTTGGAGGATGTGTATAGATTACCGGAAACTAAATCAAGCTACTAGGAAGGATCACTTCCCACTTCCATTCATGGACCAGATGTTTGAGAGGTTGGCCGGGCAAGCTTACTACTGTTTCTTGGATGGTTATTCGGGTTATAACCAAATTGCGGTTAACCCGGAAGACCAAGAGAAAACTGCTTTCACATGCCCGTTTGGAGTTTTTGCCTATCGGAAGATGCCTTTCGGTCTTTGCAATGCGCCTGCGACATTTCAAAGGTGCATACTGTCCATTTTTTCTGATATGGTAGAAAAGTACATTGACGTTTTCATGGACGATTTTTCTGTTTTCGGTTCCTCTTATGATAACTGTTTGTCTGACCTTGCTGCTGTGTTAAAGAGGTGCATGGACACCAATTTAGTCTTAAATTGGGAGAAGTGTCATTTTATGATGCAGGAAGGCATCGTGCTTGGGCACAAAATTTCAGCGAAGGGGATCGAAGTGGACAAGTCCAAGATCGATGTGATTGAGAAGCTACCTCCACCAGTGAATGTCAAGGGTGTGAGGGGTTTCCTTGGGCATGCAGGCTTTTACCGGCGGTTGTTGAGTCACAGGAAAGTGTACCGGGCCGTCGCAAGTAATAAAATAAACACGGTAAGTAATTACCAAGGTCGAACAAAAGGATGGGCTACCAATTCGACTAATTCGTGAGAAGTTCGATACGTTGGTCAAGTAACAGAAAGTGGTTGAGATTGGAGAGAGAATATGATCGCAATCAAATTAACAAATCAATTAAGCTAAGGTATTAAAATCATAAATTAAATATCTAAGGTCTCAAATCCACCTACCCAATCATGCATAGTACCAAAGTGATGATGATTCTTTCCTAAGTTCAATTGCAATGTCAACCAGGACCCCCAAATTCTCCTATATCCACTGTCGTGCTCAATAGGACGTATTCAACGATTGGATTAATTACTTACTAGGTCTCATAACCCTAATCATCAAACTCTATTAAACTTGGTTCCTATAAGGTTGCACCAATCTCCTACTCACTCTCGTGAAATATTCGATCGATGATCCCAATTCAAGTTCTAAAACGCGAATTGCCTCCTAATCCTCATCACGTTTGACTAGTCAATCACGCATGCATATGATCAACGCAATCAAATCAGAATTGGAAAACATTAATTGAAAGAAGGGAGAAAAACATACATCACATCGAATTCTACACCGCCATGGGTGGTTTCATTGATCCCTCAGACGAGGGGATTAGTTCCTCATGCTCGTAAAGACAAACAAGCAATCGGACATAGACACCATAGTAAAATAAGAAAAATAAAAGAGGAGACACAGCTCCAGAAACACGAGGATTCGTCCCTAAATGCTACAAAACAGTGGTGAATCAAAAAGCTCCTAAATTCTGCCCTAAAACAACAATATATAGGATTCAGGATCTATGCGCTCTCGCGAGGCGAGCATGCTCTCGTGTGGCGAATATTAAAATTGGCGTGCTTTCAAATTGGACTCTCGCGAGGCGAGAGTATGTTTCGCGCGGCGAGGCTTCAAATCCTATTCTTCCACAATCGTGACCTTCATCACGGCTAGGCCGTGATGGTCTCTGTCCTCCAGGGTCTTCATGATTCGCGAGGCGAACAGCCTCTCGTGAGGCGAGACAGAAAGGATGACTGTTGCTGCTTAGCTGATCTTCAGGCTCGCGAGGCGATCATCCACTCGTGGGGCGAGTATCTCCAGAATGGCAATTTCCACTGTTTCTTAACTTTCCTTGACTCTCAGAGCTTCACTTCTAACCTGAAACAATAAAAAGAAACAAAAAGCATAATTCTATTCAAAATAGACTAAAAACTACTAAAAATGCCTAGAACGAGTCAAAGTCTAACTTAGGAACAAAACAAGACCAATTTGGGCGAAAACGAGATTGAACTCGAATAATTAGCACAAAAGCCATGGTCTTACTAGTTATAAAACTAGATAATCCAGAGGCTTATCAAAACACCCCAAACTTAAACCTTGCTTGTCCCCAAGCAAGCTAAAACTCAAAAAGGACTCAAGACTTGGCAAGCTTAAGGGATTCAATCGATTTCGCACAAATTTCATGCAATCTTAACAAAAACGTTTTTCTTCAATGATTTCCCCCCTTACATCAATGTTATCCCCACATTCATTTACTTTAAACAATTGAGAACTTCATCATTCATGCAATCATTAATCTAAGTTGAGGATCAAAGTCACACACAAAAGGAAGATCACCAATTTCAAACAATTGCCTTCCTCACAAGGGTATGTAAAATTTCACTCATTCGCTCAATTGTGTCTAGGCTATAAACTTTTCACTCAAATTCACATTTCAAGAGCACTTTTCATGAATTTGATGTTCATCTCAAAAATAGTTCCCACGAAAACATGTATGCAACATCAGAAGGTCTTTTAAAGGTTGAAATGGGGCCTGGCTAAGGGTAGGATATTCAAGGATACTAGGCTTAAGTCCCTAGGAACTAAGAGAGCATGAGCATTTGACACATATTCCACTCAAATTCCTTTTTCCATTTTTCTTTTTGCCTCGGGTGACTACAGCCTTTTCCTTGCTAATCTTTTTGTTTTGCCCCTTTTCTTTCGGCAATTTTTTTCTTTTTTTTTTCTTTTTCTTTTTGCCTTGGGTTTCAACCTTTATTTTTCTTTTTCTCAACCCAAAATGACATATCACCTTGTAGCCACCCCAAACTTAGTTTCTCACAACCCTTCTCTTGCTAAGTTTCCATGCTCTCCTAATCCTAAGATTGGGTTAACATGGTTTTTTCAGATTTTGGCTTATAATATAGGGTCATCAAGAAACAATAGGCCAATTAAGCTCAATGTGGTCAACTAGGGAACATGCATCAGGGATGGTTCTTTTTAGGCCAAGTAGTTATTCAAAGAAAATTGCCTAAATCATTTGATGCAACACATAGACATGCAAACCATGAAGAGATTCAAGCAAATTCGGGAAAGTGTAACTTAAAAGTGATTCACACAATCAAAAACAAAGGTTGAGGCTCAAATCCTCACCTGGACATTTTTGCAAATTGTTTGACCGAGATACAATTCCTAGTGTGTGCACGCCCTCACCCCAAACTTGTCATAAATCAAGCAATCACAATAAAGTTTCTCAAAGCTCAATTTTCAATTTTTCCCATGGGGATCAAATTTTCTATTTTCAGAACCTAGGGGGAAATCATCAATGGTTAAAATAATTCATGCAATCAAAAACAAAAACAAAAACAAAAACAAAAACAAAAACAAAGCAATTGGTTCCCTCCCCCACACTTAAAGCATACATTGTCCTTAAAGAAAGAACGCAAATATAAAATAGGGGTGAGGAAGAGAGAGAGGGTGCTCCCTGATCAAGGTGAAGTGTAGGTGATCGCTTCCACAGAAAGTGCTTCTACGGTTGCATCCTCATCCAATTGGTCTCTAGGGCACCCCTCTGCTGGGCCAAAGGCCTTTCCTGGAAGAAATCCTGCAAATCAAAAACTTAATTGCAGATTCGTGAGGCGAGAGATCACTCGCGAGGTGAATCTGGAAATTTGTTCTTCACACTTTCCAGAATCGCTTGGCTAGTAGTATCTCGCGAGGCAAATCTGGAATTCCAACAGATGATAATGCCCAGAATCGCGAGGCAAAAGTATCCCTCGCGACGCGAGACAGAAGTGTGAGCAAGCCTTTGAGATTCAGGGCTTCTGTCTCGCGTGGCCACTGTGGATTCGTGATGAGTCACCGGCAAGTGTACCGGGTCGTCGCAAGTAATAAAATAACACGGTAAGAATTTACCGAGGTCGAACACAAGGATTGGGGTACCAATTCAACTAATCCGCGGGAAATCAGATAAGTTTGGTAAAGCGAGGAAGGCGGTTGAGAGAGAGAAAATAGGATCGAAGTCAAATTAACAAATCTAATAAAATAATTAACTAAAAATCTGAAATTAAAATGTCCAAGGTCAGAAATCCACCTACCCAATATGTATTCCCAAGTGATGATGAATTCCTCCCTAAGTTCAATTACAATGTCAACCGGGACCCCCAAATTCTCCTAAATCCACTGTCGTGCTCATTAGGACGTATTCGAAGATTGGATTAATTACTTACTAGGTCTCATAATCTAATCATCAAACTCTGTTAATTCTTGTTCCCTATAAGGTTGCACCGATCTCCTACTCACTCTCGTGCAATATTCGATCAATGATCCCAATTCAAGTTCTACACACGAATCGCTGACTAAGCCTCATCAACGTTAACAAGTCAATCACGCATGCATATGATCAACCCAATCAAATCAGAATTGGAAAACATTAATTGAGAAAAAGGGAGAAAGACATACATTACATCGAATCTACACTGCCATGGGTGGCTTCATTGTTCCCTCAGACGAGGGGATTAGTTCCTCATGCTCATAGAAAAACAATCGGACATAACCTCCATCGTGAAATAAGAAAAAGAAGAAGGGAGACGCAGCTCCAAAGAGACAAGAAACTGGCCTAAACGCTACTCTATACAAGTGGAAAATACTAGGATTCGGATCCCTCCTTCTGATCTGAAACAGCCTATAAATAGCGATTCTGGTTCTCGTCCACTCGCGGGGCGAACAAGCTTTCGCGAGGCGAACATTAAAATTGGCGTGCATTCAACTTGGACTCTCGCGAGGCGAGCATCCTCTCACGCGGCGAATTTCAGTTTTGGCTCCATCCTGAGTTTGAATGATCGCGAGGCGAACTGTGATTAGCTAGGCGACACCGAAAGGATGACTTCTCTGGCACAGTCAGGCCTTCAGGTTCACGAGGCGAGCTGGTGACTCGCGAGGCGAGACAGAATTGATGACTGTTGCTGCTCAGCTGGTCTTCAGGGTCGCGAGGTGAGAATACTTTCACGAGGCGAGTATCTCCAGAATGGAAATTTCCACTGTTTCTTTGACTTTCCTTGACTCTCGGAGCTTCACTTCTAACTCGAAACAACAAAAGAAAACAAAAAGCGTAATTCTATTCAAAATAGACTAAAACTACTAAAAATACCTAAAACGAGTCAAAGTCCAACTTAGGAACAAAACAAGGCCAAATTTGGACGAAAACAAGATTGAACGCGTATAATTAGCACAAAAACCACAGTCCATCTAGTTATAAAACTAGATAAGCCAAAGGATTATCAAAACACCCCAAACTTAAACCTTTCTTGTCCCCAATCAAGCTAAAACTCAAAAAGGACTCAAGACTTGGCAAGCTAAAGGGATTCAATCGCTTTCGCACAAATTTCATGCAATCTTAACAAAACAGTTTTTCCTTCGATGATTTCCCCCTTTGCATCAATTGTAATCCCCACATTCATTTACTTTAAACAATTGAGAACTTCATCATTCATGCAATCATTAATCTAAGTTGAGGATCAGAGTCACACACAAAAGGAAGATCACCAATTTCAAACAATTGCCTTCCTCACAAGGGTATGTAAAATTTCACTCATTTGCTCAAATTCGTCTAGGCTATCAACTTATCACTCGATTTCACATATCAAGAGTACTTCCCATGAATTTGATTTTCATCTCAAAAATGGTTCCCACGAAAACATGTATGCAACATCAGAAGGTCCTATAAAGGTTGTAATGGGGCCTGGCTGAGGATAGGATATTCGAGGATACTAGGCTTAAGTCCCTAGGAACCAAGAGAGCATGAGCATTTGACACCTCTTCCACTCAAATTCCTTTTTCCATTTTTATTTTTGCCTCGGGTGACTACAGCCTTTTCCTTGCTAATCTTTTTGCTTTGCCCCTTTTCTTTTTTGCAAAATTTTGATTTTTTTTTTTGCCTTGGATTTCAACCTTTATTTTTCTTTTTCTCACCCCAATATGACACACCACCTTGTAGCCACCCCAAACTTAGTTTCTCACAACCCTTCTCTTGCTCAGTCTCCATGCTCTCCTAATCCTAAGATTGGGTTAACATGGTTTTTCCAGATTTTGGCTTATAAAATAAGGTCATCAAGAAACAATAGGCTAATTAGGCTCAATGTGGCTAACTAGGGAACATGCATTAGGGATGGTTCTTTTCAAGACAAGTAGCTATTTCAAAGAAAATTGCCTAAATCATTTGATGCAACACATAAATATGCAAACCTTAAGAGATTCAATCAAATTCGGGAAAGTGCAACTTGAAAGTGATCCACACAATCAAAAACAAAGTTGGAGGCTCAAATCCTCACCTGGACATTTTGCAAATTGTTTGACCGAGATACAATTCCTAGTGTGTGCACCCCCTCACCCCAAACTTATCATAAATCAAGTAATCACAATAAGATTCTCAAAGTTCAATTTTCAATTTTTCACATGGGGATCAACTTTTCTAATTTCAGAACCTAGGGGGAAATCATCAATGGTCAAAATAATTCATGCAATCAATCTATGCTCAATTTAATTAAAATCCAACAAGCTTGCCGACACAACATTCATACACAAACTCTTGATCTTCTCAAATTATTCAAGAGTGACAAACAAAAACAAAAACAAAAACAAAACAAGAGTAAGGAAAGGAGAGGGTGCTCCCTGATTAAGTTTCCATGGTTGCATCCTCATCCAATTGGTCTCACGGGCACCCTTCTGTTGCATAGCATCCTGGAAGAACTCCTGCAAATTAAAACTTTAAGTGCAGATTCGCGAGGCGAGAGATCACTCGCGAGGCGAATCTGGAAAAATTGTTTTCACAATTTCCAGAATAGCGAGGCGAGTAGTATCTCACGAGGCGAATATGGAATTCCAACAGATGATGATGCCCAGAATCGCGAGGCGAAAGCAGCCCTCGTGACGCGAGACAGAATCGTGAGCAAGCCTCTGAGATTCAGGGCTTGTGTCTCGCGCGGCCACTGTGGATTCGCGTGGCGAATCAGGCCTTTATATATATATATAGATGACAATGACAGAAACTAAAAATAAAGGATACCTAGCTTGGGTTGCCTCCCAATAAGCGCTTCTTTAACGTCACTAGCTTGACTTATTAAGAAGCATCCACCTGGATCCCACAGCCTGTGGCATAAGGGCCAAGAGATGCTCATCATGTGAGATCCTCCACCCGGATCCCATGGTTTGTGAAGTGGCAATTGCAGAAGCAATACGACTCTTTGCACAATTCCACCTGGCACGTGTGTGAAAACTCCATTGACCTCTGCAATTATGAACTCACTTCCTCTCGGGTCAAATGGTGTTTTCACGAGGAAGTGTGCCAGACAAGTGGGAGGGTCTAACTTACCAATGTCCACACATGCATGTAAGCCAACATAGTTATCCAATGCAGTAATTTCAGGTTGCTTGGCAAGCATGGTGAAATCCTCTACCACTTTATTCGCATTTTGATCTCTACCCCCTTGCTCCGGTGCCTTGTCCCTTGCCAACTCCTCTTCCTTAGGTTGCTCTTCCTCAACATGTGGTTGTTCTGGGGCCTTGTCACTTGTCAACTCCTCTTTCTCCGGTTGCTCTTCCTCAACATGTGGTAGTTCTTCCTCAACTTCCTGAGAACTAGTTGCATCCCTGTCAGATCCCAACACCTCATTGCTTCTAGTTGTTATGGCATCGCATTGGTTCCTAGGGTTGTTCTCGGTATCACCTGGGAAAGTGCCTGGGAGACGCTCATTTAGTCGCTCTACGAGCTGAGCCAACTTGTCAATTGCCGCATTCACCTTCTCAAGAGCCAACTCCCAAGGTTGTCTTCCACCATCCTGTTGAGGTTGTTGTTGCCAACATATTTATTTAATGCAGCAAAATCAGATTGCTTGGCAAGCATGGTGAAATCCACTATCACATTGTCTACGTTTTGATCCATCCCGCCAACCATATTCTGCTCAAGCAATGCTTCATGTGGGTATTGTACTAGCCGTTTGCAAATCTCCCCCACTTGCTCCGGTGCCTTGTCACTTGTCAACTCCTCTTTCTCAGGTTGCTCTGCCTCAACATGTGGTTGCTCCGGGGCCTTGTCTTTAATTTCCTGAGAACTAGTTGCACCCCTGTTAAATCCCAACACCCTACCGCTTCTAGTTGTTACGGCATTGCATTGGTTCTTAGGGTTGTTCTCGGTATCACCTGGGAAAATGCCTGGGAGACGCTCATTTAGTTGCTTTGCGAGCTGAGTCATCTGTGTCTCTAGATTCTGAATTGCTGACCCTGTATGCGTTGCCAACTTGTCAACTGCCGCATTCATCTTCTCTAATGTTGTGCCTGTATAGATTGCCAACTTCTCAATTGCCGCATTCGCCTTCTCAAAACTCAACTCCCAAAGTTGCCTTCCACCATCCTGTTGAGGTTGTTGTTGCCAATTCTGTTGAGGCTGTGGTTGCCAATTCTGTTGAGGTTGTGGTTGCCCGGCTAGACCACCACTAGCATCACTCCAAGCGAAACCCGGATGGTCTCTCCTCATATAACCCATATTCTGATTCTGACTGTTCCTCTGATAGTTGTTCTGGGGCATGCTGTCATAGAAATTATGGCATGAGTCCATATGTTCTTGAGAGAAGTAGAACAGACAGCTCTGAGTGTCATGGTCTCCATTACAATTTTCGCAACCCGGAAGCATTCCCTCGTGTACCTCGCATACAAAACAAGGCAAGACCAAGTGGAATCAAAGAAGCAAATGGAAATAATAGTAAATAAAAAAAAATAAAAAAAAATAAAAATAACTTAACCAAATAATCAAACTTCCCTAAAAAAATTAGGAAAATTGGTGGTGCCAATCCCCGGCAACGGCGCCAAAAACTTGTTGAGTCACCGGCAAGTGTACCAGGTCGTCGCAAGTAATAAAATAAACACGGTAAGGAATTACCGCGGTCGAACACAAGGATTGGGCTACCAATTCGACTAATTCGCGAGAAGTTCGATACGTTGGTCAAGTAACAAAAAGTGGTTGAGATTGGAGAGAGAATAGGATCGCAATCAAATAAACAAAATCAATTAAGCTAAGGTATTAAAATCATAAATTAAATATCTAAGGTCTCAAATCCACCTACCCAATCATGCATAGTACCCAAGTGATGATGATTCTTTCCTAAGTTCAATTGCAATGTCAACCAGGACCCCCAATTTCTCCTATATCCACTGTCGTGCTCAATAGGACGTATTCAACGATTGGATTAATTACTTACTAGGTCTCATAACCCTAATCATCAAACTCTATTAAACCTGGTTCCTATAAGGTTGCACCGATCTCCTACACACTCTCGTGCAATATTCGATCGATGATCCCAATTCAAGTTCTAAAACGTGAATTGCCTCCTAATCGTCATCACGTTTGACTAGTCAATCACGCATGCATATGATCAACGCAATCAAATCAGAATTGGAAAACATTAATTGAAAGAAGGGAGAAAAACATACATCACATCGAATTCTACACCGCCATGGGTGGTTTCATTGATCCCTCAGACTAGGGGATTAGTTCCTCATGCTCGTAAAGACAGACAAGCAATCGGACATAACCACCATAGTAAAATAAGAAAAAGAAAAGAGGAGACGCAGCTCCAGAAACACAAGGATTCGTCCCTAAACGCTACAAAACAGTGGTGAATCAAAAAGCTCCTAAATTCTTCCCTAAAACAGCAATATATAGGATTCAGGATCTGCGCGCTCTCGCGAGGCAAGCATGCTCTCGCGTGGCGAATATTAAAATTGGTGCGCTTTCAAATTGGACTCTCGCGAAGCGAGAGTATGTTTCGCGTGGCGAGGCTTCAAATCCTATTCTTCCACAGCCGTGACATTCATCATGGCTAGGCAGTGATGGTCTCTGTCCTCCAGGGTCTTCATGATTCGCGAGGCGAACAGCCTCTCACGAGGCGAGACAGAAAGGATGAATGTTGCTGCTTAGCTGATCTTGAGGCTCGCGAGGCGATCATCCACTCGCGGGGCGAGTATCTCCAGAATGGCAATTTCCACTGTTTCTTGACTTTCCTTGACTCTCAGAGCTTCATTTCTAACCTGAAACAATAAAATGAAACAAAAAGTGTAAATCTATTCAAAATAGACTAAAAACTACTAAAAATGCCTAGAACGAGTCAAAGTCTAACTTAGGAACAAAACAAGGCCAATTTGGGTGAAAACGAGATTGAACTCGAATAATTAGCACAAAAGCCATGGTCTTACTAGTTATAAAACTAGATAAGCCAGAGGCTTATCAGCGGTTCATCAAGGACTTTTTCAAGATAGCCAAGACGCTGTGTATCCTTTTGAACAAGGACACTCCATTTCTGTTTGACACTGCTTGTCTTAACTCTTTTCAAATTTTGAAAGACAAGTTGATTACTGCCCCCATTCTTGTTGCACCCAACTGGGAGTCACCATTTGAATTAATGTGTGATGCTAGTGACTACGCAGTTGGGGCAGTTTTGGGGCAGCGAAGGGTCAAGTTTTTCCATGCCATTCACTATGCTAGCAAGGTTCTCAATGAGAACCAAATAAATTATGCAACCACTGAAAAAGAGTTGCTAGCCATAGTGTTTGCTTTGGAAAAATTTCGTTCCTACTTGATTGGGTCACAAGTCACTGTTTTTACTGATCATGCTGCAATCAAATATTTGTTGACTAAATTGGATTCTATACCACGCCTCATAAGGTGGATTCTATTGTTGCAGGAATTTGACTTAGTCATCGAGGACAAAAAGGGCAGCGAGAATGTAGTGGTTGAGCACTTATCTCGGCTTGTGAATGAAGAAGTGGCTGCAAAGGAAAAGGACATTCGGGATGAGTTCCAGAATGAGGCCTTATTTCTAGTGCATGAAAGACCATGGTTTACCGACATGGCAAACTTCGAAGCAGCCAACATTGTTCCAAAGCACCTCACTTGGCCACAAAGGAAAAAGTTCTTCCGGGATGCCAACCATTTCATGTGGGACGACCCATTTTTGTTCAAGGTTGGTCCGGATGGCTTATGGAGGAGGTGTGTGAGCCAAGAGGAAGCAAGGAAGATTTTGTGGGATTGCCATAACTCCCCATATGGTGGACATTACAACGGGGACAGGACAGCTGCTAAGGTCCTCCAATCTCGGTTCTTTTGGCCCTCAATCTTCAAGGACTCTTTCAATCATGTGAAGAACTGTGACAAGTGCCAGAGGACCGGGAATATCTCCAAAAGAGATGAGATGCCACTGCGGAATATATTGGAGATAG
This sequence comes from Sophora flavescens, assembly GCA_030762895.1. Taxonomy (NCBI): domain Eukaryota; kingdom Viridiplantae; phylum Streptophyta; class Magnoliopsida; order Fabales; family Fabaceae; genus Sophora; species Sophora flavescens. Next base: position 111,511,619 of record CM061067.1, on the reverse strand, counting down.
AAGTATTTGACTATTGGGGCATTGATTTTATGGGTCCACTTCCACCTTCATTCTCCAATCAATATATCTTGGTGGCGGTGGACTATGTTTCCAAATGGGTGGAGGCAATTGCAACACAGAAGGATGATGCCCAAACAGTGATCAAGTTCATAAAGAAGAATATCTTTACCTGGTTCGGTGTCCCAAGGGTTCTTATAAGCGATGGAGGATCCCACTTCTGCAACTCACAACTGGGAAATGTTCTGGCAAAGTATGATGTGAGGCATAAGGTGGCATCCCCATATCATCCGCAAACAAATGGATAGGCGGAGGTCTCGAACAGGGATATTAAGAGGATTCTAGAAAAGACTGTGGCCACTTCAAGGAAAGATTGGGCCAAGAAGCTTGACGATGCCTTGTGGGCCTACCGGACTGCACTGAAGACTTCTGTGGGGTTATCTCCATTTCAGATGGTCTATGGGAGGGCATGTCATCTACCCGTAGAGTTGGAGCATCGGGCCTTTTGGGCATTGAAGTTCTTGAATTTTGATTCCACTCTGGCGGGTGAGAGAAGAGTGAATCAGCTGCATGAATTAGAGGAAATGCGCCTCAATGCATATGAGAATGCAACTATTTACAAGCAGCGGGTCAAGACCTACCACGACAAGAGGATCATGATGAAGCAATTTCAGACGGGACAGTAAGTCTTATTATTCAGTTCCTGGCTGAGATTGTTTACAAGAAAGTTGAAGTCTAAGTGGTCAGGACCAATCATTGTCAGAGAAGTCTCACCTCATGGAGCTATAGAAGTGGAGGATCCTTATTCAAAAACGACCTTCAAAGTCAATGGCCAAAGACTCAAGGCCTACTTGGGTGGTGACATCGAGAGACTGGCCACAGCCGTGCACCTTCGTGATCCTTGAGGTCACCTACCCGTCAAGCTAGTAACGTTAAAGAAGCGCTTATTGGGAGGCAACCCAACTTTTCTTAACCCTTCTCCTTAGTTAGATTTTGTTTTTGATTTTTACCTCTTGAATAATATGAGAAGATCAAGAGGAAAATATGATAGATTAATAGGTTTGTTAAGTGTTTTCAGGGAAAGGAGGAAGGAGAAGCAAAAAAAGGGCAGAGACAACAAAGTCAGCAACCATCACGTCCAGGCCGTGACACTGGTCACGGCCGTGATAGGCCAGCCATGAAGATCTGAAAGGATCACGGCCTGGCCGTGATCCCCATCACGGGCATGATGGAAGGACCCTGGAGATCAGAGAGCATCACGACATAGCCGTGATGGAGGTCATGACCGTGACAGGCTACCCCTATGAACCAGAATGCATCACGGCATGCCCGTGATAAGCATCACGGCCATGACCCAATTTTCATGCAATTCCTTCTGACTAGACATGTGAGCCAGCACCCGCTACCTCCTCGGTAAGTCGTTCCAATTTCTCTTTCCTCTCTCCATCCTGATTGTTTACATTGGGGACAATGTAAATTCTTAAGCTTGGGGTAGGGGCATTTTTGCATTTGTTCATGTTGCATTCATATAGTTTTGCACGATATCTTTGCATGATCACATGATTAGATTACCCCCTTGCTTAGACTATGCATCCAATTGTGAGAACTGAGTGCCAAAAAAATTGTGATAGTAAATTTTTGAACCCAATTTTTTTTATTCTTGTGATAAGGCTACAAGTATAAATGTTTGAGATAATCTTGGATAGTTGATAATTAGCATATGGTTCAGTAGATTTGTGTTTCTCATTGATTTTTGAACTAATAAAATGTGAGATTTTGAGCTAAAAAGGGGTACTCACTAAATCTACCCCATTCTTTGTGTTAAAGTGTTATTCCTCTTGGATTGTATTTCTCTAGAACTTGACTTGAAACCATTTCAAAGCTTAAAAATTTTTGAAAACATTTTTGAAAATGATTGAGGCACTAGGTATTTTTCCGGCCTTCTGAGCTTTGATTGATGAAATGCTACCCCTTAGTTGCCCAATTTTGAGCCTACATGAATAAAATACTTTTCTTGGTACCCTGAAATATTTTGATAAATATGCTTGGTAGGATACCTTCTAAAGTATTGCAAAAAGGGTAAAAAGGTAGTTGAAAAAAGTTTGGGATGAAAAGAATCAGAAAAAATATTTCTCTTGAGTGGAAAATCTCCCCTTCTCCAAACAAAAGAAAAAACAAAAGGAAAAGAAAAATATACAGACAAGGGGATGACAAAAGAAAATGAGAAATAAAATGAAAAGAAATAAACAAAAAAGGTGGAAAAGTGAATCAGAGCCCACAAAGGTATTTTAGAAGGTGTCATGATTTGCAATGCTTGATTTTGTTTAGCCTTTTGAAATTTCCTTTTCTTGATTTCCCCACCTAACAATTAATCCCATGGCCCCGTTACAACCAAGTAAAAGACCTCTTGATTCTTAATTGTTTTCATTAATAAAGTAGAGATTTGGTTGATAGTCAAGCCTATGGTAGAATTCATTCCTTGAGGAAAATGGAGCGAATTGTCATATATCCCTAACACTTGAGTGAGGTGAGAAAGAGAGCCAAGCAAATGAACAAGCTTGGGGTGATCTTCAGGTGAGAAAGAGTGCCCGAATCAGTGACAATATGAGTCTAACCTAAGCGTCTAATTGGACTTGAATTGATTGTCTCTTGCTGAATTGTTTGAAATGCCTATTACTTGGATTAGTATTCACTCGGGTTCTTGGTTCACTATCCACGCTTTGATTGTCTATATCTTCTGGCCTTAGTGATTACTTGAGGACAAGCAATTGAATAAGCTTGGGGTGATTTGATAGTGTGATTTTACATCATGTTTTCTGCACACTTTTGCATGCATTTTTCATATAGATTAGGCATTCTTTATTTGATTTTAGTTAGTTTTTCCCTTGGAACGGGTGAAGCGGTTTCTCGGTGTTGTTTTGCAGGAGTTTAAGGAAAAATGCTCGAGATTGGCCATGATGGAGCTTGGATGAGGATGGAACTTGAAAAGTGAAGAAATTGAGACAAGCAGAGCCTATCACGGCCTGGCCGTGATGACCATCACGGCCGTGATCAAGCAGAGCAGAAAAGAAGGCAAAAGTCAGAAGCTGTCACGGCCAAGCCGTGATGACCATCACGGCCGTGACATGCCAGCTGAACCAGACCCTCAACAGGCAGAACTGGTCACAGCCTAGCCGTGATGAGCATCACAGCCGTGACAACCAGATCCTCACAGACAGAAGCTATCACGGCCTGGCCGAGACAGATGGAAAGTTGAAAGCGCGCCTAGGGCAGAGACCATCACGTCCTGGCCGTGATGGCCATCACGGGCGTGACGCGTGGCCTCTTTACAAATAGGAACGAGCAGATCAGAAAAAAACAGTTTTTGAACCCTCAAACTCTCATTCTGAACCAGAAGCAGCTGCCTAGGATTGCCCCCATGGAATCCCTTCTCTCCTTCATCTTTATTTATTTTGTTTTAGCTATGATCATGAGTAGCTAAACTCCCATAGTTGGGATTAGATGTAGCTATTTCTGAACTCTCATGTATTTGATTTGATTTGTAATACAGTTTTTACTTCTTTACGAGTGATTGATTTTCCATGCTTAATGCTTGTTGTGGCTAGCACCCCCATGACTCGATTTGTGTTTTGATATGCAATTGAAAGATTCGTATTGGAACTGGAATTGAAATCAACCACCTGATAAACCTTGTATCTAGGGATGGATTTGGGTTTATTCGCAATCGTGTAATCCCTAATCCTAATGCAAATTCATTAATCTAGGCCACCTAAGAAATTAGGGTCTATTAGTGGATTTAGGCTCTTGTCGTCCGAGACATCGGGGCTTGAGTAATTTAGTGGATTGATTGTCATATTTGAAGTAGAAACTGTTTGTTGGTCATTTCATTGGATGAGGATGAAGTTTAGTGAAGTCTAATCCCAGCGCCTTTTATCATATTTGAAAGCCCGTTTTTCTACACTTCAACTGTTTGACAAAATTCCTCAAAGAACTTCTTATCTCTATTTCGTTAGTTTTAACTTTTGTTAGTATAGAACTCCCTTCAATCCAAAAATCCGCTTAGATAGTGATTGGTTTGGTAAGTGCTAGTACTTATATCAGTCCTCGTGGGAATGATAAACGGTCTCACCACCGTATTACTTGCACGACTGGGTATACTTGCCCAGATCCGTCAACACTGATGGAGCTAGTCGCATAGACTATGAATGTTTTGGTGATGTGCTGGCGTTTGACACTACCTATAAAAAGAACAAGTACAACAAGCCATTGGTGATTTTTTGTGGTTATAATCACCACGGACAAACTACAATTTTTGGTTGTGCACTTGTTGACGATGAGAAAACAGAGACGTATAGATGGGTTTTAGAAACGTTTTGTGAAGCTATGTGTAACAAACACCCAAATGCAATTGTTACTGACGGAGACAATGCGATGAGGGAAGCTATAAAAATTGTGTTTCCTGATGCTACCCATAGGCTTTGTTCATGGCACCTTCACCAAAATGGTGTTGAAAATGTAAAGGACTCTGATTTCCTTGAAGAGCTGAAGAAGCTAATTTATGGTAACTTCTCTCCTGCCAAGTTTGAAGAACAATGGGAGGCTGTAATTGGTAAATATGGCCTGCATAATAACAAATGGGTAAAAAAAAAAATATAAGATGAAGGAATCGTGGGCTAGTGTGTACTTGCATGATAAGTTATTCTGTGGCATTAGAACAACCTCGATGTGTGAAGGCATTAACTCCTTCATCAAGAGATACGTGCAACGAAGGAACAACTTAGTCAATTTTTTGCACAATTTTGAGCGCGCTTTGAAAGAATACAGACACAATGAATTGATGTCCGATTTCAGGTCCTCATACAGACACAAAGAATATCACTGATGCTACCCATAGGACTTGGTCGTGAAAAATAGACCTTGAAAGGCCCGATCAACCAAGATGGACCCAAATTGACTAAAATGTCCCAATATGACAAATGTTTACTCATGATGTTCCGAAATGCCCTTATGTCCCAATATGAGTAAATAGGCCCGATAAGACTAATACGGCCCAAGTTGACCCAATTCGAGAAAACACGTCGAATAGGACAGGGTCGAGGAAAATAGACCTAGAAAGGCCCGATCAACCAAGATGGACCCAAATTGACTAAAATGTCCCTACATTATGGTGTGAAATCTTGGACTATGTTATTAATTCATTATGTGACTATAGATATTTTGTGGAAATTATGGATATTACTTACCCTGCTATATATGTTCATGTGTTATTTCTTCCACTGTTTTTTATCATATTGTTGTGCAGCGTACTAGGACCTAGGACCTTGGCCTTTCCCATGATGACTATGAGTATGGTAATCCCAGTATTTGTCCTTTGTCATTTTTACTTTGCCATTGATTCCAAAACCTCTGTAATGAATGTAACTCTGAATTTTGAATGACAGATAATAAATCTCATGAAGAAGCTTTTACTCTATTCTTTTTGATGGAGTTGCTGCCACTGTATGCTTGCTGACCGTCTTCAACATTTTGCCTCTTCATCATTGGAACTGTGCTTATTAGATTAGACTGATAGAAGATTGTACTTTCATATCAGCTGTTTATGCTAATGTCTTTGTAGAATGTAACTTATAGGTATTGAATTGTCCAAATTGTAACGTAGGAAGTAAGTTATATGAAGTACATCAACTCTGATATGTTGGTTCCTAGGTTGGACAAAATGTTTTGATTGTTTTTGCTGTAAATGTTAATGAATGCAATGAGCATTTCCTTATTTAAATATTTCTGGTGAGTTGTTGTTGCTGTGCACACATTCTTGAACCAGGAACTTGTTGCAAAAGTCTACTAATAGCTAGATTAAACCATCTTAGTAAGATACATACATAAATAAAAAAGTAACCAAAACAGGGAACCAAAATTGTGCCAAAGCACCAAGGCCAAAACAATCATCGTACATGGATTTATTCTCCTTAAACACAATCTGATTACACTGCATACACTTAGAAAATACATTCTTGGGTAACTGCATAACATAAAGGAACCAAAATAGTGGCCTATAATTGTGCCAAAGCACGTAAAAGGGCAAAAAACTCATTGAAAATGCATTGTTCTATCGAACAGAACTTGCACACACCCTGCAACTTGCACTAATTCACTCTTTTGATACTCTATATACTTAGAAAATTATTGGGTAACTTCATAACACGGAAAAATCATGGACAACAATCAAAGATGCATGAACAAGTTCAGTGAGCAATCAATGGAAAACATTCAAGGAAGAACTTGGATGATTCAACGACCAAAGACGAAGATCAAGGAATCATCAAGACAAGAGCTTAACGAAAAAATTAGTTTTAAGTCTTAGATGATCTATAAGAGATCTCTTATTCACAAAAAGCTCTTTTGAAAAGATGCATGAAGAAAATCATTTTTTCATAACCTGCATTAAAAGGAATAAGTTTTCGTAAATGAAAATGATTTTGGAAATAAGATTTCTAAGCGCTCGTCCAACACTAAGATTTCTAAGCGCACGTCCAATAAATTGAACCAAGCAGACGTCCAATGAAGTGAAGCAAGCAGACGTCCAATAGAAGAAGGCTAAGAGAAGGGTGGAGGTGGTGAAGGAGGGTTCTGGTTTGGTGGAGGTGGATCAGGTTGAGTTGGCAGATTGTGACTCTGTTGAAAACTTTGCACGAGTCCAAGCATTGTATACCTTGTATTATTTTGAATATTCCTGCATAAACAGAACTCACTTGTTAGATCTCAACTAACACTTTGCCAAGAAAATTTAATCCTTTTGTTAGCATCAAAACATAGAGATTATTAAATCTATATCCAAAACCACTTTGATTCCAACAATCTCCCCCTTTTTAATGATGACAAAAACTGATTAAATTTAAATAGCAAAGTCTAAGAGAGCTTGCAAGGCTCCCCCCTAAGACAAAGCATTCAAATACTTAAGCAGACTAATAGATAGGTGGAAACACTTATCATACATAAGTATCAGAGCAAGTAAATATCAAAGCAAATAATATCAAGGTGTGTTTGATGTTCAATTAGTTGGTGTTCAAATGCTTTCTTATACTACAAATTGAACATCAAACACACCTTTTTGCACATAATCCCTAATAAAATGAAGTTTGATTTCTATATGCTTAGCTCCAGAATGCAATATTGGATTCTTAGATAAATTGATTGCAGCAGTATTGTCACACATAAGTGGAAAACTACTTACAAATAAATCGTAGTCCTCCAATTGATGTTTGATCCACAGAAGTTGTGAGCAGCAGCTTGCAGCTGATATGTATTCTGCTTCAGCAGTTGATAGAGCAATGGTACTTTTCCTTTTGCTTGACCATGATACTAGGTTAGCTCCAATTAAGTGACATCCTCCACTGGTGCTTTTTCTTTCAATTCTATCTCCAATATAGCCAGCATCAAAAAAACCAACTAATATGTAATCATCATTTTTCTTAAATCACAAAGCCAGATTAGTAGTACCTTTTAAATATCTAAATATTCTTTTAACTGCTGAGAGATGAGACTCTCTAGGATCAGATTGAAAACGAGCACATAAGCAAACACTGAACAAGATATCAGGCTGTTGACGATTTCTAGGCAAATATACCTAGTCGTACAAGTAATACGGTGGTGAGACCGATATCGTTCCCACGAGGATTGGATGTCAATTACCAATTCACAAATTCAGCAACTATCTAGACTATGATGAGAATTCAAAATAAATAAAAGAAAACAATCAAAATCTTTTTGTATTTTTGTCGAGTACTTGGAATGCCAAAAGGACATGTTGGGATCAGATTTCACTAAACCTCTGCCTCATGTACTACCAGGACTAGATACCTCTCATTCATGCTTCAAATATTAAAATCAATCAACTAGATTACTCAAGTCCTGATTCCTCAGATGACAAGAGCCTAAATCCACTAATAGACCCTAATTCCTTAGGTGGCCAAGATTAATGAATTTGCATTACGATTAGGGATTACGCGATTACTAGTAAACCAAACTCCATTCCTAGACGCAAGGGTTACTAGGTGATTAATTCTAGTTCTGGTTCTAATACGAATTTTCCAATTGCATATCAAAACACTAATCAAGTTATGGGGGTGCTAGTCACAACAGGCATTAAGCGAAGGAAATCAATCACTAATAGAGAAACATAAACATAGATTAATCAGTCAAGGCAAATACACGAAGTTTAGTTTAGTTACATCTAATCCCAACAAACGGGGATTAGCTACTCATAATTACAGAGAAAGCCAAACCAGAAAAATGGGAGAAGAGGAGAGAAGAAACTCCATGGGAGCTTTCCACCGTTGTCACAGCAGCCCCTCTCAGCGGCTCCTTTCTAGGGTAGGAACACTTTTCGCAGCCTCCAAGAATCCTTTAGGTTAAAAGTTGTCTGATGGATCCGTGTCAGAGACCCCCCAGAATCCTCCACCATCAGAATCCTCTTTTCTGTCTGTTCTGCGCTCTATTTATAGAGAGGCCACGCGTCACGACCGTGATGGCCATCACGGCCAGGCCGTGCCGTGTTCTGGAGTGGGAGCACTTTCAAATTTGGAGCATCACGGCCGTGATGGTCATCACGGCTAGGCCGTGTTAAGTTCTGCCTGGCCTGTCATGGTCGTGATGGTCATCACGGCTAGGCCGTGACAGATTCTGACTTTTGCCTTCAATCTTCTCAGTTTTCTTGATCATGGTCGTGATGGTCATCACGGCTAGGCCGTGATGGGCCCTGCTTGGCTCATTTCCCTCATTTTTCAAGCTCTATTTCATCCAAGCTCCATCATGGCTAATTCTGAGCATTTTGTCATTCATTCCTGCAAAACAACACCAAGAAACAGCTTCACCCGTTCCAAGGGAAAAACTAACTAAAATCAAATAAAGAATGCCTAATCTATATGAAAAATTGCATGCAAAAGTGTACAGGAAACATTATATAAAATCACACTATCAAATCACCCCAAGCTTATTCAATTGCTTGTCCTCAAGCAATCACTAAGGACAGAAGATAAAAATAATCAAAGCATGGATAGTGAACCAAGAACCCGAGTAGTAACTAATCCAAGTAACATGCATTTTCAATAAGTACTCAAGAGACAATCAGTTTCAAGTCCAATTAGAAGCTTAGGTTTCCTAGACTCATATCCTCACTGATTTGGGCACTCTTTCTCACCTAAAACTCACCCCAAGCTTGTTCATTTGCTTGGCACTCTTTCTCACCTCACTCAAATGTTTAGGGATGTATGACAATTCGCTCCATTTTCCTCAAGGAATGAATTCTACCATTTGCTTGACTATAAACCAAATCTCTACTTTATTAATGAAAACAATTAAGAATCAAGAGGTCTTTCGCTTTGGATGTAACGGGGCCATGGGATTTATCGTTAGGTGGGGAAATCAAGAAAAGGACATTTCAAAAGGCTACACAAACATCAAGCATTGCAAATCATGACACCTTCTAAAATACCCTTTTTTGGGTTTTGATTTATTTTTCCAGCTTTCTTTATTTCTTTTTCTTTTTGTCATCCCCTTCTCTATTTATATTTCTTTCTTTCTTTTTTCTTTTATTTGGAGAAGGGGAGATTTTTCAGCTCAAGAGAAACTTTTTTCTGATTTTCTCATCCCAAACTTTTTCAACTACCTTTTTACCCTTTTTGTAATACTTTAGAAGGTATCCTACCATAAATCATCATTCATCATAGTATTTCAAGGTACCAAGGAAAGTATTTTATTCTTTCAGGCTCAAAATTGGGCAACTAAGGGGTAGCATTTAGTCAATCAAAGCTCAGAAGGCCGGAAAAATACCTAGTGCCTCAATCATTTTCAAAAATGTTTTCAAAAATTTTTAAGCTTCAAAACGGTTTCAAGTCAAGTTCTAGAGAATACAGACCAAGAGGAATAACACTCTAACACAAAGAATGGGGTAGATTTAGTGAGTACCACTTTTTGGCTCAAAATCTCATATTTAGTAGTTCAAAAGTCAATGAGGACACAAATCTACGGAACCACATGCTAATTATCAACTATCAAAGATCATCTCAAGATTTTTTTTTGTTGCCTTATCACAAGAATAAAAAATTGGGTTCAAGAATTCACTATCTCAATTAAATTGGCACTAAGTTTTCACAATCGGATGCATAATCAAAGCAATGGGCAATCTAATCATGTGATCATGCAAAGCTATGCCTAAATGAATGCAACATGCAAAATGCAAATGCAAAATACCCCCACCCCAAGCTTGAGAATTTACATTGTCCCCAATGTAAACAATCAAGTCGGAGAGAGGAGAAAAATGGAACGAGTTACCGAGGCGGTAGCGGGTGTTGGCTCACATTCCAGCCAGAAACTTGCTTGGGAAATGCATCACGGCCGTGACCCTCATCACGGGCAGGCCGTGATCAATTCTGGTTCTCAGGGCTGGCCTGTCACGTTCGTGACCTCCATCACGGTTAGGCCGTGATGCTCTCTGATATTCAGGGTCTTTCCCATCACGCCCGTGATGGGAATCACGGCTGGGCCGTGATCCTTTCTGGTCTTCTCATTAAGCTCATCATGGCCGTGACCAGTGTCACGACCTGGGCGTGGTGGTTGCTGACTTGCTTGTCCTTGTTTTCTTGCTCTTCCTTCCTTTTTTCCCTGAAAACACTTGGAAATTTTATTAGTAAAAGAGAACTCTTGATCTTCTCAAATTATTCAAGAGTTAAAATCAAAAACAAAGACTACTAAGAAAATGAAAATAACTAAAGAGAAGGGTTAATAAAAGTTGGGTTGCCTCCCAATATGCGGTTCTTTAATGTCACTAGCTTGACTCATTAGAAGCATCCACCTGGATCCCATAGCCTGTGGTATAAGTACCAATTGGTGCTCAAGATGTGAGATCCTCCACCCAGATCCCATAGTTTGTGGAGTGGCAATTGCAGAAGTAATATGACTCTATCCACAATTCCACCTAGCCAGTGTGTGAAAACTCCATTGACCTCTTTAACTACAATGATGAACTCACTTCCTCCCTGGTCAAATGGAATTTTCAAGAGGAGAGTTGACAGACAAGTGGAAAGGGTTAGCTTTGCAGCTTCCACACATGCATGTAAGACGACATATTTGTCCAATGCAGAAATTTCAGATTGCTCAGCAAGCATGGTAGAGTCCACTACCACTTCATCTACATTTTGAACTACCCCCAAAACCAGATTTTTCTCAAATTGTGCTTCATCTGACTCTTGTACTAACTGTTTGCAAATTTCCTCAACTTGTGTTTTGAAATTCTGCATCACAGCTTCGATACTGTCACAGTTGGTTCTGATTTTGGCCCTAGAGATGGATAGCCCTTGGGAATATTGTTCTAGAGCAACCTTCTGAGGTGGTTGCTCATTCCATTCCCACTCCTCTTCTTGTGGCTCTTCTACCACCACCACTTCATCTTCATTCACGTCCATACTAGAAAGTAGATTCTCTTCAATTTGAATTCCATGTGGCTTTTCTGCTAGCAATTTAGAGAATTCACTAGCTTGTTCTTCTAATTTTTGTAAGTTGTCACTTAGCGATGCCGCTATCTTACTAGTATTTTTCCCTGCTCGCATTTCAGCCCTCTGAATCATGGAAGTAACTTCCTCCTTGCTACGGTCTATGCTCAAGCTCAAAAGATGAGCATCTATATCCCAAAGAATCTCTAGCAAATCGGGGTCCAGCTCGAAGTGTGGTGGTGGTTGCAAGGATGACACATAGAATTCCCATTCCTCTTTGGAGTAAATCTTCACGTGCTTATTAGTGATACCATCAAACATGATCCAATCAAGTTGAGATCCCCAAGTTGGATAGTAATGATCCTCCATTTGTTGTCTCAACCTTGCACAAACAAACACTCAAAAGAAAAAATCAAATCTGTACAGAGAAAATGTCAAATATATACAGAAAATAAAAAAAATGTCTAAATTAGTTGCCTCCTTTGTTACTAATGATATTGGCAAAACCAATCCCCGGCAACGGCGCCAAAAACTTGTTGATGATTTCTAGGCAAGTATACCTAGTCGTACAAGTAATACGTTGGTGAGACCGATATCGTTCCCACGAGGATTGGATGTCAATTACCAATTCACAAATTCAGTAACTATCTAGACTATGATGAGAATTCAAAATAAATAAAAGAAAACAATCAAAATCTTTTTGTATTTTTGTCGAGTACTTGGAATGCGAAAAGGACATGTTGGGATCAGATTTCACTAAACCTCTGCCTCATGTACTACCAAGACTAGATACCTCCCATTCATGCTTCAAATATTAAAATCAATCCACTAGATTACTCAAGCCCTGATTCCTCAGATGACAAGATCCTAAATCCACTAATAGACCCTAATTCCTTAGGTGGCCTAGATTAATGAATTTGCATTACGATTAGGGATTACGCGATTACTAGTAAACTAAACTCCATTCCTAGACGCAAGGGTTACTAGGTGATTAATTCCAGTTCTGGTTCTAATACGAATTTTCCAATTGCATATCAAAACACTAATCAAGTCATGGGGGAGCTAGCCACAACAGGCATTAAGCGAAGGAAATCAACCACTAATAGAGAAACATAAACATAGATTAATCAGTCAAGGCAAATACATGAAGTTTAGTTTAGTTACATCTAATCCCAAGAAACGGGGATTAGCTACTCATAATTACAGAGAAAGCCAAACCAGAAAAATGGGAGAAGAGCAGAGAAGAAACTCCATGGGAGCTTTCCACCGTCGTCACAGCAGCCCCTCTCAGCGGCTCCCATCTAGGGTTGGAACCCTTTTCGCAGCCTCCAAGAATCCTTTAGGTTAAAAGTTGTCTGAGGGATCTGTGTCAGAGACCCCCCAGAATCCTCCACCATCAGAATCCTCTTTTCTGTCTGTTCTGCGCTCTATTTATAGAGAGGCCACGCGTCACGGCCGTGATGGCCATCACGGCCAGGCCGTGACGTGTTCTGGAGTGGGCGCGCTTTCAAATTTGGAGCATCATGGCCGTGATGGTCATCACGGCTAGGCCGTGATCAGTTCTTCCTGGCCTGTCACGGCCGTGATGGTCATCACGACTAGGCCGTGACACCTTCTGACTTTTGCCTTCAATCTTCTCGGTTTTCTTCCATCACGGCTAGGCCGTGATGGGCTCTGCCTGGCTCATTTTCCTCACTTTTCAAGCTCTATTTCATCCAAGCTCCATCATGGATAATTCTGAGCAATTTTTCATTGATTCATGCAAAACAACACCAAGAAACCGCTTCACCCGTTCCAAGGGAAAAACTAACTAAAATCAAATAAAGAATGCCTAATCTATATGAAAAATTGCATGCAAAAGTGTACATGAAACATGATGTAAAATCACACTATCACAGGCCTAGATGCAGTCAGATATAAAAGAGGTCCTATCATACCTCTATATACCTTCTAGTCTACCTTTTTCTCTTTATCATCTTTGTTCAGTATTGAAGTGGTATGCATAGGGGTATTCATTGGTTTGCAATCATCCATCTTAAACCTCTTTAGAATTTCCTTTGTATACTTAGTATGATGGATGTACACCTCGTCCATAGACTGTTTAACTTTAAGTCCAAGGAAGAATTTGAGTTCTCCCATCATGCTCATTTCAAATTCTTTCTGCATTAACTTAGAGAATTCCTTGCACAGAGATTCATTAGTAGCACCAAAAATGATATCATCAACTTAAATCCGTGCTATAATGAAATCAGACTTCATAGACTTTCTAAATAGAGTTGTGTCTACTTTTGCTCTGTTAAAACCATTTTCCATTAGAAATGAACTTAACTTATCATACCAAGCTCTAGGAGCTTGTTTAAGTCCATACAATGCTTTCTTAAGCTTATAAACATGTTCAGGGTGATTTGTATTTTCAAAGCCAGAAGGTTGCATGACATATACTTCTTCATTAATAAACCCATTTAAGAAGGCACTTTTAACATCCATTTGAAAAAGCATAAAGCTATGATGTGCAACAAATGATATTAAAATTCTTATAGCTTCTAGTCTAGCAATTGGTGCAAAAGATTCAGTGTAGTCTATACCTTCTTCTTGACAGTAGCCTTGAGCAACAAGTCTTGCCTTGTTTCTCATAACCTTACCATCTTCATCAAGCTTGTTTCTGTAGACCCACTTTGTTCCAATGACTAACTTGTCTTCGGGAAGGGGTACAAGCGTCCAGACTTCACTTCTCTCAAACTGATTTAGCTCTTCTTGCATAGCAAGAATCCATCCTTCGTCCAGTAGAGCTTCGTCCACTTTTTTTGGTTCACATTCAGAGACAATAGTTGAATCACTTTGTTCTCTGAAGGTTGACCTAGTTCTTAGCTTGTCATTGGGGTCACCGATGATTTGATCTTGAGGATGGTAGTTTTTGAAATACCAAGATTTCTGAGCGTTTTTCTGTTGAGAGGTGGAAGTTTCTGGCTGTTGTTGAGAAGTGTCGTCTATTTGGATATCAGACTTGATTTCTGGTTTCTCTCCTGACATATTTAGATCAATATCTGTAAAAACTTCATCAAGCTCTAATAGTCTCTTATCAGGCTGTTTGTCATCAAATTTTACTTGAATACATTCTTCTACAACTAATGTTCTAGAATTATAAACTCTAAAGCCTTTTGAAGTTTCAGAAAATCCTAGAAGGATTCCATTATCTACTTTAGCATCAAATTTCCAATGACTGTCATTCATCCTAATGAGCACCCTCAAACTTCTAGAGCTCTAGACATTGTTCGAAGCCAAGCACATGCTCAAGACATTGCTGAAATTTCAAGGCCCTCACAGCCTCCAAACTTTGAAGAGACAATTGGAAAAATTATAGAAGAGAGAGTAAAGGTTGAGGTCAAGGAACAAGTGACAGAGCAAGTTGCAGAATCCCTGGCTCCAACGAATGTAATGATCAACCAGATCATGAGCATTGTGCAAAGTTTTCAACAGAGTCACAAGATGCCAACTCAACCTCATCCACCTCCACCAAACCAGAACCCTCCTTCACCACCTCCACCCTCCTCTTAGCCTTCTTCTATTGGACCTCTACTTGTTTCACTTCATTGGACGTTTGCTTGGTTCACTTTATTGGACGTCTGATTGGTTCACTTTATTGGACGTGCACTTAGAAATCTTAGTGTTGGACGAGCGCTTAGAAATCTTATTTCCAAAATCATTTTCATTTACGAAAACTTATTCCTTTTAATGCAGGTTATGAAAAATGATTTTCTTCATGCATCTTTTCAAATGAGCTTTTTGTGAATAAGAGATCTCTTATAGATCATCTATGACTTAAAACTAATTCCTTCGTTAAGCTCTTGTCTTGATGATTCCTTGATCTTCGTCTTTCGTCTTTGAATCATCCAAGTTCTTCCTTGAATTTTTTCCTTTAATTGCTCACTGAACTTGTTCATGCATCTTTGATTGTTGTCCATGATTTTGCTGTGTTATGAAGTTACCCCGATAATTTTCTAAGTATATAGAGTATCAAAAGAGTGAATTAGTTCAAGTTGCAGGGTGTGTGCAAGTTCTGTTCGATAGAACAATGCATTTTCAATGAGTTTTTTGCCCTTTTATATGCTTTGGCACAATTATAGGCCACTATTTTGGTTCCTTTATGTTATGCAGTTACCCAAGAATGTATTTTATAAGTGTATGCAGTGTAATCAGATTGTGTTTAAGGAGAATAAATCCATGACGATAATTGTTTTGGCCTTGGTGCTTTGGCACAATTTTGGTTCCCTGTTTTGGTTACTTTTTTATTTATGTATGTATCTTACTAAGGGATGGTTTAATCTAGCTATTAGTAGACTTTTGCAACAAGTTCCTGGTTCAAGAATGTGTGCACAGCAACAACAACTCACCAGAAATATTTAAATAAGGAAATGCTCATTTCATTCATTAACATTTACACAGAAAAACAATCAGAACATTTTGTCCAACCTGGGAAACCAACATATCAGAGTTGATGTACTTCATATAACTCACTTCCTACGTTACAATTTGGACAATTCAATACCTATAAGTTACATTCTACAAAGACAATAGCATAAACAGCTAATATGAAAGTACAATCTTCTATCAGTCTAATGTAATTAGCACGATTCCGATGATGAAGAGGCAAGTCGTTGAAAGACGGTCAGCGAGCATACAGATGGCAGCAACTCCATCAAAAAGAATAGAGTAAAAGCCTCTTCATGATATTTATTAGCTGTCATTCAAAATTCAGAGTTACATTCATCACAGAGGTTTAGGAATCAATGGCAAAGTAAAAATGACAAAGGACAAATCTGGGATTACCATACTCATAGTCATCATGGGAAAGGTCAAGGTCCTAGGTCCTAGTATGCTGTACAACAATATGATAAAAAACAGTGGAAGAAATAACACATGAACATATATATAAGGGTAAGTAGTATCCATAATTTCCACAAAATATCCATAGTCAAATAATGGATTAATAACATAGTCCAAGATTTCACACCATAATGTAGGGACATATCACGCACTAGCCCACGATTCCTTCATCTTATAAATTTTTTTTCCACCTGAACATCAACCATCTAAAACAAAACAGAACATACAATATACATAGCAAAAATCAAATTGAGCAGCGTAGAACACTATACATATGCTATGGCAAGCTAGAAGGAGGTTAATCGAAACAAATATGGGGGATAACATCATAGAACAACCATTTTAAATATCATTCAGCGGTAATTTAAATAATCAATTTTTAAATAATCAACCTAAACAACAATTTTAAAACAATCAACCAAAACAATAATTTCAAATAACGTACAAAATGGGGATTGGCACTCACACTAACAAAATGAGCTTTCAGGTTGGTTGAATTCGACATCTACTTCAATATTCCACTCGTCCTCTTCGTCTATGTTTAGTTATTCAGATTGGGCACTTTCGTGCTTATGGTATCAACAATGGTGTACCCATGATGGTCGACAACGGTGGTGAATTAGGATGAACCGTCGATCGCGAGTGAGGAGATAGGGATACTATACGATACGAAGCTATAGCAGAAAAACAATGGCGGTGGATTAGGTTGGTCCGTCGAACAAGAAAGAAGACATATGGGAAACAAAAATGTTGCAGAAAAACAATGGTGGATTGATTAGGGTAGAACGACGAACACAAATGGGAAATGGGGGATACAATATTTCACTTTAGTTGGCAATTGCAGCTTGGTCCTTTTGGATTAAAAAAAGAAGAAGGAAAATAAATTTATTTTGGGTTTTCACTAAGGTCCCTATGGGGCAAATGTGCAAGGGAAAAAGTGGGGAGGGGTTTAAAAGATGAACACCTGGTGAACTCTAAGGTGGCGCTGGTGTGGCACTTTTAATTGAGTTGTCAGCCTTTGAGTGGTCCAACTAGGAAGTGTAATCTTAACCCAATATTTATGGTTGGTACCAAAGAATTCACCGCAACGTCTCTTCCCTCAGAAAAATCTGAATTTTTCGTGAAACTTATCAACTTTTCTTCTATGATCCCTAACCTTCAAACCTGAAAAATGGCTTCATCTTCACTCCCTGTTCATTCCTACGTCACTGATTCTCTGAACTTAGCGGTTGAACATCATTTTAATTTTAAAGTTCTGGAGGAGTACAACTTGAATGTAAGCCCGTATATAAATGCAGCTGGTTGGGGAAGTTTGTTCTTAGAGAAAGTATCAATCTACCCAAACCTTATTAGGACCTTCTGGAAGAAACCCACAATCACTGAAATTGAGATTGTTAGCTTCCTGTTGAGAAAGAAGGTGATTGTCTCTGAAAAGACCATTTCCGATGCTATCGCTTGTGCCTAAGAGGGTTTGGTAATTACTGATACTTGGGAAGAAGACTTGGGTGGTTCTGAGACCGTTGCTGTCACCCTAATGAAAGAAGACACTGTAAGAACTCATTCCTGGAAGTCTGCTGAAATAAAGGATGAAATCAGAATCCTCCATCAGATTCTGAACAAGACTGTCTTACACAAGACTGGCTCCAAAGATAACCTCTCTGCTCTCCACAAATTATGCCTTTGCAATCTCTTCTGGGAAACCAAAATCAACCTTCCCTGGATTCTATTTAACTGATTCAAACATGCTATGCAAAATAGAGATAATCTACCTGCCATTCCCTACACTCATCTTCTGTCAAAAATCTTCAGGCATCAAGGTGTTTATGAAGTCCTTTCTGCCATGTCTGAAGAAGATCAGAATAAAATTCTGTCAAGAAATGAGATTTTAAAGAATAAAGTAGGTAGGGAAAAGACCACTCTGCCCTGGCCCTGGTGGAGGAAAAGAAACAAAAAAGAGTCATCTTCTCACACAATGAGGATGAGGAAGATGATGAGGACAGAGTTCCTATCAGTACCATCCTGAAGAAACAGAAAACTTGTTGTCACTGCTCCTGAGGCCGATGTGCTTGTCTCAACTCAAATCAGAAGGCAACCTGCAAGAAAGGCCAGACCACAAGCTCATCTGGAAGAAACTGTTGAGTACATTTCCAAACAAAGCTCATCCGCAAAGCATTCCTCTCAACCACAAGCTCTAGATGTAGTTCTCCCTTCAGATCATCCTGAACACTCCAGAGCATTAAGCACCTTTCAAGAATCTACTGAAAGTTCAAGACAACATGCTCTGCCACCAAATCTTGAAGAAGTTCTTGGAAAGATAATTGGTGAGATAGTTGGCAAGCTGGTTGAAGAGAAGGTTGAAAAGATGACTGAGAAAATCACTGAGGAAGTCTCTCAAAGAATTCAAGTATCTATGTCTCCAACCTTAGAGGTTGTGAACAAAATGCTAAATTTTTTTACTGATTTCAAGAAAACCCAGACTCAATCAACCACCTCCACCACCTCCTCCTACCTAACCTTGAATTTGTTTTCCTTATTGACAATGATGGTCCACTCCTTTTTACCTTTTTGTCTGATGACAAAAAAAGGGGAGAAAGGAAAGAAAAGAGATTTCTTTTATAAATACAAAGTCGGTTTTGAAAAGCTCATATTCGTTTGCATATGCATATTCTGTTTTCTAGTTTATAACTACTCTGATACTCATGTCTGCCTATTTGCTATGATGCTTATTTATTCCTTCATGATTACTCTAAGTGTGATAAGCGGTTGCATTGATCTATTAGCTTATATGCAGTTTGTCTCATTGCTTAGACATTGCATTACAAATTTAATTAGTTTTTGTCATCATCAAAAAGGGGGAGATTGTTGGAACCAAAGTAGTTTGGGATTAAATAATCTCTATGTTTTGATGTTAACAAAAGATTTAAATTTGCTTGGCAAAGTGTTAGTTGAAATCTAACACGTGCTTTCAGTTATGCAGGAATATTTAAATATAAGTAATAGAAACTTGGGATGAGTTTTCATTGGACTCCTTGAGAAAAATATGCGTCCACCCTTGTAGACGGGCTACTCAATGTTTTGGTAAAGTTATTTATTTATTTAATTGAGTAGACTGGTTTCTTTAAGTAAACTAGGGACTAAATGCTTACTAGGCGGAAATCAAAATAACTTCTTAGATACAGCAAGTCCAAAGACTTCATAGTAAACGTGTCTAGCTTGCCACGTCAGCAGACGATTAACCTTTTTTTTTTGAATGACTCTGGTAATCCTTATTCAATATATATAATTGAAAATCATTTTTTAACCATTTTCTTTCCAATTAGAGTTTGGTGGATCATCATCAAAGAGCATCAGTTAGAATAGGAGTACATAGATGTAGTACACGGATGTATTAAACACAACAGACCGCGTACATGGGTGTATTTGTAATAGCTATGTGATATCTGTTTCAGTTAGTTAGTTTTCTGTTTGTTGCATCAGTTTGTTTTTTGTAGCTGCTCCGTAACAGAGTCTGTAACTAGAATTGATAGGATATATAAGGTCTTATCTATTGTATAGGGGCAAGTGACTTTGGGCATTTTCTTGATCACAGATTGAGTGCAAGTGAGGTAGAGTATTGTAGTTCTTCTTGGATGTCTTGAACTGTTGCTGATCAGAGGAATAAAATCGACTCGGTGTAGATGTAGGGGTTTTCATCTTTGACCTCGATCCACATATTTCCCTTGTGTCGTCTTCTACTTTTCTGCAATTCTATTTTTCGTTTGTGTGTGTGTGAACATCTCTATGCAATACTCAGATGTAATTTAGAGCTGAATTCACAACAATTGGCATCAAGAGCTCCAGGTTTTGGAGGTGTTTCCGCAATGGGTACTACCAAATTCGATATAGAGAAGTTCACTGGTGAAAACGATTTCAGTCTTTGGAGACTAAAGATGAAAGCTCTTCTTGTTCACCAAGGTCTTGAAGATGCGTTGGGAGGCATTGCAAAGATTCCAGAACCTCTCACCGAAAAGGAGAAGAAGGATTTTGTTATCAAAGCACACATAACCATCTTCTTTCACTTGTTGATGAAGTTCTCAGAGAGGTGGCTGAGGAGACAACTGCAGCTGGAGTTTGGCTGAAATTGAAGAGTCTATACCTGAAAAATAGACTTCATCAATTGAAGATGGAAGAAGGTATGTCACTCAAAGAACATGTTTCTTTGTTTACAGCAGTTCTTGATCTTAAAAATGTAGATGTAAAAATTGATGATGAAGATCAAGAAATTATATTACTTTGTTCTCTTCCCGCATCATATGATAACTTAGTTGATACTATGATGTATGGAAATGAGAGTGTCACCTTGGAGGAAGTCAAAGCAACCCTCAATTCTCGAGAGATGAAGAGGAGAATCACCGAGAATAAAGGTGATGGTGGAGATGCTGAAGGGCTATTTGCAAGAGGAAGATCTGAGAAAAGAGAAGCAAAGGGAAAGAATAGATAGAGATCAAAGTCAAAAGGCAAAAAGAATTGCTACCATTGCCACAAAGATGGAAACTATCGAAAAAGTGTCCTGAAAGAAAAATGAAATAATGGTTCAAAACACAAAGATGTCGATGATATAGCAGTGGTAACAGATGGCTATGACAGTGCAGAAGTCTTGGCTATTTCAACAGATAACAATATAGATGAATCGATTCTTGATTCAGGGTGTTCCTTCCACATAACCCTTAATCAAGATTGGTTCATCTCCTACAAAGAAATAGATGGTGGAAAAGTTCTCAAGGGCAATAATATGGCTTGCAAGGTCATGGGTGCTGGCATTGTCAAACTGAAACTGGAGGATGGGACTGTGAAATTTCTCTAAAATGTAAGACATGTTCCCTGAGCTAAAGAGGAACTTGATCTCACTAGGCATGCTGGATCAAGCAGACTGTTCATTCAAGGGCGAAGGTGGAGTCTTAAAGATATGCAAAGGTTCATTGCAAATATTGAAGGGTACAAGGCAGAATGGTCTCTATAGGTTGCAAGGTAACATGGTCTTCAACTCATCTGGCCTGGTTTCTATTTCCAAATCCGTTTCAACTAAGCTTTGGCATTATAGATTAGGCCATGTGAGTGAAAGAGGGTTAGAAGAATTATAAAAGCAAGGTTTAATTGGTGTTGAGAATTGTGAAAAGCTAGACTTTTGTGAACATTGCATTTATGGTAAACACAAGAGAGTTAACTTTCATAATGCAACTCATACAACCAATGGCATTCTAGATTATGTGCATTCTGATGTATGCGGGCCAGCCAAGGTACCTTCATTGGGTGGAGCAAGGTATTTCATAACTTTCATTGATGATTGGTCAAGAAAGGTATGGGTTTACCTATTAAAGCACAAAAATCAGGCTTACAAATGCTTCAAACAGTGGAAAGCATTGGTTGAGAATCAAATAGCAAGATGTGTGAAGGTGCTGAGAACAGACAATGGACTAGAGTATTTGAATGAGGAGTTCAATGAATTCTGCAAGGACAATGGGATCAAAAGGCACAAAATAGTTAGAATGACCCCTCAATAAAATGGGCTTGCTGAAAGAATGAACAGGACCATTTTGGAAAGGGTGATATGCATGTTGTCACACTCAAAACCGAGCAAAAGTTTTTGGGGTGTGGCTGCCAGCACATCATGCTATTTGATCAATAGGTGTTCCTCAGCTGCAATTGATTTAAAAACACCAGAAGAGATATGGACAGGCAAGGCTCCAAACTATGAGAACTTGAAGATTTTTGGATGCACTGTGTACATTCATAGCAATGATGGAAAACTTGAACCAAGAGCTAAGAAGGGAATCTTCTTAGGCTATCCAGAAGGAGTGAAAGGATACGAGGTGTGGTTGGTGAATCCTACAAGTCAAAGGACTATAATTAGCTGAGATACAGTTTTTAGAGAGGAAGACATGCTGAAAAATGATCAGGAAATTGCACAGCCAGCAACACAGCAGGTGCAAGATGATCATGGAGTTCATTTGGAGGTGGAGAAACCTGCAGGAATTCAAATTCTGGAGGAGACTCGACTGTAGAACCTTATCACGAACATATAGATTTACATGTTCTTGATGAACCTGAAACATCTTATAATTTGGTCAGGGACAGGGAGAGGAGACATATCAAACCACCACAGAGATATGGCTTTGTAGATACCATAGCATATGCTTTGAATATAGAAGCTGATGATCAAGCATCAGATCTTATTTCCTACAAAGATGCAATGTCCAGGCCTGACAGTGAGCATTGGAAGCAAGCCATGACAGAGGAAATGAGTTCGTTGATCAGAAATGATACATGGGAACTTGTTGAATAACCAGAAAAACAAAAGGTTGTTGGATGCAAATGGATTCTTAAGAAGCCAGAGATAGAAGGAGTTGAAAAGGGTAGATACAAGGCAAGACTTGTAGCAAAAGGTTTCACTCAAAGAGAGGGAATAGATTTGAATGAAATCTTCTCTCCAGTTGTTAAACACACTAGCATTAGAGTCATATTGACTCTTGTTGCTGTCTATAATCTTGAATTGGAGCAGATGGATGTAATAACTGAAGTTGGCACAGACAAACACAAGAAAGGGGGGGGTTGATTTGTGTTTGTTAATTATTTTTGGAAAAACCCTTTTGAAAAACTTTTTCACAAGCAAAAGATAAAAAGATTAAGCACACAAGAAATCCTTTTTAAAAGATCAACAAAAGCAATATCAAAACCCCACAGTTAGTATAAGCAAATAAAACTGAAGAGTTTAGGGATAGAAAATTCACACAAGAGATTTTATCCTGGTTCACTCTCTTCCAACCAAGAGCTACGTCCAGTCCCTTCGACTTGAAGGATTTTTCCACTATTTCTCCAAATAGATTACATAGCAAGTATTCAACACCTCTTTAGGCTACAAGTATTCCTTTCTTACCAAGCCTCTTCAGGATCTAACTCTATCACAGAGATTTAAAAGTTGAGCTTTTTAACTCACTAAGTGTGAGAGTATGACAGTTCAAGATCATTTGAATATTACAACAATATTCACACTAAATGAATACAGACTTTTGCTTTTGAAAGAATGAAAGAATAATAGCTTGTCTTTTCAAGGATTGTATTGGCAGAAGTTAGGCTAGCAAAAAGTTGTTCTTCAGTATCTGAGGTCTTCTACTTATATAGTGACCTTCTTCTTCTCTTGTAATTCTTCAACAGTTACTTTGAATAATCCCATTTAGAGATATCATTAAATGCATGATATCCGTTGAGACTGATAGTTTGATTTTGACGAGTTTAAAAGTATCCTTGGTTATTAGAGAATCACAAAATGGAGGCTCACTGTTCTGAGCAGTTGTACCTTCAAAGCTTTCTTTCCTCCTTTGTGTATAACCCAGCTTTTGTTCAGCAATAAAGATGTCATCGTACATATCGTTTTGCAATTCCAATTGTACTATTTTGCTTTTTGTATTACCTTGATAGTACTATGAGTTTTCTCAAGGGAAACAAGACATTAAATCGAATAAAAACAAATGGTAAGAACAAATATTCATTTGAAATAAATAACAATCATTTGAAATAAATTCATTGTGGACCAGATTGCATTAAATCTCATATTCAAGGTAGCAAACATATAGAACATATATAACCGTCTACTTAGTTTTAAGAACGCATCTATACAAGAGTTTAATTCTGCTCGTCCACTGATGTGACAGAAGCGCTCGTCTACTAATGTGGTAGAAGCGCTCGTCCACTGAATTGACAGAACACTCGTTTACTAATATGGTACAGGCGCTCGTCCACACCAGTCTTTGGACCTGATAAGTCCTTAGAGAACCTCCGTCCAATGACGTGGCATATGGAGCTCGTCTACTAGGTTACTATGTGTTTTAGTACTTCCGTTTGCTGACGTACAAGATGGACGTGCTTATTTTCAAGTCTTTGGACTTGATGTACCTAACAAGTTATTTAGGTATTCTTTTATAGCCTCGTCTACTAAATAAAACAACAAGGTGATTTTACCAAGTTCTTGAGCAGCTCGTCTACAGGGGTGGACGCGTATTTTTCAAGTGAAACTTATCCTAAGTTTATTTTTCTTATAAAAGCGTTCCTGCATAACTGAGAGCACTAGTTAGATCTCAACGAATACTTTGTCGAGTAAATTTAATCCTTTTGTTAGCATCAAAACTTTAGAGATAAAATAAACCATAACCACTTTGGTTCCAACAATCTCCCCCATTTTTTATGATGACAATGTCGCGACCAAAAAGAAAAACTTACTTGTTTTTCCTTTTAGAGAGAAAACATGGAGTCACCACCAACTTTATTTAATTTTGGGAAAGTTGGAAAACCCTTTAAGAAAAAGCATAGGGTTCGGGAGTCAATTACGTCTAGGGAAGGCATGAAGACTTTACACCATGGCACCCTAGAACATCCATAAAAATGGTTACCCAAAATTAGTTGTAT
This sequence comes from Sophora flavescens, assembly GCA_030762895.1. NCBI lineage: Eukaryota > Viridiplantae > Streptophyta > Magnoliopsida > Fabales > Fabaceae > Sophora > Sophora flavescens. The sequence goes on along the minus strand of CM061067.1, from coordinate 111,486,813 downwards.
AAATTATTAATAACTTTGAAAATATTTGTTTTTATCCCGAAAATCGTTTTAAAAAAAAAAACATCTTTGGTTGTGAAATTTTTTATTAAAGCTAAATGAGGTTGAACATGGCACGTAAGTCCACAGAGCAACCTCAAAATCTAAAGGGTTGAACATGACACTTGTCATAGAGCAACCCAAAAAAATATTGTTTTAATTAAGTATTTAGAACCGGTTGAAGGGGATTTAAGTGATAATCTTTTATTTTTTATGTAAAAGTAGCTTTACCTTATGAAAATAGAACAACAATGAAACATTTTACTAACTCATTCAGTAAACGGAGACACAAACATCATAGTAAACAGAAAAATGAAACATTTTACTAACTTGTTCGGTAAACAGAGACACAAACATCATAGTAAACAGAGACAAAAATGAAACATTGTATGGATTCATTCATTTTTCCCAATGACGAAACATATAGCACACATCATACCAACTCATTCAGTTTCAATATCAATGGGTTTTTATTTCGTCATAAACAAAGACACTGAAAAATAAGAATGTCAAGAGAAACTTATGAATAATATCAACAAAGAGAACAAGGATTACCAAATGAGAGCAGAATAATAATGATTTTGTTTTCTCCCAGTGGTAAGATTTCAAAATCAAAACCCTTACATTTCAATTTCACTAACTCTTTTAACTCTTCCTTCTTAACCACTCTAATAACAAAGAAGAGGAGAAAAACTCAGATCCCTAATCTCTTTTCTTCATAAAGAAAATATCAGATAAAAATCTCTCTCCTTCTGTTTTTTCCTCCTCTCCCTCTTTTTCTCCTCTCCTTTTATAGACAGAGGATAGGGCTTCTTGCTTCTTCTCACCCAGTGGCTTCAAGGTCGGTCTGTATGAAATCCGAGCCTTGGGCGGTTCTGAGCAGCAATAGCGTGTGTTCAGATGGGGGCGGCGTGAGCAGCGGGAAAGAGGTGATTTGACGTGAAGGTTGTGTGTTTGAAAAGAGAAGGAGATGGGGGTTTTGTCCGACATGTAAGATGGGTTTTTTAGGATTAGGAGAAGTAACTCAATCTCCTTTCTTCTTTTTGCTGATTGTCCTTTTCTCCTTGTTTTCTTCGTCCTTTCTTCATTATCTTCTTTTTCTTTATTCTTTAGCCTCCAGCCTGAAAATAAAATTGTAGTGGATGGAACCTCCCTGTCCAACAAAAGTTAGATATGCAAAATTAGATATTTACTGGACGAACCTCCTCGTCCAACAGAAGTTTAAACATGCAAAGGATGGAACCTCATCGTCGAACAGTAAATGCAATGGACGGGACCTCCCTGTCCAACAGCAAGTGCAATGTAATGGACTGGACCTCACCATCCAACAGCAATTACAATGGACTGGACCTCACCGTCCAGCAGCATGCAATGGATTGCACCCATCCAACAGCAAATGAAAAACAATGGACCGGGCCCGTCCAACAGCAAATGTGATGGACTGGACCTCGCCGTCCAACATCAAGTGCAATGCAATGGACTGGACCCGTCCACAGAAAATGCAATGGACTGGACCCGTCCACCGCAAATGCAATGCAATGGACTGGACCTCGCAGTCCAACAGCAAATGCAATGCAATCGACGGGACCTCCCCGTCCAACAGTAAATGTAATGCAATGGACTGGACGCGTGTAACAGCACATGCAATGGAATGGACGGGACCTCCCCGTCCAACAACACATTGTTTCTTTGTCATTTAGCACCAGAAATAGTCTCACGAGATAAAGCATGACTCATGAGACAAAATACACCTTATATGAACCAACTGAAGTAACTAGTGGTTTCGTTTTTAACAATAATATTACGAGTCTTCCTTACACCTTAAACATTGTATGCACAAAAACTAAATGTGCATAATTAATGCCACTGCTTTAGGCCCATTCTGTTTTTTTAATATATATATATATATATATATATATATATATATATATATATATAAATTAATTAATGACAATTAGTTTGGTAAGTGGTTGAATAACAAAGCCTAGTTCCGCATACAATGTATGTATTATTGAGATCGAAAATCAATCACAAGTGCAATTCACATTTTATGAAAATATTAGTGAGGAAATCACATATATCAAGAATCTTTTCATATTGAATATTTTCTATACATATTAGATCAATATATTTCTTCTATTGAGATTTGAGACACGATTTGAACAATTTTTATCATATAGCTATTTTTGGTTTTTAATTTTAATTTGAAAAGTTTAAAACTTTAGATGAGGATGAATCTAAAAAATATTGTATTAATCTTGTTTTTTTTTAAAGATTTAGTGAACATTCAGGTTTTAATGGTCTTAATTTATTTTCAGAATTAAAACTATTGAGAAAATTGCTAAGAGAATAAATTAATACTCCGATAGAAGTATTAAATTATATCAATTTTTTTCTCAAATGTATCAATTGCTTATACATGCATATTAACTTTTTTTTAATATATATTTTATCTTTTTTTTAATATATATTTTATTGTGTGCAAGTCATATTAAGAATATCCGTCTTTTCATTAACATATATAATTTTGCATATATCAAAAGTATAATTATTTGCATGCTTAAGATGAACTATCACGGTGTGTTGCTGCATGTGCTTGGTGCTGTAACGGTTTCATGAACTTTTGGGATTTGTCTTGGTTGTTGCTGCTAGTGGTCATTATCATAGAATATTGATCTTGATATTCTGTTTTATTTTGGTGATGCGCATATTTGGTTGCTTTGTTATATTTGGGTTCAATTCTTTAATTCATGTGTGCCATGCTAATTAAGTTTATACATCATTTTTCTTTTAAAATTAGTATTCCTACATGAATTAATTAATTTTCTTTGTGAATTCGATCGACTCTAATTCCCCATTGCCAATATTCATGCATGGCTTCACTCTTCACTAGAGAGCTTCCCTAGTGTTGACATTGGCCCCATCTTATTAAAAGTTTTAGCGTATGCAATTAATTTTATTTTATTCTATTTTGTTTCATTCCATTTCATCCTATTGATTGATTGTCAGATATCCAAGCATTGCCTTAAGTGCATTTTCCTATCTTAATTTATTCTTTAATCGAATGTGAACACATGTTCATTTCATATCTCCCTTTCTTGGCTTAAACATATATATCATACAAATAGTTTCCTATTTAATAATATTATTTGCACATATTTGTTATACTACTATTTATTTGGTTACTATAAAATAAAAATAAAAAACACATATGAATTCCAACATGCTCCCTTAGAAATTTAATTTTTCTTGTAAAAAAAGATGTAATAAAAATATTTATGCGTAAATAACAATAATCTGATCACTTCCACTTGCATGTACTAAGTGTGTCAATTATAATTCAACCCTTTCAAGCTATCTCTAGTTATTTTAATTAGTTAATTGCAATGCGTAGAGTTCTATAGTCTATAAAAAATGACTTTAAAAATAAATTTACCTAACCGCCAAGTTCTAGTCTTTTGACTTAAAATTGCATAAGCTAATACTTAATTTTATTAGAAATAAAATAAAATTAGAAAACATGGATATATTTCCTAAAACTCTAATAATGACATAAAACAAAAATGCAACTATAAAATGAGATTTATAATTTATTTAAGGGTTTCTTCTTTAAATTAATTATTAGACTAGTTCAATATTAAAACTTAAAAGGATGAGAATGAATATGCTCAAACTTTAGAGGATTAGAGAGAGAAAGATAGAATTACTACTATTATATAGAAAGAGTGTGTGGGTAATGGAATGAAAGGTGATGATGATGTTAAATTAAGAAAAATATTGTGTAAGCTACTAATAGAAGGTATATATAATTTAACGATTTTAAATTAATAAGAATATTATTAAAATAAAAATGATTGTGTAAAGTGTGAACAGGGTACATCAACTTAATTAGCATGCACACATGAAAGAACTGAACGCATATATAACAAATTAATTAAAGCAACCAAATAGCATGCATCACCAAATTAAAAAAGAACTTCATCATCCTAGTTATATATGACAAATTTATATGATTTTTATTTGAGAAAAACAAATACAGAATGAGAATATTAAAATATGTATAGTTGGTTTTAATATTTGAAAGAATATTATAAATATGTATTTTATGTGCAAATATGTACTTATATGGATTAATGGATATAAAGCTAGTCCTTTCTCTCCTCTAACATACACTCTGGTCTCAGACTCTCACTCTACGCGTGTTTTAACATGAAGCCCTTGTTGGATAGGGACATGTGGTTAGTGATTTTGAGTGTTGACAACAGAAATGCACCGATATATTGATGATTCGATTATGTGCCTACAAGAATATATGGAACTGCAACGTCTGGTTCTATAGTTTTGGAAGAATTATTGAAAAGCTATATTTGAGTAACACTTGTCAAATGCATGAATAAACCATTTAAAAACTCAATTAAGAATATGAGCTCATAAAAATACAATTCTAAATTATCGATAAATTAAAGTTAGTGAGATGAGAGAGAAAGTTAGTGAGAGAGTGGCTGAGGGTGAGTGGATCAAGGTCAACAGAAAAGGAAAATACTTCACGAAACCTGAGAGTTATTGGTTAAGGGAGAGATCAACCCAACACCTCAACAGAGATACTTCACTCAGATTAGATCCTCGACAAGGGCGTCTACAGCAACATGAAAGAAGTTATTTTCAAGGCTCTTCATCATTCTACTTCACAAATTTTCCAGAGACATGTATCACAAATGACTTCGGGAAAATTTTCCTAAGGTGTGGAAAGGCTATTGATGTGTTCAGCCCACTCAAGAGAGATAAGTAGGGAAAAAATTTTGGTTTTGTAAAATTTATAGACATTCAGAATGAGAATGCGCTAATGGAGAGGTTAAGTGATTTGTGGATTGGAACTTATCATCTAAGAGTCAACCATACAAGGTTTGAACGTAGAGATGCCTCAGAAGCAAATGAGATTCCTTGATAGTACTATGAATTTTCTCAAGGGAAACAAGACATTAATTCGGATAGAACAAATGAGAAGAACAAATATTCATTTGAAATAAATATCAATCATTTGAAATAAATTCATCGTGGACCAGATTGCATTAAATCACATTCAAGGTAGTAAACATATAGAACCGTGTGCATAGTTTTAAGAACGCATCTGAGAGCACTAGTTAGATCTCAATTAATACTTTGCCAAGCAAATTTAATCCTTTTGTTTGCATCAAAACTTTAGAGATTAAATAAACCATAACCACTTTGGATCCAACAATCTCCCCCTTTTTGATGATGACAAAAGCTGATTAAATTTAAATAGCAAAGTCTAAGAGAGCTTGCAAGGCTCCCCCTAAAACAAAGCATTCAAAAACTTAAACAGACTAACCGATATATACAAACACTTATCATTTTTAGAATCTATATAAACACAAGTATCAGAGCATCAAATATCAGATAATTTAAACATCAGTAAAGCAGATCAAATTATCAAGTAGAAGAGAATAAGCAATCAAATATGAATTTTTCAAAAGATATATATTATATATAATTGTCTTTCTATTCCTTTCTCCCCCTTTTTGTCATCAGCCAAAAAGGTAAACAAGGAGTGGACCATCATTGTCAGCACAAGAAAAAGAAAACAAAAGTGAAGGCTAAGCAGATGGAGGTGGTGGAGGAGGACTCTGAGTTTGACTCTTCTTGAAATCCATAAGAAATTCAAGCATTTTATTCACAACCTCTAAGGTTGGAGCCATTGAGGTTTGAACCTGCTGATGAACATCCTCCTTGATCTTCTCAGCTATTTTGTCAACCAGCTTTCCAAGAACTTCTTCAATATTTGATGGCGGAGTCTTTGAGCTTTCTGCAGATTCTTGAAGAGTGTTCAAAGTTCTTGACTGATATTCAGGGTGCACTACAGCTAATGCCAGAGGTTGAGAAGACTGTCTTTCAGATGAGCTCTGTTGATGACACGATTCATAAGTGTCTTCCAAAATATCAGCAATGACAATTTGTCCATTTGCTTCAGCAACAAGGTCATCTAAGATAGGCTTTGGAGTAGGTTTGGGTTTAGCTTTGATTTCCTTTGCCCATTTAATAGGATAAACAAACTCCACATTCCTGCTATTGATTGGAAGCCCCAGAGGTCTTTGTATGTCATGTACCTAAAGTGTGAGAGTCCACACTTCCCTCTGACTTTAGGAATGTCTTCCTTTTCTTCATTAGATAAACCAGAGGAAGATGCCTCTGTGATGCAGTGAATAAGATGTGACTTCCAAAAATCAGCAGCTTTGTGCTCATCGATTAACTCAATGGATTCCTTATTTAGAAGGAAATCCTTCATTGAGTAATCAAAAGTTTCTTGATTAAGGTCAAGCAATGCTGATTCAGCTTCAGGCATCACTCCCTTGAACCTTTTGTGCTTCAAGTCCTTGTCCTTGTTGAGATCCAGCATTGGCAATCTCGGACAGATTCTGTAAGGCTTGATTCCAATCCTGGTTGTTCCTTATGCCTTAGCCAGGATGGAGGAACAAAATTTGCAGCCCTATCAGCTCTTAGTTGGCTGAACTCCCATTTCAGCGTATCATAGCAGAGTTGATCAATGAACAAATCAACAGCCCTCCATCAGTAATTGGCATGAATGGAGGAGTTTTGACAAGATTTGGATAAATTTTCTTTTTTTTTTTTTTGGGGGGGCATTTGGCTAAAGGTAGGTGGGTGACTAAAGGCCCTAAATTATTTTACATTTGAGAAGGTACCGTTTTGATTAGTTGACACTCTGGGTGAGGTAGGTAGAGGGGTTCAACAGATTGGCTAACTTCTTCCTCATATTCAGGTAGAGGATACCATCTGTTGAGGATGAGTTATGGTTCATGGGGAATGGTGTGGAAGAGTATTTTACATTCTCTCTGTACTTTGGCCCAATCCTCAGATATGTCATTGTAAAGGGTGGAAGTTGGGATGAGGGGAGGAAATAGAGTTCTCAAAGGTCTGGGGAAAGGTGCACCAGGGGAAATGCCTTCATCTGGTTGCTTTAACCAGGTATCATTGGCTTGTGAGGTGGTTGTTTGTGTTGGTTGGGGTGAGAGAGGTGAGGAAATATATATGTCATTTGAAGAGGGGATAGGTATGTCATCTATCCTAGCTTCTAAACTAGATACAAGGTCATCTACTACTAATTGAACAGGATCATTAGCAGAGATAGTACCTTAGGAGTTTTGGTTGGTACAATTGAAGGATAAGGCACAACGGCCTCAACAGCAGTAGCAGAGGTCTTCTGCTTCTTTAGGATAGAGCTGATAGGGATGCTATCCTCGTCAGCTTCCTCATCTTCATTATGAGAGAGCATGATTTTCCTTGGTCTCTTTGCAGCAGGGGCATCAGAAGGCTCCCTGATAGCAATTCCACTTGTTAGATCTCAACTAACACTTTGCCAAGTAAATTTAATCCTTTTGTTAGCATCAAAACTTGAGATTATTAAATCCAAAACCACTTTGGTTCTGTGACACCCTAACTCAGGTCATCACATGGTTACCCGTTTACGGAAATAAAACTTAATTTGCTGGTTACTTTCGAAAAATAATGTTTTCTCAACGTTCATCTTTTCAAAATATGGTGATAAATTTTTTTCTTCTTAATCCTCAAGACAACAACAACAAAATCAAACCACACATAATTACATATTGTATATAAGTTATACAACTATACTGCCTCATATATTTTCACATCTAGATCATTATCAGTTTAGTGACTCTCAAAACATAACATAACTCAATATAACCTAAGCTGGTCGTATCTAACTGACACTACCGTCAACCTGAGCAGCACAGCATGTCTCGAACTAGACATCGTTCTCCTTCTTGTAGAAATCTCATCCCTTGTGCGGCACTGATATATTTGTAAGGGTGAGACGTCAATATATGGATTTAACAAAATAACTAAATGCTCACACAAAAGAAAATACTTATACATATACATAAACATTTCAACATAAGCAATCCACATTTACAACATACAGTTTATCAATGGGTTCCACACCCCAAACATCAACGTTGGAAAACTATGCATGAGCACTTCAATACATCATCTAACTTTTCCTAATCTCCGGAGATCCCACAACACCGCGTAAATGAGTTGATCAAGCTCAATAGCCAATTATATTAGGCACTTCGTGGCACGGAATACTTTATTCATTAAAGCACCACACATAACTTCGTAGCCAAAATACCCCATCATCAAGGTATCCGACATAACTTCGTAGCCAAAATACCCTATCATTAAGGTATCCGACATTACTTCGTAGCCAAAATACCCTATCATCAAGGTATCCGACATAACTTCGTAGCCAAAATACCCTATCATCAAGGTATCCGACATTACTTCGTAGCCAAAATACCATATCATCAAGGTATCCGACATAACTTCGTAGCCAAAATACCCTATCATTAAGGTATCCGACATAACTTCGTAGCCAAAATACCCTATCATTAAGGTATCCGACATAACTTCGTAGCCAAAATACCCTATCATTAAGGTATCCGACATAGGACATCGTGGGCACGTCTGCCAATGCATGCATATAAAATATTTTGTTCTCGTCGTTTTCTTTGTGTTAAATCTTTATTTGTCAAAGCTTTCAAAAGCTTATGACCCATCATCGTTTTAAACATCTTTACAACTTTTATTAACAACACAGGACCTCATAGCCCGAGTGCTCAATCACGAAGCCCTTAGACCTTGCAATCAGGCTTAGGTTCGTGGTGATAGAAAACATCATAAATCGTTTACCGTCGTTTATTACATCGTGAAGTAGACACACAGTCTACCTACTAGACATCAAGTCTATAACATCATAAGAACACTAGTACCCCGACGTCTCGGTTACTAAGTTGCATATCGTCGTTTTACATAGTTTTTGTCTGTGAAAAACAAATCCAAAATAGGATAACGTCATAAGAACATTAGTACCCCGACATCTCGGTTACTAAGTTCCATATCGTCGTTTTACATCGTTTACGTCGTTTTTCGTCTATGAAAACATATCCAAAATAATATCTCCGTAATTTATCCAAGTTACCGAAAATACGTCATTGAGTAAACTCATTTACAGAAAATCTTTTTCCAAGGTAGAAATTCATTATAAAATCCTTAAATCATAAAACTTAGTTTCTCACAAACCAATGAGTCACTTGAGGTTTATTCTCCTCAAAATATGCACTGCCGTTTCAAAAATACTTGTCGTCTACACTTTTCCAAATTTGTCGTCAAATATTATTTTTAAGGCTTTTTAAGCCAAAACTTAACTTTTTCCACTTAATTAATTTTCTAAAATCATGATTAACTTATTTTCACCAATTAATTTCATAAAAGAATATTTTGTAATATTCCGGTTTTCTTATATAAAATCTAGCAGTGCTAAAATATTTTCCAAAACTCCTCACTTTCCTCAAAATAAAATTCCGTTAATATTATATATCAATATTTTGCCGTTAAAACATTGAATATAATTTTCATAGCTTCTTAAAGCTTTTATCCGATTAACTTTAATTGAGCACTGACCACTGTCAGGCTTCTCACACATCAACCAACAGTTATATCACAGATATTTCCCAGGCAGATCATGCATCATAGCATTATAATATACAATTGCAAATAATTAAATAAATTAAACACAACTCCACACCAATACACAGATAAACCACACCACATAAATAACAAAACCAATAACCACAACCACGTATAAATCATATAAACCACACCACTAACAAAACCAATAACCATAACCACATATAAATCATATAAACCACACCACAAGCAAATAGTTATTAAGAAAAATCCCTCAGGTAAGCTCCCCTTACCTCTTGAAGAACTTAGCTTCCGATTCAAAACCTTGTTGTGAATCTGGGAACCGTCAACGCACGTACACGATAATCTAGTTTATCCTTCATCAAATATAACACTCAATCAACAAACTAACAACTAAATCAAGCCTAAAATCCTACATGTTGGTTTCGGCCAAGGGCTGAGTTTTGGGGTTAGAAATCTCTAAAATTTCTAATCATGATTAAGTTATGGATTAATGATCCATGATTAACCTAAATCATAAATTAGTGACTAAATAACTAAGTTTAAAACTCAAAACTTCCTAACTCTGTTATACATAGGTTCGGCCTTAATAAGTTCATAGAGCTAGGGTTCTTAGTTTAACAAATCAACTTGGATTTATAAAGCATACATACTAAGAGATTGATTTCTAAGATCATTTATGAAAACCATGAACAAAACTCAACAAAACTTACCCACTTAGGGTTCGGCCAACACTAAGATATTTTGTGAAAATATTCATTTTAAGAGACTAACATGGATTAGAGTGTGTAGTCATACATGCCATATAGAATACATGATCATACATGAAAACATATGAACAAAACTCTACCAACCCTAAGGTGATAGGTTCGGCCAAAGCTAGGTTTTCAAGAAAGAAATGTTTGATTACATCATGCTCTTGGATTTAGATAGTAGACATGATTTCTAGAAGATAGAAAGTAGTTTCATCATCATTAGATTTTCCTAGAATTTATTATGATTTTTCAAAGTTCTAGGGTTAGAAACTTGAAAATGATGAACAATCATGATATAGGCCTTGAATCAAGAAACTTGCTAAAGAACATAGACATGATTAAGAATGAAGATTAGGATTTACCTCTTGAAGATCAATGACAAAGGAAATCCAAGAACTTGCTTTACAACTTAGAACTAAGGAACTTGTAAACTTTAGGGTTTTGGAAGCAAATGACCAAAGAAACTAAATGAAAAGTGAGAGTAGGGTATTTATAGTGAGAGTGGCGTCAATGTTGGAAAACTCTAGATGATGGTGAGTTGTCATGTTCAAGGATCAAAATGCAATTAAGTTCTAAGGACCAAATTGCAAAGATTCCAATAGTTGAAGGACTAGTTTGCAAATAGACAATAAAATGTCATGATGATGATTTTTGTCACATTAAATGCTAGCTTATCTTTGACTTGGTTGGCTGATTTGATGAGTGAAAGACAAGTTAGGATAATTCAAGAACATTTGAGACAAATCTAGAATGTTGAAGAAAAACCAAGAATGATGTAGAAAAGTGTGGATCATTCTAGAAAAATCTTGATTCATCCATCAAATGAGAAAGTCATCTTCTCTTATGGGCTTATGCATTTGGGCTTGACACATTTGGGCTTGGTTTCATTTTCTTGTTTGTTGTGGGGCCCACTTGAAGATTTAAGCCTTTAAACTTAAGATAAGAAACTTAAATGGGCTTTTTGAACTCAAACTATGACCTAAAAATTTTGGGCTTCTAAGCCACGACCCTTTAAGATTAGAAACAAGGATTCTAGCCCAATCCACTTGGAAAAACTTAAAAAACTAATTTAGGGACAAAAGGGTAATTTACAGAAAGTTCAGGGACTTAACCGTAAATTTCTAAATTTTCTATTTAACCCTGAAAAACCTTCTAGACTTAAAAATATGATTCATCCCCTTGAATCATCTCAAAATCCTAAGATAAACCCTCTTACTACTCTTAGAAACTCTAATTTCCCTTCCGTCGTCTACCCGATTACGCTTTCCGCCCATAATACGTAAATTATTTTATTTTTTCTGAAAAAAATTCTAAAAATACAGAATTGTAGAAAATAAAATACTAAACTTAAGTCTTTCGTTCACGAATTAAAATTAGGTCTTTTGAGCAGTATTATCATACTGTCAATGGAATTCACGGGCCGGGTTTCGCCTGACTTTCCAACCTAAATTTTAATCATAGCTTCCTACATTCAAGTAGGATTGAGTGGTAAATTCCGTTTATTTAAAATAGTTTTCTAAGTCTCAGATAAAAATATAAACATAATTATATAAATTTCTGATATTAGAAAACAGCGAAAAGTCGGGGTGTTACAGGTTCCAACAATCTCCTCCTTTTTTATGATGACAAAAACTGATTAAATTTAAATAGCAAAGTCTAAGAGATCTTGCAAGGCTCCCCCTAAGACAAAGCATTCAAATACTTAAGCAGACTAACAGATAGGTAGAAACACTTATCATACATAAGTATCAGAGCAAGTAAATATGAAAGCAAATAATATAAGTAAAGCAGATCAATGCAAATGCAAACAAACAACTGACTTTATTTATAAATATCTTTCTCTTCCTTTCTCCCCCCTTTTTGTCATCAGCCAAAAAGGTAAAAAGGGAGTGGACCATCACTGTCAGCAAAATAAAATAAGAAAAAAGAGATTATAAGAAGAAGGAGGTGGTGGAGGGGGTTGGTTTGGATTTTGATTCTTCTGAAACTCCCTCAGCAAGGCTAGCATTTGAGTCACCATGGCATTTGTAGGGTCCAAGTTGTCTTGCACTTGCTTTTTCACTCTTTATTCAATTTGTCGTGCCATCTGCTCAGTCCTCTCTTCAACAATCTTTCCAACCTTATCATCAACAATTCTGCCAATGATGTCCTCAAGATTGGATGGCAAAGATAATTGTCTTGAGCTTTCAGTAGAGTCTGAGATAGTGTCTTGAGCTTGGGCTGGAAGATGAACCATAGCAAGAGCTAATGGTTGAGAAGATGTCTTAGCAGACTCAGCACCATGCTTAGAAGCACATAACTCATCAGATTGTTCTGTCAAAGTTGGCTCAACAGTAGCAACAGCATCATGTAGAGGAGTTGAAGACTCAGAAACATGTTTTGAAAGGATTGCAACATTCAGTTCAGGGCCTGGGACAATTAAATCTTCAGATGTATGCTCAGAGGATGAAGTTGAACCTGTGGATTGGATAAACAAATTCCACATTTCTGCTATTGATAGGAAGTCCCTAGAGGTCTTTATATATCATGTACCTAAAGTATGAGAGTCCACACTTTCCTCTGACTTCGGGAATGTCTTCCTTTTCTTTATCAGTCAATCCAGAGGAAGATGCCTCTCTGGTGCAGTGAATGAGATGTGACTTCCAAAAATCAGTAGCTTTATGCTCATCGATTAACTCAATGGATTCCTTATTTAGAAGGAAATCCTTCATTGAGTAATCAAAAGTTTATTGATTAAGGTAAAGCAATGCTGATTCAGCTTCAGGCATCACTCCGTTGAACCTTCTGTGCTTCATGTTGTTGTCCTTGTTGAGATCTAGCATTGGCAATCTCAGACAGATTCTGTAAGTCTTGATTCCAATCTTGGTTGTTTCCTTATGCCTCAACCAGGATGGAGGAACAAAATTTGCAGCCCTTTCAGATCTGAGTTGGCTGAACTCCTATTTCAGTATTTCAAAACAGAGTTGATCCATGAAGTCGGCAGCCCTCCCATAGACTCTGGGATGCTCAAAGGACATCCATTTAGTGTCCCTTGGTATGATCATGGGGACACACTAAGATTATCTAGCTCTCTTCTCATGGAGAGTAGGAAGATTCTTCCTCTTTGGGTCAGTCTCCCAGACGGGTATTATGTGCCTTGCAACTCCATCAGTATTTGACATGAATGGAGGAGTTTTGACAAGATTTGGATAAATTTTATTGGGGGAGAATTTGGCTAAAGGTAGGTGGATGACTAAAGGCCCTAAGTCATTGTGCATTTTAGAGGGCACAGTTTTGATTAATTGACATTAATTCAGGGTGAGGTAAGTAGAGAGGTTCAACAGACTGGCTAGCTTCTTCCTCATATTCAGGTAGAGGATACCATCTATTTGGGATGTATTCTGGCTCAAATTGGTGAGAGTGAAACATAATTTTCCATTCTCTTTTTACTTTGGCCCAATCCTCAGATTTGCCATTGTAAAGGATGAAAGTTGGGATGAGGGGAGGAAATGGAGTTCTTAAAGGTTTTGGGAAGGGAACACCAGGGGAAATGCCATCATCTGGTTGATTGAACCAGGGATCATTGGCAGAGATAATTGGTTGAAATTGTGGTATGGATGAGGAGGCTATTTGTGAGTGAGCAGGTGAAGGTGTAGGCAACTTTATGGTTTGGTCAGTTTGTGTTGGTTGGGGTGAAAGAGGTGTGGGAATGTATACATCATCAGTCATGTTTTGGTTGAGCACTTCATTTGGAGCATAGACATCAATATTATCATTAGAACCAACAGTACTAGGGATAGAATCACCTCTATTTTCTAAACTAGATACTAAGGCATCTACTGCTATTTGAACAAGATCACTAGAAGAGATGGTTACCTTAGAAGTCTTAGTTGGTCTGGCCTTTCTTTCAGGTTGCCTTCTGATTTGAGTTGAGACAGGCACACCGGCCTCAGCAGCAGTGACAACAACAGAAGTTTTCTGTTTCTTCAGGATGGTACTGACAGAAACTCTGTCCTCATCAGCTTCCTCATCCTCATTGTGTGAGAATATGACTCTTTTTTGCTTCTTCACAGCAGGAGCATCAATAGGTTCCCTAATAACAATGCCACCAACTGGCCTCTTGGGGGCAGGTTTCCTTGCTGTATGTTCTGATTTGTTTTAGATGGTTGATGTTCAGGAGGAAGACACTGTCGATCTCAGTCATGATGCAGAATGGAATAACGATAGAAGTACAAGTAATGTTGTTATTGGTAATAACAATGAAAATAAGGAAGATGGAGATTAAGACTTGAAAAGGATAACTGAATTGTCATTGGATGACAACTTTGACTTGGAATTTGCATCTGAAGTTGCAGCATGTAACTTCTACTTTTCATATGCTAAGACCTAAGAGTCGTGGTTTCGTGGCTAGAAAAGATGAAATTAGTCGGGATGCGATGGGAGAGATAAACATGGTCAGTTAGTTTGCAATAGGGAGGGCAAGAGAAATCAAAGTCATTTGGATAGACTGGACAGAAGTAGAGAACACAGGCCTATTACCCGTACCATGTGCCCTGCCAGGTTTCATGTCCATATTGATGGCATACATTCGAAGTGGATAGTTTCTGCATTTGAGGATTCACATAACCATGATTGACATCGCCTGAACAAGTTCATCTGATTCCTTCTTATCGGTCAATGAGCAATGTAGACAAGGTACAAGTAGACATCCTTCATTTATATGGTGTGAGGACATGCCATATAATGGGTCTAATGCTTGGACAGAAAGGTGGACATAGTGATCTAGGATTTTGTAAGAAGGACTTGTACAACCACATAGATCGTCAAAAGCGTTCTAAGATAGAAGATGGTGATGCTTTTGCCGCGCTGTCCTATTTGCCAACAAAGGCTGATAACGATCCCATGTCCTTTGCCAAGTTTACAACAACATCGGAAGGTAGGTTGCAGGATTTGTTTTGGGCTGATGGAGCTAGTCGCATAGACTGTGAATGTTTTGGTGATGTGCTGGCATTTGACACTACCTATAAAAAGAACAAGTACAACAAGTCATTGGTGATTTTTTGCGGTTATAATAACCACGGACAAACTGCAATTTTTGGTTGTGCACTTGTTGATGATGAGAAGACAGAGACGTATAGATGGGTTTTGAAATGTTTTGTGCACTAGTGGAAATAATGTAATATACGGGAACGTTTTACGTCTGTTGACCATATGTTTGACGTTAAAAATGAGGCGGTGGCAGTTTTGTAAATATTAAATCACTATTTGCGTCAGTTGTTTAATGAACCGATGTTAAAAGTGATTTGAAAGAATTATTAACACTTTTAACGTCAGTTTTTTATACAACTGACGTTAAAAGTGTGATTTTCACTTCAGTTAAATAAATAACTGACGTATATAATCCTATATCCCTAACTCATTCCTATCTTTCTTTCGTTGTCATCTCCCTGTTGTCACTCTTAACGCAGATCACTCCATTTAGTGCAGTTTATTTCTAAACTTTTTTTAAACAAGTTTATTTTTAATCTTAATTAATTAGCTTGAATTAGTAAACAAATTCTTGTGTAAATTAAAATAAATAAACCCTTAACATAAAACAAGTTATATATGTATAATCAAATCGTATCTCATTGAAGCGATTCATAAGTTTCAATTACATGATTAAAAGATAAAAAAATTCTACAACATAGCCCTAAAATATAAAAAAGTTTCTGCTTCAACATCATTTTCTTCTCAGTCCTGTCCTCAGAAACTCCAATGGATGCATCTCCTCCCTCACTTGAATTTCTTGATGCATCATCTTGAATCCACAGTCACTTGCTGCCAAAGCGAAGTCAAAGGGATGACGGGGATGAAATAAAGTGAGGGAATCACATTACGTGATTCACCCAACCTTACCATCCATGTTACGTGATTTATTTAACCTCAGAAGTTTTTTGACCATTAAGACAGAGACCTTTAAGTCTAGGTATAGGAAGAAATAACAAAATCTCAAATACGATAGAGGCATATTGTGAAGGAATAGAAAACGCACGAAATATAGAGGAAAAGAAGAGGGGGGTGTAATACAGACTGATACAGAAGAATGGTACTTTATATAGAGAAGAGAGACTACCTGATTTTCTTGAAAACTGATCTATAAACTTAATGCTCATTAAGAGGATTAAGTTACAAGGTGCATGGGTAAGTAGCACAGTAGTCATGGGTAAGTAGCACAGTAGTCAAAGAAATGAATGTTTTTGCAGAAACATATACACTTTTAACGTCAGTTGTCTTCAACAACTGTCGTTAAAAGTGTTTTTTTAAAAATATTTTTTTTAACGTCAGTTGTTTAATACAACTGACGTTAAACAATGACTTTTAACGTCAGTTGTTTAAGACAACTAACTTTAAATAAATGACTTTTAACGTCAGTTGTTACAAACAATTGACGTAAAATGTTGTTTTATTTTTGGTTTTTGATTATAACGTTTACACCCGCGCGCCTTCTTCACTTCGCTCTGTACGTCTCTGTTCTTCTCTTTTCATCACGCTCACTCTCACTCTCACTCTCACTCTGCCCTAATCGCGAGCTCATCTCCACCGCAACCACCGCGAGGGCTTCTTCGCCATCCCCGTGAGGTACACTCTTAACCCTAAATCTGTCTTTCCCGCTAATTCTTTGAAATAACTTGACATCTCTCTTTCCCCTTCCCGCGCACTAACTCTCCTTGTCCCTCTGCT
The DNA here is from genome assembly GCA_030762895.1 of Sophora flavescens. NCBI lineage: Eukaryota > Viridiplantae > Streptophyta > Magnoliopsida > Fabales > Fabaceae > Sophora > Sophora flavescens. Next base: position 111,469,774 of record CM061067.1, on the reverse strand, counting down.
GTCAGTAACCACATCAAACGTTGGCCACCACTCGAGCTCCCCCCACCACCACCATGCGAGCACCTATTTCTGGTGAGTCTTTAGGGCACATTTTTTTTTTTATTTTTGGTTTTGAGTGTATGTTGAAACTGTAGTCTCTGTAGTTGAAACTTGAAACTGTGAGTTTGAGTTGTTTGGAATGTCTCTATTTCTGGTCGTGGGTTTTGTGTTTTCTCTTGTTTTTCTTCTGCTATCATGACCTATTTCAAAATGGGAAGAAATTTAGAGTTGCTTGTAGCATGTGACATCAACAATATATTGCTCATTGGAATTCTGTTTTGTTAATTTATCTTCATCTGCTTATTTCTTTTGTCTTAAGAAACGTGAAAATGGTGTAAATTTGAAATAATTTTAAACGCCGTGGATATATGTTTTGTATATCTACAGAACCTATCTAGTTATGGATCGTAGTTGGATGGTTTGTAAGCGCACTAGTGCTGAGTATTTGAAGGGGGTGGGAGAATTTATAGAATTTTCTCAAAGGAATGTTCCAAATAGTAATGGAATGTTCTGTTGTCCTTGTGTCAAGTGTTTGAATACGAGGAAATGTACGGTGAAGGATATACGTACTCATTTGATTTGTGAAGGGAATTGCTTGAGTTATATAAGATGGATATGGCATGGTGATGTGTTGTTGAGTGGTACGGCAAGTGTCTCCCAAAGTGAGGACGTTGACGTAGATATGGAGGATGATCGAGTAGAGGACAGGATCCGTGATATTGGACAAGAATCTTTTCATCGAGCTCATGTGTATGTTAGGTTGTGCGGTGATGCGGATAAGCCTTTATATCCAGGGTGTACTACTCATACACGGTTGTCGGCGGTGCTAAAATTGGTGTGTGTGAAGGCAAGAAATGGTTGGACCGATAAAAGCTTCACGGAATTGCTTGAAGTGTTGAAAGACTTGCTTTCGGAGGACAACACATCGCCTGACCGTAACTATGAGGCCAAGAAGGTATTGTGTCCGATGGGTATGGAGTATAAGAAGATACACACATGCCCCAATGATTGCATATTGTACACCGGTGTTCATGAAGACAATCATGATTGCCCCAAATGTGGGTTATCACGATACAAAGTGAAGGGTGGTGATGATGATGATGATCTTGATGATGTGAGAAAAAAGGGTCCTCCTGCGAAGGTGTTGTGGTATCTTCCAATAATTCCAAGGTTCAAGTGATTGTTTCCCAATGCGAAAGATGCGAAGAATCTTAGATGGCATAACGATGAGAGGAAACGTGATGGAAAGGTTCGTCATCCTGCTGATTCTATGCAATGGAAGAATATTGATACTATGTTCTCGGATTTCGCCGATGAGCCAAGAAACCTAAGGCTTGGACTTGCTACGGATGGAATGAATCCTTATGGTAACATGAGTAGTATTCATAGTTCATGGCCTGTTTTGTTGATAATTTACAACCTTCCCCCTTGGTTGTGCATGAAGCACAAATACATGATGTTGTCTATGATGATTTTGGGCCCAAAGCAACCGGGAAATGACTTAGATGTTTATCTAAGTCCCGTGATTGAAGACTTGAAAACACTGTGGGTGGAAGGTGTTGATGTAGTTGATGGGTATTCTCATGAGACTTTCAAGCTTCGTGCCATGTTATTTTGCACCATCAACGACTTTCCAGCATACGGTAACTTGTCTGGGTACAGTGTCAAGGGGCATAAAGCATGCCCTATATGTGAAGAAGGCACATGCTACACTCAGTTGCGTCATGGAAAGAAGACGGTTTACCTTGGGCATCGGAGATTTCTTAGACGTGATCACCCATATCGTAAGATGAAAAAAGCTTTTAATGGATACCATGAGACAGAAGAAGCTCCGGCGGCCTTAATTGGAGAACATGTTTATCAGAGGGTAAAGGGCATCGATGTTATATTCATCAAGTCCAAAAAGAAAGGTAAAGATACTAAGAAAAGCATATGGAAGAAGAGGTCGATATTCTTTGATCTTCTATACTGGCGCAAGCTTGATGTCAGACACTGCATTGATGTGATGCATGTGGAGAAAAATGTCTGTGATAGTGTGATCGGGATGCTTCTCAACATTCAGGGCAAGACAAAGGATGGTGTGAATGCTGGTCTCGACCTCGTTGCTATGGGTATGCGAGAGCAGTTAGCTCCAGTTGTTGAGGATGGTAAGCGGACTTATTTGCCGCCAGCATGTCATACTTTGTCAAAAAAAAAAAAAGACAAAGTTTCTGCGGGTGTCTTCAGGGCATCAAAGTTCCACATGGTTACTCTTCAAATATGAAGAGGCTTGTCTCTAGTGATCTTAAATTAGTTGGCTTAAAGTCTCATCATTGTCACATCTTGATGCAACAACTTCCTCCCGTTGCTATTCGTGGTATTGTTCCAAAAAATGTGAGACATACCTTTACTCGGTTGTGCTCATTCTTCAATTCTATATGTAGCAAAGTCGTTGACCCGCGTATGTTGGATGACTTGGAAGTTGAGGCTGCTACAATCTTGTGCCAATTGGAGATGTATTTTCCTCCTTCCTTTTTCGACATAATGGTTCACTTAATTGTTCATTTGGTGAGGGAGATTAGATTATGTGGGCCAGTTTTTCTGAGATGGATGTACCCAGTTGAGCACTACATGAAGATCTTGAAAGGGTACGTGAAGAATCCTCATCGTCTAGAATCATCTATTGTTCAAAGGTATGTTGCAGAAGAAGCTATTGAGTTTTGTTCGGACTACCTTCATAACACGGATCCTATAGGGGTTCCTAAGCCTTGGCATGATGAGATAAGATGTCAAGGTAAGGGTACACATGGCTTAAGAATTAATAGCAAGGGTTGGAAGGAAGTGCTTCAAGCACATTTGTATGTATTGAACAACATCGATGATGTTCAACCTTTCTTATTTGAACATAAAAGAAAAGTCAATCAAGAAAACCCTCGAATGAGCAAAAGATGGTTGTTGAACAAGCATAATGTTGTTACGCCGGCAAGTGTATCGGGTCATCGCAAGTAATAAAAATAACACGGTAAGTAATTACCGAGGTCGAACTCAGGGATTGAGCTACCAATTCGACTAATCAGCGGGAAATCCAATACGTTGGTCAAGTGAGAAAAGTGGTTGAGAGAGAGATTTTGATCAAAATTTCAAGTAACAAATAGATTAAAACTAAGGTGATTAAATTCAGAAATTAAAGTATCCAAGGTCTCAAATCCACCTACCCAATCATGTATAGTAACCAAGTGATGATGTATTCCTCCCTAAGTTCAATTATAATGTCAACCGGGACCCCTAAATTCTCCTATATCCACTGTCGTGCTCAATAGGACGTATTCGACGATTGGATTAATTACTTGTTCGGTCTCATAACCCTAATCTTGAATTCTATTAAACCTTGTTCCCTATATGGTTGCACTAATCAAATAAATCCACGGTCGTGCTCATTATTCGATTAATGATTCCAATTCAAGTTCTAAAACGCGACTCGCCGTTTGGCCTCAAACACGTTAACTAGTTAATCACGCAACACATATGATCAACACAATCAATTCAGAATTGGAAAACATTTATTGAGAGAAGGGGAGAAAAACATACATCACAAGAACACTACACCGCCATGGGTGGCTTCTTTGATCCCTCAGACGAGGGGATTAGTTCCTCATGCCCGTGACGATGCACAAACAATCGGCAATAATCTCCATAATCATAAACTAAAAGAAGAAAAGAAAAGAGAAGGGAGACGCAGCTCCAGAAACAAGGATTCGCACTCCTATTCTGATCTAAACAGTGGCTAACAACTTGATACCAAATTCTGATCTGAGACAGCCTTTAAATAAGGATTCTGTTTCTTGCCAGCTCGCGAGGCGAGCTTACTCTCTCGACGCGAAATTTAGTATTGGCGCGCTTCAAATTTTGGATTTTCGCGAGGCGATCTTGTATTCGCTGGGCGAGTCTTCAAACCCTAATCTGTCACAGCCGTGATATTCATCACAGCTAGACCGTGATGGTCTCTGTCTTCCAGGGTCTTCAGGGACTCGCGAGGCGAGACACCTCTCGCGGGGCGAGTCTTCAATTCTAGGCTGTGACCTTCATCACGGCTAGGCCGTGATGGTCTCTGACTTCCAAGTCTTCATTCTCTCGCGAGGCGAGCTGTCTCTCGCGGGGCGAGTCTTCAAACCTAAATTTGTCACAACCGTGACCTTAATCACGGCTAGGCCGTGATAGCCTCTGTCTTGCAGGTCTTCAGACTCTCGCGGGGCGAGACATATCTCGCGGGGCGAGTGTCTCCAGAATTGTAATTTCCACTATTTCTTGGCTTTCCTTGACTCCCGGAGCTTCACTTATTGACCTGAAAACACAAAAAGCAACCAAAAGCATAATTCTATCCAAAATAAGCTAAAAACTACACAAAAGACGCAAAACGAGTCAAAGTCCAACTTAGGAACAAAACAAGGCAAAATTTGGGCGAAAACGAGAGTGAACTCGACTAATTGGCACATAAACCCTAGTTCATCTAGTCATAAAACTAGATAAGCCAGAGGCTTATCAAAACACCCCAAACTTAAACCTTGCTTGTCCCCAAGCAAGCTTAAAACTCAGAAACGACTCAAGACTTGGCAAGCCTAAAGGAATCAATCGATTTCGCACAAATTTAATGCAATCAAAACAGTTTTTCTCCAATGATATCCCCCCCTACATTAACGTAATCCCCACATTCATTTACTTTAAACCATTGAGAACTTATCATTCATGCCATCATTACTCTAAGTTGAGGCTCAAAGATACACACATAGGAAGATCACCTATTTCAAACAATTGCCTTCCTCACAAGGGCATTTAGTATTTCACTCACTCGCTCAAGTTTGTCTAGGCTATCAACTTTTCACTCACTTTCACATTCTAAGAGCACTTCCCATGAATTTGATTTTCATCTCAAACATAGTTCCCACGAAAACATGCATGCAACATCAATAGGTCTTTCAAAGGTTGTAATGGGGCCTGGCGAAGGTAAGATATTCAAAGGATAGAGGCTAAGTCCCTAGGATCAATGAGAGCATGAAACTAATATCACAACAATTGAATTCACTCTCATATTATTCTCTTCCTTGCATTTGGTGGCTACACACCTCTTCCTTTTTATATTTATTTTTCTTTGCCCTTTTTGGCACATATTCAATGCTTTTTATCAACCCTTTTTTGTTTTTTTCTCAACTATGATTCATGAACTTGTAGCCACCCCAAACTTAGTTCCACAACAACACTCACAAAGCTAAAATTCCATACTCTCCTAAATCCTAGGATAGGGGAAAATCATGGTTTTTCTGAGTTAATGGCTTGTAATGTAAGGTCATCAAGAACAATAGGCTTCAAGGCTCAATGTGGCTAACTAGGGATCATTCATCAAGGTTGGTTCAATTTATGGCCAAGTAGTTAATTCAAAGAAAATTGCCTAAATCATTTGATGCAACACATAAACATGCAAACCATGAAGAGATTCAAGCAAATTCGGGAAAGTGCATCTTAACAGTGATTCACACAATCAAAAACAAAGTTGGAGGCTCAAATCCTCACCTGGACAGTTTGCATATTGTTTGACCGAGATACAATTCCTAGTGTGTGCACCCCATCTCCCCAAACTTATCATAAATAAAGCAATCATAATAAATCTCAAAGTTCAATTTTCAATTTTTTAAGTGGGGATCAACTTTTCTACTTTCATAACCTAGGGGGAAATCATCAATGATCAAAATAATTCATGCACTCTGTGCTCAATTTAATTAGAAACCAACAAGCTTGCCGACACAACATTCATACAACAACTCTTGATCTTCTCAAATTATTCAAGAGTGACAAACAAAAACAAAACGAAAATCAAAAACAAAAACAAACAAGAGTGAGGAGAGGAGAGAATACTCCCTGATCAAATTTCCATGGTTGCCTCCTCATCAATATTGGTCTCACGGCCTCCATTCTGTTGCATAGCATCATGGAAGAACTCCTGCAATTTAAGACCTTAAGTGCAGATTCGCGAGGCGAGAGATAACTCGCGAGGCGAATCTGGAAAATTGTTATTCACACTTTCCAGAATAGCGAGGCGAGTAGTATCTCGCGAGGCGAATATGGAATTCCCACAGATGCTGATGCCCAGAATCGTGAGGCGAAAGTAGACCTCGGGACGCGAGACAGAAAAGTAAGCAACCCCAGAGATTCAGGGCGTCTGTCTCGTGCGGCCAATGTGGATTCGCGTGGCGAATCAAGCTTTTTATATATATATATATATATATATGTGAAAATGACAGAAACTAAAACCAAAGGATACCTAGCTTGGGTTGCCTCCCAAGTAGCGCTTGTTCAACGTCCCGAGCCTGACTCAAGTCACCCCTAAGGGTTAATCTAGATGTAGATCTTGCTTGCCATTCCATGCCTCAGTCCGTATTCTGTAGGCTCTTGCCCTTTCATAAGCACTCCTACTGTTCCCGAACAACTCATTTAAGTCCAGCATCCTTCTATAATCAGCACGAACTTTCCACCCCGTGATGGTCTTTTTTGGGATCAACTCATTGTTTGCATTGACCACCACGGTTGTGCCACCTTTCAACCTTGGTGCTTTACCCTTCTTTTTCTTGCCCTTGCTGCTGAGCTCTTCCTTTGCACATTCTTCCCCTGGGAGACTCGGTAAGGCTTCCATGTCTTTCAACCACTCAAGATAGACCTCATCCCCCAAAGGGTATTTTTCCTCATTGTCCCCATCATGGGATTTTACCGACACTTTTGCAAGTGAAGAACCATGGGCTTCTCTAGTTGCCCTTGCCTTGGCAGTTGGATCCACCATATCCAATCGATACACTTCCGTCCTCTCTGCAGGGTGCTTCATTGTTTCAAAGAGATTGAAGACTACCTCCTCATCTTGCACCCTTAGAGTGAGTTTCCCTTGTCACACATCTATTAAGGCACCCCCAGTGGCCAAGAAGGGCCTACCCAATATGAGAGGGATCTCGGCGTCTTCACCCATATCAAGCACTACAAAGTCCGCCGAAAATATAAGCTTGTCCACCTTCACTAACAAGTCTTCGACCACCCCATAAGGATATTTTATAGAGCGGTCGGCCAGTTGGAGCGACATCTGTGTATCCTTAACTTCTTGGATCCCCAACCTCTTCATCATAGAGAGGGGCATCAAATTGATGCTTGCCCCTAGATCACATAATGCCTTCCCTACAGTCATCTCCCCAATGGTACATGGTATCAAAAAGGAACCGGGATCCTTCAACTTTGGAGGGAGTTTTCGCTGAAGAATGGCACTACACTCCTCGGTCAAAGCAACCGTTTCCTCGTCCACTAATTTCCGCTTCTTGGTGAGAAGATCCTTCATAAATCGAGCATATGATGGCATCTGTTCCAAGGCTTCCGCAAATGGAATGTTAATCTGAAGTTTTCGGAAGACATCAAGGAACTTATTGAATTGCTTATCCTGTTGAGGCTTCTTCAATCTTTCAGGATACGGTACCTTCATGTAGGGCGGGAGGTCTTGGGGTTCAACCCACTTCTTCTTTCGAAACTCTTCATCTACAAGTTTCAGCCTTCCCCCTTGCTCCGGTGCCTTGTCGCTTGCCAACTTTTCTTTTTCAGGTTGCTCTTCCTCAATGTGTGGTTGTTCCGGGGCCTTGTCATCCTGAGAACTAGTTGTACCCCTGTTAGGTTCCAACACCCTTCCGCTTCTAGTAAATATGACATTGCATTGTCCCTTGGGGTTGTTCTCGGTATTACCTGGGAGAGTGCCTGGAAGACGCTCATTAAGTTGCTTCGCGAGCTGCGCTATTTGTGTCTCCAGATTCTGAATTGTCGATCCTGTATGAGTCGCCAACTTGTCAATGGCAGTGTTCACCTTCTCAAAATATGTGCTTGTAAAGGTTGACAACTTCTCAAAAGCCAGCTCCCACGGTTGTCTTCCACCATCTGTTATTTCCAACTGATTAGGCCCTGGAAGAGCCTGCTGGGTATTGCATTGCTGAATTCCAATGTTCGGCCTTATACCCTGCTGAGGTTGTTGCCAATTCTGCTGAGGAGGTTGTTGACCAGCTAGACCGCCATTAGCATTACTCCAAGCGAAACCCGGATGGTCTCTCCTCATGTACCCCCTATTCTGATTCTGATTGTAGTCATTTTGTTTGTTCCTCTGATAGTTATTCTGGGGCACAGTGTCATAAAAGTTGTGGCAAGAGTCCACATGTTCCTGAGGGAAATTTAGCGGGCTCTGAGTGTCATGATCTCCATTACAATTTGCACAACCCGGAGGCATTCCCTCGTGTATCGCATTAACCCTCTTGTTCCCGGACAAAGCCTCATTCTGCATCTTCAAAAGTCTGTTTTGCTCTAAAATGGCTTCGATTGTCCCAAAACTGATTCCACTTGAGGTCTTCCTACCACGGTTGTAATCATTATATGACATCTTCTCTAACAATGTCCATCCATCCTCAGCTGATAAGTAGGAAAAAGAGCGCCACCAAGCGGCATCACGATTCATCCGATAGCGTCCCCTCAACCCATTAAAGAAGTGTTGTACTTTGGAAACTCGGTCAAAGAACGCAGAGGGACATCTTCTCAATAAACCATTGTACCTCTCCCACGCTTCATTGTAAGTTTCATCCTCCGTCTGCTGAATGATGTGATCGCTATTCTTGCTTGTGCCGCCTTCGAGGAGGAAAGTATTTGGTTAGGAACTTCGTGCCATTTGCTCCCAAGTTCGATCTTTGTTCCTATCCAAGCTGTCAACCCAATTGCGAGCGACATCCCTAAGAGAGAGAGGGAAAAGTCGCAAGCGAAACTCATCCTGTGAGACTCCTCTTGTCTTCTGTAAGTCACAGGCTTCAAGGAAGCGAGTGATGTGTCTATGAGGGTCCTGTTTGCCACTCCCATCAAACTGATTCTCCCGGATCTGGAATGTGACACATGCTTCAACTCTGAAGGAGTCTGTGTTCAGGTTGCCCCTCACAATAGAAGAATCACAATCACCCAAGCTGGGTAGATCGTACTCGAAGAGAGGCTTGTAACGAGGAGGATGAGGAGGATTTTCTTCAGCCATGCCCTCAAAATCAATCGCTTCAAGCCTCTTCCTTTCTCTGACTTCCTTCCTTAAGCGCTTCTCAGTCTTGGTGATCTCCGAATCAAATAGCAAGTCCTCTTTTGAGATGGTACCTCGCATACAAAAACACGGTAAGACCAAGTGGAATCAAAGAAGTAGAGAAATAATAACAAATAACAGAAAAATAAAAATAAAAACCACTTAACCAATCAATCAAATTTCCTAAAAATTAGGAAAATTGGTTGTGCCAATCCCCGTCAACGGCGCCAAAAACTTGTTGCTACGCCGGCAAGTGTACCGGGTCGTCGCAAGTAATAAAAATAACACGGTAAGTAATTACCGAGGTCGAACTCAGGGATTGGGCTACCAATTCGACTAATCAGCGGGATATCCGATACGTTGGTCAAGTGAGAAAAGTGGTTGAGAGAGAGAGATTATGATCAAAATTTCAAGTAACAAATAGATTAAAACTAAGGTGATTAAATTCAGAAATTAAAGTATCCAAGGTCTCAAATCCACCTACCCAATCATGTATAGTAACCAAGTGATGATGTATTCCTCCCTAGGTTCAATTATAATGTCAACCGGGACCCCTAAATTCTCCTATATCCACTCTCGTGCTCAATAGGATGTATTCGACGATTGGATTAATTACTTGTTCGGTCTCATAACCCTAATCTCGAATTCTATTAAACCTTGTTCCCTATATGGTTGCACTAATCAAATAAATCCACGATCGTGCTCGTTATTCGATTAATGATTCCAATTCAAGTTCTAAAACGCGACTCGCTGTTTGGCCTCAAACACGTTAACTAGTTAATCACGCAACACATATGATCAACACAATCAATTCAGAATCGGAAAACATTTATTGAGAGAAGGGGAGAAAAACATACATCACAAGAACACTACACCGCCATGGGTGGCTTCTTTGATCCCTCGGACGAGGGGATTAGTTCCTCATGCCCGTGACGACGCACAAACAATCAGCAATAATCTCCATAATCATAAACTAAAAGAAGAAAAGAAAAGAGAAGGGAGACGCAGCTCCAGAAACAAGGATTCGCACTCCTATTCTGATCTAAACAGTGGCTAACAACTTGATACCAAATTCTGATATGAGACAACCTTTAAATAAGGATTCTGTTTCTTGCCAGCTCGCGGGGCGAGCTTACTCTCGCGACGCGAAATTTAGTATTGGCGCGCTTCAAATTTTGGATTTTCGCGAGGCGATCTTGTATTCGCGAGGCGAGTCTTCAAACCCTAATCTGTCACAGCCATGATATTCATCACAGCTAGGCCGTGATGGTCTCTGTCTTCCAGGGTCTTCAGGGACTCGCGAGGCGAGACACCTCTCGCGGGGCGAGTCTTCAATTCTAGGCTGTGACCTTCATCACGGCTAGGCCGTGATGGTCTCTGACTTCCAAGTCTTCATTCTCTCGCGAGGCGAGCTGTCTCTCGCGGGGCGAGTCTTCAAACCTAAATTTGTCACAACCGTGACCTTAATCACGGCTAGGCCGTGATAGCCTCTGTCTTGCAGGTCTTCAGATTCTCGCGGGGCGAGACATATCTCGCGGGGCGAGTGTCTCCAGAATTGTAATTTCCACTATTTCTTGGCTTTCCTTGACTCCCGGAGCTTCACTTATTGACCTGAAAACACAAAAAGCAACCAAAAGCATAATTCTATCCAAAATAAGCTAAAAACTACACAAAAGACGCAAAACGAGTCAAAGTCCAACTTAGGAACAAAACAAGGCAAAATTTGGGCGAAAACGAGAGTGAACTCGACTAATTGGCACATAAACCCTAGTTCATCTAGTCATAAAACTAGATAAGCCAGAGGCTTATCACATAACAAGAATTTCTTACCATGGTTAAAGGAAGAAATGCTTAAGGATGGTAGTACTGCTTCTGATGACGTAAGATGGCTAGCACGTGGGCCTAGCTTCAACGTCATATGTTGGAGTGGATACAACATCAATAACTTTTCCTTTTATACAAAGGAACAAGATAACAAGAGTACCATGCAAAATGGTGGGGTTATGATCGTGGCCGAAGCAATGCACTTCTCTAGTGCAAAGGACACAAAACCCGTTAAAGTACTGACACCTTACTTTGGATATATTGAAGATATTTGGGTGCTCGATTACACTAAGCTTACGGTATCGGTTTTTAAATGTAAGTGGGTTGATAGTAACGGTGGTGTACAAACCGACGAATTGGGGTTCACATTGGTAGACCTCAACATGTTAGGTCATATAAATGAGCCTTTCTTAATGGCTTCCCAAGCAAAACAAGTGTTCTGCATCACTGATCTTTCTAACAAAAAGTTGTCCATGGTTCTTCAAGGAAAAAGCATGTATAATGGTAGTGATGAAAATCAAGATTCAAATTTTGATATTCCTGAGACTCCTTCTTTTTCAACAAACATGCCTACTATAATCGAGGAGACACAGGTGGACGATGTACATGCCACTCGTGATGATCATCACGAAGGGATATTGATATAGGTAGTTTAAACTTAGTATACATTTATTTTTATTTATACTTCTGTATTTATTTTTAGTTATAACCTATGGTAATAAATATATATTGTTTCTGAACAGACATACATATGGATCAGTCGGATGGCCCACATGCACGGGAGGACACTGTGGGGCCTACGCAAGGACCTGATCGCACCTATGCCCGATTCTAGTGTAAGTTTACATGTTATATACTATCTTTAGTCCCTCTTTTTAATGTAAGTTTATAATGTTACAACCCTCTATTTTATCATTTTTTTGTCCATACAGACATCACAAGCTCATAGAAAACGGGGTAGAGGAGCCACGACTTTGAAGAAACTAGAGAAGGCCAGGCAAAGCGGACAGAAGCTTGAGGTGTGCTTCGATGCTAATCTAAATCACCAGGGACCCCGTGCTAAAGAATTTTAAAAGTTGGTGTTTCTACAAGCGAAGCAGCACGTTAGCGTCAATTACAACCACTGGAATGACGTTCCACAGAACGTTAAGGATCAGATTTGGGAGGCTATCACGGTATTTTACCTTTACATTCTTTTGATTTACATTATTAGATAATTATCCGAGTAATAATCCATCCAGTTGTTATGTATTTAATGTGTAGGTTGCTTGGACTGTGCCAAATGACGAGGATCATCGTAAGAAATGTATGAAAATGGCATCAAAGCGTTGGAATGGGTTCAAGCATGATCTTACCAGGTACTATGTATCTGGGAAGAAGCGGCTTGATAAGATGTTCTCGGATTATCCCTGGATTGATCAGGATACTTGGGATATGTTTGCTAGGAGTCGACAAGATGGAGAATTTCAGGTTGGTTGATTAAGTTAATTTTGTATGCTTCTTATAGATCATTTAACTGTATTTAATTATGTGTTTTTGTTTGAATAGGCTAAGTCATAGAAGGGTCGGCAGAATCAGGTGAAGAAAACTTGATGCGTATTTTTAGAATAAAGGCAAGTGTACCTTGTCGCAAACAAGTAATACGGTGGTGAGACCGGATATCGTCCTCAGGGATCGGTTGCCAATTACCAATTCACAAACTCAACAACTATCTAGACTAAATTAAGGTATGAAAAGATCATTAAATAAAGAAATAAAATATTTTTGGTCTTTTGGGAATTTTATCGAACACTTGGAAGGCAAAAGAAATGCGATTAAGATTGTCAGGGTTAGACTACACTAATCCGCCCTTAATTGCAATGAAATGGTTTCTAACACAAGTCCTAATTCAATAATGACAATCAAGCCTTTTCTAAAATACTCAAGCCCTAATGTCTTAGGTGGAATGAGCCTAAAATCCCAAATTAAACCCTAATGTCTTAGGTGGATTAACCTGGGATTTTGCATTAAGTCAAGACTTACAGGATTGCAAGCAGCCAACACCTATGTCTAGATTCTTGAACTACTTGGCATATGAGTCATGAGCATGACTTAACATCAATCTTTCAATTGTCTATCAAAGCAACATATCATTCCTATGGGTAGCTAAGCCAAGGAAAGCATTAAGCACAGAATCACATACTCATAAAGAAATAGAGACTTGCAATAAAACAACCAAATCAAAATACAATCAAGTTTAGAAAAGCTACATCTAACCCCAACAACAACGAGGTTTAACTACTCATACTAAATGACAATACAAAAGAGAAGGAGAGAAGAGATGAATAACACTCATAGAGGAATCCTCCAATCTTCTTCCATTCCCAAAGCAAGGAAAACATCCCCTTTTTGGGTTGGAACCCTAGTCCAGCCGCAGCCTCCAAGTACCTCCTAGTGCCCAACCAAAAGCTCCTTAATTCTGCCCTAAAACAGCAACTTATACCAATCAGACTCTGCACGCACTCGTGAGGCGAGACCTGACTCGTGGGGCGAATGTTAAAAATCTGGTCATCAGAGATTGGATCTCTCGCGATGCGAGATGGGATCGCGAGGCGAAACAGTAAGGTTCTTCTCAAATACGCCCGTGATGAGCATCAGGGCCTGGGCGTGATGGCTTCGGTTCCTCAGGATCGCGAGGCGAGACATGGTTCGCGTGGCGAGACAGAAATGGTTGCATTCTCTGGCACAGTCAGTCTTCAGTCTCGCGAGGCGAGTATCCTCTCGCGGGGCGAAAGTCCTATAATTCCTTTTTCATGTTTTCTTCATCTTCCTTGACTCTAAGAGCTTCCCTTTTTAACCTGAAATTATAAGATAGCAGTAAATGCTTTATTTGACTCAAAATTAGCTAAAATATCCTAAAAACTACTTAGGAGACTCAAAGTGTTGCTTGAGGACAATTAAATCTAATTTGGACGAAAATGAGATATAATTGGCACAAAACAATGGCTTTTCCTAGTTATAAAACTAGATGAGCCAGAGGCTTATCAAATGGGTTCAAGCATGATCTTACCAGGTACTATGTATCTGGGAAGAAGCGACTTGATAAGATGTTCTCGGATTATCCCTGGATTGATCAGGATACTTGGGATATGTTTGCTAGGAGTCGACAGGATGGAGAATTTCAAGTTGGTTGATTAAGTTAATTTTGTATGCTTCTTATAGATCATTTAACTGTATTTAATTACGTGTTTTTGTTTGAATAGGCTAAGGCACAGAAGGGTCGGCATAATCAGGCGAAGAACGTCCACCGCCATACCATGTCTCAGGGTGGGTACGAGACTCGGATCGAGAGATGATGGCGGATAGGCTGAGGGTGAAGCAGGAAGAGCACTCTGCTAGGATAGAAAGAGGAGAGGTGCCTGAGGGCACACCATTAAGTCCTCCGTCGGACATCGACCGCGAGGATGTCTGGTTAGCCGGCCGCATGACAAAGACGAGATCTTTTAAAGTTGATGCCACTTGTGAAGTGGCAGATAAGATTGTAAGTAAATAATTAACTTCATTTCAATTGATATTTGTATAGATATTTTTAACACTTTTCACATGCACGTTTTTTCATTTTTTCATTGTAGATGGATCTTAAAGCACAATCCTCCCATGGCTCATTCGTCCCTTCTGGACGGCGGGACGTCTTGATGACCGCTCTAGGCAAGAAAGACCATCATGGTCGGTTTATCGGTGTTCCTGGGAACGTGACCATCAAAGAATATTATAGCAAGTCTGCTTCACGAAAGCGGGTGGTCGATGAACCATCAATTTTGGATGACATGACTCAGCAGCTCATCTCCAACCCTGCTATTACAACGCATCTGATGCAAAGCTTACAATCCAATCCAGAATTCAAGAAGGCGCTTGTTAGAGAGCTTTCCTCCATTGGTTCATCCCAGGACACCGCAGGGCATGCCGACCCTTTACATGTGAGCACAAAAGAGAGTTATAGTAGGGCATATGTGGAGGACGATGAGTTGGCAGCTAGGGAACGGGAGTTGGAAGTCCAACGCCATGAGCTTGAGCTGGAAATGAAAAGGCATGAGCTTGAGTTGGACTTCAAACGACGTGAGCTCGAAATGTTAACAAAGGTATGTATTCATTATTAATGTCCGAATTAGTCAAATAATTACTTGTGTTTTTTTTTAATTATCAACAACTTATCTATTTTATTTTTCCTAACTTGAAGGCCAAGTCGACGTCGATGTCGCTGTCACCTATCACTCGTTTGTTCTCACTTGGTGAGTATTATGCGTTTGAGATTTTTGAATTTGCATTGGAGCACGATGGATGGGTGGCACGCCCAAATCAACAGAGGATATTTTCCTTCTGTGGTGAAGATCTCGGGCACGCCTGCAGAGATAACGCCTGGATGGCCAACACGGTTTTGAGTCTCTGGTGCACGTAAGTTAATTTTAATTTTATAACTTCTTAATTTTTGGTATTTTTCCATTTAATAATTTATTCTAATTTCAATATATATATATATATATATATTATGTAATTAACATCCACACCTTTTCATATCTTAGGTATCTCCATCGTCTTCAGCTTGATAAGGGCGTTTCATCAGTTTATGGCTTCTTAGATCCGTCAATCCTTGTGCCCCAATTCTTTGCTGGCGATGCATTTAGTAAATACATAGGGAACTTGATTGGAGACAATCGGAAAGAATTATATATGGCTCCCTACTGTATGAATAACCATTGGCAGTTGGTCGTACTTCACCCGTCTAGGCATACTATCGTATTCTTATGCTCTCTCCACCAAAACCCGCCACAGGAGGTGGTGGAAGCTGTAAATACGTAAGTAACTAATCTGAAATTTAATTTAAGTTTTAATATCATTTGTTTTTAGTTTATTACACACATGATATATGAATTTGTTAATTGACATGATTATTTGTTTATGATAGCACGCTGAAGGTGAGTAGCATAAGTTGCGCCAACGGGAGAAGTAGGACTTCTAAGGCTAAAGGAAATCAAGAATGGTTCATCCTCAAGGTTTGGTAGTTTATTTATCAAATAATTAATATTATAATTACTAATTTATATGTATATTTAACTGACATTGAAAATAATTTTGTTTGTAGTCTCGATTTCAACCTGACGGGTGGTCGTGCGGCTATTATGTGATGCTTCATATGCTGAACATAGTCTCCGCATCTATTACGGACGGATGGAAGAAGGTAATATTTAAACAACTTTTTAAATTATATATTATAGTTTTGGTGTTGACTTGCGTTAATGTTATTGTTATTATTTAAACGTGTGTAGGCATTTAATGACCAATCGGCTCTTCAAAAAGATGAGTTTAGAGACTTGAGGATGAGCTTAGCAGAATTCTTCTTCAAGTATGCGGCTGAAAAAGGAATTGACAAGATACCTCCGCAATACTTAGATGAATAGTTTTTTTGTTAGACTTTAGAAACTAATTAATAACATGTATATATATATATATATACTTAGATTGGTAGTTTTGTTTTTAGACACTAGAGACTAAAATTTATATATATATATATATATATATATATATATATATATATATATATATATATATATATATATATATATATATATATATATATATACTTGTAGATAGTTATGTTTTTCCTATACATGGGTTTTGGTTTTAAGTCCCCCTATTGTTCCTTTGTATATTTCGTTTCTTTTTGTTAATATTGAAATTTAAGGGTAGTGTTTGCAATTCTGTAATGTGTGTGATATTCTGTGTTACTGGAATATTTATTGAATGCAGGGATAGTTGAGGGGAGTGTTATTTTAAAACTGAATTTAAAAAAAAAATATTAACGTCAGTCGTATCAAATAACTAACGTTAATAGTATTTTATAAAATATACAGTAGACTATTAACATCAGTTGTATTAGGAAACTGACGTTAAAAATAAAACCTTTAACGTCAGTCCTTTAATACAACTGACGTTAGTTTGAACAACATTAACGTCAGTTGTGTTAAAGAACTGACGTTAATAGTTTATATTTAACATCTGTTGTTTAAACAACTGACGTTAAAATATTAACTATTAACGTCAGCTGTATTAATGTCAGACAATATTCTGACGTATAAAATCAATTTTAACTGACGTAAAAAGCACTTATTGCACATGTGGTGAAGCTATGTGTAACAAATACCCAAATGCAATTGTTACTGACGGAGACAATGCGATGAGGGAAGCTATAAAAATTGTGTTTCCTGATGCTACCCATAGGCTTTGTTCATGGCACCTTCACCAAAATGGTGTTGAAAATGTAAAGAACTCTGATTTCCTTGAAGAGCTGAAGAAGCTAATCTATGGCAACTTCTCTCCTGCCAAGTTTGAAGAACAATGGGAGGCTGTAATTGGTAAATATGGCCTGCATAATAACAAATGGGTAAAAAAAATTGATAAGATGAAGGAATCGTGGGCTAGTGCGTACTTGCGTGATAAGTTATTCTGCGGCATTAGAACAACCTCGATGTGTGAAGGCATTAACACCTTCATCGAGAGATATGTGCAACGAAGGAACATCTTAGTCGATTTTTTGACCAATTTTGAGCGCGCTTTGAAAGAATACAGACGCAATGAATTGATGTCCCATTTCAGGTCTTCATACAGACACAAAGAATATCACTGATGTTACCCATAGGACTTGGTCGAGGAAAATAGCTAGACCTAGAATGGCTCGATCAACCAAGATGGACCCAAATTGACTAAAATGTCCCAATATGACAAATAGTCACCCATGATGTTCCGGAATGCCCTTATGGCCCAATATGAGTAAATAGGCCCGATAAGACTATTACGGCCCAAGTTGGCCCAATTCGAGAAAACACGTCGAATAGGACTTGGTCGAGGAAAATAGACCTAGAAAGGCCCGATCAACCAAGATGGACCCAAATTGACTAAAATGTCCCTACATTATGGTGTGAAATCTTGGACTATGTTATTAATCCATTATGTGACTATGTATATTTTATGGAAATTATGGATATTACTCACCCTGCTATATATGTTCATGTGTTATTTCTTCCACTATTTTTATCATATTGTTGTGCAGCGTACTAGGACCTAGGACCTTGGCCTTTCCAATGATGACTATGAGTGTGGTAATTCACTCTTTTGATACTCTATATACTTAGAAAATTATTGGGTAACTTCATGAAGAGGCTTTTACTTTATTCTTTTTGATGGAGTTGCTGCCACTGTATGCTCGCTGACCGTCTTCAACAATTTGCTTCTTCATCACTGGAACTGTGCTAATTAGATTAGACTGATAGAAGATTGTACTTTCATATCAGCTGTTTATGCTAATGTCTTTGTAGAATGTACCTTATAGGTATTGAATTGTCCAAATTGTAATGTAGGAAGTGAGTTATATGAAGTACATCAACTCTGATATGTTGGTTTCCCAAGTTGGACAAAATGTTCTGATTGTTTTTGCTATAAATGTTAATGAATGAAATGAGCATTTCCTTATTTAAATATTTCTGGTGAGTTGTTGTTGCTGTGCACACATTCTTGAATCAGGAACTTGTTGCAAAAGTCTACTAATAGCTAGATTAAACCATCTCT
This sequence comes from Sophora flavescens, assembly GCA_030762895.1. Classification (NCBI taxonomy): domain Eukaryota; kingdom Viridiplantae; phylum Streptophyta; class Magnoliopsida; order Fabales; family Fabaceae; genus Sophora; species Sophora flavescens. The sequence continues at coordinate 111,451,218 of CM061067.1, read as the reverse complement.
TAGTAAGATACATACATAAATAAAAAAGTAACCAAAACAGGGAACCAAAATTGTTCCAAAGCACCAAGGCCAAAACAATCATCGTACATGGATTTATTCACCTTAAACACAATCTGATTACACTGCATACACTTAGAAAATACATTCTTGGGCAACTGCATAACATAAAGGAACCAAAGTAGTGGCCTATAATTGTGCCAAAGCACTTAAAAGGGCAAAAAACTCATTGAAAATGCATTGTCCTATCAAAAAGAACTTGCACACACCCTGCAACTTGCACTAATTCACTCTTTTGATACTCTATATACTTAGAAAATTATTGGGTAACTTCATAACACAGCAAAATCATGGACAACAATCAAAGATGCATGAACAAGTTCAGTGAGCAATCAAAGGAAAACATTCAAGGAAGAACTTGGATGATTCAAAGACCAAAGACGAAGATCAAGGAATCATCAAGACAAGAGCTTAACGAAGGAATTATTTTTAAGTCTTAGATGATCTATAAGAGATCCCTTATTCACAAAAAGCTCATTTGAAAAGATGCATGAAGAAAATCATTTTTCATAACCTGCATTAAAAGGAATAAGTTTTCGTAAATGAAAATGATTTTGGAAATAAGATTTCTAAGCGCTCGTCCAACACTAAGATTTCTAAGCGCACGTCCAATAAAGTGAACCAAGCAGACATCCAATAAAGTGAACCAAGCAGACGTCCAATGAAGTGAAACAAGAAGACGTCCAATAGAAGATGGCTAAGAGGAGGGTGGAGGTGGTGAAGGAGGGTTCTGGTTTGGTGGAGGTGGATGAGGTAGAGTTGCCAGATTGTGACTCTGTTGAAAACTTTGCACAATGCTCATCATCTGGTTGATCATTAAATTCATTGGAGCCAGGGATTCTGCAACTTGCTCTCTCACTTGTTCCTTGACCTCAACCTTTACTCTCTCTTCTATAATTTTTCCAATTGTCTCTTCAAAGTTTGGAGGCTGTGAGGGCCTTGAACTTTCAGCACTGTCTTGAGCATGTGCTCGACTTGGAACAATGTCTAGAGCTCTGGAAGTTTGAGGGTGCTCATTAGGATGAATGACAGTCATTGGAAATTTGATGCTAAAGTAGATACTGGAATCCTTCTAGGATTTTTTGAAACTTCAAAAGGCTTTAGAGTTTATAATTCTAGAACTTTAGTTGTAGAATAATGTATTCATGTAAAATTTGATGACAAACAGCCTGATAAGAGACTATCAGAGCTTGATGAAGTTTTTACAGATCTTGATCTAAATATCTCAGGAGAGAAACCAGAAATCAAGTTTGATATCCAAGTAGACGACACTTCTCAACAATAACCAGAAACTTCCACCTCTCAATAGAAAAATGCTCAGAAATCTTGGTATTTCAAAAACTACCATTCTCAAGATCAAATCCTCGGTGACCCCAATGACAAGCTAAGAACTAGGTCAACCTTCAAAGAACAAAGTGATTCAGCTCTTGTCTCTGAATGTGAACCAAAAACAGTGAACGAAGCTCTACTGGACGAAGGATGGATTCTTGCTATGCAAGAAGAGCTAAATCAGTTTGAGAGAAGTGAAGTCTGGACGCTTGTACCCCTTCCTGAAGACAAGTCAGTCATTGGAACAAAGTGGGTCTACAGAAACAAGTGTGATGAAGATGGTAAGGTTGTGAGAAACAAGGCAAGACTTGTTGCTCAAGGCTACTGTCAAGAAGAAGGTATAGACTACACTGAAACTGTTGCACAAGTTGCTAGACTAGAAGCTATAAGAATTTTAATATCATTTGTTGCACATCATAGCTTTATGATTTTTCAAATGGATGTTAAAAGTGCCTTCTTAAATGGGTTTATTAATGAAAAGTATATGTCATGCAACCTCCTGGCTTTGAAAATACAAATCACCCTGAACATGTTTATAAGCTTAAGAAAGTATTGTATGGACTTAAACAAGCTCCTAGAGCTTCGTATGATAAGTTAAGTTCGTTTCTAATGGAAAATGGTTTTAACATAGCAAAATTAGACACAACTCTATTTAGAAAGTCTATGAAGTCTGATTTCATTATAGCACAGATTTATGTTGATGATATCATTTTCGGTGCTACTAATGAATCTCTGTGTAAGGAATTCTCTAAGTTAATGCAGAAAGAATTTGAAATGAGCATGATGGGAGAACTCAAATTCTTCCTTGGACTTCAAGTTAAACATTCTATGGACGAGGTGTACATCCATCAGACTAAGTATACAAAGGAAATTCTAAAGAGGTTTAAGATGGATGATTGCAAACCAATGAATACCCCTATGCATCCCACTTCAATATTGAACAAAGATGATAAAGAGAAAAAGGTAGACCACAAGATATATAGAGGTATGATATGATCTCTTTTATATCTGACTGCGTCTAGGCCTGATATAATGTTCAGTGTTTGCTTATGTGCGCGTTTTCAATCTGATCCTAGAGAGTCTCATCTCTCAGCAGTTAAAAGAATATTTAGATATTTAAAAGGTACTACTAATTTGGGTTTGTGCTTTAAGAAAAATGATGATTACAGATTAGTTGGTTTTTGTGATGCTGACTATAATGTAGATAGAATTGAAAGAAAAAACACCAGTGGAGGATGTCATTTCATTGGAGCTAACCTAATATCATGGTCAAGCAAAAGGTAAAGTACCATTGCTCTATCAACTGCTGAAGCAAAATACGTATCAGCTGCAAGTTGCTGCTCACAACTTCTATGGATCAAACACCAATTGGAGGACTACAATGTATTTGGAAGTAGTATTCCACTTATGTGTGACAATACTGCTGCAATCAATTTATCTAAGAATCCAATATTGCATTCTAGAGCTAAACATATAGAAATCAAACATCATTTTATTAGGGATTATGTGCAAAAAGGTGTGTTTGATGTTCAATTTGTAGTATAAGAAAGCATTTGAACACCAACTAATTGAACATCAAACACACCTTGATATTATTTGCTTTTATATTTACTTGCCCTGATACTTATGTATGATAAGTGTTTCTACCTATCTGTTAGTCTACTTAAGTATTTGAATGCTTTGTCTTAGGGGGAGCCTTACAAGCTCTCTTAGACTTTGGTATTTAAATTTAATCAGTTTCTGTCATCATCAAAAAGGGGGAGATTGTTGGAATCAAAGTGGTTTTGGATTTAGATTTAATAATCTCTAAGTTTTGATTCTAACAAAAGGATTAAATTTGCTTGGCAAATTGTTAGTTGAGATCTAACAAGTGAGTTCATTTTATGCAAGAATATTCAAAATAAATCAAGGTATACAATACTTGGACTGGTGCAAAGTTTTCAACAGAGTCACAATCGTCCAACTCAACCTCATCCACAACCACCAAACCAGAACCCTCCTTCACCACCTCCACCCTCCTCTTAGCCTTCTTCTATTGGACGTCTGCTTGTTTCACTTCATTGGATGTCTGCTTGTTTCACTTCGTTGGACGTGCGCTTAGAAATCTTAGTGTAGGACAAGCGCTTAGAAATCTAATTTGCAAAATCATTTTCATTTACGAAAACTTATTCCTTTTAATGCAGGTTATGAAAAATGATTTTCTTCATGCATCTTTTCAAATGAGCTTTTTGTGAATAAGAGATCTCTTATATATCATCTAAGACTTAAAACTAATTACTTCGTTAAGCTCTTGTCTTGATGATTCCTTGATCTTCATCTTTGGTCTTTGAATCATCCAAGTTCTTCCTTGAATGTTTTCCTTTGATTGCTCACTGAACTTGTTCATACATCTTTGATTGCTGTCGATGATTTTGCTGTGTTATGAAGTTACCCAATAATTTTCTAAGTATATAGAGTATCAAAAAAGTGAATTAGTGCAAGTTGCAGGGTGTGTGCAAGTTCTGTTCGATAGAACAATGCATTTTCAATGAGTTTTTTTGCCCTTTTATGTGCTTTGGCACAATTATAGGCCACTATTTTGGTTCCTTTATGTTATGCAGTTACCCAAGAATGTATTTTCTAAGTGTATGCAGTGTAATCATATTGTGTTTAAGGAGAATAAATCCATGTACGATGATTGTTTTGGCCTTGGTGCTTTGGCACAATTTTGGTTCACTGTTTTGGTTACTTTTTTATTTATGTATGTATCTTACTAAGAGATGGTTTAATCTAGCTATCAGTAGACTTTTGCAACAAGTTCCTGGTTCAAGAATGTGTTCACAGCAACAACAACTCACCAGAAATATTTAAATAAGGAAATGCTCATTTCATTCATTAACATTTACAGCAAAAACAATCAGACCATTTTGTCCAACCTGGGAAACCAACATATCAGAGTTGATGTACTTCATATAACTCACTCCCTACATTACAATTTGGACAATTCAATACCTATAAGTTACATTCTACAAAGACATTAGCATAAACAGCTGATATCAAAGTACAATCTTCTATCAGTCTAATCTAATTAGCACAGTTCCAATGATGAAGAGGCAAAATGTTGAAGACGGTCAGCGAGCATACAGTGGCAGCAACTCCATCAAAAAGAATAGAGTAAAAGCCTCTTCATGAGATTTACTATCTGTCATTCAAAATTCAAAGTTACATTCAATACAGAGGCTTAGGAATCAATGGCAAAGTAAAAATGACAAAGGACAAATACTGGGATTACCATACTCATAGACATCATGGGAAAGGCCAAGGTCCTAGGTCCTAGTACGCTGCACAACAATATGATAAAAAACAGCGGAAGAAATAACACATGAACATCTATAGCAGGGTAAGAAATATCCATAATTTTCATAAAATATCCATAGTCACATAATGGATTAATAACATAGCCCAAGATTTCACACCATAATGTAGGGACATTTTAGTCAATTTGGGTCCATCTTGGTTGATTGGGCCTTTCTAGGTCTATTTTCTTTGACCAAGTCCTATTCGACGTGTTTTCTCGAATTGGGCCAACTTTGGCCGTACTAGTCTTATCGGGCCTATTTACACATATTGGGCCATAAGGGCATTCCGGAACATCATGGGTGACTATTTGTCATATTGGGACATGTTAGTCAATTTGGGTCCATCTTGGTTGATCGGGCCTTTCTAGGTCTATTTTCCTTGACCAAGTCCTATGGGTAGCATCAGTGATATTCTTTGTGTCTGTATGAAGACCTAAAATTGGACATCAATTCATTGTGTCTGTATTCTTTCAAAGCTCACTCAAAATTGTGCAAAAAATCGACTAAGATGTTCCTTCGTTGCACATATTTCTTGATGAAGGAGTTAATGCCTTCACACATCGAGGTTGTTCTAATGTCACAGAATAACTTATCACGCAAGTACGCACTAGCCCACGATTCCTTCATCTTATAAATTTTTTTTACCCATTTGTTATTATGCAGGTCATATTTACCAATTACAGCCTCCCATTGTTCTTCAAACTTGGTAGGAGAGAAGTTGCCATAGATTAGCTTCTTCAGCTCTTCAAGGAAATCAGAGCTTCTTGCCCTCCCTATTACAAACTAACTGATGCATGTTTATCTCTCCCATCGCATCCCGACGAATTTCATCTTTTCTAGCCACGAAACCATGACTCTTAGCATATGAAAAGTAGAAGTTACATGCTTCAACTTCAGATGCAAATTCCAAGCCAAAGATGTCATCCAACGACAATTCAGTTATCCTTTTCAAGCCTTCAGCTCCATCTTTCTTATTTTCATTGTTATTACCAATAACAACATTACTTGTACTTCTATTGTTATTCCATTCTGAATCATGACTGAGATCGACAGTGTCTTCCACCTGAACATCAACCATCTAAAACAAAACAGAACATACAATATACACAGCAAAAATCAAATTGAACAGCGTAGAACACTATACATATGCTATGGGAAGCTAGAAGGAGGTTAATCGAAACAAATATGGGGGATAACATCATAGATCAACCATTTTAAATATCATTCAGCAGTAATTTAAATAATCAATTTTTAAATAATCAACCTAAACAACAAATTTAAAACAATCAACCAAAACAATAATTTCAAATAACGAACAAAATGGGGATTGGCGCTCACACTAACAGAACGAGCTTTCTGGTTGGTTGAATTCGACATCTACTTCAATATTCCACTCATCCTCTTCGTCTATGTTTAGTTATTCAGACTGGGCACTTTCATGCTTATGGTATCCACAATGGTGTACCTATGATGGTCGACAACGGTGGTGAATTAGGGTGAACCGTCGATCACGAGTGAGGAGATAGGGATTCGATACGAAGCTGTAGCAGAAAAACAATGGCGGTGGATTAGGTTGGTCCGTCGAACAAGAAAGAAGACATATGGGAAACATAAATGTTGCAGAAAAACAATGGTGGATTGATTAGGGTAGAGCGACGAACGCAAATGGGAAAATGGGGGATCCATGATTTTACTTTAGTTGGCAATTACAGCTTGGTCCTTTTGGATTAAAAAAAGAAAAAGGAAAATTAATTTATTTTGGGTTTGCACTAAGGTCCTTGTGGGGTAAATGTGCAAGGTAAAAAGTGGGGAGGGGTTTAAAAGATAAACACCTAGTGAACTCTAAGGTGGCGCTGGTGTGGCCTTTTTAATTGAGTTGTTAGCCTTTGAGTGGTCCAACTAGGAAGTGTAAACTTAACCCAATATTTATCGTTGGTACCGAAGAATTCATCGCAACGTCTCTTCCCTCGAAAAAATCTGAATTTTTCGCGAAACTTTTCAACTTTGCTTCTCTGAACCCTAACCTTCAAACCTCAAAAATGGCTTCATCTTCACTCCCTATTTATTCCTACGTCACTGATTCTCTGAACTTAGTGGTTGAACATCATTTTAATTTTAACGTTCTGGAGGAGTACAACTTGAATGTAAGAAAGTATATAAATGTAGCTGGTTGGGGCAGTTTGTTCTTAGAGAAAGTATCAATCTACCCAAACCTTATTAGGACCTTCTAGAGGAAACCCACAATCACCGAAACTAAGATTATTAGCTTCGCGTTGGGAAAGAAGGTGATTGTCTCTGAAAAGACCATTTCCGATGCTATCGCTTGTGCCCAAGAGGGTTTGGTAATTACTGATACTTGGGAAGAAGACTTGGGTGGTTTTGATATCATTGCTGTCACCCTAATGAAAGAAGACACTGTAAGAACTCATTCCTGGAAGTTTGCTGAAATGAAGGATGAAATCAGAATCCTCCATCAGATTCTGAACAAGACTGTCTTACACAAGACTGGCTCCAAAGACAACCTCTCTGCTCTCCACAAATTCTGCATGTGCGATCTCTTCTGGGAAACCGAAATCAACCTTCCCTGGATTCTATTTAACAGAATCAAACATGCTATGTAAAATAGAGAGAATCTACCTGCCATTCCCTACACTCATCTTCTGTCAAAAATCTTCAGGCATCAAGGTGTTTTTGAAGTCTTTTCTGCCATGTCTGAAGAAGATCAAAATAAAATTCTATCTGAGAAAGGAATGTCAGTTGCTGATTTGGGAGAAGCAATCTCTCATGCATGCAACTAAGCACTTACAAACAAGTTGCCCTGGCCAAAGCAGAAGAAGCTATGAAAATCAAGGAAGAAATGGTTGAGGCAAACAATGCTAAAATCCTAGAAATAAAAAGAGTAACTAGGCAAAAGACCACTGCATCAAGGAAATCTGCCCCCAAGAGGCCAGTTGGTGGCATTGTTATTAGGGAACCTACAGATGCTCCTGCTATGAAGAAGCAAAAAAGATTCATCTTCTCACACAATGAGGACGAGGAAGCTGATGAGGACAGATCTCCTATCAGTACCATCCTGAAGAAACAGAAAACTTCTGCTGTTGTCACTACTGCTGAGGCCGGTGTGCCTGTCTCAACTCAAATCTGAAGGCAACCTGCAAGAAAGGCCAGACCAACTAAGACTTCTAAGGTAACCATCTTTGCTAGTGATCCTGTTCAAATAGGAGTAGATGCCTTAGTATCTAGTTTAGAAAATAGAGGTGATTCTATCCCTGGTACTGTTGGTTCTGTTGATAATATTGTCGTCTCTGCTCCAAATGAAGTGTTCAACCAAAACATGACTGATGATGTATACATTCCCACACCTCTTTCACCCCAACCAACACAAACTGACCAAACCACAAACTTGCCTACACCTTCACCTGCTCACTCACAAATAGCCTCCTCATCCATACCACAATTTCAACCAATTATCCCTGCCAATGATCCCTGGTTCAATCAACCAGATGATGGCATTTCCCCTGGTGCTCCCTTCCCAAAACCTTTAAGAACTCTATTTCCTCCCCTTATCCCAACTTCCATCCTTTACAATGGCAAATCTGAGGATTGGGCCAAAGTAAAAAGAGAATGTAAAATTCTGTTTCACTCTCACCAATTTGAACCAGAATACATCCCAAACAGACGGTATCCTCTACCTGAATATGAGGAAGAAGCTAGCCATTCTGTTGAACCTCTCTACTTACCTCACCCGGAATGTCAATTAATCAAAACTGTGCCCTCTCAAATGCACAATGACTTAGGGTCTTTAGTCATCCACCTACCTTTAGCCAAATCCCCCCCCCCCCAATGAAAATTTATCCAAATCTAGTCAAAACTCCTCCATTCATGCCAATTACTGATGGAGTTGCAAGGCATATAATACCCGTCTGGGAGACTGACCCCAAGAGGAAGAATCTTCCTACTCTCCCTGAGAAGAGAGCTAGATCATCTCAGTGTGTCCCCATGATCATGCCAAGGGACACTAAATGGATGCCCTTTGAGCATCCCAGAGTCTATGGGAGGGCTGCTGACTTGTTCATGGATCAACTCTGTTTTGATAGGCTGAAATGGGAGTTCAGCCAACTCAGATCTGATAGGGCTGCAAATTTTGTTCCTCCATCCTGGTTGAGGCATAAGGAAACAACCAGGATTGGAATCAAGCCTTATAGAATCTGTCCGAGATTGCCAATGTTGGATCTCAACAAGGACAAGAACATGAAGCACAGAAGGTTCGAGGGAGTGATGCCTGAAGCTGAATCAGCATTGCTTGACCTTAATCAAGAAACTTTTGATTACTCAATGAAGGATTTCCTTCTAAATAAGGAATCCATTGAATTAATCGATGAGCACAAAGCTGTTGATTTTTGGAAGTCACATCTCATTCACTGCACCAGAGAGGCATCTTCCTCTGGTTTATCTGATGGAAAAAAGGAAGACATTCCTAAGGTCAGAGGGAAGTGTGGACTCTCACACTTTAGGTACATGACATACAAAGACATATGGGGACTTCCAATCAATAGTAGGAATGTGGAGTTTGTTTATCCTATTAAATGGGCAACAAAGGAAATCAAAGCTAAACCCAAACCTACTCCAAAGCCTATCTCAGATGACCTTGATGCTGAAGCAAGTGGACAAATAGTCATTGCTGATATTTTGGAAGACACTGCTGAATCGTGTCATCAACAGAGCTCATCTGAAAGACAATCTTCTCAACCTCTGGCATTAGTTGTAGTGCACCCAGAAGATCAGTCAAGAACTATGGACACTTTTCAAGAATCTGCAGAAAGCTTAATGACTCTGCCATCAAATATTGAAGAAGTTCTTGGAAAGCTGGTTGATGAAAGGGTTAGCAAATTAGTAGAAGAAAAGGTTGACAAGATAACTGAGAAGATCAAGGAGGATGTTCATCAGCAAGTTCAAACCTCAATGGCTCCAACCTTAGAGGTTGTAAATAAAATGGTTGTATTTCTTATGGATTTCAAGAAGAGTCAAACTCAGAGTCCTCCTCCACCACCTCCATCTGCTTAGCCTTCACTTTTGTTTTCTTTTTCTTCTTTTTGTGCTGACAATGATGGTCCACTCCCTGTTTACCTTTTTGGCCGATGACAAAAAGGGGGAGAAAGGAAAAGAAAGACAATTATATATAATATATATCTTTTAAAAAGCTCTTATGTGTTTTGCTTGTGCATATTCATTTCTACTTGATATATGGCTCTGATATACCTGTGTTTATAAAGAATGATAAGTGCTTGTATCTATCTGTTAGTCTGCTTAATTTTTTTTTTTTTTTGAATGCTTTGTCTTAGCGGGAGCCTTACAAGCTCTCTTAGACTTATTCTTTTCAAATTTAATTAGTTTTGTCATCATCAAAAAGTGGGAGATTGTTGGAACCAAAGTGGTTATGGTTTATTTAATCTCTAAAGTTTTGATGCTAACAAAAGCATTAAATTTGCTTGGCAAAGTATTAGTTGAGATCTAACTATTGCTCTCAGTTATGCAGGAAAGCTTTTATAAGTAAAATAAACTTAGTTTGAATATTTTTGTAATGTTCAACTGATCTTCAACCGTCATACTCCCTGAAGAGCCTGAAGACCAATCACTTGCTTTTGTTGATATTTTGAAAAGGATTTCTTGTATGCTTAATCTTTTTATCTTCTGCTTGTGAAAAAGTTGTTCGAAAGGGTTTTTCAAGAAAAAGGTTAAAAGAATAAAAACATTTTTAATTATATATACCGAGTAAGGCAAAGTAGAAAAAATTAAAATAATACAATTAATATTATTTTAATTTTATAATGCGATAAATATATTAAATTACAAAATATTTTAATAACCAATATATTTTTTAGAGAACCTTGTCATTGATACATTTTTTGTAAGTCAAATAATATTAAAGTGAGTATTCGCTCGGGGTACTCGAACCCGTACACAAGAGCTAGGAGTTGAACCTCTGACCGCTTCCTTAATTAGGGGCCCGAGCCCATTACATACCACTCAGACCTACCACATGTTAGTAATGACTAATATATTTTGAAACATGTGAAGTAAGAAATTGAAAATATAATTTATAAAATAAAAATACAAATATTTTTTATAGGCAAATGTTAAGTGTTGAATTAATGTTGATGTTAGTATTTGTTAGTGAGTGAGTAAGAAATTGATAGTAAATGCTTCTTAATTAATCAGTTTTATTTTGTAGGTTTTCTTGGGTGTTATAACTTGAGTCTAATTTGAGTTTTATTAATTTTGTAGTTAGTAATTACAACGTTGAGGTTGCTTGGTGTTGTTTTGGCTTCAACGACTCAAGGGGGGGGGGGGGGTGAATATTGCGTCTTCTTAAAATATTTCCCTCTTAAAAACTTTTCACAAAACTTTACTTTTCAGATTTGTGGACTCAGGATCTTTTACAAAATCAATGAAGGGTTTATATAAAATATTGAATAGAAGGTGATGAGAATAAGATAGATTGATTCAGAATTAATAGATCACAGACTATGTTCAGGTTCAAAACTCAATAATAACAAAATACAGAAACTGATTAAACCTTTAAAGATTAAGAACAAGTTATGCAAGTTTCAGATACAAGCATTAACAATCAAGAACAAACTTGCAGGTTTCAGTTTCAGTATATGATGCAAGATTCAATACTGATTATGCAGATCAAGAACTGATATCAATTGAAAACTTAGAACATCAAGATCACAATTATATGCGCAAGACAGAAATTAAAGAGTTTGAGTTTAGAGATACCACACAACCAGATTTATCCAGGTTCAGTCACCACCACTGTGACCTACATCCAGTCCCCACTCCACCTGTGTGTTAAGTCTCTAAAATGTCTGATGTGCATTTTCCTAAATTTTGATGAGAACTAAACATTGGTTAATGATTTATTTAACCTTCATATTAGTTGCTAACCTTCAATCTAGTATGCATATTAAAACTGTAAGAATCATCCGTCCAACCCAAGTGATAGAATCATCCGTCCCACGCAATTGATTGAAACGCACGTCCAACACTGTAGTGATAGAAACTCACGTCCAATACTAAAGTGATAAAAGCCAGCGTCCACTTAAGTGATAAAAGCAAGCGATAGAAGCGCTCATCTACTGAAGCGATAGAAGCACTCGTCTACTGAAGTGATAGAAGCGCTCGTCTACTAAAGTGATAGAAGTGCTCATCCACTAAGGTAACAGAAGCGCTCGTCCACACAAGTCCACATATTCCGTTGTCTAGTTTATAACTACTCTGATACTCTTGTCTGCCTATTTGCTATGATGCTTTTTTATTCCTTCATATATACTCTAAGTGTGATAAGCAGTTGCATTGATCTATTAGCTTATATGCAGTTTGTCTCATATGCTTTTACTGATTACTTATATGAATGGTTTGTCTTAGGGGGAGCTTTGCAGGCTCTCTTAGACTTTTCTTTTCAAATTTAATTAGTTTTTGTCATCATCAAAAAGGGGGAGAATGTTGGAACCAAAGTAGTTTTGGATTAAATAATCTCTATGTTTTAATGTTAACAAAAGAATTAAATTTGTTTGGCAAAGTCTTAGTTGAAATCTAACATGTGCTTTCAGTTATGCAGGAATATTTAAATATAAGTAATAGAAACTTGGGATAATTTTTCATTGGACTCCTTGAGAAAAATACGCGTCCACCCTTGTAGACGGGCTACTCAATGTTTTGGTAAAGTTATTTATTTATTTAATTAAGTAGATTGGTTTCTTTAAGTAGACTAGGGACTAAATGCTTACTAGACGGAAATCAAAATAACTTCTTAGATACAGCAAGTCCAAAGACTTGATAGTAAACGTGTCTAGCTTGCCACGTCAGCAGACGATTAACATTTTTTCTCGAATGGCTCTGGTAATCCTTATTCAATATATACAATTGAAAATCATTTTTTAACCCTTTTCTTTCCAATCATATGTTTTTGTTAGAGTCTGGTGGATCATCATCAAAGAGCATCAGTTAGAATAGGTGTACATAGTGTAAGACTAAGCCCTCATTCATGTTTTGATGTATGACAAACAAAGTGTATTTTGCATAAGATTTTTAATTTTGACTACGTACTCATTTCGTGTTAAGCTGCATGCAAGATCTCTCGTCCAACAAAGCAAAACAAGCTGAAGTTCAACAAACCAAAAAAAGCTGACGTCCAATGAACTACTGAAGAGCACGTCTAACAAGAAGAGCGCGTGGAACTTGGAGCTCGTCTACTGAAGAAACAGAAGAGCTCGTCTGCTGACGTGGCACTTGGAACTCGTGTACTGAAAGTAACAGAAGCGTGCATCTACTGATGTAAAAAGGAGAGCTCATCTACTAATAGTGGCAAAAGGAGCTCGTCTACTAATGGTACGCGCTTTGGACTTGCTAAGATCTTAATGAGAAGCTCCGTCCACTAACATGGCATATAAAGCTCGTCTACCAGTTGGAGCACGTCCAATTACCTTGAGCTAGTACTCCCGTCTGCTGATGTGGCAAATGGACGCGACTATTTTTCTCTTCAAATAAACACGGTTATTTGACTCTTCAAATTAGACTTGGCTACTCTGTCAGATGGAAATGGTTATTTTTCAAGAAGGACGCAAACTCTACAAAGATCAACAGAATCTCATTTCAAGAAGAAGAATCAAGAAAGCAGATTTTATTAAATCAGATCCAAATTTGTTTTAAATGATCCCAAAAGCTATAATTTGTCTTCTATAAAAAGAGGGATCAAAGGAACGCTTTTCATAACAACAACAACACAACATGATAACAACAACACAACTCATTCTGATTGTTAAACTACGAAAGATCCAAAAAGTGCTTCATCTCTGATAAAAGTGTGATATTAGTTAGAATTTCAATTTGTATAATCAGACTTTTAGAATCTTTCTTCTACTCAATTCTTTTTGTGAATTAGTGTGATTAAGAGAGGGTATCTCTTAGGCTTGAACAATGATAGAAGGGATCCTTGGGTATAGAAAAGCTAGTGTGCTTTTTTGTGATTTTTCAAGTAAGGAGGTTATCCTTGTGTTGCTGTAATTGGAATTGTGCAATTGCTGATTATAACGGAGAAAACCACAGAGGTGTGGGACTGGATGTAGGCTTACCAGAGGAGGTAGCCGAACCAGGATAAATCGGTTTACGTGTTCTTCTCATCTCTAAACTCCATATACTTGTTAACTTGAATCTTTAATCTACAATCTGTGTTGAAATCTGTTGTTACTGCTTATAATTCTTCTTGTCATCATTACTTATTCCATAACCTGATTCTTGGGAATTAAAATTGAGTGAAAACCAATTTTTCTTTAAAGAAACACTGTTTTGTTTTGAATTGTTGAAAAAGTTTTCAATATCTCAATTCACCCCCCCCCCCTCTTGAGACCGTAACCACTACCAACACATAGATGTAGTACACAGATGCATTGAACACAACAGACGGCGTACATGGGTGATGTACATGGGTGTATTTGTAATAGCTATGTGATATCTGTTACCGTTAGTTAGTTATCTGTTAGTTACATCAGTTTGTTATTTGTAGCTGCTCTGCAACAGAGTCTGTAACTAGAACTGATAGGACATATAAGGTCTTATCTATTGTAAAGGGGTAAGTGATTTTGGGCATTTTCTTGAGCACAGATTGAGTGCAAGTGAGGGAGAGTATTGTAGTTCTTACTGGATGTCTTGAACTGTTGCTGATCAGAGGAATGAAATCGACTCAGTGTAGACGTAGGGGTTTTCATCTTTGACCTCGAACCACATAATTCCCTTGTGTCTTCTTCTACTTTTCTGCAATTCTATTTTTCGTTTGTGTGTGTGTAAACATCTCTATGCAATACTCAGCTACAATTTAGAGCTGAATTCACAACAATTGGCATCAAGAGCTCCAGGTTTTGGAGGTGTTTCCGCAATGGGTACAACCAAATTCGATATAGAGAAGTTCACTGGTGAAAACAATTTTAGTCTTTGGAGGCTAAAGATGAAAGCTCTTCTTGTTCACCAAGGTCTTGAAGATGCGTTGGGAGGCATTGCAAAGCTTCCAGAATCTCTCATCGAAAAGGAGAAGAAGGATTTTGTTATCAAAGCTCACAGCACCATCTTCTTTCACTTGTTGATGAAGTTCTCAGAGAGGTGGCTGAGGAGACAACTGCAGCTGAAGTTCGGCTGAAATTGAAGAGTCTATACCTGAAAAAGAGACTTCATCAATTGAAGATGGAAGAAGGTATGTCAATCAAAGAACATGTTTCTTTGTTTACAAAAGCAGTTCTTGATCTTAAAAATGTAGATGTAAAAATTGATGATGAAGATCAAGCAATTATATTACTTTGTTCTCTTCCCCCATCATATGATAACCTAGTTGATACTGTGATGTATGGAAAGGAGAGTCTCACCTTGGAGGAAGTCAAAGATGGAAACTATCGAAAAGAGTGTCCTGAAAGAAAAAGAAAGAATGATTCAAAACACAAAGATGTTGATGATATAACAGTGGTAGCAGATGGCTATGACAGTGCAGAAGTATTGGCTATTTCAACAGATAACAATATAGATGAATGGATTCTTGATTCAGGGTGTTCCTTCCCTATGACCCTTAATCAAGATTGGTTCATCTCCTACAAAGAAATTGATGGAGGAAAAGTTCTCATGGGCAATAATATGGCCTGCAAGGTCATTGGTGCTGCAATCAAAACTGAAATTGGAGGATGGGACTGTGAAATTTCTCTAAAATGTAAGACATGTTCCCTGAGCTAAAGAGGAACTTGATCTCACTAGGCATGCTGGATCAAGCAGGCTGTTCATTCAAGGGTGAAGGTGGAGTCTTAAAGATATGCAAAGGTTCATTGCAGATATTGAAGGGTACAAAGCAAAATGGTCTCTATAGGTTGCAAGGTAACACAATCTTGAACTCATCTGGCCTGGTTTCTATTTCCAAATCCGTTTCAACTAAGCTTTGGGATTATAGATTAGGCCATGTGAGTGAAAGAAGGTTAGAAGAATTATAAAACAAGGTTTAATTGGTGTTGAGAATTGTGAAAAGCTAGACTTTTGTGATCATTGCATTTATGGTAAACAAAAGAGAGATAAGTTTCATAATGCAACTCATACAACCAATGGCATTCTAGATTATGTGCATTCTGATGTATGGGGGCCAGCTAAGGTACCTTCATTGGGTGGAGCGAGGTATTTCATAACTTTCATTGATGATTGGTCAAGAAAGGTATTGGTTTACCTATTAAAGCACAAAAACAGGCCTACAAATGCTTCAAACAGTGGAAAGCATTGGTTGAGAATCAAACAGGAAGAGGTGTGAAGGTGCTCAGAACAGACAATGGACTAGAGTATTTGAATGAGGACTTCAATGAATTCTGCAAGGACGATGGGATCAAAAGGCACAAAACAATGAGAAACCTGCAAGATGCAAGATGATCATGGAGTTCATTTGGAGGTGGAGAAACCTGCAGGAAGTTCAAATTCTGGAGGAGACTCGACTGAAGAACCTTATCATGAACATATAGATTTACATGTTTTTGATGAACTTGAAACATCTTATAATTTGGTCAGGGACAGGGAGAGGAGACATATCAAACCACCACAGAGATTTGGCTATGTAGATATCATAGCATATGCTTTGAATATAGAAGCTGATGATCAAGCATCAGATCTTATTTCCTACACAGATGCAATGTCCAGGCCTGATAGTGAGCATTGGAAGCAAGCCATGACAGAGGAAATGAGTTCCCTGATGAGAAATGATACATCGGAACTTGTTGAATAACTAGAAAAACAAAAGGTTGTTGGATGCAAATGGATTCTCAAGAAGTCAGTGATAGAAGGAGTTGAAAAGGGTAGATACAAGGCAAGACTTGTAGCAAAAGGTTTCACTCAAAGAGAGGGAACCTATTTCAATGAAATCTTATCTCTAGTTGTTAAACACACTAGCATTAGAATCATATTGACTCTTATTGCTGTCCATAATCTTGAATTGGAGCAGATGGATGTAATAACTGAAGTTGGCACAGGCAAACACAAGAAATGGGGGTTGAATTGTGTTTGTTAATTATTTTCGCAAAAACCCTTTTGAACAACTTTTTCAAAAGCAGAAGATAAAAAGATTAAGAACACAAGAAATCATTTTTAAAAGATCAACAAAAGCAATATCAAAACCCCACAGTTAGTATAAGCAAATAAAACTGAAGAGTTTAGTGATAGAAAATTCACACAAGAGATTTTATCCTGGCTCACTGTCTTCCAACCAAGGGCTACGTCCAGTCCCTTCGACTTGAAGGATTTTTAAACTATTTCTCCAAATAGATTACACAACAAGTATTCAACACCTATTCAGGCTACAAGTATTCCTTTCTTACCAAGCCTCTTCAAGCTCTAACTCTATCACAGATTTAAAAGTTGATCTTCTTAACTCACTAAGTGTGAGAGTGACAGTTTAAGATCAGTTGAATATTAAAACAATATTCAAACTAAATGAATACAGACTTTTGCTTTTGAAAGAATGAAAGAATAAGAGCGCTTGTCTTCCCAAGAATTGTATTGGCAGAAGCTAGTATAGGCTAGCAAAAAGTTGTTCTTCAGTATCTGAGGTCTTCTACTTATATAGTGACCTTCTTCTTCTTTTGTAATTCTTCAACGGTTACTTTGAATAATCCCATTTAGAGATATCATTAAATGCATGATATCCGTTGAGACTGAGAGCCTGATTTTGGCGAGTTGAAAAGTATCCTTGGTTATCAGAGAATCACAAAATGGAGGCTCACTGTTCTGAGCAGTTGTACCTTAAAAGCTTTCTTTCCTCCTTTGTGTATAACCCGACTTTTGTTCAGTAATAAAGATGTCATCGTACATATCGTTTTGCAATTCCAATTGTATTATAGTGCTTTTTGTATCACCTTGATAGTACTATCAGTTTTCTCAAGGGAAACAAGACATTAAATCAAATAAAAACAAATGGTAAGAACAAATATTCATTTGAAATAAATATCAATCTTTTGAAATAAATTCATTGTGGAGATTGCATTAAATCTCATATTCAAGGTAGCAAACATATAGAACATATATAGCCGTCTACTTAGTTTTAAGAACGCATCTATACAAGAGTTTAATTCAGCTCGTCCACTGATGTGGCAGAAGCGCTCGTCTACAAATGTGGTAGAAGCGTTCATCCACTGAATTGATAGAAGCACTCGTCTACTAATATGGTAGAGGCGCTCGTCCACACAAGTCTTTGGACTTGCTATGTCTTTAGAGAACCTCCGTCCAGTGACGTGGCATATGGACGTCTACTGAATTTTAGTTAAGCATTATGAAGTGTTCTTGAGTTTCAGTGATAGCACTCATCTGCTGACGTGGCATAATGGATGCATTTATTTTCAAGTCTTTGGACTTGCTATACCTAAAAAGTTATTTAGGTATTCATTTATAGCCTCGTCTACTTTAGAAAACCAGTCTACTTATCAAGTAAATTATAAACAGCTTAAATAACCTTTGGACGGGTAATTCTTTGCACGAGTCCAAGCATTGTATACCTTGTATTATTTTGAATATTCCTGAACTCACTTGTTAGATCTCACCTAACACTTTTCCAAGCAAATTTAATCCTTTTGTTAGCATCAAAACTTAGAGATTATTAAATCTAAATCCAAAACCACTTTGATTCCAACAATCTCCCCCTTTTTGATGATGACAAAAACTGATTAAATTTAAATAGCGAAGTCTAAGAGAGCTTGCAATGCTCCCCCTATGACAAAGCATTCAAATACTTAAGCAGACTAACAGATAGGTAGAAACACTTATCATACATAAGTCTCAGAGCAAGTAAATATCAAAGCAAATAATATAAGTAAAGCAGATCAATGCAAATGCAAACAAACAACAGACTTTATTTATAAATATCTTTCTTTTCCTTCTCCCCCTCTATGTCATCAGTCAAAAAGGTAAAAAGGGAGTGGACCATCACTGTCAGCAAAATAAAATAAGAAAGAAGAGATTCTAAGAATAAGGAGGTGGTGGAGGGGGTTGGTTTGGATTTTGATTCTTCTGAAACTCCATCAGCAAGGCTAGTATTTGAGTCACCATGGCATTCGTAGGGGCCAAGGTGTCTTGCACTTGCTTTTGCACTCTTTCTTCAATTTGTTGTGCTGCGACACCCCTTCTAGGGACATCACATAGTTACCCAAAAGCGAAAAATTAAATTATTGATCGCTGGTTACTTTCGAAAAATATACGTTAGAGTAAATGAATATTTATGAAAATAGTGCTGAATTTTTTTTTCATTAAAACATCGAACCATCGTAAACATAAACAAACGTATATGTATATTGATATATATGCATCATCTTTTAAATACACCCTACCTCTAATAGGAGATAACAAAAGAGCCCTCGTAAGTATAGGCTATTCTCCGTCAAACTAAGTAAAGAAAAGAAAGACATATACATATAAGTAACGAGTAGTCCAGAACCATACCAAAACTCATGGCTCTCGGTAGCCAGATCAAAAACTGACAAGACTCGCCACCCCAGAACTATACCTATAGCTGGTCAAGCTAATGAAAACCATTGGGGAGATCGTGATGATCAACCCCACCTACAACAGATGTATCTGATGAAGACACCTCCGCTCCCGCTCCCTCATCGGAAGAATCATCATCAACAACAGCAGAAGGGTGGAACTCAATATCGTCCTCAAAGTACTCATCTGGGTCCTCCTCGACCTCATCCAAGTACTTTAAGTATAGCCATACCGGAGGTGGAGATACCTCAACAGTCTCCACAACATGCTTCTTTTGCTGCAGTCCTGCCTCCACCGTGCCAACAACCTCTCAACTAGGGCCTTGATAGGTGGCGCTGAGTGCCTCAGGGTTTATCTCCTAGGCACTCCCAAATTGGGCTTGATCAAACATGATCGACCGTAGCCTCGAATGTGCCAAAGGCATATCCGGTTCCATCTAATCTCAAACGTAAAGATATATGCATAAGTAGAGAAACCACAAATAAAACATGCAAGAGTGAGAAACCAATATATGGATTTTACTCGACAACTACATGCTAGACACCACATAACACATACACATTTATCAACACAAGCATTCATAAGCAAATAGTTTATCAATGGGTTTAACACCCCAAACGTCAACTTTTGAAAAACTATGTATGAACACTTCATATTCGTCTTCTAACTTCGCACATAATCTCATGAGATATCCCAACATGTGGTGAGTTGATCAGACTCAATTGCCATCCCATGGCATAAAGGCACGCAGCCATAACCCATTGCACACTTTCCACACTCAGGGCATCAGTGATAAAACCGTAAATGGGGTTTCATTGTCCAACCCGGGCACAATGAATAAAATGGTAGCATGAAATACCCGACGCCGCAAGGTAATCACACAGAACCGTGGGCACGTCTGCCAAATGCATGCAAAACACTTTTGCTCATAACCCTTTTCTTTGTGTTCAATCTTTCTTTACCGAAGCTCAAAATGGCTTATGACTCACATAGTTTTAACATCTTTAAAACTTTCATTACAACACAGGACCTCATAGTCCGAGTGCTCAATCACGACACCTCTCGACCGATGCACCAGTCATGGGTTCATGGTAATAGAAAACATCTTAAATGTTTAAACACAGTAAACACCACGTATACAGTAGACACCAAGTCTATAGGACCCCAAAGTCCAAAGGACCCCAAGTCCAAAACAACAAAGAACCTTAGTACCCCGACGTCTCGGTTACTAAGTTCAACACCATTTTTAACACGGTTGAATTAATTTTTGCTTTCTAAAAATATTTTAAAATTGGAAATTCTTCAATAAAATCTTTAAATAATAAAGATTAGTATTCACAAAGGTGAGTCACTTGAGGTTTTAGACTTACTTAAAATATGTACTGCCGTTTCAAAATACCTGCCATCTACACTTTTCCAAATTTCCGTCAATTATCACTTTGAAAGCTTTTTAAGCCAAAATTTAGCTTTTTCCACTTAAACAATTTTCTAAAATCATAATTAACTTATTTTCAACAATTAATTTCATAAAATAACATTTTATAATATTACGGAATTTCTTACGTAAAAATTAGCAGTGCAAAAAATATTTTCACGGTTTCACTCTCATTGTGACTCATAATTTACTCTTACAGTAATAAATCATTAAAATAATGATATTTTCAAAAATTCGTTATTTTTACCAAATAAAATTTTCTGATAATATTATAAACCATTATTTTACCGTTAAAACATTGAATATAATTTATGAAGCTTCTTAAAGCTTTTATCCAATTAATTTAAATTGGGCACTAACCACTGTCAGGCTTCTCAAACAAAAACCAACAATAATATCATAGAGATATTCCCACGCAGATCATGCATCACAGCAGCATAATATAATTACAGATAAATAGTTAAACGCAATTAAACCAACACAGATACAAATACCATAACTTAAACAACTTAAATAAATACTAACAGACAAATAATTACAAACAAACACAGGATAGCATATAGCCATCGAATATATCCCTTAGGTATTCCCCTCTTACCTTTCGCAGATTCTCTTGTGAATTAATGAATTTCGTCGGAATTCCGGATGTCACGTACACGTCACACTCACTCAACCTTCAACCATTACAATCAAGAAGTAAAAACATTCGAAACCCTTCTACATGGTCACGGTTTCAAGGGGTTTTGGGTGACTAAAATTTCTAATCATGATTAAGTCATGGATTGATGGTCCTTAATCAACCAATATCATGGATGAAAACTTTGAACAAAACTCATCAAATCTTTCCCACTTAGGGTTCGGCCATCATAGAGATTTTGAGTAAGGATTTTCATTTTAATAAACTAACATGGATTAGAGTGTGTAGACATACATGTCATATGAAATACATGATCATACATGACAACACATGAACAAAACTCCTACCAAACCCATCCTCCTAGGTTCGGCCATAGCTAATTTATTAGGAAGGAAATTTTTGATTACTACATGCTCTTGGATTTAGATAGTATGCATGATATTTTTCTAGAATTTGTTATGAATTTTCAAAGTTCTAGACCTAGAAACTTAAAAGTGATGAACATAGATGAAATAGACTTTGAATCATGAAACTTATTGAAGAACATAGACATGACTAGGGAAGGAGAATAGGATTCACCTCTTTAAGATCAAAGACAAGTGAAGATCCAAGGACTTTCTTCACAAAATGATGGTATGAACTTAGAATTTTTGGGTGTTTTTTGTGTAAAGTGTGAAATGGCAAATAATGAAGTGAAAGTATGCCTTTAGAGATGTGGGCTGCGACACTTTTGAGGGACTAAGTGGAAAGGAGGTGGCTTCTTCAAGGATTTAGGTGTAAATAAATCCTAGGGACCATTTTGCAAAATTCCAAAAGTATAGGGACTATTTTGAAAATTACTAATTGTTTGTAATGATGACCATGTGCAACACTTAATGTGTTCACATTGTGACTCATCATGTGAGTTATCTTGAAGCTTCTTCACCAACTTGCTTCTATGTTCTAGGAGAAAGTTAGAATACTTTGGAACTTTTGAGAATAGTTTAGAACTTTTGAGAAGGTTGGAGTATGTTGTGGAATGAACAAGAATGAGCTTGGCTCATCCAAGTTAATGGCAGCCACCACTCCCCCTTGGGTTTGCGCATGGGCCATGGAGTTTTGGGCTTGGATTCAATTGTTTTGGCCCACCAAAATGCTTAAGGCATATACATAATCTAGGAAACTTATATGATTTCAATTGGCTTCATGAAATTTAATCCATGGACAAAGAATTTGGGCCTCAAGGCCAAGGTCCTCTAATGGGTTTAGAGAAAGGATTCTTGCCCAATTCACTTGGAAAAACATAGAAAGTAAGTTAGGGACCAAAGTACAATTAAGAGAAAGTTAAAGGGCTTAAGTGCAAAATCCTTAAATTGTAGAATCTTCTAGACTCAAAAGTGTGACTCATCCCCATGAATCATCTCAAAATTCTAAGATAACCTCTTTATCTGCTCTTGGAAACTCTGAAATCCACTATGTCGTTCCCCTGATTACGTATTTCGCCCATGAAACGTATATTATTTAATTTTTTATGAAATAATTCTAAAAATACACAATTGTAGGAAATAAAATAAAAATCTTAAGTCTTTCGTTCACGAATTAAAATTAGGTCTTTTGAACAGTATAATTATACTGTCAATGGAATTCGCGGGACGGGTTTCGCCTGACTTCCCAACCTAAATTTTAATCGTAGCTTTCTACATTCAAGTAGAGTTGAGTGGTAAACTCCGTCTATTTAAAATAATTTTCTAAAACTCTAATAAACCTATAAACCTATTTAGATGTATTACTGTTATTTAAAACAGTGAAAGACAGGGTGTTACATTACTACCCTACTAAAAAAAAATCTTCCTCGAAATTACGTACCCATAAATAGATCAGGATACTGTAACTTCATTTTGTCTTCTACTACCCACGTTGCTTCTCTAGTCACGTCATCGCAAATACCTTGACCAATGAGATTTGTTTTCCTCTGAGTTGCTTCGTCATCTTATCCGTGATTCGTACAGGTAAAGTCTCATAAGACAAGTTTTCTTTTAGTTGTACTAAATCAGGTTCAATTACGTGAGATGGATCGGGAATATACTTCCTTAATTGTGAAACATGAAAAACATCATGAAGATTGGATAGAAAAGGCGGTAAAGAAATTTTATAGGCTACTGGACCTACTCGACGAAGAATTTGGTAAGGTCCAATGAATTTAGGAGTGAGTTTCTTGGATTTAATTACCCTGCCAATCCCAGTAGTTGGCGTGACTCTCAAAAACACATGCTCGCCGTCCTCAAACTCAAGAGGTCGTCATCTCTTGTCAGCATAACTTTTCTGTCGACTCTGAGTTGTCCTCATTTTCTCTTGAATCATTTTCACCTTTTCAATCGTTTGTTGCACGATATCTGGTCCTACCATTAAACTCGCACCATCCTGGTACCAACATAAAGGCGTTCTACACCGTCGACCATACAAGGCTTCATAGGGTGCCATTCCTATGCTCGAGTGAAAACTGTTATTGTAAGTGAATTCTATCAATGATAGATATTCATCCCAACTTCCAGCATTTTCTAGCACACATGCTCTCAATAAATCTTCAAGAGACTAAATAGTCCTCTCCGATTGTCCATCCATTTGAGGATGATACGCAGAACTTAATCTGAGTTTCATTCCCAACGAATCTTGTAGACTTTGTCAAAATCTTGACGTAAATCTCGGTTCACGATCTGAGATAATACTCGAAGGTACTCCATGTAATTTAACAATTTCATCGATGTATAACTGGGTTAGTATTTCTAGTGGGTATTTCATATTAACTGGTAAAAAGTGAGCTGACTTAGTCAATCAATCAACTATTACCCATATAGAGTCATACCCTTTCCGAGTCTTTGGCAAACCTGACACAAAATCCATCACAATACCATCCCATTTCCATTCTAGAATGTCTAAGGATTGTAGCATTCCTACCGGTCTTTGATGTTCCACTTTAACCTTTTGACAAGTTAAACACGCAGCTACAAACTCCATTACATCTTTCTTCATGCCATACCACCAATACAGTTTCTTGAGATCCTGATACATCTTAGTAGCTCCCGGATGCAAACTTAATTTACTCCTATGAGCTTCTTCAAGAATTAACTTTCTCAGCTCGACATCATTCGGTACGCAAATCCTTTCACCAAACCTTAGTATTCCATTATTTCCTTCTTTAAATTCCGACACAGCTCCATGTCGCACTAATTCTCTTTCTCCTTATAGGTACTGGTCACTTTCTTGTTTTTCTCTAATTTGCTCCATCAGTCCATTTGAAACAGTAATCATAGCTAAACACAATTTTCCTAGCAATGTCTTAATCGTCAATCGCATATCTCGGAATTGTTCCAATAACTGTTGCTCTTTAACCATCATTACCGATATGTGCATTGATTTCCTATTCAAAGCATCTGCTACTACGTTTACTTTTCCAAAGTGATACTGTAGTTGGAAATCGTAATCCTTTAGAAATTCCAGCTCCTTTTGATCAAACAGGTATTTCAAACTTTTATGGTCGTTGAAAACATTGAAAATCGCTCCATACAAATAATGTCTCCAGATTTTTAAAGCGAATACCACTGTTGCTAGCTCCAAGTCATGTGTAGGATAATTCCTTTCATGAATCTTCAATTGTCTTGAAGCACAAGCCACGGCTTTTCGGTCTTGCATCAATACACATCCTAATCCTTGATGTGAAGCATCACAATAAACCTCAAAAGATTCATGAGGATCAGGTAGTATCAACACCGATGAAGTAGTCAACCTCCGTTTTAACTCTTGAAAACTTTCTGCACATGCTTCAGTCCATGTAAACGTTTGATCCTTTCGAGTTAATTGGGTAAGGGGTCCTACTATTTTGGAAAATCCCTCAATGAATCTTCTATAGTATCCCTCTAAACCCACAAAACTACGAATCTTGGTTACCGTCTTAGGCCTTTCCCATTGTAAAACATTCTCAACTTTCGACGGATCAACGGCAATTCCTTCACTTGAGATTATGTGTCCTTAAAATTGAACTTGGTCTAACCAAAATTCACACTTTTCAGGTTTTGCGTAAAGTTGTTTCTCCTTTAAAATTTGGAGAACCACACTGAGATGTTCGGTGTGTTTTTCTTTACTGGAAGAATAGATTAGAATATCGTCTATAAAAACAACGACAAACTGATCTAAGTAAGGACGAAAAATCCTATTCATGTAATCCATGAATATAGCTGGACTATTCTTAACTCCGAAAGGCATCACAAGGTACTCGTAATGCCCGTAACGTGTTCTAAACGCTGTTTTAAGAACATCCTCCGTCTTCACGCGAATCTGATGATAGCCCGAACGTAAATCTATCTTTGAGAAAACGGATGCTCCACGTAACTGATCCATTAAGTCATCTATCCTTGGAAGCGGATACTTATTCTTAATCGTCACTTTATTCAACTGACGAAAATCTACGCATAAACGAGAAGTTTCGTCTTTCTTTTTCACTAATAAAACTGGAGCTCCTCAAGGCGATACACTGGGCCTAATGAATTCTTTCCTCATCAGTTCCACTAGTTGTCCTTTTAATTCCTCAAGTTCTGATGGCGACATTCGATATGGTGCTATGGATATTGGTCCAGTGCCTGGAACCGGATCAATCGCGAACTCAATCTCCTGAACAGGTGGTAATCCAGGTACATCTTCAGGAAAAACTTCCAGAAACTCGTTGACAACGAGTATACACTGCAAGTCTAACTCTCTCTTAACGTCTAAGGAAAATAATAGCATGTATCATTGCGCTCCCTCTTTTAAAGAAGCGTTTACTTGATTAGCGGTTAAAAATCCAGAAATCTCATCCTTAGGAAAAACTAGATTTTTACGAGCACAATCAATCAAGATATGGTTAGAAGACAACCAATCCATGCCTAAAATTACATCTAACTGTATTAAAGGCAAACAGATCAGGTTAACAAGAAAATGTTTATCCTGAATAGTGATAGGACAATTCAAGCAAACATAAGTGACTAAAACTGGATTAGCAGTAGGAGTTGAAACAATAAGATCACACAACAAGGAAGGCAATTTTAGCAGTTTCACACAATCCATCGAGATAAAAGAATGCGTTGCACCTGAATCAAAAAGTATAGTTAAAAGATTAACGTTTATGTCGTACTTACCTTGTATGAGATCGTCAGAGTTTGAAGCCTCAGCTCCACTCATCGTACAAACTCTCCCCTTGGCTATCGTTTATTTGCTCTAGTGTGATTGACAGTCGGTTCACGCTTTGGTGCACTGCAGTCCTTCGCCATGTGTCTCACTTGATTAAAATTAAAACATTTAACTCCCCTCGTAGGGAAAGTATCTAGCATGTGTCTTGTATCTCCACAGTTAAAGCATCTCCTAATCCAGCCTTGATTCTGATTCCTTTGGCCTCCATTCCCTGATGCAGTAAAATTCGAACAGTATTGTTGTCAATTCTGATTATTTCCCTGTGGACGGAAATAAGGTTTCTTCTGATTATGTTTTCCTTTCCAATTCTGAGTCTAGTTCTTGAAATGAGAGGGTCCACCAACACTCCCTCTATTATCCTTTCATTTCCTCATTTACTCGATCTTACGACTCATTTCCACTAGAGCTTCGAAATTACGAAGTTGCAGAGGTAAAACGGACTCCTTAATCTCAAATCGTTGTCCTACTTCAAACCTTTCACACTTCCAACTTTAATTCGGTTGAGCTTGAAAGAAACGGAAGTATTTGGCAAGCGATTCAAACTTCGTCGCATACTCCCCTACAGATAACTCTCTTTGTTGTAACCCCAAAAATTGTTGTTCTTTCTCGATCCTTATGCTCTTCGGAAAATATTTGTCCATGAACGCAGTTCGAAAAATGTTCCAAGTAATGTCTTGATGACCAGCCTCTAACAGTAGCCTGGCACCTTTCCACCAATACTCTGCATCTCCTACCAGTAGGAAAACAGCATAAGTGACCCTAACTTCTGCTGGCGTGACCACCAACTCGAAGATTTTCTCAAGCTCCTAGATCCACAAATCAGCCTTCTCATGATCAACATTCATACCAAACTGTGAAGGATTTTGACTTCGAAACGCAATCAAAGCCTTGCCTTCCGCATCTTGCAGATTCTGGGCATTCATAGCTGCAGTTTGATTTGCAATCGCCGCTGCCACATTTTCTATTGTTTGAGCCGCATAATCCATTCCTCCTTCATACTCCTCATTCATGTTACCACGACCGGCAACACAACCACCTCTATGGCCTCTTCCACGACCGCGTCCACGTCCACGTCCAGCTTCTGGTTCAACAACTGGTTCCATAACTGACCTACAAGTCACAATTATTTAAACCAAAACCAGAAACGGAAATGTAAACTTACACATTCCCACACATTACTTCTAAGAAATAATTAAAACAAGTCTAAGTCAGAGATCACACAACATAGACATAACATACCTATTTCCCAACATTCCCGAAAGACGCGACCAGCTCTGATACCACAAATGCGACACCCCTTCCAGGGACATCACATAGTTACCCAAAAGCGGAAAATTAAATTATTGATCACTGGTTACTTTCGAAAAATATACGTTAGATTAAATGTCTCTTTACGAAAATAGTTCTGAATTTTTTTTTCTTTAAAACATCGAACCATCGTAAACATAAACAAACGTATATGTATATCGATATATATATATATGCATCATCTTTTAAATACACCCTACCTCTAATAGGAGATAACAAAAGAGCCCTCATAAGTATAGGATATTCTCTGTCAAACTAAGTAAAGAAAAGAAAGACATATACATATAAGTAACGAGTAGTCCAGAACCATACCAAAACTCATGGCTCTCGGTAGCCAGATCAAAAATTGACAACACTCGCTACCCCTGAACTATACCTATAGCTGGTCAAGCTAATGAAAACCATTGGGGAGATCGTGATGATCAACCCCACCTACAACAGATGTATCTGATGAAGATACCTCCGTTCCCGCTCCCTCGTCGGAAGAATCATCACCATCAACAGCAGGAGGGTGGAACTCAAGATCGTCCTCAAAGTACTCATTTGGGTCCTCCTCGACCACATCCAAAACTACCTCAACAGGAGGTATTGCTAGTCCTGCTATCTGAAGCGGATTTGGCTGAGGTGGCAAATCAAGTAACCCGTGCTCAGTCAAGTATTGTAAGTATAGCCATACCAGAGGTAGAGATACCTCAACAGTCTCCACAACATGTGTCCTTTGCTGCGGTCTTGCCTCCACCGTGCCACCAACCTCTCTATTATGGCCATGATAGGTGGCGCTGAGTGCCCCAGGGTTTATCCCCCAGGCACCACCAAACTGAGCTCGATCAAACATGATCGACCGAAGCCTCGAATGTGCCAGAGGCATATCCGGTTCCATCTAATCTCATACGTAAAGATATATGCACAAGCAGAGAAACCACAAATAAAACATGCAAGAGTGAGAAACCAATATATGGATTTTACTCGACAACTACATATCAGACATCACATAACACATACACATTTATCAACACAAGCATTCATAAGTAAATAGTTTATCAATGGGTTTAACACCCCAAACATCATCCTTTGAAAAACTACGCATGAAAACTTCATATTCGTCGTCTAACTTCGCACCTAATCTCATGAGATATCCCAACACGTGGTGAGTTGATCAGGCTCAATTGCCATCCCATGGCATAAAGGCACGCAACCATAACCCATTGCACACTGTCCACACTCATGGCATCAGTGATAAAACCGTAAATGGGGTTTCATTGCCCAACCCAGGCACAATGAAGAAAATCGTAGCATGAAATACCTGACGCCGCAAGGTAATCACACATAGAACCATGGGCACGTCTGCCAAATGCATGCAAAACACTTTTGCTCATAACCCTTTTATTTGTGTTCAATCTTTCTTTGACGAAGCTCAAAATGGCTTACGACTCACATAGTTTTAACATCTTTTAAACTTTCATTACAACACAGGACCTCACAGTCCGAGTGCTCAATCTCGACACCTCTCGACCGATGCATCAGTCATGGGTTCGTGGTAATAGAAAACATCTTAAATGTTTAAACACAGTATACACCACGTATACAGTAGACACCAAGTCTACAGGACCCCAAGTCCATAACAACAAAGAACCTTAGTACCCCGACGTCTCGGTTACTAAGTGCAACACCACTTTCAACACGGTTGAATTAATTTTTGCTTTCTAAAAATCTTTTAAAATTGGAAATTATTCAATAAAATCTTTAAATAATAAAGCTTAGTTTTCACAAAGGTGAGTCACTTGAGGTTTTAGACTTACTTAAAATATGTACTGGCGTTTCAAAATACCTGCCGTCTACACTTTTGCAAATTTGCCGTCAATTATCACTTTTAGAGCTTTTTAAGCCAAAACTTAGCTTTTTCCACTTAAACAATTTTCTAAAATCATAATTAACTTATTTTCAACAATTAAATTCATAAAATAACATTTTATAATATTACGGAATTTCTTACGTAAAAATTAGCAGTGAAAAAAATATTTTCACGGTTTCACTCTCACTGTGACTCATAATTCACTATTACAATAATAAATTATTAAAATAATGATATTTACAAAAATTCCTTATTTTTCCCAAATAAAATTTTCTATCAATTTTATATACCAACATTTTATCGTTAAAACAATGAATATAATTTACGAAGCTTCTTAAAGCTTTTATCCAATTAATTTAAATTGGGCAATGACCACTGTCAGGCTTCTCAAACAACAACCAACAATAATATCACAGAGATATTCCCAGGCAGATCATGCATCACAGCAGCATAATATAATTATAGATAAACAATTAAACACATTTAAACCAACACAGATACAAATAACATAACTTAAACAACTTAAATAAATACTAACAGACAAATAATTACAAACAAACACAAGATAGAATATAGCCATCGAATATATCCCTCGGGTATTCCCCTCTTACCTTTCGTAGATTCTCTTGTGAATTAATGAATTTCGTCGGAAGTCCGGATGTCACGTACACGTCACACTCACTTAACCTTCAACCATTACAATCAAATAATTACAATCAAGAACTAAAAACATCCAAAACCCTTCTACATGGTCATGACTTCAAGGGGTTTTGGGTGACTAAAATTTCTAATCATGATTAAGTCATGGATTAATGGTAGTTAATCAACCAAGATCATGGATGAAAACTTTGAACAAAACTCATCAAATCTTACCCTCTTAGGGTTCGGCCATCATAGAGATTTTGAGTAAGGATTTTCATTTTAATAAACTAACATGGATTAGAGTGTGTAGACATACATGTCATATGAAATACATGATCATACATGACAACACATGAACAAAACTCCAACTAAACCCATCCTCCTAGGTTCGGCCATAGCTAGTTTATTAGGAAGGAAATCTTTGATTACTACATGCTCTTGGATTTAGATAGTATGCATGATATCAAGAACATAGGAAGTGGTTTCAACATCATGAGATTTTTCTAGAATTTGTTATGAATTTTCAAAGTCCTAGACCTAGAAACTTAAAAGTGATGAACATAGATGAAATAGACTTTGAATCATGAAACTTATTGAAGAACATAGACATGATTAGGGAAGGAGAATAGGATTCACCTCTTGAAGATCAAAGACAAGTGAAGATCCAAGGACTTGCTTCACAAAATGATGGTATGAACTTAGAACTTTTGGGTGTTTTTTGTGTAAAGTGTGAAATGGCAAATAATGATGTGAAAGTATGCCTTTAGAGATGTGGGCTGCACCACTTTTGAGGGACTAAGTGGAAAGGAGGTAACTTCTTCAAGGATTTAGGTGTAAATAACTCCTAGGGACCATTTTGCAAAATTCCAAAAGTATAGGGACTATTTTGCAAAATCCTAATAGTTTGTAATGATGACCATGTGCAACACTTAATGTGTTCACATTGTGACTCATCATGTGAGTTATCTTGAAGCTTCTTCACCAACTTGCTTCTATGTCCTAGGAGAAAGTTAGAATACTTTGGAACTTTTGAGAATAGTTTAGAACTTTTGAGAAGGTTGGAGTATGTTGTGTTATGAACAAGAATGAGCTTGGCTCATCCAAGTTAATGGCAGATACCACTCCCCCTTGGGCTTGGGCATGGGACATGGAGTTTTGGGCTTGGAATCAATTGTGTTGGCCCACCAAAATGCTTAAGGCATAAACATAATCTAGGAAACTTATATGATTTCAATTGGCTTCACGAAATTTAAACCATGGACAAAGAATCTGGGCCTCAAGGCCACGGTCCTCTAATGGGTTTAGAGCAATGATTCTGGCCCAATTCACATGGAAAAACATAGAAACTAACTTAGGGACCAAAGTGCAATTAAGAGAAAGTTCAAGGACTTAAGTGCAAAATCCTTAAATTGCCACTTTAACCTTGTAGAATCTTCTAGACTCAAAAGTGTGACTCATCCCCGTGAATTATCTCAAAATTCTAAGATAACCTCTTTATCTGCTCTTGGAAACTCCAAAATCCACTATGTCATTCGTCCGATTACGTATTTCACCCGTAAAACGTATATTATTTCATTTTTATGAAATAATTCTAAAAATACACAGTTGTAGGAAATAAAATAAAAATCTTAACTCTTTCGTTCACGAATTAAAATTAGGTCTTTTGAGCAGTATAATTATACTGTCAATGGAATTCGCGGGCCGGGTTTCGCCTGACTTCCCAACCTAAATTTTAATCGTAGCTTTCTACATTCAAGTAGAGTTGAGTGGTAAACTCTGTTTATTTAAAATAATTTTCTAAAACTCTAATAAACCTATTTATATGTATTACTGTTATTTAAAACAGTGAAAGACACGGTGTTACATGTGCCATATGCTCAGTCATCTCTTCAACAATCTTTCCAACTTTATCATCAACAATTCTGCCAATGATGTCCTCAAGATTGGATGGCAAAGATAATTGTCTTGAGCTTTCAGCAGAGTCCGAGATAGTGTCTTGAGCTTGGGCTGGAGGATGAACCATAGCAAGAGCTAATGGTTGAGAAGATCTCTTAGCAGACTCAGCACCATGCTTAGAAGCACATAACTCATCAGACTGTTCTGTCAAAGTTGGCTCAATAGTAGAAACAGCATCAGGTAGAGGAGTTGAAGTCTCAGAAACGGGTTTTGAAAGGATTTCAACATTCAGTTCAGGGCCTTCCACAATTAAATCTTCAGATGTATGCTCAGAGGATGAAGTTGAAGCTGTGGCAGACGCATATTGTATAACTGGCTCAGGGATATCCTTTGCCCAGTGAATTGGATAAACAAATTCCACATTTCTGCTATTGATAGGAAGTCCCCATAGGTCTTTATATATCATGTACCTAAAGTGTGAGAGTCCACGCTTTCCTCTGACTTTGGGAATGTCTTCCTTTTCTTCATCAGTCAATCCAGAGGAAAATGCCTCTCTGGTGCAGTGAATTATGTGGGATTGCCAGAAGGCACCTGCATAGTTTGCCTCATTGACCATCTCAACTGACAAGGATTGAATGTAATCCATCTGTGAGTGGTCAAAGGGTTCAGAATGAAGATCCATCACGATGTCTTCAACTACTGGCATCTTTCCTTTGTGCCTTGGATGCTTTCTGTCCTTGTCCTTGTATAGATCAATCATTGTCAATCTAGGACAGATCTTGTTGGGCATGACTCCAACATTTGTAGAATTGGATTGTCTTAACCAAGTTGGATGGACAAAACGTGCAGCTCTATCTGCTCTGAAGTGGCTGAATTCCCATTTCAGCATTTCATACATCAGAGTGTCCACAAACTGGTCAACAACAGCTCCATAGATACTTGGATGTTTGAAAGTCATCCATTTTGCAGTCTGGTTTATGACAAAAGGAATTTGCCTGAAGGATCTGGCTCTTTTCTTAAAAACACTTCCAAGATTTTTCTTGTTTGGATCTATATGCTAGTCAGATATGATAACTCTTTCTACTCCATCAGTGAAAGGTTTAAGAGGTGGAAGTTTCACTAAGTTGGGGTAGATTTTCTTGCCAGGAATTGTTGGGGAAGGTGAGTGAGGAGAGGTCCATGTTCATTGCACATTTGAGAAGGGAATGGGCCAGAAGGAGTGTGGGGTTCAGGGTTGACCCAGTAAGGATAGATGTTGAGGGGTTCAAACTCATATTCAGTCGGGGGATACCATCTGGTTAGGATGAGTTCTGGTTCATGTGGAATGGTGTGGAAGAGTATTTTCCATTCTCTCTGTACTTTGGCCCAATTTTCAGATTTTCCAGCATAGAGAGTGGAAGAGGGAACTATGGATGGAAATAGAGTTTTCAAGGGTTTTGGAAAGGGGGCTTCAATGGTAATGTTGTTATCTATGTGTGGTAATGGTGAGGGTGGTGATTGTGGCAGGGTAGGAACATAAGCATTATTTACATCATTTGGAGTAGAGAAATTATCATTATGAGCTATCAAATTAGAGACTAGTTCATCTACTTCTAACCTAACAGGGTCATTAGCAGAGATTACTACCTCAAAAGCCAAAGTTGTTCTAGACCTCTTTGCCGGTTGCCTTTTCTTCTTAGCAATTGGACCAGCAACAACAGTAGCCTGTTTTTCAAGAATAGCATCAATTGGAAGTTCATCATCGTCTTCATCTTCAGACATAATGACCTTCCTTGCCCTCTTTGGTGCAGGTGGAAGAGTAGCACCAGAGGATACAGAGGGGACCGATCCTCTAGTAGTCCTCTTGGGAATGGGTTGCCTCACAGACACATTTTTTCTCTTGGTTCCTTTCCTCAAACCAAGAATTGTAGCTTCGTTGGCTTCAAGAGACTCTTCCTTAACCCTCATTTTCTCTTCAAGGTTTGCCAACTCCACTTGCTTGTAAGTGCTGAGTTGCATGCCACTAAGATTTACTCGGCCAAAGTCTACAGCTTGCAATCCTTTCTCACGAAGGAGTTTTTCTTGTTCATCCTTTGGCTTTGCACTTAGAATATCGTACAAGCCTTGTTACTTGAGAATTTTTGACAAGAGATGGGTGAAGGTAATATGAGAGGCGGATTCTCTGTTGGTAATGGCATCCTTGAAGCGATGAAATAGGATCCATGGAAGGTTAATCTTGGTCTCAAAAACAATATTGCACAAGCAGAATTTGTGAAGAGCTGATAAATTGTCTTTGGAGTCAATCTTATGCAGCACTACTTTATTCAGAATCTGGGGAAGAATTCTGATGTGATCTTTCATCTCAGATGATTTCCAAGAATGATTTCTCACGCTGTCTTGCCTTATAAGGGTAACAACAATTGTTTCGGCACCACCTATGTCTTCTTCCCAGTTTTTCAGTGAAGACTAATCCTTCTTGAGCACAAGCAATGGCATCAGAGATGGTTTTCTCTGATACTATCACTTTCCTTCCCATCACGAACCCAATCACATCTGTTTCAGAGATCTTTGGTCTCCTCCAGAATTGCCTTATCAAGTCAGGATACACCGAGACCTTTTCCAAGAAGATTCCATCCCAACCAGCAGCGTTGATGAACTTACTCACATCCAAGTTGTATTCTTGTAGAATTCTGAAGTTGAAGTGGTGTTCCATGGATATGGACATCGTATCAGTTGCAAAAGCAGGCATGGGAACAGTGGTTGAAGCCATTGTTGAGTAAGCAGAGTTTTGGAAGAACAAGGGAGACAAAGAGTTCGAAAGATTAAGAGAGAGAGGTTGATAGGGATGAACAGATGCGAAAAGATTTTCAGAGGGAAAGAGGTTACTTTAAAAGATTTCTGAAAACCAACAGTTTCCAAAAAATATAATGACAAGACATGTCATTAAGTGTAAAACGGCGTTGGTAACTTGGGACCATAAAAAGGTCTTGATGGGATTGATGAGATAGCTGACTCAGCAAGGAAAGAGAAGTATTTTAAATAAATGTGTTCAAGAACAAAATAATATCAGCAATAAATGTGTGCATAGACAAGTTCACACAATACTAAGAGTGGACGTGCAAAGACATAGCTAGTGGACGCATAGAATCCACTTGCTCTGGACGTCATGACTAGTGGACGTGCAGAGAAAACATGCAATGGACGATCAATTTAAAAATAATTATACTAGCTAAATCCATATACAACATATTCAATTGTTTTCTTATAAAGATAAATCTGTCATCTGCAAGAGGGTTAGTAAAGATATCTGCCCATTGTAGTCCTCCAATTGATGTTTGATCCATAAAAGTTGTGAGCAACAGCATGCAACTGATATGTATTCTGCTTCAGTAGTTGATAGAGCAATGGTACTTTGCCTTTTGCTTGACCATCATACTAGGTTAGCTCCAATGAAGTGACATCCTCCACTGGTGCTTTTTCTTTCAATTCTAACTCCAGCATAGTCAGCACCACAAAAACCAGCTAATCTGTAATAATCATTTTTCTTAAAGCACAAACCCAAATTAGTAGTACCTATTAAATATCTAAATATTCTTTTAACTGCCGAGAGATGAGACTCTCTAGGATCAGATTGAAAACGAGCACATAAGCAAAACTAAACATTATATCAGGCCTAGACGCAGTCAGATATAAAAGAGATCCTATCATACCTCTATATACCTTTTGGTCTACCTTTTTCTCTTTATCATCTTTGTTCAGTATTGAAGTGGGATGCATAGGGGTATTCATTGGTTTGAAATCATCCATCTTAAACTTATTTAGAAGTTCCTATGTAGACTTAGTCTGATGGATGTACACCTCGTCCATAGACTATTTAACTTGAAGTCCAAGGAAGAATTTGAGTTCTCCCATCATGCTCATTTCAAATTCATTCTGCATTATCTTAGAAAATTCCTTGCAAAGATATTCATGAGTAGCACCGAAAATGATATTATCAACATAAATCTGTACTATAATGAAAGCTGACTTAATAGATTTTCTAAATAGAGTTGTGTCTATTTTTCCTCTGTTAAAACCATTTCCCATTAGAAACCTACCTAACCTATTGTACCAAGCTCTAGGAGCTTGCTTAAGTCCATACAATGCTTTCTTAATCTTATAAACATGTTCAGGGTGATTTGTATTTTCAAACCCTGGAGGTTGCATGATATATACTTCTTCATTAATAAAACCATTTAAGAATGCACTTTTAACATCCATTTGAAAAAACATAAAACTATGATGTGCAGCAAATGATATTAAAATTCTTATAGCTTCTAGTCTAGCAACTGGTGCAAAAGTTTCAGTGTAGTCTATACCTTCTTCTTGAGAGTAGCCTTGAGCAACAAGTCTTGCCTTGTTTCTCACAACCTTACCATCTTCATCAAGCTTGTTTCTGTAGACCCACTTTGTTCCAATGACTGACTTGTCTTCAGGCAGGGGTACAAGCGTCCAGACTTCACTTCTCTCAAACTGATTTAGCTCTTCTTGCATAGCAGAACCATCCTTCGTCCAGTAGAGCTTCGTCCACGGTCTTTGGTTCACATTCAGAGACAAGAGCAGAATCACTTTGGTCTCTGAAGGTTGACCTAGTTCTCAGCTTGTCATTGGGGTCACCAATGATTTGATCTTAAGGATGGTAATTTATGAAATACCACGATTTCTGAGCATTTTCCTGTTGAGAGGTAGCAGTTTCAGGTTGTTGTTGAGAAGTGTCGTCTACTTGGACATCAGTCTTGATTTCTGGTTTTTCTCCTGAAATGTTTAGATCAAGATCTGCAAAAGCTTCATCTAGCTCTGATAGATCCTTATCAGGCTGTTTGTCAAAAAATTTCACATGAATACATTCTTCTACAACTAAAGTTCTAGAATTATAAACTCTAAAGCCTTTTGAAGTTTCAGAAAATCCTAGAAGGATTCCATTATCTACTTTAGCATCAAATTTACCAAGTTGATCTTTTGTATTCAAAATATAACATTTACATCCGAAGCGGTGGAAGTATGAAATGTTGGGTTTTCTACCTTTCCACAATTCATAGGGAGTCTTATTCAGAATAGGTCTAATGTATATTCTGTTCTGAATGTAGCAGGCAGTGTTCACAGCTTCAGCCAAGAAGTGCTTAGGGACAGAATTGTCATTGAGCATAGTCCTGGCCATCTCTTGAAGAGATCTGTTCTTTCTCTCTACCACACCATTTTGTTGTGGTGTTCTTGGTATTGAGAAGTTATGTTGAATATCACTTTCTTCACAAGACTCATGGAATAGCTCATTAACAAATTCTCCCCCATGGTCACTTCTAATTGAAGCTATTCACATGCCTTTTTCATTATGTACACGTTTGCAGAATACAGAAAAGACCTTGAATGACTCATCCTTGTGAGCAAGAAACATAACCCATGTTCATCTAGTGTAGTCGTCTACTATGACAAGACCATATTTCTTCCCACTGACAGAAGTAGTCCTTGTTGGACCAAAAAGATCAAGGTGTAGCAATTCTAGTGGTCTGTTGGTACTAACAACATTCTTAGATTCAAAGGAACCTTCAACTTGTTTTCCCTTCTGACATGCATCACATAGAGCATCAGATTTGAAACTAAGGTTTGGTAGTCCTCTTACAAGGTTATGCTTTGTCAGTTTTGAGATTAATCTCAAACTTGCATGACCCAACCTTTTGTGCCTAATCCATCGCTCATCCTCAATGGACATTACACATGACACACTTTGAATTGAGAGGTCCTCTAAGTCAATCTTATACACATTGTTTTGCCTCTGGGCTGTGAGTAAGAGTGATCCATCAGCTTTCTTGTTAAATGAAACAACAAACCCACTGTCCCATAATTAATAATGCTAAGCAGATTGTGTTTAAGACCATTTACTAACAGAACATTATCAATGGAGGGAAAAGGATGTTTACCAATTTTACCTATACCAATGATCTTTCCTTTTTGATTTCCTCCAAAAGTGACCCAGCCACCATCTTTCTCTACCAAGCCTCTTCAGGCTCTAACTCTATCACAGAGATTTAAAGGTTAATCTTCTTAACTCACTATGGGTGAGAATATGACAGTTTAAGATCAGTTGAATATTACAACAATATTCAAACTAAATGAATACAGACTTTTGCTTTTGAAATAATGAAAGAATAAGAGCTTGTCTTCTCAAGAATTGTATTGGCAGAAGTTAGGCTAGCAAAAGTTGTTTCAGGCAAGAGTTCTTTTTTCAGTATCTGAGGTCTTCTACTTATATAGTGACCTTCTTCTTCTCTTGTAATTCTTCAACGGTTACTTTGAATAATCCCGTTTAGAGATAGCATTTAATGCATGATATCTGTTGTGACTGATAGCTTGATTTTGGCGAGTTGAAAAGTATCCTTGGTTATCAGAAAATCACAAAATGGAGGCTCACTGTTCTGAGAAATTGTACCTTAAAAGCTTTCTTTCCTCCTTTGCATATAACACAGCTTTTGTTCAACAATAAAGATGTCATCGTACAGATCGTTTTACAATTCCAATTGTACTATTTACTTTTTGTATTTCAGTGATAGTACTATGAATTTTCTCAAGGGAAACAAGACATTAAATTGGATAAAACAAATGGGAAGAACAAATATTCATTTGAAATAAATATCAATCATTTGAAATAAATTCATTGTGGTAGAAGCGCTCGTCTACTAAAGTGGTAGAAGCGCTCGTTCACTATTGCGGTAGAAGCGCTCATCTACTAATATGGTAGAAACGCTCGTCCACACAAGTCTTTGGACTTGCTAAGTCCTTACAGAATCTTCGTCCAGTGACGTGGCACTGTGGACGTCTACTGAATTTTAGTTTAGGCACTATGACTGTATACTTGAGTTACAAGGATAACCCTCGTCTACTAACGTGGCAAAATGGACGCGCTTATTTCCAAGTCTAGACTTGCTATACCTAACAAGTTATTTAGGTATTCATTTATAGCCTCGTCTATTAAGGAAAACCAGTCTACTTATCATTTAAATTAGAAACAATTTAAATAACCTTTGGACGGGTAATTATTTGCACGAGTCCAAGCATTGTATACCTTATATTATTTTGAATTTTTACTGCATAAACTGAACTCACTTGTTAGATCTCAACTAACACTTTGCCAAGTAAATTTAATCCTTTTGTTAATATCAAAACTTAGAGATTATTAAATCCAAAACCATTTAGGTTCCAACATACTAAACTTAGGGAATAATAAGTAATGAATTTGATTTTATATAAAAAAAAAGTAATGAATTTGATATTTGATATGAAATAAATAATGAATCATTCTCTGTTACTCGTGTCTGACATTCAATAAAAAAATGTTATGGGACTTAATTGAAAATTTTATATAAGTTCAGGGACGCAATTAGAAATCTTTTTAGTTCAGAGACCCAATTAAAATCTTTATAAAATTTTTACAAATATTGAGGGGGATTCTAGGTCATGTTTCAAATCAGTAAACTTAACAACCTCTTCATGGAACCCTATCCCAAGACACAACTGAAAATTTTATATTAGTTCAGAGACCCAATTAGAAAACTTTTTAGTTCAGGGACCCAATTGAAATCTTTATAAAAGTTCGGGGACCCAATTAAAAAAAATTTAGTATTGGGACCAATTTTTAAATTTCCAAAAAGTTCAGGGACCTACAGAGTAATTAAACCATAAATCTATTATCTATTATATATACAAAAGTTAATTGTCCTCAAGGGAAATTATCTTCTCTGGACAATGACACATCATCAAACCTTATGTGTTAACACGATAGGGATTCAAGGAATATCCCACTTTTTTCATTGCACAATAATATCCCACTTATTTATTTATTTATTTTTGTAAATTGACTGTTAACAACTTTGCTTTCACACAACTTGTCTTAAAGTCTTTCTTTCTTTTGTTTTAATATAAAATTACATTTTATTTAATAAATTATATTTTCAATTAATTAACTAATACTTCTTCTGTTTCAATATATATATATATATATATATATATATATATATATATTAGCCATTATAGAAGATATTACATAATATAATAATATATTACTAAAATATTAATTATTTTATTTTATTTTTCTATTTTGGTATCCTTACTCGGTATTTTTTTTCACAGGATATATTCCACCACGCTTAACTAGGGAGATTAATCTCGAGTCGGGTAGTTAGGACCATAAGGACAGCAAAACTACTCTCCCTTGAGAGTTTTAATATTGCTATATTCTCATAGCTTTGAAAATCCCTTTTTTTTCGAATGGCTCTGGTAATCCTTATTC
Source organism: Sophora flavescens (assembly GCA_030762895.1). NCBI lineage: Eukaryota > Viridiplantae > Streptophyta > Magnoliopsida > Fabales > Fabaceae > Sophora > Sophora flavescens. The sequence goes on along the minus strand of CM061067.1, from coordinate 111,410,679 downwards.
AATATATATAATTGAAAATCATTTTTTAACCCTTTTCTTTCCAATCATATGTTTTTGTTAGAGTCTGGTGGATCATCATCAAAGAGCATCAATTAGAATAGGCGTACATAGATGTAGTACACGGATGTATTAAACACATCATTTTGTTTTACTACTGTAAAAATTGATGAATGTTTACTTACACCAATAAATATTCATCAATTATTACAGTAGTAAAAAAGAATTTTACCTTGTAACAATTAAAAGAAAGTTATCTGCAATTTTAAATGAACACTACTACAAAAAAAATTATACTATAAGTATAGGGAGTAATGATGACATTAATGATAAAGTATCTATTTAAAATAACAAGATACAATAAAAGAAAATCCCTTAATAACAAGTAGCAAATAATATCACAAGAGGCATAAAAAAATAATATCAATAACAATTACACCAATAAATATTCATCAATTATTACAGTAATAAAATTTTTTTTTACCTTGTAAGAATTAAAAGAAAGTTTTACACTTTTCGGATTAAAATTAAAAACCAAAAATAGCTATATGATAAAAATTGTTCAAATCGTGTCTCAAATCTCAATAGAAGAAACATGTTGATCTAATATGTATAGAAAATATTCAATATGAAAATATTCTTCATCTATATGTGATTTCATCACTAATATTTTCATCAAATGTGAATTGCACTTGTGATTGATTTTTGATCTCAATAATACATACATTGTATGCAGAACTAGGCTTTGTTATTCAACCACTTACCAAACTAATTGTCATTAATATATATATATATATATATATATATATATATAAATATATATATATATATATATATATATATATTATAGGTGAATTCTTCGGTACCAACAATAAATATTAGGTTAAGTTTACACTTCCTAGTTGGACCACTCAAAGGCTGACAATTCAATTAAAAAGGCCACACCAGCGCCACCTTAGAGTTCACCAGGTGTTTATCTTTTAAACCCCTCCCCACTTTTTACCTTGCACATTTACCCCAGAGGGGCCTTAGTGCAAACCCAAAATAAATTTGTTTTCCTTTTTTTTAATCCAAAAGGACCAAGCTGCAATTGCCAACTAAAGTAAAATCTTTGATCCCCCATTTTCCCATTTGTGTTCGTCGCTCTACCGTAATCAATCCACCATTGTTTTTCTGCAGCATTTTTGTTTCCCATATGTCTTGTTTCTTGTTCGACAGACCAACCTAATCCACCACCATTGTTTTTCTGCTACAGCTTCGTATCGTATCCCTATCACCTCACTCGCGATCGACGGTTCACCCTAATTCACCACCGTTGTCGACCATCATGGGTACACCATTGTTGATACCATAAGCACGAAAGTGCCCAGTCTGAATAACTAAACATAGATGAAGAGGATGAGTGGAATGTTGAAGTAGATGTCGAATTCAACCAACCAGAAAGCTCGTTTTGTTAGTGTGAGATCCAATCCCCATTTTGTTCATTATTTGAAATTATTGTTTTGGTCGATTGTTTTAAAATTGTTGTTTAGGTTGATTATTTAAAAATTGATTATTTAAATTACCGCTGAATGATATTTAAAATGGTTGTTCTATGATGTTATCCCCCATATTTGTTTCGATTAACCTCCTTCTAGCTTCCCATAGCATATGTATAGTGTTCTACGCTGCTCAATTTGATTTTTGTTGTGTATATTGTATGTTCTGTTTTGTTTTAGATGGCTGTTGTTCAGGTGGAAGACACTGTCGATCTCAGTCATGATTCAGAATGGAATAATGATAGAAGTACAAGTAATGTTGTTATTGGTAATAACAATGAAAATAAGGAAGATGGAGATGAAGGCTTGAAAAGGATAACTGAATTGTCATGGGATGACATCTTTGACTTGGAATTTGCATCTGAAGTTGAAGCATGTAACTTCTACTTTTCATATGCTAAGAGTCGTGGTTTCGTGGCTAGAAAAGATGAAATTTGCCGGGATGCGATGGGAGAGATAAACATGTGTCAGTTAGTTTGCAATAGGGAGGGCAAGAAGCTCTGATTTCCTTGAAGAGCTGAAGAAGCTAATCTATGGCAACTTCTCTCCTGCCAAGTTTGAAGAACAATGGGAGGCTGTAATTGGTAAATATGGCCTGCATAATAACAAATGGGTAAAAAAAAATTTATAAGATGAAGGAATCGTGGGCTAGTGCGTACTTGCGTGATAAGTTATTCTGCGACATTAGAACAACCTCGATGTGTGAAGGCATTAACTCCTTCATCAAGAGATATATGCAACAAAGGAACAACTTAGTCGATTTTTTGCATAATTTTGAGTGCGCTTTGAAAGAATACAGACACAATGAATTGATGTCCGATTTCAGGTCTTCATATGCTGAACCTGTTCTTACAACTTCCATGCATAAAATAGAACAAGGTGCAGTGAAAGTCTTTACATGGTCTAAGTTTAGAGAAGTAAAATATGAGATTGAGGATTGTGCAGCTTTAAATATATCTGACCGAGTAGTTGGTCGCGTTGTCGTGCACACGCCAAAAAGCGAGAGGTTTGTAAAATATGTAGTTTAGGGAGCGACAACTTGAGTATCGTCTCAAGGACTCTTGGGTTGTTGTTATTAACACAAAATCAGTTTGGGGGGGGTTGGATTGAATTGCAATTAGAAAACAAAGCAAAACAGAGCAATGAAAACAAAGCCAATAAAATAACTATCAAATAAGCTAAAGACGATTAATCTACTGTTCTCGGTTTCCCACTATCATCGGTTCATGTAAATTCCAAGACCTAAGCAGATACAAATCCCCTTTCGGTTGTAGCAACAATTAACAAACGAAATCGACACTACGAGATATATGTTCCTATTCCCGAATTAAACAAACGGGGTTAAGCCCTCATGAACTAAACGAACATGAACGAACACACGCGAATTAATCAAACGCGATTCAATATAGGAACATAACATCACCGAAATAAATCAACACAACACTATACACTCCTGAATTAAACAAACATAAATATATAGCATAGTATTGAAAAGGAAAAAGCAAATAAAACAGGAATTACACAACCTCAAGCATCAATGGAACCCAATCGCAGTAGATTAATCAAAGGAGACTAGTTCTCCATTACAAACATAAACCTAAACCTACTTGTAGCCGCACTATGAAAAGAAAAGAAGAAGAGAAAAGAAGATGATCAGTTCTGCCCCAAAACAGATATAAATACAGATTCTGGGTTGCGGTCTCTCGCGAGGCGAAACATGTTTCGCGAGGCGAATATTATGAACAGTCGCTTTCTCGTGAGGCGAAACATGATTCGCGAGGCGAGCCAGAGAGGGTGACTGTTGCTGCTCGTGCTGGTCTTCGGGCTCGCGCGGCGAGCATCCTCTCGCAAGGCGAATCCTCCAGAATTGCATTTTTTCCCTGTTTCTTTATTCCCTTAACTTCTAAGTTAACCTGAAAACAATGAAACAACCATAAGTGTTTTATTTGACTCAAAACTGGATAAATTAACCTAAAACTACTTAAACGACTCAAAACGTTGCTTGAGGACAATCGAGTCTAATTTGGGTGAAAACGGGATATAAATAGCACAAAACCATGGTCATACTAGTCATAAAACTAGATGAGCAAGAGGCTTATCAAAATACCCCAAACTTAAACTTTGCTTGTCCCCAAGCAAACTAAAACTCAAAAATAAAAAAGACTCAGACATGGCAAGCTTAAAAGATTCAATCAACTTTGCACAAATTTCATGCAATTCACCAAAATGATTTTTCCTTCAATGTTCCCCCCTTTCAAACAAAGCAATCCCCACATGCATTCACTCTAAACAATTGAGAATTTCATCAATCAAGCAATCATTAATCTAAGCAAGGGATCCAGGTTACACACAAGAGGGAGATCACTAAATTCAAACAACTGCCTTCCTCACAAGGGCATTTAGTGTTTCACTCAATCGCTCAGTTTTTGTCAGGATAACAACATTTCACTCAATTTCACTTTTAAGAAGCACTTCCCATGAATTTGATTTTCATCTCAAAATGGTTCCCACGGAAAACATGCATGCAACATCCAAAGGTCTTTTAAGGTTGTAATGGGGCCTGACTAAGGGTAGGGTATACAAAGGTACTGGGCTGAAGTCCCTAGGAACTAAGAGAGCATGAACATTTTTACATTTTTGAATTTCCACTCAAGTTCCATTTTCCATTTTTCCTTATGCTTTGGGTGACTACAACCTTTTTTCTTTTTCTTTTTTTTTCTTTTTAGCATTTTTGCACTTTTTATTTCTTTTTTTTCTCTTTCTTTTTTTATTTTTTTTTCTTGCCTTTGGCTCCAACCTTTTTATTATTTTTTTTCTTTTTCCCAATCCCAAACAACACATCATGCCCTTGTAGCCACCCCAAACTTAGTTTCTTGCAACCATTCTCTTGCTAAGATTCCATGCTCTCCTAATCCTAAGATTGGGTTAACATGGTTTTTCCAGATTCCAGGCTCATAACATAAGGTTATCAAGAATTAACAAGCTAATTAGGCTCAAAGGGGCTAACTAGGGAACATGCATTAGGAATTGGTTATTTTTAGGCCAAATGGTTATTTACAAAGAAAATGCCTAAATCATTTGAAGCAAACACATAAACATGCAAACCATAAAGAGATTCAAGCAAATTCGGGAAAGTTCAACTTGAAAGTGATTCTCACAGTTAAAAACATGTTGGAGGCTCAAATCCTCACCTGGACATTTTTGCAAATTGTTTGACAGAGATTCTATCCCTAGTGAGTGCTTCCCTTCACCCCAAACTTATCATAAATCATGCCATCATAACAAAATATCTCAAAGTTCAGTTTTCAATCACACGTGGATCAAATTTTCAAAAATATTTTTCAACCTAGGGGGAATCATCAATAGTCAACACATATCATGCAATCAATCTATGCAAATTCAATTAAAATCCAGCAAGCTCGACAACACAAGACTCAACACACATACTCCTGATCTTCTCAAATTATTCAGGAGCTAAAAGAAAAACAAAACAAAACAAAGCAAGGCAGAAACTAACAAGAAAATGAAAGTAAACTAAAGAGAAAGGGTTTAAGAAAACTCATGGGGCGGTTCCACCAGGATCCCAATGTCTGTGATACAGTGGCCACGGAATACTCAAATTGCAGTATGATCCTCTCGGATCCCATGGCCTACAGCATAAAGCCCACGTGATAGACAAGGGACGGAATCTTGTTCCATGGTCCCCTAACTTGCAGCCTTTATATGGGAGTGAGTGCTTGACAGTTATGGTGACTTCGCCAAGTGCGGCGGACTTCTTGCTCCCTCTTGGGTCAAGGTTGACATCTTTCTCAATAAAGTCCTCCCAATAAAATCGGGGTTCAACCTCTTGGACTGGCCATGGTGCAGAATCCAGAGGCTTGAACTCCATCACCGGTTGTTCCACAGGGGGAGGTGACAAACAGGTAGAGAGTGTTACTGGTGCTGCTTCAACTTCTGCACGATCTTCATTCACTGCACTAACAAATCCATCACCTGCTAAACCTCCAGGAATCTCAGCACACACCACACAAAGGTTAGTGTTAGTAGAGTCAGTACATATAGTACAATAAACTGAATCATTAAAAGTCTGAATGTCTGGAAATTCAGCACATAGTTCATCCATCCCATCACTTTCAACACATGCATCTAATTCCAAAGGTTCTTCATTATCCTCAAGCATGGTGAAGCAGATGTCCTCCTGATCCTCATTTGCTATGTGAATAGGACCCTTAACCTCGTATGTCTCCTGTTCCATATGGACGTTTTGCTCTTCATACCTTTCAAAACATGCTATACACAAAGCAGTGTCAGTAAAATCAGCACATGAATTATAATAGATAGAATCAGGGGAGGTATGAATATCTGGAGATTCAACACACAGTTCATCAACAGAAGTGTTCTTGACATCATTATCAAAATTATCCTCAGAAGTATTGTCAAGAATAACTGCTTGTGAATCTGTATGTGCTTCAAGGGGATGTGGAGTTTGCAATGTAGCCGAGGTGGAGACAATGTGATCAATTTGAATGGCCAACTTCTGAGATTCAGCTTGTATCCTCTATTGGCTTTGATCAATTTGAATGGCCATCTTCTGAAAATCAGCTTCTATCCTCTATTGGGATTCAAGATTATTTACCTCCATCTGTTGAAATTCAAGATGACTTGCTTCCATCCTCTGTTGAAATTCGATAAAGTTTGCTTCCATTTGTGCATTCATTCGCTTGAACAGGTCTTCTAGTCAAGGTTCCGGAAGGTGCAGAGGTGGTCACTTGGCTGGGGTGGTATTCATCAGTGGAAGGGTCAGGAATGTTGTGCCTGTTCTGATTGTTGCCTTGATCTCCACCATGTTGGCTATGATAGAAAGGTTTCTCCTCATTCACTCCAATCATGTCAAAACCACTGCTAAACTCGTAACTTCCAACAAAGTTAGGATCACATATGCATGGTGGTGGTTTACTAAAGTCAGGATAATATATGCATGGTGGTTCATAATTAACATTAGGCATGTACCCATACATGTAATTATCCATGGAAAGCACTAAGATTCACAACCAGACAAAGCAGCCATAACTAATTCAGCAAAGCAAAAGTTTTTTTTTTTTAATTTTCCGTTAATAACAGCAAGAGTCCCCGGCAACGGCGCCAATTTTTGGTCGCGCTGTCGAGCACGCGCCAAAAAGCGAGCGGTTTGTAAAATATGTAGTTTAGAGAGCGACAACTCGAGTATCGTCTCACAAGGACTCTTGGGTTGTTGTTATTAACACAAAATCAGTTTTTTTTGGGGGGGGGGGGGGGGGGGGGATTGAATTGCAATTAGAAAACAAAGCAAAACAGAGCAATGAAAACAAAGCCAATAAAATAACTATCAAATAAGCTAAAGACGATTAATCTACTGTTCTCGGTTTCCCACTATCATCGGTTCATGTAAATTCCAAGCCCTAAGCAGATTCTAATCCCCTTTCGGTTGTAGCAATAATTAACAAACGAAATCGACACTATGAGATATATGTTCCTATTCCCGAATTACACAAACGGGGTTAAGCCCTCATGAACTAAACGAACATGAACGAACACACGCGAATTAAACAAACGCGATTCAATATAGGAACATAACATCACCGAAATAAATCAACGCAACACTATACACTCGTGAATTAAACAAACAGAAATATATAGCATAGTATTGAAAAGGAAAAAGTAAATAAAACAGGAATTACAGAACCTCAAGCGTCAATGGAACCCAATCGCAGTAGATTAATCAAAGGAGACTAGTTCTCCATTACAAACATAAACCTAAACCTACTTGTAGCCGCACTATGAAAAGAAAAGAAGAAGAGAAAAGAAGATGATCAGTTCTGCCCCAAAACAGATATAAATACAGATTCTGGGTTGCGGTCTCTCGCGAGGCGAGCCAGATAGGGTGACTGTTGCTGCTCGTGCTGGTCTTCGGGCTCGCGCGGCGAGCATCCTCTCACGAGGCGAATCCTCCAGAATTGCATTTTTTCCCTGTTTCTTTATTCCCTTAACTTCTAAGTTAACCTGAAAACAATGAAACATCCATAAGTGTTTTATTTGACTCAAAACTGGCTAAATTAACCTAAAACTACTTAAACGACTCAAAACGTTGCTTGAGGAAAATCGAGTCTAATTTGGGTGAAAACGGGATATAAATAGCACAAAACCATGGTTATACTAGTCATAAAACTAGATAAGCCAGAGGCTTATCAGTAGTTAATGGAGATTCTATGCACCTGAAGATGAATAAATTTTGCAATCCTAGAATTGAGTTTGTCCTTGTTTTTGATACAGCAGAGAGGAAATTTACATGCGAGTGTCGGATGTTTGAGTCACGGGGCATTCCTTGCAGTCATATATTTAGTGCAATGAGGTATGAACACATTGATGCTATACCCAGCTCCCTAATTTTCCGACGATTGACCAAGTCTGCTAAGCTTGACTATATGATAACTGCTCCTTCTGCTGATCGTGATCGAGAAAAACTTGTTATGTTACGTTTAGGTGCATTATCTGCTGCATGTAACAGATTGTGCAATCTTGCAGCCAGAGACAGGGATGATTTTTTGTATATTAGATCTGAAATCCATAAACTTACATTAAAGCTAGAGAGTCGTATTAATGGAACACCCCAACAAAAAACAGGTGCTAATGTGATTAACGATCCCGAGGTGGTAAAAACCAAATGTGCCCCGCAAAAGAAGAAATACGACAAGAAGAGGAGGCAGTGTCTCACTGCAAGAGAATTGGTCACAATGTTAGTACATGTCCTGTTTTATCTCAGAAGGATGTTTTGTGCAGTATGGATGAAGAGCTGTTAGGTTCAGAAGTTGATTTAGACATGGAAAGAAGTGATAATGTAAGTAGTATGTTTGTTTAATTAAATGAGTAATAGGTGAACTGTTGATAAAGTACTTGTATGATTTTAGGGCTCTAATACATTGAATAATATGTAGGTCGATGTTCAGGATGATGACATTGGTGGAACTAAACAAACATGTTCAGTTCAAGCATCTACTCGTAGTGAACATGTAAGTCTGTCATTTAACTACCAGCTTAAAAAACCATGTATGTCTAACTTGTTAAAGGCTGTTATGAAGGTTTCCTGTCCACGACAGAAGAAGCAAAAGGTGAAATGTCCAATTCCAACTCAAAAATCAGCAAAGGTATGTATAGGTAAATCAATAATTAGTTAAGGTCTGGGTTTCAGTTTTCAACATTGTTGAATTTTATGCAGCAGAAGCAGACATTGCCCCAAGAACAAGATAAACATAATGGAACTGGTAGTGGTGCACATCATAATATACCAAATAGATATGCTCAAACTGTACATCATTTCCCACAATATCATGTACATCCAATGTTTCCCAACATGGTCCCTCCTTATCACATTTACCATCCTCCAAATCAGTCGTTCCTTATGTATCCACATGTATATAAAATGTCCTTCGAGTTCCATTTGTATATTTCTTATACTGTTCTAAGTTTGGTGATTGATTTTGTTGTAGTATTTTCGTTTTATGGGTGATCCTCCTGATACACGGAAAAAGTGATCACTGATATTAAAGAACAGGTTAGTCTGTTTGGCAACTATACAGCTGGTTTATTGCATATTTAAAATGATGTCTGTTTCAAAACTACAACATCTTATTACTTTTTTCACAGGGTCTTTGTTCATGGGTATGAGAACATGACTATAGGACTAATGGGGAAATTAACATGAAGCTGATCGATTCTGGCATGGGGCAAGCAATCCTATCATTGTGATTGAAATAACCAATGAAGAAAATGAACTGTAGTTTAACCCGATGTACATGCAGTTATTGAACTTTGCACACTTTTTTAAATGATTGTGATTGTCATTCAACCACTGTACTTTGCAATAAAACTTGGTTTATCTTTTTTAGTGAGTTTTTCTGGCATTGGTGTTATGTTTTTGATTTCTCGCGTGGTACAGCAACATGGTTTTTTTGTACATGATGTCGCGACCAAAAAAGAAAACTTGATTTACCTTTTAGAGAATAAACATGGAGTCGCCACCAACTTTATTTAATTCCGGGAAAGTTGGAAAGCCCTTTAAAAAAAGCTTTGGGTTCGGGAGTCGATTACGTCTAGGGAAGGCATGGAGACTTAACCCCATGGCACCCTAGAACATCCATAAAAATGGTTACCCAAAATTAGTTGTGTAAATTATTAATAACTTTGAAAATATTTGTTTTACCGCGAAAATCATTTAAAGGAAAAATCACTCTTAATCTTAAGATATTTTGAATTTTTTTATCGGTTTTATATTTGTGAAATTTTTTTATTAGACCTAAGTGAGGTTGAACATGGCACGTAAGTCCACAGGGCAACCCCAAAATCTAAATGATTGAGCATGACACTTGTCATAGAGCAACCCAAAAATAACACTGATATTTAGAAAAATGCTACATAAGAATTAGGAAGAGAAATATTATTTCATGATCTCATTTTTTTTTTATTCTACCTTTTGATTAAATGTTGAATAGTCCTAAATAGGTTGAACATGGCACATAAGTCCATAGGGCAACCTTTATTCTAAGGGATTGAACAAGCAATGGAAGACCAACTCGTCCAGCAGAAACTGAAACATGCAATGGAAGACGCAATGGAAGACCTACTCGTCCAACAAAAAGTCAAACATGCAATGGAAGACCTACTCGTCCAACAGAAAGTGAAACATGCAATGGAAGACCTACTCGTCCAGTAGAAAGTCAATCATGCAATGGAAGACCTACTCGTCCAACAGAAAGTCAATCATGCAATGGAACTCATCCAACAGAAATAGTCACCCATGATGGTCCGGAATGCCCTTATGGCCCAATATGAGTAATTAGGCTCGATAATACTAGTACGATCCAAGTTAGCCCAATTCGAGAAAACACGTCGAATAGGACTTGGTCGAGGAAAATAGACCTAGAAAGCCCCGATCAACCAATATGGACCAAATTGACTCAAATGTCCCAATATGACAAATAGTCACCCATGATGTTCCGGAATGCCCTTATGGCCCAATATAAGTAAATAGGACCGATAAGACTGGTACGGCCCAAGTTGGCCCAATTCGAGAAAACACGTCGAATAGGACTTGGTCGAGGAAAATAGACCTAGAAAGCCTCGATCAACCAAGATGGACCCAAATTGACTCAAATGTCCCAATATGACAAATAGTCATCCATGATGTTCCGGAATGCCATAATGGCCCAATATGAGTAAATAGGCCCGATAAGACTAGTACGACCCAAGTTGGCCCTATTCGAGTAAACACGTCGAATAGGACTTGGTCGAGGAAAATAGACCTAGAAAGCCCCGATCAACCAAGATGGACCCAAATTTACTAAAATGTCCCAATATGACAAATAGTCACCCATTATGTTCCGGAATGCCCTTATGGCCCAATATGAGTAAATAGTCCCGATAAGACTAGTACGACCCAAGTTGGCCCAATTCGAGGAAACACGTCGAATAGGACTTCGTCCAGGAAAATAGACCTAGAAAGGCCCGATCAACCAAGATGGACCAAATTGACTAAAATGTCCCAATATGACAAATAGTCACCCATGATGTTCCGGAATGCCCTTATATGAGTAAATAGGCCCGATAAGACTAGTACGACCCAAGTTGGCCCAATTCGCGAAAACATGTCGAATAGGACTTGGTCGAGGAAAATAGACCTAGAAAGCCCCGATTAACCAAGATGGACCCAAATTGACTCAAATGTCCCTACATTATGGTGTGAAATCTTGGACTATGTTTTCAATCCATTATGTGACTGTGGATATTTTGTGGAAATTATGGATATTACTTACCCTGCTATATATGTTCATGTGTTATTTCTTACACTGTTTTTTATCATATTGTTGTGCAGTGTACTTGGACCTAGGACCTTGGCCTTTCCCATGATGACTGTGAGTATGGTAATCCCAGTATTTGTCCTTTGTCATTTTTACTTTGCCATTGATTCCTAAACCTCTGTACTGAATGCAGCTCTGAATTTTGAATGATAGATAATAAATCTCATGAAGAGGCTTTTACTCTATTCTTTTTTATGGAGTTGCTGATAATGTACGCTCGCTGACCGTCTTCAACATTTTGCCTCTTCATCACTGGAAATGTGCTAATTAGATTAGACTGATAGAAGATTGTACTTTCATATCAGCTATTTATGCTAATGTCTTTATAGAATGTAAGTTATAGGTATTGAATTGTTCAAATTGTAACGTAGGAAGTGAGTTATATGAAGTACATCAACTCTGATATGTTGGTTTCCCAGGTTGGACAAAAAGTTCTGAATGTTTTTGCTGTAAATGTTAATGAATAAAACGAGCATTTCCTTATTTAAATATTTCTGGTGAGTTGTTGTTGCTGTGCACACATTCTTGAACCAGGAACTTTTTGCAAAAGTCTACTCTTAGCTAGATTAAACCATCTCTTAGTAAGATACATACATAAATAAAAAAGTAACCAAAACAGGGAACCAAAATTGTGCCAAAGCACCAAGGCCAAAACAATCAACGTACATGGATTTATTCTCCTTAAACACAATCCGATTACACTGCATACCCTTAGAAAATACATTCTTGGGTAACTGCATAACATAAAGGAACCAAAATAGTGGGCTATAATTGTGCCAAAGCACGTAAAAGGGCAAAAAACTCATTGAAAATGCATTGTTCTATCCAACAGAACTTGCACACACCCTGCAACTTGCACTAATTCACTATTTTGATACTCTATATACTTAGAAAATTATTGGGTAACTTCATAACACAGCAAAATCATGGACAACAATCAAAGATGCATGAACAAATTCAGTGAGCAGTCAAAGGAAAACATTCAAGGAAGAACTTGGATGAATCAAAGACCAAAGACGAAGATCAAGGAATCATCAAGACAAGAGCTTAACGAAGGAATTAGTTTTAAGTCTTAGATGATCTATAAGAGATGAAATCTCTTATTCACAAAAAGCTCATTTGAAAAGATGCATGAAGAAAATCATTTTTCATAACCTGCATTAAAAGGAATAAGTTTTCGTAAATGAAAAATGATTTTGGAAATAAGATTTCTAAGCGCTCGTCCAACACTAAGATTTCTAAGTGCACGATCAATGAAGTAAAACAATCAGACGTCCAATGAAGTGAAACAAGCAGACGTCCAATAAAGTAAAACAAGCAGACGTCCACTGAAGCGATAAAAGCTGATGTCCAATGAAGTGATAAAAAACTGACGTCCAATGAACTACTAAAAAGCTAGCGTCCACTAAAGTGACAGAAGCTCGCGTCTACTGAAGTAACAAGAAGCGCTCGTCTGCTGATGTGGCACATGGAGCTCGTCTACTGAAGTAACACAAAATGATAGTTAGCACAATAGATAACCCAAGTACTAAACTCAAGCAAACACAGGCAGCATGATACTCAAACCACCGCACAGGTGCACACAAGACCATTGATGGTGTGATTTCACATCATAATTCTTGTACATTTATGCATGCATTTTCATAGAGCTTGAAAAGTGAATAAAATTACCCAAGCAGAGCCCATCACGGCCTAGCCGTGATGACCATCACGGTCGTGATCGAGCAATAATTAAGAAGGAAGAAGCCAAAAGTCAGAAGCTATCACGGCCTGGCCGTGATGACAATCACGGCCGTGATGCTCAGAAATTTGAAAACGCGCCAAGGCAGAACACGTCACGGCCTGGCCGTGATGGCCATCACGGCCGTGTCGCAAATCCTAATCTATAAATGGGCACAGACAGAACAGAAGAAAAACAATTTTTGAAACCCTAAGACTCTCTCTCTGAACCAGGGACAGCTGCACAAGGATTCCATGGAGTTTCTTTTCCTTTTCATCTCTATTTCTTTGATTTTGGCTATGATCATGAGTAGCTAAACTCCCATTGTTGGGATTAGATGTAGCTATTTCTAAATTCTCCATGTATTTGAATTGACCTTGTAATACAGTTTTTGCTTCCTTATGAGTGATTGATTTCCTTGCTTAATGCTTGTTGTGGCGTGATCCCCCATGACTTGATTATTGTTTTGGTATGCAATTGGAAAATTCGTATTAGAACTAGAACTGAAATCAACCACCTAGTAAACCTTGTATCTAGGAATGGATTTAGGTTTATTATCAATCGTTTAATTCCTAATCATCATGCAAATTTATTAATGTAGGCCACCTAAGGAATTAGGGTCTATTAGTGGATTTAGGCTCTTGTCATCTGAGGAATCAGGGCTTGAGTAATCTAGTGGATTGATTGTCATATTTGAAGTAGAAACTGTTTATTAGTCATTTCATTGCATGGGGATGAAGTTTAGTAAACCTAATCCCAACATCGTTGATCAGCCGCTGGCTAGTCTAGTTTTATAACTAGAAAAACCTTGGCTTTGTGTTAATTTTATATCAATTTCGCCCAAATTAGACTTGATTGTCTTTAAGTAGTATTTTGATTCTGTAAAGTATTTTTAGGTTAATTTAGTTGATTTAGAGTTAAATAAAGCACTTATGCTATTTTCTGTTTTCAGGTTAATAAAAAGAAATAAATCTGGAGCTTTCGCCCCGCGAGAAGAGCATTCGCCTCGCGAACCTGAAGGTGACTGTTCCAGAAAATTTGCATCCTTTCTGTTTCGCCTCGCGAATCCATTACTCGCCTCGCGAGAGTGAAGACCAGAAGCCATGACCTTTCCATTCCTCGCCACGCGAGCCGTGCTTCGCCTCGCGAGAATACCAAACGATGCAGAGATTCGCCTCGCGAGACATTGTTCGCCTCGCGAGTCCGCTGATTCCAGAACCCGTGTATAAGATTGTTTTAGGCAGAACTGAGGGGGTAGTTAGTAGCTTAGTAGTAGTTATAGTTCAGTAGTTTATTTTCTTTTCTTTTGTGTTTAAGTCTGTAATGGAGAGCTAGTCTCCTAGATTAATCTACTGTGATTGGTTTCAATTACACTTGAGGTTTTGTAATTCCTGTTTTATTTGCTTTTCTCTTTTCAATGCGATGCTATATGTTTCTGTTTGTTATTTCAGGAGTGTATAGTGTTGTAATGATTCATTTCGGTGATGCTATGTTCCTATACTTAATCGCGTTTGTTATTTCGCGTGTGTTCATTCATGTTCGTTTAGTTCATGAGGGCTTAACCCCGTTTGTTATTTCGGGAATAGGAACATACATCCGTAGTAGCGATTTCGTTTGTTAATTGTTGCTACAACCGGGAGGTGATTAGAATCTGCTTAGGGCTTGGGATTATATCAACCAATGATAGTGGGAAACAGAGAACAGTGGGTTGATCATCTTTAGTTTATTTGTTAATTTCTTAAATTGCTTGTTTTCATTGTTCTGTTTTGTTTTATTTCTTATCTGCATTCACTCCAAACCCCCCAAAACTGATTTTCTGTTAATAATAGCAACCTAAGAGTCCTTGTGAGACGATACTCGAGTTGTCGCTTCCCTATCTACATTATTTTGTAAACGCTCGTTCTTTTTGGCGCGTGGCGACAGCGCGACCAAAAATTGGCGCCGTTGCCGGGGACTCTTGTTGTGTTATTAGCAGAAAATAAAAAATAAAAAATAAAAAATAAAAAAAAATTCTGAATTTGTCTGGTTATGGATCTTACTGATATGCTCACTTATTTGAAGCAATTGTTTCAGCAGAGAGAATTTTGTGGCATGTGTGGCTCTCCTGAGCACCTGTATGAGGCATGCCCCATTCTGACAGATGCTACTTATTGGCCTCGAGCTTATACATTCCATCCTGACAATCAAGGCAAAAAGCTTGAGGATAATGAAGAACCTGTGGAATCAAATGCATGTGTTGAAAGTGATGGGATGGATGAACCGTGCGCTGAAATTCCAGACAATCAGACCTTTACTAATTCAGTTTCTTTTACTACATGTACTGAATGTACTGACACTAACCCGTGTGCTGTTTGTGCTGAGTTTCTTGACTCTATTTTGCAGGGTGATAGTGTGAGTGAAGCTGATTGTTCAGCCGAGGTTCTTGACGTCATGGATACTCCAACTGCACCATCCATTGGGCAGTCACCTTCCCCTGTGGAACAACCGGTGATGGAGTTCAAGCCTCTGGAAATTGCACCATGGCCAGTCCAAGAGGTTGAGCCCCGATATTATTGGGAGGATTTTATTGACAAGGTTGACAAAGAGGTCAACTGTGACCTGATAGGGAGCGAGAAGTCCGCCGCACTTGGCGGAGGTACCAAGATTATCAAGTGTCCGCTCTCATACTTATGCTGTAGGCCATGGGATCCGGGAGGATCACTTCGTACTTTGAGCATTCCGTGGCCACTGTATCACAGACAGTGGGATCCTGGTGGAACCGCCCCTTAATAAGTTTTTCTAAACCTTTTCCTTTTAATTATGCTTGCGTTATTTCTGTTTTGTTTTCAATAAAGCTCCTGAATAATTTGAGAAGCTCAGGAGTTGTGTTGAGTCTTGTGTTGGCTAGCTTATTGGTTTTGATTAGTTTTGCACAGATGGATTGCATGTTATGTGTTGACTGTTCCCCCTAGGATTTGAAATTTTTTTTGAAAAATGATCCCCATGTGATTGAAAACTGAACTTTGAGATTTTGTTGTGATGGCATGATTTATGGTAAGTTTGGGGTGATAGGAAGCGCACACTAGGGATAGAATCTCTGTCAAACAATTTGCAAATAATGTCCAGGTGAGGTTTTGAGCCTCCAACATGTTTTTGACTGTGAGAATCACTTTTTAAGTTGCACTTTCCTGAATTTGCTTGAATCTCTTTTTGGTTTGCATGTTTATGTGTTTGCTTCAAATGATTTAGGCATTTTCTTTGTAAATAGCCACTTAGCCTAAAATAACCATCCCTAATGCATGTTCTTTAGTTAGCCCCATTGAGCCTAATTAGCCTGTTAATTCTTGATGACCTAATGTTATAAGCTAAAATCTGGAAAAAACCATGTTAACCCGATCTTAGGATTAGGAGAGCATGGAATCTTAGAAAGAAAATGGGTGCAAGAAATTAAGTTTGGGGTGGCTGCAAGGTGTGATGTGTTGCTTGGGACTGAAAAAAAAAATATATATATATATAATAAAAAGGTTGGAGCCAAAGGCCAAAAGAAAAGCAGAAAAAGAAAAAAAAATATATAAAAGAAAAAAAAATAAAAGTATTAGAAGAAATGGCTGTAGTCACCCAAGGCAAATGAAAAGATGAAAGAGAAAAGGAACTTGAGTGGGATTTCAATGTTTTGAAGTGTTCATGCTTTCTTAGTTCCTAGGGTCTTCAGCCTAGTACCTTTGTATATCCTACCCTTAGCCAGGCCCCATTACAACCCATAAAAGACCTTTTGATGTTGGTTGCATGTTTTATGTGGGAATCATTTGGAGATGAAAATCAAATTTATGGGAGGTGCTCTTAAAAGTGAAATTGAGTGAAAGCCTAGACAAAAACTGAGCGATTGAGTGAACACTAAATGCCCTTGTGAGGAAGGCAGTTGTTTGAATTTGGTGATCTCCCTCTTGTGTGTAACTTGGACCCCCTGCTTAGATTAATGATTGTTTGAATGATGAAATTCTCAATTGTTCAGAAATAAATGATTGTGGGGATTACTTTGCTTGAAAGGGGGGAACATTGAAGAAAACTGTTTTGATGAAACTGCTTGAATTCTGTGCGAAAGTTGATTGAATCCTTGAGCTTGCCATGTTTTGAGTCTTTTTAAGTTTTTGAGTTGTAGTTTGCTTGGGGACAAGCAAAGTTTAAGTTTGGGGTATTTTGATCAGCCGCTGGCTAGTCTAGTTTTATAACTAGAATAACCTTGGCTTTGTGCTAATTTTATATCAATTTCGCCCAAATTAGACTTGATTGTCTTTAAGTAGTATTTTGAGTCTGTAAAGTATTTTTAGGTTAATTTAGTTGATTTAGTGTTAAACAAAGCACTTATGCTATTTTCTGTTTTCAGGTTAATAAAAAGAAATAAATCTGGAGCTTTCGCCCCGCGAGAAGAGCATTCGCCTCGCGAACCTGAAGGTGACTGTGCCAGAAAATTTGCATCCTTTCTGTTTCACCCCGCAAATCCATTACTCGCCTCGCGAGAGTGAAGACCAGAAGCAATGACCTTTCCATTCCTCGCCACGCGAGCCGTGCTTTGCCTCGCGAGAATACCAAACGATGCAGAGATTCGCCTCGCGAGACATTGTTCGCCTCGCGAGTCCGCTGATTCCAGAACCCGTGTATAAGACTGTTTTAGGCAGAACTGAGGGGGTAGTTAGTAGCTTAGTAGTAGTTATAGTTCAGTAGTTTATTTTCTTTTCTTTTGTGTTTAAGTCTGTAATGGAGAGCTAGTCTCCTAGATTAATCTACTGTGATTGGTTTCAATTACACTTGAGGTTTTGTAATTCCTGTTTTATTTGCTTTTCTCTTTTCAATGCGATGCTATATGTTTCTGTTTGTTATTTCAGGAGTGTATAGTGTTGTATTGATTCATTTCGGTGATGCTATGTTCCTATACTTAATCGCGTTTGTTATTTTGCGTGTGTTCATTCATGTTCGTTTAGTTCATGAGGGCTTAACCCCGTTTGTTATTTTGGGAATAGGAACATACATCCGTAGTAGCGATTTCGTTTGTTAATTGTTGCTACAACCGGGAGGGGATTAGAATCTGCTTAGGCCTTGGGATTATATCAACCAATGATAGTGGGAAACCGAGAACAGTGGGTTGATCATCTTTAGTTTATTTGTTGATTTCTTAAACTGCTTGTTTTCATTGTTCTGTTTTGTTTTGTTTCTTATTTGCATTCACTCCAAACCCCCCAAAACTGATTTTCTGTTAATAATAGCAACCTAAGAGTCACTGTGAGACGATACTTGAGTTGTCGCTTTCCTATCTACATTATTTTGTAAACGCTCGTTCTTTTTGGCGCGTGGCGACAGCGCGACCAATCGTTCATATATTTGAAGAATCCTTTTAACTGCCTTCCAAGTGTTCGACAGAAATTCTCAAAGAACTTTTCTTTTTAATTTGTTTATTTTAGGTTTTAAATCTGATTTGGCTTGGTATTTAGTATTGAGCCCCCTTCAATTCAAGTATCGGCTTAGATAGTAATTGACTCGGTACGTGCTAGTACTTGTCACAGTCCTCGCGGGAACGATAAACCGTCTCACCACCGTATTACTCGTACGACTAGGTATACTTTCCTAGATCCGTCAACAAGTTTTTGGCGCCGTTGCCGGGGATTGTGTTTCAATATTAGCATACCCATTTCGATTACTAATTTAAGCAAAAAAAAAATTCTACTTTATTATCTGTTTGCTGTCATACTTTTTTTTTTGTTTTGCTGCCATAGGTTTTTCTGTTTTATTTACTGTTTGTGTGCTCTCATTTAATGCTAACACTCTTGGTGTCTATTCTTATTTGTGCATGCGAGGTACTGTCCCAGCCGACCAACTTCTCTACGATCCGGAAATAGAAAGAACAGCTAGGGAGAATCGGAGGCGAGCGAGACAGCAGAAGTTATTAGCACAACTTGAGATGGCAGGCAATGGTGAAGATGCTCCATGGAGGACACTTGGGGACTATGCCAATACAAATGTCAATCGGGATGTCACTAGCATAGTGAGGCCTCCAATTAGCTGCAACAATTTTGAAGTCAATCCATCTTTCATCAATATAGTTTCACAAAATCAATTAGCCGGATTGGAGAAGGAGGATCCTAATAATCATGTCTCCCACTTCCTGGAGTTATGTGATATGATGAAGAAGAATGGTGCTTCCAATGATGCACTTCGCCTAAGGTTATTTCCTTTCTCTCTAAGAGATAGAGCCAAGTCTTGGCTCCGATCTCAACCAAGGGGGAGCATCACTACATGGGATGACTTAGAGGCAAGATTTCTTGCAAGGTTCTTTCCCACCTCAAGATTTGTGAAGACAAGGGGTGATATCATAAGCTTTGCTCAACAGGAGGGTGAGACTCTTCATGACACATGGGAAAGGTTCGAAGACTTTCTCCAAAGATGTACAAATCATGGGTTTGATTATCATACCCAAATGCAAACATTTTGCAATGGATTGAGGCTATCAACCAGGTATATGTTGGATGCCTCAGCTGGAGGTTCCTTGAACACAAAGACACCGGAGGAAGCATTGATTTTGATAGAAGCTATAGCATCTAATGACTATCTGATGCATCATGATCGAGGTCCCACATCAAGAAGGGGAGTGTTGGAGTTAGACTCACAAACTGCACTTTTGGCTCAAAATAAGATTATGACACAACAACTTGAGTCCATCACCGAGCAACTGGATCAACTTCAAAAACAACTCCAAACTGTACAAGGGACAACCATGCCACCTCAACAGGTAATGAGATGTGATTTTTGTGGAGGGGATCATGATAATGGAAATTGTGAGGGCCCACCTAGTTCCTATGAGGAAGCTAATTATATGGGGAACTATGGGCGGCAAGGCAACAACCAATACCCTAACAACTACAACCAAGGGTGGAGGAATCAAACAAGTTTTGGTTGGAAACAAGATGCCTGACAAGCAAGTAAGCCTCAACCCACACCACCGCCTCAAGACCGAACATCCATCTTGGAGAACACCCTCAATCAATTCATGAAAATGTCCATGTCAAACCAGAAAAACACCGATGCTTCTATGAAGAACTTGGAGGTTCAAGTTGGACAAATTGCAAAGCACCTAGCGGAGCAATCTAGCAAAGAGTTTTTCAGGTAATACTCAAACTAATCCTAAAGATCATTGTAAGGCTATTGTTTTGAGGAGTGGTAAAAGTCTTGAGGAAGAGAGTGGTGAGCCTTTGTTGAAAAATCAGAGAGTTGATGAAAAAACAGAGTTGAGTGCTAAGAAAAAAGAGGAAAAAGGCAAAGAGGTTGTAATAGAGGAAGAAGAAAAAGATAGTGAGAAAAACAAGAGAGAAAAGCTAGTGGATGAAAATTCAACTCTGAGGAGGAGTAAAAGTCAGATTTTGAAATATGGAGACAAGCCTCAAGAGATCCCCTCTTATGTGAAGTTGCCATATCCTCATTTGAGCAAGAAGAAGGAGAAGGAAGAGCAGTTTGCAAAATTTCTTGACATCTTCAAGAGGCTACAGATCAACATACCCTTTGCTGAAGCACTAGAGCAAATGCCAACCTATGAAAAGTTCATGAAGGAGTTTCTCACGAAGAAAAGAAAGTTTAAAGAAGGTGAGACTGTTGCCTTGACTGAAGAGTGTAGTGCAATACTTTAAAGGAAGCTACCTCCAAAGCTTAAAGATCCTGGTAAGTTTACAATCCCTTGCACTATTGGGAGCGTTGCTATTGGGAAGGCTTTGTGTGACTTGGGGGCGAGTATCAATTTGATGCTGCTTTCAATCTTGAACAAGCTTGGAGGTGGTGAAGTGAAACCAACAAGGATGGCATTGCAACTAGCCGATAGATCAATCAAGCGTCCTTATGGTATTTTGGAAGATGTCTTGGTTAAAGTGGATAAATTTATCTTCCCAGTGGATTTTGTGATATTAGACATGGAGGAGGATGCAGAAGTTCCACTTATATTGGGAAGACCTTTTCTAGCAACTGGTCGTGCTTTGATAGATGTACAAAAAGGCCAACTTCGACTCAGAGTGCAGGATGAAGAGGTTACTTTCAATGTATTTGAAGCTATGCATCGCACGAGTGATGAAGAGAATTGTTTTCGCATGGACATTGTGGATGTAGTGGCGAAAGAAGTCTTTGCAAATCAGCACCATTCCTCTACTCTTGAGGAGGTAATTATGAATTCTATTGAAAATCTTGATGAGATAGATGAGAAGGAAATTGAAGAGTGTCTGTGAGATCTGGAAGCTTAACCCATTCAACTTGCTGTCAATATTAAGAAAGAAGAGCTCAAGAAGGATGAAGAACAAGAGAAGCTCAAGTTAGAGCTTAAACCTCTACCTCCCCCCTTGAAGTATGTGTTTCTTGGTGAGAATGATGAAAATCCTGTCATAGTGAGCAATATATTGTCCAAGTTGGAGGAGGAGAAACTTGTAAGGGTGCTTCGAGAGCATAAAACAGTTATTGGATGGTCCATCTCAGATTTGAAAGGTATTAGCCCCACATTTTGTATGCACAAGATCATGATGGAGGCTGAATTTAAACCGGTGGTCCCACCGCAAATGAGGCTCAATCCTACAATGAAAGAAGTGGTAAGGAAGGAGGTGTTGAAACTCCTTGAAGCTGGAATGATTTATCCAATTTTCGATAGTGCTTGGGTGAGTCCGGTGCAAGTGGTTCCCAAGAAAGGTGGCATGACCGTCGTGAACAACGAGAAGAATGAGTTGATCCCAACTAGAACAGTCATCGGGTGGCGAATGTGTATAGATTACTAGAAGCTTAATCAAGCTACTAGGAAAGATCACTTTCCACTTTCATTCATGGACCAGATGTTGGAAAGGATGGCCGGGCAAGCTTATTATTGTTTCTTGGATGGTTATTCGGGTTATAACCAAATTGCGGTTAACCCGGAGGACCAAGAGAAAACTGCATTCACATGCCTCTTTGGAGTTTTTGCCTATCGGAAGATGCCTTTCGGTCTTTGTAATGCACCTGCGACATTTCAAAGGTGCATGCTTTCCATTTTCTCTGATATGGTAGAAAAATACATTGAAGTTTTCATGGATGATTTTTCTGTTTTCGGTTCCTCTTATGATAATTGTTTGTCTAACCTTGCTGCTGTGTTAAAGAGGTGCATGGACACCAATTTAGTCTTAAATTGGGAGAAGTGTCATTTTATGGTGCAGGAAGGCATTGTGCTTGGGCACAAAATTTCAGCTAAGGGGATCGAAGTGGATAAATCCAAAATTGATGTGATTGAGAAACTACCTCCACCAGTGAATGTCAAGGGTGTGAGGAGTTTTCTTGGGCATGCAGGCTTTTACCGGCGGTTCATCCAAGACTTCTCAAAGATAGCCAAGCCGTTGTGTAGCCTTTAGAACAAGGACACTCCATTTGTGTTTAATACTGCTTGCCTTACTTCTTTTCAGATTTTGAAAGAAAAATTGATCACTGCTCCCATTCTTGTTGCACCCAACTGGGAGTCACGAATTAATGTGTGATGCCAGTGACTACGCAGTTGGGGCGGCTTTGGGACAGCGGAGGGAGAAATTTTTCCATGTCATTCACTATGCTAGCAAGGTTCTCAATGAGAACCAAATAAATTATGCAACAACGGAAAAAGAGTTGCTAGCCATAGTGTTTGCATTGGAAAAATTTCGTTCATACTTGATTGGGTCACAAGTCACTATTTTTACTGATCATGATGCAATTAAATATTTGTTGAATAAGTTAGATTCAAAACCAAGACTCATAAGATGGATTCTATTGTTGCAGGAATTTGACTTAGTCAATAAGGACAAAAAGGGCAGCGAAAATGTGGCGGCTGACCACTTTTCTCGGTTGGTAAATGAAGAGGTTACTACAGAAGAGAAGGACATTCGAGATGAGTTCCCGTATGAGGCTCCACTCCTAGTGCATGAAAGACCATGGTTTGCCGACATGGCAAATTTCAAGGCAGCCAACATTGTGCTAGAGCACCTCACTTGGCAACAAAAGAAAAAATTCTTCCGGGATGCCAACCATTTCATTTGGGATGATCCATTTCTGTTCAAGGTTGGACCGGATGGCTTATGGAGGAGGTGTGTTAGTCAAGAGGAAGCAAGGAGTATTTTATGGCATTGCCATAACTCTCCATTTGGTGGACATTACAATGGGGATAGGACAGCTGCAGAGGTCCTCCAATCTGGACTCTTTTGGCCCTCAATCTTCAAGGACTCTTTCAATCATGTGAAGAGTTGTGACAAGTGCCAAAGGACCGGGAACATATCAAAAAGGGATGAGATGCCACTGCAAAACATATTGGAGGTTGAAGTATTCGATTGCTGGGGCATAGATTTTATGGGTCCACTTCCACCCTCATTCTCCAATCAATATATCTTGGTGGCGGTGGACTATGTTTCTAAATGGGTGGAGGCCGTTGCAACACTGAATAATGATGCCCAGACAGTGATTAAATTCATCAAGAAGAACATTTTTGCCCGGTTCGGTGTCCCAAGGGTCCTTATAAGTGATGGGGGATCTCACTTTTGCAACTCACAACTGAGAAATGTGTTGACCAAGTATGATGTGAGGCATAAGGTGGCATCCCCATATCATCCGAAAACAAATGGGCAAGCGGAGGTCTCCAACCGAGAGATTAAGAGAATTCTGGAAAAGACTATGGCCACTTCAAGGAGAGATTGGGAAAAGAAGCATGACGATGCCTTGTGGGATTATCGGATAGCACTGAAAACTTCTTTGGGGTTATCTCCGTTTCAGATAGTCTATGGGAAGGCTTGTCATCCACCCGTAGAGTTGGAGCATCAAGGTTTTTGGGCATTGAAGTTCTTGAATTTTGATGTCAATTTGGCGGGTGAGAAAATAGTCCATCAGCTGCATGAATTGGAAGAGATGCGCCTCAATGCATATGAAAATGCAGCCATTTACAAGCAGCGAGTCAAGACTTATCATGACAAGAGGATCGTGATGAAATCATTTCAGCCGGGACAACCAGTTTTATTATTTAATTCCCGTCTGAAATTGTTTCCGGGCAAGTTGAAGTCTAAGTGGTCGGGACCGTTCATCGTCAAAGAAGCCTCATCCCATGGAGCTATATAAGTGGAGGATCCTTCTTCAAAAAGTACCTTCAAGGTCAATGGCCAAAGACTCGAGGCCTACTTGGGTGGTGACATCGAGAGATTGGCCCCACCATGCGCCTTCGTGATCCTTGAGATCACCGACCCGTCAAGCTAGTGACGTTAAAGAAGCGCTTATTGGGAGGCAACCAAAGTTTTCTTTTCCTTTTCCATTTGTTTTGATTTCAACTCTTGAATAATTTGAGAAGATCAAGAGATTTTTTAATAGATTTGTTAAGTATTTTCAGGTAAAGAAGGAAAGAGAAGTAAAAAGGGCAAGAACAAGCAAAGTCAGCAACCATCATGCCCTAGCCGTGACACTGGTCATGGCCGTGATGAGCCAGCCTGAAAATCAGAGAGCATCACGGCCTGGCCATGATAGTGGTCACGGCCGTGACACAGTTTCCAGCACCTCTTTACCTAGGCTTGTGAGCCAACACCCGCCACCGCCTCAGTGAGTTGTTCCGCTTTTCTCCTCTCTCCAACTTGATTATTTACATTGGGGACAATGTAAATTTTTAAGCTTGGGGTGATTGGGTATTTTTGCATTTTTGCATGTTGCATTCATTTAGGCATAGTTTTGCATGATCACACAACTAGATTGCCCCTTACTTAGATTATGCATCCAATTGTGAGAACTGAGTGCCAAATATACTGTGATAGTGAATTTTTGAACCCAATTTTTTTTTCTTCTTGTGATGATCTTTGATAGTTGATAATTAGCATATAGTTCTGTAGATTTGTGTTTCTCATTGATTTTTGAACTACTAAATGTGAGAATTTTGAGCCAAAAAGGGGTACTCACTAAATATACCCCATTCTTTGTGATAGAGTGTTTTATTCCTCTTGGATTGCATTTCTCTAGAACTTGACTTGAAACCGTTTTGAAGCTTAAAAATTTTTGAAAACATTTTTGAAAATGATTGAGGCACTAGGTATTTTTCCGGCCTTCTGAGCTTTGTTTGACTAAATGCTACCCCTTAGTTGCCCAATTTTGAGCTTGAAAGAATAAAATACTTTTCTTGGTACCTTGAATTACTTCGATAAATATGCTTGGTATGGCACCTTTTAAGGTATTACAAAAAGGGTAAAATGGTAGTTGAAAAAGTATATGGGATGAGAAAGTTAGAAAAATATTTCTCTTGGATTGAAAATCTCCCCTTCTCCAAAAAAAAAAAAGAAAAAAAAAGAGAATAATTAGAAAAAGAAAAAGAAATATATATATAGAGAAGGGGATGACAAAAATAAAAATGAGAAATAAAAGAAAAAGAAAGAAAGAAAGGTGGAAAAGTGAATAGAAACCCAAAAATGTATTTTAGAAGGTGTCATGATTTGCAATGCTGGATATTTTGTGTAGCCTTTTGAAATTTCCTTTTCTTGATTTCCCAACCTAACGATTATTCCCATGGCCTCGTTACAACCAAAGCAAAAGACCTCTTGATTCTTAATTGTTTTCATTAATAAAGTAGAGATTCGGTTAATAGTAAAGCTTATGGTAGGATTCATTCCTTGAAGACATTGAGCGAATTGTTATATATATCCTTAAACACTTGAGTGAGGTGAGAAAGAGTGCCCGAATCAGTGAGAACATGAGTCTAGGAAACCTGAGCGTCTAATTGGACTTGAAATTGATTGTCTCTTGGTGAATTATTTGAAAATGCCTGTTACTTGGATTAGTTACTACTCGGGTTCTTGGTTCACTTCCATGCTCTGTTTATTTATATCTTCTGGCCTTAATAATTGCTCGAGGACAAGCAACAATCTTAAGCTTGGGGTGATTTGATGGTGTGATTTCACATCACAAGCAACAATCTTAAGCTTAGTTTTTACCTTGGAACGGGTGAGGCGGTTTCTTGGTGTTGTTTTGTAGGAATTGAAGGAAAAATGCTCAAGATTGACCATGATGGAGCTTGGATGAAGATAGAGCATGAAAAATGAAGAAAATGACCCAAGCAGAGCCCATCACGGCCTAGCCGTGATAACCATCACGGCCGTGATCGAGCAATAATTGAGAAGGAAGAAGGCAAAAGTCAGAAGCTGTCACGGTCTAGCCGTGATGCACATCACGGCCGTGACAGGCCAGCTGAAACAGGCAGAGCCCATCACGGCCTGGCCGTGAGGACCATCACGGCCTGGCCGTGAGGACCATCACGGCCGTGATGCTCAGAAATTTGAAAGCGCGCCAAGGCAAAACACGTCACGGCCTGACCGTGATGGCCATCACCGCCGTGACGTAAATCCTAATCTATAAATGGGCACGGGCAGAACAGAAGAAAAACAATTTTTGAAACCCTAAGACTCTCCCTCTGAACCAGGGGCAGCTGCAGAAGGATTCCATGGAGTTTCTTCTCCTTTTCATCTCTATTTATTTGATTTTGGCTATGATCATGAGTAGCTAAACTCCCATTGTTGGGATTAGATGTAGCTATTTCTGAATTCTCCATGTATTTGACTTGACCTTGTAATATAGTTTTTGCTTCCTTATGAGTGATTGATTTCCTTGCTTAATGCTTGTTGTGGCGTGATCCCCCATGACTTGATTATTGTTTTGGTATGCAATTGGAAAATTCGTATTAGAACTAGAACTGAAATCAACCACCTAGTAAACCTTGTATCTTGGAATGGATTTAGGTTTATTAGCAATCGTGAAATCCCTAATCATCATGCAATTCATTAATCTAGGCCACCTAAGGAATTAGGGTCTATTAGTGGATTTAGGCTCTTGTCATCTGAGGAATCAGGGCTTGAGTAATCTAGTGGATTGATTGTCATATTTGAAGTAGAAACTGTTTATTAGTCATTTCATTGCATGGGGATGAAGTTTAGTGAACCTAATCCCAACATCGTTCATATATTTGAAGAATCCTTTTAACTGCCTTCCAAGTATTCGACAGAAATTATCAAAGAACTTTTCCTTTTAATTTGTTTATTTTGGGTTTTAAATATGATTTGGCTTGGTATTTAGTATTGAGCCCCCTTCAATCCAAATATTCGCTTAGATAGTAATTGACTCGGTACGTGCTAGTACTTGTCACAGTCCTCGTGGGAACGATAAACGGTCTCACCACCGTATTACTTGTACGACTAGGTATACTTGCCTAGTTCTGTCAACAACCATTCAAGAGCACCACCCCCATATCAATACAATTGAATACTTATTATTTAATGATTACTTCCTAATTATAATCTATAATGTCCCATATGACACACCAAGTCAAAGTTACATAAAACTTACTCTAAAGATAAATTTGGCTCTTCCAAAAAATTGAAACCATTCAAAAACTTCATAATTAGAGCATATAAGTTCTTCCCATGTTAGAACTATAGTTATTTAAAGTTCCTACCAATCAGAACCATCTGGGAAATTATCCAGGGCATTTTGTTTCCCATTGACATAGAAATCAACTACTTCCTTCATTCTTGCTAATTTATCAGGATGGTAGTTAACATTTACAATCACTGGCTTCAACTTCTTAAGTTTATCATCTCTTCTAACAGTCTTAAAGAGAACCTTACTGTTCATTAAAACATACATATCCATTGTTCTTTTGGCAGCATGAATTCCATCATAACAGCATATGAAGGGTAAAAGAGCTCTTCATTAAAAACTGGTTCTCGAGAAAGCCGGCTAGAAACACAAGATTTCCTCACCACTTCCTGTCTCAACCACACACTGATGAACACTCCAACCATCTTCTTACTAGTCACCAAAGTGTACTTATTACTGTTTTGGTCATCACATTTTTTATTCTCCTCGTAGTGATTAGAACTGTCACTTGATGATTTTGATGAATTCAGCATAGGTGTTAACCATGGGCATCCACCTTTTTGTTTAATGGTCTTTCTATAAGCTGGTTCCACCTTGTTGCTACTTATCGGGTCCTCAACTCCTATCACAGTTAAGGACTTCAAAGGTGCAATCTCTTGAAACCTGAAAATTGAAAATCTTTTCATCATTTAGAAATTGTTTGATACACATCCTTGGACTCACATCACCTTACAGTATATGACATATAATGATATATGCATGTAAGGGGACAGAATCTAGTTGTACATTACAAATAATAATTCTAACTATATTCAAATAACAATTAAAAATAACAATTCTAACAATAATCAAGCTTCTCCACCATGTAGTCTAATTAAATGATACCATTCATGTCAATACCTGCGGAAGTAGCATTAATAAAGACATTAATGAGGGAATCATAAAAACTGTGGTACAAGTTTGATATAGTTGCTTACCTTTAATATTTTGCAGACATGCTTTTGCAAGACCAGAACAGATGAGATACAGAATTTCATCAAAATCTGTAGAATGATCTCATGGTTAGCATGTGGTGAGTGTGATTATAGAACAGAGTTTTCTGAATATAACAAAGTCAATACATTTTGCATCTGCAACTATCTACATGTATTGCTGCAACTATCTACTTTTATGGTCAAATGCTTCAATAAAGATAGAACTCTATTTAGCAAAAATATTTTACCACATTATGAAATAGAATATTTATTATATCATCATTTACCTAACCTTATCATAACGCTAAAATGGAAATTATGCATAGCAATACAATAGAGATTCAGGTTTTCCAACACAAGCAAAACAACACTACCTAACTTTAGAAAGATGAAAGAGTGTTGATTGCCCTTTATTAGAAGGTCTTGTAGGGCCAATAGTCCTCCTATTCCCACAAAGACAAAATCCATTAAATTTCATCTATGATTCATCATAACCCAACCCCATTT
This sequence comes from Sophora flavescens, assembly GCA_030762895.1. Lineage (NCBI taxonomy): Eukaryota > Viridiplantae > Streptophyta > Magnoliopsida > Fabales > Fabaceae > Sophora > Sophora flavescens. The sequence continues at coordinate 111,381,671 of CM061067.1, read as the reverse complement.
TCCCTATGTTTCCTCCCACTTTCTATGACAAAAAGAGTGCAGTTGGATAATTACAATCTCATGCAATGAAATAATTTAGGACCTGAGTCTGTAAATTGCATATGAAATTCTCGTGGCAACAAACTTGTCGATCTGGATGATGATTATCAATGTGTTAATTATGACAATCTACGTATCTTAATGAACTATAAAAAAGTGTTACTGAAGTTCTAACTTACATAACAGTTCTTAAAAAACATGTGAACATGAAGAGGAAAAATATTATTTTATCAATAAAATGACCTCAAAATAAAATTTATTTCCTTTCTAGCTTAATTCTTTCCTTGTCCGAGTGATGCTCCATGGTAATATCGCACTTCCCAAAGAACAACATCCCAAATCTGTACTCGCTTCTCAGCATTGGTACTTGCAAGTATATTCCTGTAAAATTTTAGGTACGAGAAAGCAACCAGCAGAAGAACAAATAGCATAATGAAATTTAAAATTTTAATAAACATGTACTCCTTGTTCCATGAAGACCAAGTACAGAATCAGTGTGGCATCATGAGTGCCACCCAACACCATACATGAGAAGAGAGAAAAGCTAGACAGCAACAAAAACAATACGCTGAGAAGAAATAAAGGATATTAACGTGAGAGAGAGAGAAAGATGAATAAAGTGTAAATAAAAATCAGATCCAGAGAATTTATAAAGAAAAAAGGGAAGGGAATAAAAATCACAAAGTCAGATAATTTATAAAAAAAGGGTCATAGTTGGGGTTCATAGGAATCCTATGCAATACCTCTTCAATGTCCTCAATGGTTATACCTTGTTAATCATCATCCTATCCTATAAAACCAAGTCCAATAACTAAAAGACTCAATTATTTACACCCAGAACACAAACACAGTGCATATTACCAAATTAAAAAGAAAAAAACATTATTTTTGAAAAACAGAGAATACGATGACACAAAATATAAATAAAATAAAAATAAATAACAAAGTTACCATGAGAGAGTTCCATGGCATGGTGGGAAAGAGCTCATTGAACAAATCAGTGAAACCCGGCTGGTATACCTGGACGTGTATGGTTCAACCCGGGCTAATGCTATTGGTGATTCCCCAGGCCCCAAAATCCAGAGGTATGCTCCCGGCACTCTATTCCACAACTCCTGCAAGAGACGATTCGTTGATAACATCCGAAGCCTGTACTAACCATCTGAGAAGTGTCGTCTACTTGGATATCATGCCGATTTCTGGTTTCTCTCCTGAAATGTTTAGATCAAGATCTGCAAAAGCTTCATCTAGCTTTGATAGATCCTTATCAGACAGTTTGTCATCAAATTTCACATGAATACATTCTTCTACAACTAAAGTTCTAGAATTATAAACTCTAAAGCCTTTTGAAGTTTCAGAAAATCCTAGAAGGATTCCATTATCTACTTTCGCATCAAATTTCCAATGACTGTCATTCATCCTAATGAGCATCCTCAAATTTCTAGAGTTGGCTTTTATGATTAGCAGGCTGCTAGGGATGAGTATAGATTATCGTGTGGAGTTGGAGGTTACCATCGTGACTTAGTGTGGCGTTTTATGGATGTGCAGACACGTCTTCTAGCACCTTTCTGTCTGCATTATGGAGAATTTATCTAGAGAGAGCTTTTGAAGAAGGATGGTTTTGTGGTAAATGTAGGCTGGCCAACTGCTGATGATCCTGATCTGACGTTGAAGAGTGCTAATAAATATCTGCAGGACTCTATTGTTTTGATGAGGAAGTTGTTACAGAAGCAACTTTTAGGCTAAAAGAAATCAAATAAGAAAGGTGCTTCAGTACCACCAATGACAGAAAGCAAGCTAACATGCTTGATATATGTAAATGAACAGTTTGATGGTTGGAAAGCTGAATGCCTCAGTATTCTCCATAGCAGATTTGACCAAGAATCTCGAACTTTTGCTCCTGACTCAGATTTTGGGGGCTTTACAGGAGAGTTATGTAGGTTAATCTTCCAATTTTACACAAATCCAAAATCTATGCATGCCTTTCTTGAGGTTTAAGAAGGATGAAGCAATTGCACTTGGGCCTCAAGCCATGAATTTGAGATTGCCATTTGGTGAAATTGAGGTTCTTCAGGAAAACTTGGACTTGATCAAGAGACAGATAGGTCTAGAAGATGTGGAAATTTTGTTTGCGGCAGATGCTGATTCTTTGGCTAGAGCTGGACCTTTAGCTTCTCTGCTAAATCAAAATCCTCCTTCCCATGGAAATCCAACTGCTATCTTTTTAACTCAGTAGCTATTGGGTGAGTTACCCCCTTTCTTGAAATAAGTCATGGTTCTTCTTACATAATTTCTATATATATGTAGACACAAGATGCGTTCATCAACCTTTGGTGTTGTGAAGTTTTGCCTTTGATATGATATGAGGATAAACATCATTATTTTGTCATATTTGTTGTTTTGGTGGTGCATTCTCTCTTACATCCCCTATAACTTTATGAGGTGCATTCATTCAGATTTAAGCCCTTTTCCCAGTAGTTGATTTCTAAGTTCTTTGGATTTGGATCGGTGTTTATAAGATGCACCTAAGAGTATGACCGCAGTTTGAAGGACAAGTAAATTAATGTGCAAACTACTTATTCTTGTTGTCCAGCTTTGTCTGGTTGTTTACATCCTTTACTTCATGACTATAGGTGATAGAGAAAATTTATCAACGAAAATTGTTTTATATTTAATTATGCCCTTCTGAATTTTGCTTCACTGATTTTGTTGTAGGTGAAAAATATTAAGTGATATAAAAATGTATGTGTAGCATTGTGTAGGTCTATTGTTTAGTTCTATTTGCATCACATGGATAACTAGAGCATTCATTTTATGGAATGTGGCTCATTCATGTGATTATCATTTATAGGTTGTCAGAATGCTCCACCCGGAACAAGTAGTGTGATTATGGCGATCCTGCTTTGTTGGATATTGGGAGATGTAAAATTCAGATTTGCTGATATTGTACTTCCCTGTGCCAAAATGATACCCCTTCTTAGCTTTTAATTTGATTACTCCTTTAGTTTCTTTTATTGTTGGGTCCACAACTTTTTCATGGCCACTTTGTTGGTGTCCTGACTATAGGGAAATTTGTATTTTGTTCTAGAGTGTTCTTATAGTGATAAGTTAATTTTTTTTTAGTTGCTCAGTGATAAGTTATTTTTATTAGTTGAGAGAACAGTCTTTAAGGCATACTCAAATGTTGATCAAATTATAATTATTTCCACTCTCAGCAAGGATTCCAGAGTTTATTTCCTGACTTTGACATGCAACTTTATAGATATGCATGCACATCTAATGATTCAATCGGCAATAAAGTTCAAATTAATTCCGTTCCAAATAAAAAATGGTGAAATTAACTAGTTTGGTCCAGATGTAAGTAGAATGATGCACAATGGACCCGATAAAACAATTTTCAGATACTTTAACAAATATAGTTCAAGTCTATTTTCACACGACAAACTTCTAGTATCGGGAAGAAAAGGCATTCTAGCATTCTAACAGCATAACAAATGAAGTGTGAGAACACAATTGCTTCTACAAATTCAAAAAGGAAAATACTATTGCAATACTCAATTCTCTCTTAATTAACTCTCTCTCTCTTTATTTTTTTTATGAACTCGATTTTGTTGGGACTAAAGTGTTGATCCGCGGAATACATAGTTTATAATTGTAGTTATACTTGAGATTACTATGGTTGACCTCCCTTATATAGAGATCACTTGTTCGTGGCCATTACTATTGGAACCAAAACGAAAAAGACAAGGGACCATCCAATTCCATCTTCATACATCAAGCTTGATTTATTATTTACATTGTTATCAGAAGCAGAGGATAGGTAATTAAAGGTACAATTGAAGAAAAGTCTAGAGGCCCAAGATAGCAAATAGTAAACAGAGCTGAAGCTTAAAAGTGACACAAGAACAAGAATTCATGTAAGGGTAGGCTTCAGAGGCAGGGACAGGGGCATGGGAACAAATGAAGGCGTCATCATAAATCAACCCAGCCAAGGCTCCACCAATCAATGGGCCAACCCAATAGATCCATTTTTCACCAAAGTTTCCACTAACCACAACTGGGCGTAATGATTGAGCCGAAGTTAATCGAACCGCCACTGGATGGACCGGAAGCTAAGATGTTGGTACCCATAATGAACCCAATAGCAATAGGTGCAATGACCCCCAATGAGCCCTTTTGGGGGTCAGATGCTGTGGCATACACAGTGTAGACCAATACAAAAGTAACAATAATCTCGAACACAACACCTCCAAAAGCGTTCACTCCAGAAGCCAGTCCGTGGGTTGGAACGCTCTACCATCATCCCAAAGGATAAAACCATATCAGAAAATTTTCGTCTATGAATTCCATACTCCTTGTCACAGTTCATCAACTAATCGTATTTACTTAAGCTCTTAACGTGTGTAATTGAACTTGTTTTCAGTTTTGTAACGGCCCAAAAGAATTTTTTAATGTGTGACATTTTTGAAGAATAAAAAAGATTTGAGTTTAATTTCAATACACCTCACTGATGTCACTATTATTATCAAGTAATCACGAATGTAGTTATGATAAGAGTTAAATATTTTTTATGACGTAACAATTTATGATTGATTGATAGTATAAATTTTTTTTTTATATCAGTGATAAGTGTGAAAAAAATTAGTGATTAAGTTATATTATATAGTGATGAGGACTATTAAACGATTATGAATATTGATAATCCATTAGTATGCAAAAAAATTGATGAGTGAAGGTTTACCTTAGCGGTGACAAAAGAGAGGAGGAGAGATCCGACTATTGAGCCGAGCAATTGGGCAATCCAAGAAAAGAACCAAAGAGGAGTGTGATGTTGCCTCCAACAGCCAATCCAAGAGTGACAACTGGGTTCAAATGGCCACCGGATATGTTGGCTGCAACGGACACACCGACGAATAGAGCAAATGCGTGGGCAATGGCTACTTCCACTGTGCCCAAAGCATCCAAGGCTGCATCTGATGTGAGTTCATCTACATAACAGTAAATAAATAACCACTCAGCCATTGCTTGTAAGTTGTAACTAATATATATATATATATATATATATATATATATATATATATATATATATATATATATTTGCACAATTTTAGGATATAGTAATATTGTAAATTTTTAAATACTATTCTAACTCTGAAATTTTCTTTTTTTGGTGCTTCTAAGTTATAACTCTTAAATTTAACAAAAGGAGAATGTTAAAAAGGAATTTTTGTATATGTGAATGGTGTATTTAAAATATTGAAAAATTTTACACTTGTGCTTTTAATATAAAATTTCTTTTTTTTTTTGTGATTTATTAATGGATGTTCTAAAGATATACTAGTTAGCAAGACCCTTTACAAAATATTTACACATTTTCATATTTTTTACAGGAAATGTAAAAATAATTTCAGAACTATTTATTTTTTTTAAAGAAATCACATGATAATTAGTGTATTAATTAATTATTTGAATATAATTTTAATATGTTACACGTCTAATTTTTTTTATTTATATTTTTAACTAATCACAAATCATTTTATGTGTGACTTTTAAGATAATTATGTTAAATTTAAAAAATTAATAATATAATACTTTATAATTGGTTAACGATATAAAAAAAATTAAGGATGATGCATACTAATTAAATTCATTATCTATTTTTTTAATAGAAGTATATTATCTATTACATACGAACAATAGCAACTGCTAGTTGAGAGTGTTAGAACCAAAGTAGTTTTGAATTTAATAATCTCTAAGTTTTGATGTTAACAAAAGGATTAAATTTTCTTGGCAAAGTGTTAGTTGAGATCTAACAAGTGAGTTCAGTTTATGCAGGAATATTCACAACAATATAAGGTACAATACTTGGACTCGTACAAAGAATTACCCGTCCAAAGGTTATTTAAACTGTTTATAATTTAATTGATAAAGTAGACTAGTTTTCTAAAGTGGACGAGGCTATAAATGAATACCTAAATAACTTGTTAGGTAGCAATCTCCACTACTTCCAAATGGGTCTAAGTACAGACTACGGATGTTAACAACGAATCGTCTCTTGTAGGAGTTGTGGAATAGAGAGTCGGGAGCATACCTCTGGATTTTGGGTCCTGGGAAATCACCAATAGCATTAGCTCGGGTTGAACCATACACGCCCAGGTATACCAATGGGTTTTACATATTTGTTCAATGAGCTCCTTCCCACCATGCCATGGAACTCTCTCATGGTAACTTTATTATTTAATTTTATTTTATATATATTTTGTGTCATCGTATTCTCTCGTTTTTTCAAAAATAATGTTTTTTTCTTTTTTAATTTGGCAATATGCATTGTGTTTGTGTTTTGGGTGTAATTAATTGAGTCTTTTATTTATTGGCCTTGGTTTTATAGGATAGGATGATGATTAACAAGGTATAACCATTGAGGACATTGAAGAGGTATTGCATAGGATTCCTATGCACCCCCGCTATGACCGTTTTTTATAAATTATACAGCTTTGTGATTTTTATTCCCTTCCCTTTTTTTTATAAATTCTCCTGGATCTGATTTTTATTTACACGTTATTCATCTTTCTCTCTCTCTCACGTTAATATCCTTTATTTCTTCTCTCAAAGTATTGTTTTTGTTGTTGTCTAGCTTTTCTCTCTTCTCATGTATGGTGTTGGGTGGCACTCATGATGGCCACACTGATTCTGTACTTGGTCTTCGTGGAACAAGGAGTACATGTTTATTAAAATTTTAAATTGCATTATGCTATTAGTTCTTCTCGCGTTGCTTTCTTGTACCTAAAATTTTACAGGAATATACTTGCAAGTGCCAATGCCGAGAAGTTGAGTATGCATTTGGGATGTTGTTGCTGGGAAGTGCGATATTACCATGGAGCATCACTGGACAAGGCAAGAATTAAGCTAGAAAGGAAATAAATTTTATTTTGTGGTCATTTTGTTGATAAAATAATATTTTTCCTCCTCATGTTCACATGTTTTTTAAGGACTGTTATGTAAGTTAGAACTTCAGTAACATTTTTTTTATAGTTCATTAAGATACTTAGATTGTCATAATTAACACATTGATAATCATCATCCAGATCGACAAGTTTGTTGCCACAGAATTTCATATGCAATTTATAGACTCCAGGTCCTAAATTATTTCATTTCATGAGATTGTAATTATCCAACCGCACTCTTTGTCATACAAAGTGGGAGGAAACATAGGGAAAATGAGGTTGGGTTGTGATGAATCATAGCTGAAATTTAATGGATTTTGTCTTTGTGGGAATAGGAGGACTACTGGCCCTACAAGACCTTCTAATAAAGGGCAATCAACACTCTTTCATCTTTCTAAAGTTAGGTAGTGTTGTTTTGCTTGTGCTGGAAAACCCGAATCTCTATTGTATTGCTATGCATAATTTCCAATTTAGCATTATGATAAGGTTAGGTAAATGAGTGATATAATAAATATTCTATTTCATAATGTGGTAGAGTATTTTTGCTAAATAGAATTCTATCTTTCTTGAAGCATTTGACCATAAAAGTAGATAGTTGCAGATGCAAAATGTATTGACTTTGTTATATTCGTAAAACTCTGTTCTAGAATCACACACACCACATGCTAACCATAAGATCATTCTGCAGATTTTGATGAAATTCTATATCTCATTTGTTCTCGTCTTGCAAAAGCATGTCTGTAAAATATTAAAGGTAAACAACTATATCAAACTTGTGCCACAGCTTTTATGATTCTCTCATTAATGTCTTTATTAATGTTACTTCTGCAGGTATTGACACGAATGGTATCATTTAATTAGACTACATGGTGGAGAAGCTTGATTATTGTTAGAATTGTTATTTTTAATTGTTATTTGATTATAGTTAGAATTATTATTTGTAATGTACAACTAGATTCTGTCCCTTTTACATGCATATATCATTATATGTCATATATTGTAAGGTGATGTGATTCCAAGGATGTGTATCAAACAATTTCTAAATGATGAAAAGATTTTCAATTTTCAGGTTTCAAGAGATTGTACCTTTGAAATCCTCCCTCTCTCTCTCCCCTCTCTCCCTCCCTCCCTCCCCCTCCCTCTCTCTCTCCTCTCTCTCCTCTCTATCTCTTTCTCTCTCCTCTCTCCCTCTCTCTCTACATAATTATACAAAATTATATTGTATATTTATATATTAAATAATATATATTATAAAGGGTAATCCGTAAATTTAATATTATTTTGTTTGTGCTGGCCAAAGATTCATCAAACAATGTACAAGACAAAGAATTGTCCTGTAACTCAAGGATTTGTCCCTGGTCGTCATGTCCTGTCTCGTACGCTCATATACCTTTTGCAAATCAAACGCACCCTTAGTAACGCTTCTTCCATAGTTAACTCTGATAAATCCATATTTTGTGTAAAAATTCATGGATTTAATTAGGCATGAAATGTGTATAATCTTAGGAATCATGAGAAAAATAATAGAAAAATACGCAAAGTCTTCTTTCTTAAGTTTAGATCTTTGGATTTTGATTTTTTGGAAAATACATTAAAGGTTGGTTGAAAAGTGTGCAGAAAAGGCAACCTTCAGATTTGCCCAGGCCAAGTCTGGCGCCCATCCCCCATAAAGAGCACCCAGCGCTAGCAACCAGCAAGAAGGTGGTGCTCTCGGGTTCACCAGCCGCCCGCGCTGTAAGGGAGCGCCTGGCCGAAGGGTTGTAGGAGAAGGTTCTCTCTGGTTCAGACCCTAGCGCCTAGTGCGGTAGTAGCGCCCAGCAGCTGGGACGATTACTCGACAATATAAATTTCGGCTTCGACACGAATTGAGGACTTTTGCCATTTTGATTCTGAATTTGTGTTCTCTCGAGAGGGTTCCAAGTTTCGGGTGTTCAAGAGCTTTTGGAAGAAAGAATTGAAGAATCCATAGCTTCTCCACCACAATTCTCATCTATTTCTTCTAGATTTCAGCTTGTAGCTATGAGTTTCTAAATTTCCTAGATTAGGATAGGATGAATTCAATCAAATCTTGATGTAAGTTTGTTCTACCTCCGACTTCAATTCAAATTGCTTCAAATGGAGTAATCTCTTCAATGTTTAATACTTTTCCCGAACTCGCCATTCATGAAATTGATCTTATGTATGAATGCATAATTGGAAAATGTGTGTTCATGCTAGAACTGAATAGATTACCACTGTGAAGTTGATTCTAGGAATAGAACTTCATTGCAATGCATTTCCTATAAGTCTTGTGCTTAATGCTTGTGTTATTTTTGGATTCACCTAAGGAATTAGGGTTCATAATTAGTAACAAAAAGGATTATCACCTATGGAATTAGGGATAAATCTAAATTAGTGACTTGAATGTCAATTGAATGAATTGAATTGAATGTTAGGGTTCTATGAGCTACGTTATGAAGATTGGGTGATTCCGATTCCTAACCGTCTTAAATACTTGATTCTTCCTAATTGTTCATTTTTTCCATTTCATTGGTTGTTCGATAAAAGAAAATCTCATTCAATTACCTTTGTGACAACACTTAATTCAAAATTTCAGTTACTTGTTTGGAAATATGAGCTTTATTCGCTCAAATATCGATTGCTTAGTCACTCCGTTGTTACTTGAATCTCAATCCTCGTGGGATGATACTCTACTCTCATTATTATTACTTGATACGATTTGGTACACTTGCCAATTCCTTACTAAGTTTTTAAGGCCATTCTTTGGGGATTGTTGATCAATATCAACAAAAACAAAAGCATTTGTCAATTTGAACATTATTTTTTTTCTATTGTTATTTTTGTTTTTGTGAAAACTTTGATTTAGTGCATACTTTGAAATTTTCTAGAAAATCTTGTGCAGTGTATGGGTAAAGCAACAAGTGAGCTGTTATTTGATCCAGAAGTTGAGAAAACAGAAAAAAAGAATCGAAAGAAAACAAAAGAGCAAAAACAGGGAATAAGAATTTGGCAAAAGGAAATCCTTCTTCATCACAAGTCCAACAAGAGGTAATCATGGCTAAAAATGTGGATAGGAACCAGGAGAACATTGGGAGAGTATTCCAATGGTCCAACAAACCAAATCACTCAAGCATTGTTAGACCACCCAGTAGCTCATAATAACATTGAGATCAAACCAGCTTTACTCAATATTATGCAGCAAAATCAGTTTGGAGGAGGTGAAGCCTAAGATCCGAATAATCATGTCTCGAATTTCATAGAGATATGTGAGACACTCAAGATTAATGGAGCTACCAATGATGCGATAAGGTTGCGGTTGTATCACAACATGGGATGATTTGGAAGAGAAGTTCTTATGCAAGGTATTTCTCACCGTCAAAGTTTGTGAAGATGAGAGGTGAAATCTCAAGCTTTATGCAACATGATGGTGAAACCTTATATGATGCTTGGGAAAGATTCAAGAGAGTTTCTAAGAAAGTGTCCTAATCACGACTTTGATGATCTTCAACAAATGCAGATTTTTGTAATGGATTGAGGCCATCAACAAAGCTTATGTTGGACGCCAAATGGAGGTTCTATGAATTCCAAAACAGCGTAAAGGGCCTTAAGGTTGATTGAATCTATGGCATCCAATGATTATCTTATGAACCATGATAGAGGGAACACATCAAAGAAAGGGATATTGGGCTTGAGTCTCAAAATGCAATATTGGCTCAAAACAAAATCATCACCAATCAATTGGATGCAATCACAAAGCAACTTCATGCCATGAATGTGGGGCCAACTACAAGCACAACAAGTAATGAGCTGTGATTTTTGTGGAGGAGATCATGAGAACGGTAATTGTGAAGCATCTAACGATCCTCAAGAGGAAGCAAACTATATGGGAAATTATTCGAGACAAGGGCAGAATTCTTTCTCTAATCCGTACAATCAAGGTTGGAGGAAGCATCCTAACGCCACTTGGAAACAAGAAGTTCCTCAAACAAACAATCCTCCACCACAAAAGCAAGTTCAAGAGAAGAAAATCAACTTGGATGATGCTCTTTCTCAATTCATTCAAGTAACTCAATCCAACTTCAAAAACACTCAATCATCAATCAAAAATCTGGAAATCGATTGGGCAGCTTAGCAAAGCAGTTTACGAAGCGTCAAACAGCAATTTCTCTGGCAATACAATGGTTAACACGAAGGAACAATGCAAGGTAGTGACTTTGAGGAGTGGTAAAGTCATTACATCCCTCGTTGAACAGAAAATTGTTGATAAGGAAGTTAAGTTGATAAGAGTGAGTTGGAAGAAGCAAAGACTATGAGGTGAGTGATCAAGAAAAGAATAATAAAAGAAGAGTAATCTAGTTGATGAGGAGTCACACTTGAGAAAAACTAAGAGTCAATTGTTGAGAGAATGGCAAGCCTCAAGAAATTCCCCTTATGTGAAATTGCCTTCTCCTCATGTGAGTAAGAAGGAGAAGGAAGAACAATTTGCTAGATTCCTTGACATCTTCAAGAAGTTGCAAATCAACATACCATTTGCCAAGCATTGGAACAAATGCCTACTTATGCAAAATTCATGAAAGAGTTACTTACAAAGAAGAGGAAGTTTAGGAAAGATGAGGGGTCGCTTAACGGAAGAATTTAGTGCCATTTTGCAGAGGAAGTTACCTCCAAAACTCAAGGATCCCGGTAGTTTTACGATCCCTCGTACTATAGGGAATATGACTATTGGCAAGCCCCCTTTGTGATTTAGGAGCAAGCATTAATCTCATGCCATAATCCATCTTGAAGCCTAGAGAAGGAGAGGTTAAGACTACAAGAATGTCACTCCAATTATGGATCGGGTCATCAAATATCCATACGGAATTTAGAAGATGTGTTGGTAAAAATAGATAAATTTATCTTTCCGACTGATTTTGTGATATTGGATATGGAAGAGGATGTTGAGATACACCCTTATATTGGGGAGACCTTTCCCAGCAAACCCGCCGTGCTTTTAATAGATGTCCAACGAGTTCAACTCCCACTTAGAGGCAGGATGATGAAGTCATTTTTAATGTCTTTGAGGCCATGCACCATCCAAGTGATAAAGAGAGTTGTTTTCTCATGGATAAAGTGGATGTAATAGCTAGAGAAGTCTTGGGACAGCAGACCCTTCTACCCTCTCGGGAAGAGATTAGGCATCTCCATTGAAAATCTTGATGAAGAAGAGAAAAAGAAATGGAAGAATGCTTGCAACTCTGAAGCCCAACAAAGTTGCTGTCCACACTAAGAAGGAAGAGCTCAAGAAAGATGAAGTTCAAGAGAGCTCAAACTTGAGCTCAAAACGCCTGCCTTGCATTTGAAATATGTGTTTTTTAGTGAAGACATCGAAAATATTGTTATCTGAAAGCATTATCAAAGCTGGAGAAGAAAAGCTAGTGAGGCTACTTAAAGAGCATAAAACAACCATAGGATGGTCCATATCTGATTTGAAAGGCATTAGCTCATCATTTTGCATGCATAAAATTCTGTTAAAGGGTGATTTAGCCTGGCCAGGCAACCCTAAAAGGAGATTGAATACAACTATGAAGGAGGTTGTAAGAAATGAAGTGTTGAAACTTCTAGAAGCTGTGCATGATTTACCCTATATCGATAATACATGGGTTAGTCCGGTCCAAGCGGCCTAAGAAAGGGGGATGTGATTATCAAGAATGAAAAAATGAGCTCATTCCCACAAGAACGGTAACGGGTGGTGTACAGTGCATTGACTACCGCAAGCTCAACCCAAGCTACTCGAAGGGACCATTTCCCATTGCCATTCATGGATCAAATGCTGGAGAGATTGGCAGTCAGCATTTATTGCTTCTAGATGGATATTCTGGATACAACCAAATTGCGTTAATCCGAAGGGATCAAGAAAAGCCCGCTTACATGTCCATTTGGGATCTTTGCACGCCGGATGCCATCGCCAGGCAACGACTAGCCACATTTCAAAAGTGTATGCTATTCATTTTTTCCTATATGATTGAAAAATCTATTGAGGTTTTTATGGATGACTTTTCTGTTTTTGGCCTACTTTTGATTTATGCCTCACTAACCTAGTCACGTTTGGTAAAGATGTATAGAGACCAACTTGGTCTTGAATTGGGAAAAGTGTCATTTCATGGTGCATGAAGGCATTGTGCTTGGTCACAAAATTTCAGCTAAAGGGAATTGAGGTAGATAAAGCCAAGATAGAGGTCATAGAGAAGCTTCCACCACCGCGAATGTCAAAGGAGTCCAAGTTTCTTAGACATGCCGTTTTATAGACGTTTTGTCAAAGACTTTTCTAAAATTTCTAAACCCTTGTGCGCCTTATTAAATAAGGATAGTCCTTTTGAGTTTAATGATGAATGTTTGCATGCTTTTACTGTTTTGAAAGAAAAAATTAGTCACTACACCTATCATTGTTGCAGGAAATTGGGACTTACCTTTTGAATTAATGTGGATGCCTAGTGACTATGCAGTAGGTGCTGTTTTA